>JARNME010000404.1:51937482-52086101 GCA_030179655.1 Scaptomyza flava
TAATCTATCCTTATGAACTGTTTGTTTTTTTTTTCTTTTTGTTTTTTATTATTATATATTTTTTTTCTATTATGGATACTACTGAATATGGTCCAATATATTTACTTTCTAACTTATGACATGTTTCGTTTTTAAAAAGTACTTTATCTCCTATGTTCAGATTAAAATCTATTGTTTTTCTATCATAACATTCCTTATTTTTAGCCTTATGCTTTTCTAACATTATCCTTGCTCTTTTAAATGCTTGTTCTAATCTAAACTTATTTTCTTTAGCATAATAGTCTATGTTATATAATGGATTAATATTATTTATTTTATTAAAATGTTGTGGCAAATTACTTTGCTTACCAAAATCTAATTCATATGGACAATAATTATGTGCCATAGAAGGGGTCGTGTTGAAACAGTATACGAAATATTGGAGCCATACATCCTAATCGGTTTTATCGACTGAGATGTAAGAGCGTATATATTCGTTAAAAGTTCTGTGACTTCTTTCAACTGTTCCAACGGTCTGGTGGTGGTGTGCTGTAGACGTTATGTTGTTTCGTTAAATATTTGCACATGTCATTTATAATTGAGTTTTTGTATTCTGTACCCATGTCCGTAATAAACGTTTTCATGGGGCCAAATTTTAATATGAATTGTTCAAGTATTGCTTTTTCAACAGTATTGGCATTCTTGCTCGGTATTGGGATGGCTACGAGATATTTAGTTAAATCACAAATAAGTGTAACTGCATATTCGTTACCATTTTCAGATCTGGGTAATGGACCTATAGTGTCAACAATTACTCGATCAAAGGCACTCAGTGGTGTGTCTGCTATTGTCAAAGGAGTTTTAGTATGAACTAATGTTTTTGACATCAGGCATTTGGGACATCTATGTATGTACTCTTTTATCTGACGAGTCATGTTTTTCCAGTAGTAGTGTCTTTTTACTTTGGCCAAAGTTTTTGTTATACCAGTATGTCCTCCTTGTGTGGGACTATCATGAAATGTAGACAATATTGCTTCTTTTTCTATATCTTTTGACATAATGGTCACCGGCTTGAGTAGCGCTACTCTTAATAAATTCAATTCATTATTGCCCATATTTTTAAAAATTATCTATAGAAACTTGTTCAAATATTATTTCATGCGGTGCCAACTTTAGTTTAGCCGGAATTGTTTTGTCTACTTTGATGCCTGGTAGTGACTTTCAGGACTTTATTTAGTATGTCTTTTAATTCAGATATTGTTATCCGTGATAGGGCATCTGCCACGAAATTGTCTTTACGCTTTAGATACTCGACTGTAAAGTCGTATTCTTCTAATTCGTGCCGCATGCGAGTAAGTTTAGAACTAGGATTGACCATAGAAAATAACTAAGTTAATGGTCTGTGGTCAGTTTTCACTGTAAAATGTTTTCCATAAATATATGGTCGAAAATGTACCATAGCCCAATGAATTGCTGCTAATTCTTGTTCCGTTGTACTCTTATTACTTTCACCCTTTGTAAATGAACGTGATGCGTATGCAATTGGAAGTTGGAGTCCATTGTAGTTTTGAGTTAAAACTGCTCCACACGCTTGCTTACGTGCATCCGTCATTATGCAAAATTCTTTGCTGAAGTCTGGGTATTGTAATAGTGAAGGCTGCGTTAGCTTATCTTTTAGGTATAGGAATGCATTTTGGCATTCAACTGTCCATTCAAAAGGAACATTCTTTTTACATAATCTTGTTATGTGCCGTGAATAGTCGGCGAAGTTATTTATGAAACGTCTATAATAATTGCAAAATGCAACAAAACGTCTAGCGCTGTCCGCATCGTGTGGGACTGGGTAGTTTTTAATGACGTCGTACTTTTTGTCGTCTGGCAAGATTCCTTTATCAGTGCATTTATGACAAAGAAAGGTCACTTCATGCATAAAAAATGAGCATTTTCGAGGATGTAACTTAAGGTTGTAATTCCTACATTTTTCAAAAACATCTGTTAAGTTTTTGAGCATATGTTTTTCGGAACAACCAATAACTATTAAATCATCCATATAAAGGAAGGCTTGGGAAGATTCAAGGCCAGAGAATGCAATAGTCATCATTCTCTGAAATGAATTTGGCGCTGTTTTTAAGCCAAATGGTTATCGCGTGAAGCGATATGAGCCATTGCTCGTTGAAAATGAAGTTATATCCCTTGAACTTTCTTCAAGTTCGATTTGATGAAAACCTGACATTAAGTCAAGGCATGAAAAGTATTTTGCTCTGCCTAGTTGATTTAATATGTCATCAATACTAGGCAGTGGGAATTTGTCGGACAGTAATTTTTTATTTATTTGACGAAAATCAATTACTTATCGCCATTTTTATACTCGATACCGAAAGTAAAGAGTATATTGGGTTTGTGCAATGTCCGTCATGGTTTCTGTCCGTCTGTCCGTCTGTATGAACGCAACTTTTTTCCACACCCTTCAAGCTAGAGACTTGAAACTTTCCAATTCTCTTTATCTATAAGATAGTAAATTGAAGTGTCAAGATTGGGGTTCTACGATAACTGGGGGGCTGGCAAATCGATAAATTCGATAACTCAAAAACGATAAATCCGCATATTGCACACATCCTTACAGCTAGAACTACCAAATTTTGTAATAAGATAGCTACTAGCAACCCCCAAAAAACTGCATCAAAAATTTTGGAGCCACTCCACCCCAAAAAAGCCTATATCTCCCACAGTTTTTGAGCTAGAGCCACCAAATTTGGTGCCAAGATAAGCGATGATGACTCCCTAAAAACTGCATCAAATGTTTGGATGCCACGCCCACCAATAACACCCTAGCCGCCCCCAGATGCCCCAACGCTTCGGTTAAAACGAGAATGCGCGTATCTTCCAGATTTGTGGAGCTAGAGCCACCAAATTTGGTAGGAAGATAGCTGGTAATGACCCCCAAAAATCTGCATCAAAGTTTTGGAGCCACGCGCACCCCTTCCACCCCCTTTCCCACCTTTTACAATCTTTGAGCTAGAGTCACCAAATTTTGTATGAAGGTAGCAATTGACATTCCACAAAGATCTGCATCAAAAATTTGGATGCCACGCCCAGCCATACTGCCCCCAGCCCCCCTTTCCCCACTCTTTACAAACTTCGAGCTGGAGTCACCAAATTGTGTATGAAGGTAGCAATTGACATTCCACAAAGATCTGCATACAAAATTTGGATGCCACGCCCACCCATACCGCCCCCATCCCCCCTTTCCCCACATATAACAAACTTCGAGCTAGAGTCACCAAATTTGGTATGAAGATAGCAATTGACATTTCGCAAAGATCTCCAGTAAAAATTTAGATGCCACACCCAATCATACCGCCCCAAGCCCCCCTTTCAACAGCTCTTATAAACTTTCAGCTAGAGTCACCAAATTTTGAAGGAAGATAGTTGGTGGCATCCCTATCTGCATCGGAGAATCTTTAAGGCAGCGTACACCCTTATCCCATCCGTACCCCTTTGCAATCAGGCCTCTTTTTACCTGTTTTAATACTGGTATCGAGTATGCCGCAGTCGTTGATCAACTTTCCAATTTGTTTTTGGATTTAATCTGTTTGGCTGTGTGGGCTTCGATAGTTTTTAATATACACTGGTTCATTGTCTTTTAGTCTAAAGTGTTGTTTATAGAAATTATTTGTTGTGATCGATTCGGTTTCGAGACCGAATACGTCACTATACTCGGTGCATAACTTTTTTAGTTGAGGTTTGAACTGAGGCGGAACATTTTTGGCTAGCTGAGATAAGACGTTTTCTTTTCTACTTTCTGGATTTGTTTGATCTGCATAAGTTGTATTTAGTAAACGGACAAACGTATATTGGGATGTTGCACTTGTGTTTGCAACATATACACCAGTCTGGATTTCCTGGTTTAGAATAAATATGCCATCTTATCTTGAAGTTAGCGTAATTTGTCGGACAATTTGAGATCTTGCTGGTAGAAGTATTGAGTTTCTACCAGAATCATATGTTATGGGAACATGAATTGGATATTGTAAATTATTGGGTCTAATTATAAACCAATCTTCTGATGGTTTGAAGTCCAGTTGGCAATTGTATTTTTTAATAAAATCAATGCCTAGTATTCCATCACATGGTATAGCGAAATCTAAATCAACTATATGAAAGTTGTGTGGAATTATATATTTACCTGTCTGTATCTCAATTGATGCTAGTCCTTTGGATTTTAAAATTTCTTTACTAATGCCTTGGATGTTTATAACATTATTAGGCTGGATGTCGTGAAAGACATCAGAAGTTTCTTTAATTATTGAAATGTCTGCACCTGTATCTATTAAGAAGATAAGTTTTTTACCTGATGACACATGGTCAAATGAAACAAATATATTGAGACTACGATTTATTGTGTGAACTCTGGTGTTTATTGTTGGGTATCTAAAGGTGTTTGGGAGTTTCCCGAGGCTTCTTGTTTCCTCTATTTTGGTCTCGTCCCCTGTAATAATTTCGGTTACCGTTTTGATGGTAATTACCTCGTCCCTGGTAGTTACCTCGGTTACCTCTATTATATCCAGGGTTTGATTGTTGCTGATAGTACAGAACAGTGTTGTTCTGTCCTGTAGTCTCAGTGCAACTATTTACAAACTTAGAAATGGCATCGCTCATATTATTGAACGTGCCTGCCTGCATGATAAGTTTTACCTTATCTATTGTGCAGTTCTTTGTCATTGCCTTTACTGCTTGTGTAGTGCTGTATTTGTTAGCTAGATCCATTGACAAACCGTCGTTAATGTAAGCTCCTTCAAGTGCTCTAGTCGATTTTTCCACCTCTTGGGTGTATTGACCGGCTGATTTTCCCTTTTGCTGAAGGTTAAGGAGTTTAGCGGATATGACTTCTACCGATTCTCCCTTAACTGAGCTTGACATCTTTGAGATGATAGCATTGATACTCTGCTCGTCACTTATTAAGTTTCTAGCATAGCCTTTCAGTTTTGTTCTTATTAAGCTCACCGCATTAATTTCATGGGCGCCTTTTAACGATTCTACTAGGACTAATGCATCAAGGAAACTTCTTAAGTTTTGAGCTTGTCCATCGAATTCTGGCAATAGAGAAGAGGCTAGCCTCAAAAATTCAACTAAATTTTGTTCCATGATGGGTTTGTCTGAATCTGTATTTTTGCCTTCTGTTTGCTCCATTAGCTGAGATTTGTCAAATGTGGCTATTTTATTTACTTCATTTGGGAGAAATATGACAAGCTCATGCCTCTCCGAAATATATACAAGGTTTTCTCTTAATCGTTTTAAGATTTCCTGACCTTGCGTAATTTGAAGTGAATCACTTTTGTGAGCGTTGGTAAGTATAATATTTCTAACGTTGTTGTAAGTGTTTACCAACAGCTCTAAATGTTTTGACTTCATTTCATTTGAAATCTGTGCACTTTTGTTAAGGCACTTGAAAGAATTATCAAATTCTGTTCTTTGGCTTATAACGTATTTACGTATACGAATGAATGTTATTGAAGAAGTGACTTCACCATTTGGTAGGGATTTGAGCACTTGTAGCTTTTGTTTTTAGTACAATTTATTAATGGTGAAAATACACTAAGTGCTGGCTGGGCGCTGCTTCGGCAGAGAAGCCAGCGTCAGAGTCGTATATATGTATATAATGTATAGAATAGAGAGCGAGTGTAGTATCCATATATGTCGGGAGAGTGGCTTAAGTGCAAGTGCAGCGTTTCCCGTAGGGCATCGGTCTCGCGCTTGCGTGGCCTTCTTAAGAGGCTTCATATTACCTACACGCGCAGACCATATGTATGTCTGTGCTTTGGTATGCGCATACATACATTTGCTTATGCTGAGCGTGGTCAGGCTTATTCAAAATTGCATCAAAGTGTTACAAGTTGTATTTAATATATGTTTTGAAATTACATATATGAGTACACTACAATTTACTATCTCATATATTAACGAAAAAGAGAGAAAATATTCGAACATACAGACGGACAGACGGACGGACACCATGACGGACATTGCTCAAGACCAATATACTCTTTACCTTCGGTAACGAATATAACAGTAAGCAGGTACAAATAGTGTAAAAAAAAGAACTATGTGCATAAAATTTAAAGAAATCAAAGTGCAACACATAGTCCAGGAACCATGGTTGATCGGTGGCCAAATTAAAGGACTAAGCTGCGGCTCAAGTAAGTTGTTATATGACCGCAGCGGAGGTGCTCCTCGCGCAGCTATTCTTTTGAATAGAAACGTGAAGCATTTCCCTCTAACTAACTTTATCTGCAGGGATCTGGTTGCAACAGCCATAGAGGTGGCCTTAGCGGAAGGTGTTCGGGAGGTGGTGGTGGCGGCCGCCTACTTTCCTGGAGACACGGACGTAGCTCCGCCAATGGAGGTCCAACAGCTCGTCAACTTCTGCCGCGCAGCCGGGAAACATCTGGTTATCGGCTGCGACGCAAATGCGCATCAGACCATATGGGGTAGCAGTAATGTCAACAAACGGGGTGAGTGCCTACTTGAATATCTATTGTGTAGTCAATTAGATGTAGTCAATAGGGGGTGCAAACCTACTTTCATAAACGCCATCCGGGAGGAGGTCTTGGATCTCACCCTGGCTAGCAGTTTCTTATCCGATTGTATAACGAATTGGAGGGTTACCGATGAGGCCACGTTATCAGACCACCAGCACATCCAGTTTGATCTACCTAGCCAAACGGAACTCAACAACTCGATATACAATCGGAAGAAAACTAATTGGAATATGTTCACAGCCTCTGCGGCTATGAAAGCTGATCAACTCATCACCAACTTTGCGTCTGTGAGTGACATAGAGATGGCTGCTGACCAGCTTCATGATGTGCTAATCACTTCCTTCCAGGACAGCACAGTTCTAAAGCGTCACCGGGTGAAACGCGAGGTTCCATGGTGGAGCGATAGACTTGCAGGTCAAAGACAGGAAGTTTGCAGGCTTTTCAATAGAGCCAAAGCGAATCGGGACTCCTGGGACACTTATAGGAGTGCCCTCACGGAGTATAATAAGAATATTAGAAGGGCTAAGCGGGAGAACTGGCGCAACTACTGCGAAAGTGTGCAGGCACTACCAAAAGCAGCTAGACTGCAAAAGGTCTTCGCTAAGGGCTCGACTAATGGGGTGGGGCTTCTTAAAAGAATAGATGGTTCTTTCACTCAAGACCGAAAGGAAACGCTAGAGCTTTTGCTTCAGGTGCATTTCCCAGAATGTCGGTTTAACACGCGCAGTGAACCAGATGGGATTACTACTCCACCGATCAGGCGTGATCACAGTCTGTCCGGTATTATCTTCGATCCTGACAAGGTCAGGTGGGCAGTCAAATCTTTAAGTCCTTATAAAGCCCCGGGGGGCGATCAGATTTTTCCAGCCTTGCTACAACATAGCATTGAAAGAATTATCACACCACTTGTCGGTCTGCTTAGAGCCAGCTTTGCATGGGGATATATACCACAATCTTGGAGGAGAGTCAACGTGGTATTTATTCCTAAACAAGGCAACCGGGCTCGAGATCAACCCAAATCATACAGACCGATTAGTCTTTCGTCTTTCATTCTCAAGACTGCGGAGCGGCTTGTGGACTTGCACGTGAGGTGCACTCTCCAGGACACCAAGCCCCTACACAAAACACAATTTGCCTACATAAAAGGCGGATCGACGGAGGTCGCTCTTCACCATTTAGTCAGCAAAATCGAAAAATCTTTCAAATCAAAGGAAATCGCTTTGTGCTCCTTCCTGGACGTGGAAGGCGCTTTCGACAACACTGGCTATCAGTCAATCTCCAGAGCTCTATCTCATAGGAACATTGACGCAGCTTCCGTAGCCTGGATAGAAGCTATGCTACGTCAACGAGAAATCTCATCCACGTTAGACGCGACGACGGTCCGTATTAACGCGGTCAGAGGGTGTCCACAAGGTGGAGTGTTGTCTCCCTTGTTATGGTCACTCGTTGTAGACGAACTTCTAGAAAAACTACACAGCCAGGGAATCGATGCCATTGGGTATGCAGATGACTTGGCCATCGTAGTCACAGGGAAGTTCGGCTACACTGTCACCGAACTGATGCAAAGGGCACTCAATTTGGTTCTCGATTGGTGCATAAACGTGGGTCTCAACATTAATCCGCACAAGGCGGTTGTTGTACCTTTCACCAAACGGTACACCAATGACATTGGCCTCCTCGTCATTGGGGGGACTCCCGTAGAGCTCTCCGGTGAGGTCAAATATCTGGGAGTTGTTCTAGATAAGCGACTTAACTGGAACTCGCACCTAAATAAAATGATTACCAAGGCTTCACATGCTTTGTGGGCATGTCGTAGACTGTATGGTAAAACGTGGGGCCTTGACTCCAAATCCATCATGTGGCTTTACTGCATGATGGTCAGGCCTATTGTGACCTATGCTGCTCTTGTGTGGTGGCCCAAGGTGCAGCAGATCACGGCCATTCAGAAGTGTAGCAAGCTGCAACGGCTTGTGTGCGTATCTCTGTCGAGAGCTTTACGCACATGCCCAACTGCGGCTATGGAGAAAATTATTGGATTGACTCCGCTACACATTCACATACAAGAGGGCGCCGCTAAAAGCCTTCTTAGAATAAAACTCATATCTGGGTTACTGACTAATGATGCTGGTCATGTCAGTATTTTTAATAATGTTTCTGGCTTAGAGATCTGCAGCCGGACAGATCTCATGACCACGAAGCTCTATTTTGGGGCGAAATTTAGGACTCTCATCCCTGACCGTAGGGCATGGGATAATGGCAACCCTTGTAGTGAACCCAGGGGCCTGCAGTGGTTCACTGATGGGTCCAAAACTGATCAAGGGGTGGGTGCGGGGATCTTTGGACCTAACACCAGAGTCTCGATTGCACTAGGCAAATGTCCAAGTGTCTTTCAATCAGAGATTCATGCCATAGAGGCCTGCTCTAAACTCATCCTGGACAAGAGGATGAGAGGAGCTAATATATACATCTTTTCAGATAGTCAAGCGGCGATCAAGGCTTTATCCTCTTGGAGGATATGCTCCAAACTCGTCGCAGATTGCTGGGCCAGCCTCCAGCAACTCTCCACCGGGAACCGGGTAACTTTGTGTTGGGTTCCTGGTCATGCCGTAATTCCCGGTAACGAAAACGCAGACGAGCTGGCAAGAGCCGGCTCAGCGACTCCTTTGCTTGGCCCGGAGCCTTTTTGTGGCTTAGGGTGGGCTGCTGCCAAAGATATGGTTGGAAGATGGGTTAAAGGAGCGAAATCCAGATATTGGATATCCAGTCAAGGATGTCGCCAAGCTAAAGAGCTGATACATCCGCTAATAGGCAGGAACACTGTTGGGTGTTCCAGGATGGACCTAAGACTATTGGTAGCCTACCTCACCGGCCACCATGTCTTAAAATACCATCTTCATAAAATGCGTCTGTCCCCGGACACGGAGTGTAGGCTCTGTAAAGAAGACGACGAGACGACCAAACACATTCTTTGTGAATGTCCAGCCATTACTTGGTCTAGAAGGAGGCACCTGCATAGTGAGTTCTTGACAGCTATGCAGATCAGGAAAGCCTCGACGGGAGACCTACTAGCCTTCATAAGGGAGGTTGAGCAGCTCCTGTCGCAGTAGGGAGTCACATAGGCACAAAAGATCGTTTTGGTCGCAGTGCCTCAATCTCTGTCGGGAGATCTCCCCAATATTATTATTATTAAGTGCAACACAACCTAACCAACCATGTTAATAAAAACTTGTGTTGAGTTGTCCTCATTCAGGAACCTTGGGTCTGCTGTGGCAAGGTTTCTGGACTGGGGACTAAGGACAACAAGCTGCTTGTAGCCTGCAACGAAGGTAAGGTTCGTACCTGCATACTTGCAAGGAAACATCTTGACATTTTTCTGCTCCTTAATTTTAGCAATGGCGACAACACTACTGCGTGCCTCGAGCTGGAGTCAGGTCACATCAGACACAGCTCAACCTTCATGGCCCACGACCATCAAGGGTCACCTCCTCATCAACTGCTACGTGCGCTAATGGCCGACAAGCACCAAGCTTATCATAGGCTGCGACGCCAACGCTCACCACCATCAGTGGGGCAGCTCGGATATAAACGAACGGGGTGGGTTACTCTTTAATTATATCCTCACGACAAGTCTGAATATTTGTAATATAGAGAACGACCCAACCTTTACTACAAAGAATAGGGAAGAAGTCCTAGAATTAACGCTAGCCACAGCCTCCTTCACCAGAGACTTACAAGATGGAGAATGCTATATGAGCACTCTTTCTCTGATCATAAGTATATCGATATAGTGCTCTCTCTCCATATCCCAAAGCCGAAATGGTGCAGAAACGTTAGACGTATGAACTGGACCACTTTCAAAGAATGTCTCACAAGACTCATTCCAGGGCATCCGCCAACGGGACCCCCTTCCCCCGAGCACACAAAGCTGCTCACAAACAAGCTCACGGAGGCATGCAAGTCCGCCCTTAAAATGTCATGCCCCCAAAGCAAACCAAGAGGGAAAGCAAAACCACCGTGGTGGTGCCCACATATAAGCGAGCTTCGGAAAATTTCGAGAAAGCTCTTTTACAAAGCAAGGTGCAGGGGAGACGACTAATCAAAGCCAACCTAACCTGCTACAAGAATACACATAGACAAGCTAAACGCTCCGCTTTGCAGAATATCTGCTCCACAATCAAGAGTACCACAGAAGCCGCTAGTTCAAGAAAGTTCTCTCTAGCACACAAGCACTCGTGGGCTTCCTCATGGGACCCAATGACTCGTGGACAACGAGTCACTGGAACTCTTGGTGAAAACCATTTTCACGGATGCTCAGTCGCAGGGTTTCGACCCCGTATCCTCAGAGGAGTTCAGGAGCAAGTCTCCACCGACCTTTTCTCCAGGGATATCATCTTTTGGGCCATACAAAGCTTCTCGCCCTACAAATTCCCTGGGCTGGATAGAATCATTGCAGCCCAACTGCAATATGCAGGGGATAATGCCATTAACTGGCTTCAAAAAATCTTTTCAGATATCCTGACGACCGGTTCGAACCCCAAGCCATGGCTCGAGTCCAAGGTCCTCTTCATTCCTAACGCCGGCAAAGCCTCACATACAATCCCAAAAATTTGGAGCTGGGGGCTGGACACCGCATTGTGGAACTGATTGATGAACTGCTTAAATGCAGGATCATCAGGTCTCTCCCCTCTCCATTAGAATGTGGCTGTTAACAAGTTGCTGTGCTCCTTAGAGGGAGGGGACTGTCGGTTGATATTTAACGCGGATGACGTCGCTATAGCCTTCTCGGGTAAATTCCCCCAAAGTTTGTGCGAGCGTATGACCACCTCACTACGAACCCTGTACTCATGGGCCACTTTAAAGGGACTTGGGCTATGCCCAGCCAAAACTTAGGGCTTGCTCTAGACAGCAAGCTAGACTGAAATCTTTACACCGAAGAACGGGTTAAGAAGGCCTCAGTCGCTTTGTACACATGCAAGAAGTCCTTTGCACTGAAATGGGAAATGGCACCCTACATCACGCTGTGGCTGTACGCAGCCATCGTTCGGGCCATCCTACTGTAAAGATTGTCAGTATGATGGCCAACGCTTTCTAAGAAGACAAAAGTACAGCGTTCCGCTAGACTGATCACAACAGGGGCACTGAGAACAACCCAAACTGAGGCTCTGGACAATATACTGAATCTCCTACAAATAGACCAAATGGGAAAATTAGAAGCAACTCCCTCTGCCCAACGCATGAGGGAAACTAAGCAGTGGTCCGAGCAGAATTTCGGACACTCTAATATTCTAGTGGGTAACTTGCTTATCCCCTGTAACACGGACTATTGTTGTCCTCAGGAATTCCCCATAACCCCTTTCCACACACTAATCCCCCCAAGGGAGGATTGGTGCTCAGGAAAGCCAGGGCCGACCGACTCAGTAAGAATTTACACCGACGGCTCTAAGCTAGACGACCGGGTAGGGGGAGGCGTCTTTTGCGAGGAGCTGTCTATCAAAAAATCGTTCAACCTTCCTGATCAATGCAGCGTATTTCAAGCTGAGATCGCGGCCATACAGAAGCTTTCTCATGCATTTCCGAATGTGAATGCTCAGCAGATAGAATCTGCAAATTTTCCGATAGGCAACTATAAAATCTCTAAAAGCAATATCATCTAACTCGATATCTGTCACAAACTGCCGCAGATCTCTACACGAGATGGCAGAGCAGTTCGAAACACACCTCATATGGGTGCCCGGACACAAAGGCATCGAGGGAAATTGCAAAGCAGACGAGCTGGCAAGGCATGGCACTACCATGCCTCTCCTCACAGACAAGGAGGGCTGGGGTATCCCCATGGCAAGCTGCAAGCTTAGAGTTCGATCGCACTTCGAACTCGAAGCAAACAAGGGGTGGCAGCTTACCCCCGCCTCAGGTAGGATTGCTAGGCAAACCTGGCCAACGCGCTGCAAAACGCGCTCCTCAGCCCTAATCCACCTAAGCAGATTGGGCTGTGCTGCCGTAATCAGGGCCATTACGGGGCACTGTCTGAGGGGGTCTCACGCAGCGAGACTTCTAGCCCCTTCAAATGATATCTGCAGAAGCTGTCGTGACGATGAGGATGAGGAGGAAACAGTTTCCCACCTTTTCTGCGACTGTCCGGCACTCTTCAAAAACAGAAATCGCTATCTGGGGTTCTTCTTTCTATCGGACCTCACTCAAATTGTGGATATTAAACCGAAAAATATCCTGTCTTTCATTAAAACCTCGGGCTGGGACCACGCCCTCAAAGGCGGTGCAACACGCTCATTGTCTGGGGGGACGGTTTTTGGATTAAGTCCAAACGCGGCACCACAATGGGCCAACACGTGGCCTACGTGAGTGGGGGCTATCTAAAACTTTCACTACCGCTCTAACCTTACCCATCCTATAATGTTGGAAGATGATATGTTATTAAAACGTTTTTAGATATTTCGCAATTGAGTGTTACCGCCAACCTTTGCTAATCAAAGTAATCAAAATATGCAATTATTGCAAATATATTCTATAACTACATATCCACAAAAGCACTTATATGTTATTAGGGAATATAACATTCATCATTCGTCTAGTGCATTTCTGTTTTGCTTCTTTTGTGAATGCAAAAGTTCACACTTTTTATTATAGCTAAATTTAATCATTGCCAGCCCGTTATTCTCAATTATAACTAAATATGTTATTGATTGCCAACCCAGAAACCCTGCACCTACAAATAAATAAGAGCGAAGCATGGGTCAGCAGTGGCGGTAAGCGGTGGGGAAGAGGGATTTATGTTGGGAATTAAATGTATGGTAAAGAGCGATTTATGATAGAAATAAACAAGTATTGTATCTCTATTCCTCTGTAATTTAAGTTGGGAACACATCCTAAGCTCTTTCGGCACTACATGTTTTCCGACATCGCTTTTGGGGGCTTATGTCATAGAAATGCTTCTACGATTCTCGGCATTTTAAAAATTCATTTTATAAGACCTTGGACTGCACTCAGTTTCTACCCCAGCCATTGAAAGCTTCTTTACAATACACAAAAAACGAAAAGCAAGGCATGCCACATGAGAAATACTAACGCTCATAAGCATGGGATAACTGGCGATCAGCCGAAAAAAAGGGTATGAGCGAGAAAAAATCACTGGCACACGAGTGCATGCACATCATATGGCTGGCTGGCTGTGCTACGAAGGAACATGTCGTAGTGGAGTTAGCAAACAGAATGACTTGCATTTCTATCACGACTCGCGAGTCCAGCAGAAATAGCCTACAAATGCGCTTTCTGAGAGTACGGTACCTTCGCTCTGGTGGGGCTCTACGTTAACTATTTAGGAGCCTTGCAAATCGATAAATCTGTTAACTCAAAATAGACTAATCCCATAAATATATAAAAAAAAAAAAACAAAAAAAAACAAACCAAATATATCCAAATATCCCAAAACATACCAAATATATACAAAAAAAAAAAAAAAGTGTGGCAATGCGGGACTGCCGCGGTGAAGCTATTGCATAGCATTTTTATTTTACATTATGCAAGTTTTTCTTTGATATTAATTCAAGTTACACTCTTTGAGATTGGTGATCGATAAGAAAACCAATTTTTTTCTTCTATTGAAAATTTTGTTTTTTATTGAATAAATAAGAAGTTAATTTCGTTTAAAAGATTTAAAATACCGGGTCAATAGTGGTCCCATATATTGTTGTAGACTCTTGGGGATCATTTTTCATTTTTAAATTAAATTTTTCCGAAAGAAAAGTTGTGAACCGCTCTGATTTTTTATCAGCGAAGTTGATGTTGAAATTGCTAGCCGAAATAAGTGGAAATTTATTACCATTTGTATCTTATTTAGTGTACTCCAGCAAAGTGCGATGCCTCATCCAGTTTTGGATTCGGAGAAATGTAAATTGCTACCACGACTTTGTGTAGGCCATTTCTTAGTTTGTACAAGCACGCACAAATATCTCAAACATTTGATCGCCTAACATTAACATCGTTCACGTCAAGGTTTGGAGTCATAATGTTAACAACATTATTATTATTTTGGTAAATAGCTACCCCACCTTTTGGAAAAGTATCTCGTTTGAATTGAACAATACAACTTATATTATAAATTTCAATCGGATTATCATGCGCCATGCAAGTTTCGGTAAGAAGTAACAAATTTTTTGTCTCGTAACTGAATTTTGTTAATCGTATTTGTGACAATTTAGACTTTGGTATTATTGAAATGCCGTTTCTGTATAAAGCACGTGAATGTAAGTTTGTGTGTTACTAGTTTTATACATCCAGACGCCTCTGACGCTGACTCAGACACTTATTCGTCGATTAATTGAATAGCTTTAGGAGCATTGCTCAATCTTCAGGAACATTTTCCAACCAAAGAAGAATATGAGCATGTGGGCTACCACGATGTTGAAATTCTATTCTTTTGAAATAATGTTCTACTCTATAGTTTCCGAACGGACTTATTTTCTTTGATTGCAAAATTTTTAACAGGCAATTTACCATTTTATTGAAAAACATAGCATAGGTTACGGCATCTTCATTAACAAGTTGAGCTTTATGCACATAACTAATTTCTGCTGAAAGCTCATCAGAAATTTGCGCTCCCTCGTTTTTCAATTTGTACAATAGTTTCAACAAATTTTCCCAGCCAGTTTCATTGGCGTTATGAGTCATAAAAGCAGTTTTTGGCCCTAATTGCCTGATAATTGCAAAAAGATACTTTTTTGGATCTGACCAAATCAAGCAGAATTTTGTATGTAGCGAATAAATGCTAGATTTGTTCTCAAACAATTATTTATGCACTATTCAGATTGAATGGTCTCTTTCGTAATTGAAAAACCTTGTCCAACATGCTTAAACGCAACGTTGACACATCCACTAACTCGCAACCTCATGATTTTAGCAGCGATGTATAAAACGTGTTATGGGTCAGTAGCACGCCTATCAGTACGCCGAAGTTCGCTGGTGGCTTGCATGGTTGGAGTAACAGTTACACCATCTCTGTATATTTGAAACTGACCGCCGTAGATTTTCGGAAAAAATAGTTCTTCCGCATGTTTATCCATTAAAATACTGACATTTTTGTTATATTCTCCGGGTGCTAGACTCAAAAAACAATAATCATCATACAAAAGAGTTTGTTGCTGCGCAACTAAATTGTCCTCAATTGGCACGTGTTCATTTATTTCATCCATATTCATTTGTGAAGTACGTTCATCGCCGGTAAAATAAAATTCGTCGATTTTAATTTCGTGATAAATATAAAGAGACGTGAATCAAGCGTTTGATAGGGGGTTGCATGAGGGTCTTTTATACAAGATGAAAGATCTCCTCCCTGCACTCCACACGCAAGGTTTCCACAGGGAAGTGTGCTTGGACCCTTCTTGCACACCCTGTACACCGCCGATATCCCGTACCCCGTTAACAACATCAATGAAGCTTCCTCGGCTCAACTGATCCTGGCCACTTACGCTGATAACACTACCATGCTCGCGTCTCACTCATCACTGCAAGCTGCCTCAAATGCGGTCCAGGAATGGCTGAATGCAAATGAGCGATGGATTGCCAAATGGAATGTGACCATTAACTGCTCTAAGTCAGCGTGTGTCACTTTTTCTCTGCTGCACGGAACCTGCACAGGTCTCATTTTTTACTGAAATACCATTAACTGCGTCACATCCCACTGCTGCCTTGGAGTCCCTCTGAATCGGAGAGACCACAACACGGCAGTTAAAACAAAATCTTAAGGTAAACTAAAAAAGCTCAACTGGCTCTTCCATTCCAGTAAGCTTCAAATTTGGTACCCAGATAGGTGATGATGACCCCACAAAAACTGCATCAAAGGTTTGGATACCCACCCATATCACCATATCACCATATCACCCCCAGCCGCCCCATCGCTTCGTTGAGAAAGATAAACCAGATTTGGTAGGAAGATACCTGGTCACAACCCCTAAATTTATGATGCCATGCGCACCCAGCCCCAACCCCCCCCCACCATTTAAAATTTGGCCTGCGTATATCTTTTCAGCAAGAGCCTACAAAATTGGTATCAGAATAGCATGTAACGACCCCCAAACATATGCATTAGATATTAGAATGTCACGGCAATCCATACCACCCCCAGTCCACCTTTCCCAACCTTTTACAAACTTTGAGCTAGAGTCATAAAATTAAGAAGGAAGAGAGCAATTGACATCGCACAAAAATCAGCAGCAAAAGTTTGGATGCCACGCCCACCCATACCACTCCAGCCCGCCTTCCACCTCTTTAACAAACTTTGAGCTAGATTCACAAAATTTTATAAGAATGATATGTGATGGAATCCATATATGCATCACACCATCTATGAGACAGAAACACCCCTACCACAGAAACAGAAACACCCCTAACATACCCTACCCTACCAACCGCATACCTTTGGAATTTTTCAGCTTTTTTCGGATTTATTACAGGTTTTGAGTATACTGTAGTCGGTTGCGTCCAACTGCAACTTTTACACATGTTTTTTTTTTTTTTATATGGATGGAATTTGTAACGTAGAAACGTTAAGAGTTGAAGATCACCTAAAATAAACTTGAAAAGCACAAGATATAGTAAGAATTATATTTTTACTAGGGCGCTTCTCTCTGCTCGCTTCGCTCACTCGAATTTTTCATTTCTGCCTCAGGTCTCTTAATTTATTTCGCAAATGTTTTAATTTATGATGGACTATGTATTTAGTCAATTACCATTTCTTTTCTTCGAATTTGCCATAGTTCTAATCTTACTTACTCTGCTCTCGCAGCATACCGAATCGCTCATCTGGAAATAAAATCATGAAAACTTTCACTTTCGGTTTCGCATGGGCATAAAAAATGTAGCCTATGTCACTCACTGAAAAAATGATTAAAATCGATCCAGTAGTTTTGATTTATTCATTACTGCCCGCACGCATTAAATTTGGAGTAAAACAATTCCCATTTCCGTATACCATGAAGATTTCCTTTAATCTTTCGAATATCTAAAGTCATACACTTCATTTTTACCTATTTATTTTATTTTTACAACAATTAATATATAACAGAATATGGAATGTCTTTATATAAAACGTTCACAGCTTTCTTGTCTTTAGATAATACAAACATGTATTCTCTAGAGGTTATGAAAGTTTTCAGTGATTTTGCCAGCAAACGCCTGCCATTGCAAAGTTTAGGTGGATTCAGGTTTCTAAATAAAATAAAATTACAACCTACTTTCAACACCATTTTGGAGGGCGGGAGTCCAGACGAGTTCAAAGAATTTGGAAATTCTGTAGGAAAATGAATAGCTTCCTCCAAATCGAGAACAGCATCGGCCGAGGTGTATATTTTCGTCGGTGCATTAATCTTTGATAGAATCAAGTTATGTACCTCATCTAAGTTTTTGTTAGCTGGTGACAGCATTGCTCAGTCTTAAAACCAAGATATACTTGCCCTTGAATTTTAAATGTAGGCATGAACCCACGGTCAACAACTTTTAAAAGAGGTTATTTGAAATGCGTTATTATCTCTATCTCTCTCTCTCTCTCTCTCTCTCTCTCTCTCAGCTCTATTTTTAACCCGATCCTGACTGACGCATTCACTGATCTACGACCTATGTGCGAACGACGATATCTTACAGACATAATTATAATTTCTGTACAAAATACGTTGTACGCTTGGACAAAATCTGGCTTCAATTCCTTATATCTTTATATTTTGTTTGATAACAAATCGGTGTATTTGTCATTGTCATTCTAAAAGTGTTGAAATATCGATATTTGAAATGCGGCTGTTTTTGAGGTTTCTCCACTATGTAATGGATGTTAATATTATGCATATAAACCTTCCTCTTCAACCACTCTATATATTAAAAGAACTCCATCAAAATCCGTTGCGAAGCTTTAAAGATTTATTTAGGCATACGGGAGGAAAGAGAAAGCGAGTATGTTATATACTATGTATTGATTAAGATGCTTCTAGCTCTTTTAACCAGGCGAAAGTCGCTGTTGACGCTGTTCAACCCTCAAAAAATTGCATCAACAATTTTCGAGCCACGCCCACCCACTCTGAAAACTGGCTTTGCTCTAAACAGTTAAGCATATTCGGCCATTGGAATTTAAAACATAAAAACTCTAACAACATGAAAAACAAGTGAACGTTTTGGTGTGGATGCAAAAACTTACTTTGACCAATCGATACCGTGATTGTAAGATTTACAAAAAAAATATAATTTTTTACGAAAATGTTTACAGACTAAACAAGATTAGCAGATTAAATATACACAATAGTAATATAACCTCTTGGGATATGTACTCACATGTGATGTTTCTCAAGGGCAGCCGTCTCCGACTCTGCTCTAACGGCAGCGGATGAAGTAGTCATATAGCATAGCATCAGTATGATACTAGAGGCCGCATAGAAGCTGAAGGAATGACTGTACGTCTTATAATATTGAGCCAAATAGTGACATGCTGCAGTTAAGGTGCCGCTAAGACTCGGTAAAACTGCTGCTGACATTGTGGCAGGTACAACAGAGTTGACAATCTTGTGCAGATACCATGGCAGATCGGCTAATGGTTGCTTATCCTCATTCCTCTTCTTGTGCAGTTGATTTTTGGACAGTTCGTCTATTGGCGTGGCTAGGGCAACCCGTGCCTCCAACAGCATTCCGTGCAGACGCAAACAGGATTTTGCAAAATAGTTGTTTCGAGTCCTACATCTGGTAGCGCGAAGCTGACACAGCTGTTGGCGACATCGCTGATGCTCATCTTTGCCTATTTTAAGACTAATGCAATTGGAGCAACTTATTTGCACAGTGCTTGGCCTCGTCGGTGCCGAAATGGCGATCGTTTTTGGAACGTTATCTGCGTGAGTCGCCAAGGCGTCCCTGTACACTTTTTGGCAAAACTGTTGTTGCTGGCGCACCGCAAATAACGCTTGAGCTGCCGCTTTTGGACTATTAATGTTTTTTGTTGTTGTTTTACTATTATGATATTTTTGATGGTTATTCCTGATTTTTAATGCCTCTTCTCCTTTTTTATATGCTATTGATGTTATTGTGATGTCAGAGCATTGATTTTTCATTCGTTGTTGTATGCTCTGGTTGGACTTCTCTCTATATGCCTCAAACATGCAGTCCATAGTATAATTGCTGCAAGTACAATGGAATACATGTAAAAGATAAATAATCCTTGTTAGACAATAACATGATCTGAAAGAGAGTTAACACAAGATTCTTATTATTTAGAAATCAATCTATGATCATGTTGTTGCGTACTCACAGTCACTTTCTTATTTCTTTGCGCGCTCTGCATGCAAAGCATATATCTAAATATCCCTACCTCCTTCAAACACACATACATTACAAGTGTAATTCCCAAATATTTGGCATCAAAGCGTTGGGGCAAAGCTTGACCATTAAGAAAACACTCAGTAGGGACTTTCCTTCTTAAAGAAAAGCAGACACTCACAGTTTAAGAGCAATTAATTCCAATGTTCCACCTTTTAGTCCAGACCTCAAAGCTGCTTAGGTATTGATTAACTCCGTCCGCCGAGTCGTGAACGCAGTTTGACGGGTATAAAAGGCACACATCATCAGCAAATGTGGCAAGCAGCATTTTGCCGTCACGTCCCATTTGTAAAGATCCCGGGAGAGGAATATCGGCTGAGAAGCAGGAGTACAATACTGGTCCGAGTACACTTCCCTGTGGAACTCCGGCCTGAACTGGCTGCAGGTTCGATAAAGCCCCTCTATTTTTAACTGCAAATTGGCGTCCCTCTAAGTATGATTCAAGCACTAAATAAAAAGGAGCTGGAAGCATTCGATTTAGTTTTGCCAGTAGACCGGAGTGCCAGACACGGTCGAAGGCCTGCTGTACGTCAAGAAAGACTCCATTACAGTACTCCTTCTCGTCATTCGCTCTTAAAATGTGATTGACAACCCGATGCAGCTGCTCGGGCGTTGCGTGTCCTGTGTGGAAGCCAAACTGGTGGTGAGGGATGATGTTTTGAGTTTCTAGGGGCTCTTCCAGACGGGTGAGGAACAGTCTCTCAAAAAGTTTGGAGAAGCAAGGCAGGAGACTTATAGGTCGGTAGGAACTGGGATCGTGTTCGGGCTTGCCAGCTTTATGGATCATGCTCACATGAGCAATTTTTCACTGGTTAAGCTATGCAACTTAAGTATGGCATTAAATTTTTTTTAAGGAACGTTACTGATAGGTTTGGAAGCGCGCGCAGTGTTCCGCGTCTGTGTCATGTCCAGGAGCCTTATTTCTGTTCAGCCTGGATATGCTTAGGCTGACTTCTTCCCGAGAGAAAGGACGGATCGGAGGAGCCGGTTAGTGGATAGTATTCACAAGGGCCTCAGTTTGTACAACATTTAAAGCAGATGCAAGGTTGAGGGGCGTGAATCTCTCCGCCAGGTGGATGGAAAAAGCATTAGCTTGCTCTTCGCCGGACCGACACCACTGGCCATTGGCGTTTTTGATCGGCGCTTGCCTCAGTGGTTGCTGCTTGAGGTTACGAGTTAAATTCCACACGGAGTAGTTGGTTACTTGAGTGCAGTCAGCATTCGCAAGCATCTGATCAAAATAATTTGTGCGTTGCTCCTGCAGAGTTGTTTTGAGCTCGAGCGCAGCCCGATGCCACTCAGCTTTATCCCAAGGGTGGTGCGAGCGTAGGTATTGTTTGCGAAGTCGACGCTTTCTGGTTAGGAGGAACCAAGTCATTGGAGTGGGAGCGAAGACTCTGTTAATTCTGTTACCGTGGTATGACAGCGGATTACGGGACTCTCTGGCAGCGTCATGAACAGTCTGAGAAAACAGATCCAGCGCAAGGTCTATGTCCTCTGTCGAGATTAAATCAAGCTCGTCAAAGGCTGGTTCTTCTAGCAACCTTTGAAATTTGTAAATATCGCTTTTATGGTCCAGGAGTCTCGGACTTCTTTGGAAGAAGGCAGCGTCTTCATCAAACTCTATGATCAGCGGTAGATGGTCCGAATTTAAGTCAAGAAAGTCTCTGATAGAAAGTTTAAAGTTTGGGATCGCCTTGTGTATCGCAAAGTCTATACAGGAGGGAGTGACGTTGGCTCTATAGGTGAAGCATGTGGGTGTTCCGGTAGCCAGTACTGAAACACCAGACCGAGTCAGGTATTTGACCAGTTCGGTTCCATTGTGACTAGGATTCCTCGATCCCCAAAGCCTATGTTTAGCGTTCCAGTCGCCTGCAACTATAAATCTATAGCCGAAGGTGCTAATAAGCATGTCAAAGTCGTTCTCGATCCATCTATGACCAGGTGGGCAGTAGATAGAACCGACATTGACCTAGCCGATTCATGTTGAAATGGATAGAGAGGCTAACTGTGTTTTTTCTCTGGCGGTTGCCGTTTGAGGAAAGTGTTGAATGTCGTTACGGATGAGCACGGCTGCCCCTCCTCTGGCATTATTGGCAGGGTGTCTTGATAGGTAAGATGAGAACCCAAAGAGTTTTAGGTCTCTATTGACAGGAAGTCGTGTCTCACTTAAGTACAGGACGTGTATGTTGTTTTTGGCAACAAACAATTCCAGCTCCTTCAATTTGCTGGAAACACCGTTGGCGTTCCAGCTTAGAATACGGAGGGGGCGTGGCAAGATCATTTAGTTAACCGAGCATTGAGCATCTGCAGCATTTTTAGCTGCATGTCAATTAAGCGGTTCATTGTGGAGCTCATCATCGCCATATGTTGGTTCAACTTGTCAAGCGAGGTTTGCAGTGCCAGGGATTGTTGCAGTTGTCGTAGTTGTTGATATTCATTATATGGATGTTGCTGATGTCGCTCGTGCTGAGGAGGCTGGTACTGATGGGGCTGGGAGCAGCCTTGAGCTTGTTGATGAATCGACCGACGAGCAACCTCGGCGTAGGAGAGCGCAGCGTTGCTAGCATTAGGATATAATTGATCATTAAGTTGTATGCCAAACTCTTGATGGGATGAGTTGACTACTCCGGGCTTAATAAAGGTTTGTCTTCTTTTAGTTAACATTTGATAGTAATGGCAGACTTTATAGTTAGCAGGATGGTCGCCACCACAGTGAACACACTTGGCCGGCTCGTCAGGTGATTTTTTGCAGTCATTCGACTTGTGCTTATCCCCGCATCAAACACAAAGATGGTCTCTGCGACAGTATTTCGCTGCATGGCCATATGATTGACAGCGATTACATTGTACAATCTCAGTGGATTTTCTCATAGCTTTAACACGAACTCTCTGCCGGCAAATGAATTGAATTTTGTGAACATCCTTGTTGTTGCTAGCTGAGGCAATGTTTATAAAGAACATGTTCATGTTGTTTCCCGTTGATCTGCTTTTTGGGTTGTGAACATGAAGCACTTTGTGGTCGTATTTAGCGAGCTGCTCAACGATTTCAGAATTGAGTGTTGAGCTGTGAAGGCCTTTTATGAACAATCGGTAAGGCTTATCTTCCTTAAGTTGGTAGCTATAATATTGGACCTTCAGCGAGTCCAGCTTTGCCTGTATTTTCCTGTAAGTTTGTGCATCCTTTGGGTAAACTCTTACTGTGTTCCCTTGTTACACTTTGTTTTGGTAGCTGTCTGCTGAGACTATGTTATCTAAGGTTAATAGTAATTCCCTAATGTTGATGACATGTGAAATCACAAAAGGCGGAGGCTTATTAGGTGCCTTGGCTGGAATAGCGTCAGCTTGAGGCTGGGCAGCAGAATTACCAGAGGCAATAAAGCTATTATAGGGCCCCGGCTGAAGATTGCAACTGGGCCTATTGTCAGGATCTTCAGACTCGACTTCCATATCGTCAATGTTCGCTAGCACAGCGAACCTGTTTCGAGCCATAGAGTCAGTGCACACTGGGCTCGATTGCTTATTGCGCTTTATGGTACGTACTTCATTGGGAGGCGTTCCAGGGGTCCTATTTCTTTTGATCACACGTTGGAACCCATGTAATTCGACATTAACAGTGTCGTCAGGTGACACTTCGCTTAATGGTTGATCAGAGATCCTGACAGCTAAGTTGGAAGACAGTTGAGCGACTTCAATTTTTGACGCCATCCGTATCATCGGGGGAATGGGAGAGCGGTGAAGGGAGCTATCATCACTAGAAGATTCACTTTGACTCGATGGCTTATCCTTCCGGTTTTTCGGACTAACACCAGTTGATAACAACTTCTTTTGATTTGCTAATCTACTGCTAGAGCGTGAACGTATTTTATTCTTCATAATGGACTCTCAATTGCTGTAGGCGTGAGGATGTAGTTTACGGTTTCCCTCTTGTGCTGGTGTGGCACAAGAGAATAGTTTGCCCAAAGGGCAAAGTAATTTGTTTACCACTCCTCAGAGGATGCGATTGCTTATCCGACGCGGTTGACTTCAGCAAATTATTTATTTATTTTATTTTTTTATTACAAAACGAAGTAAAAATTTGTAAAAGTTTTCAGATGTTGCCTGTTCAGAATCCAGACTGAGACTTTAAAAGGCTAAGGGGCAGAAAGTTACGTAAAGATCTAATTGGGACATTAAATTTAATTCGACTCAAAAGAACTGATGAGTCGATTTCACCATTAAGTTGGTTTGTAATAAATAATACTCTATTCTGCGGCTTAACAGGGAGGGAACATTAATCAAAAAGAGTCTACTTGAATACGGGGGTAAGTCTACTCCAAGAACCCAGTGAAAACTTCTAAGGGCAAATAGAGGAAATTTTTTCTGCACAGATTCAATTCTATCCTGGTGAGTTGAGTATTGTGGGGACCACACACAAGATCCATAATCCAGTATGGGACGTATTAGGGATATATAAAGCGTGTTAGTGGTGAAGAGATCGTTAAACTCTTTCGCCCACTGCTTCATGAAGCCAATGAAATTAATGGCCTTATTGACCATCGACGAAACATGAGAGTCAAATTTTAATTGAGGATCAAAAATAATGCCTTAATCTTTAATTTCAAACACGCGGTCAAGTGATGAAGCATCAAGCAAGTAGTGAGCATTATGAGCGGTACTTCTTCAAAATGACATGACATTAGATTTTGAGCAATTTAAGTTGAGTAAGTTAAAACGACACCAGGCCGACAGCGCACACAAATCCGACTGAAGTAAGTTACACAGAGAAGCATCATAGTAGGTGAAACATTGTTTTACATCATCAGCAAACAACTAAACAAAAGAGTTAGTAATAACAGCTGGGAGATGGTTAATAAACAAATTAAATAGCAAAGGTCCAAGGTGACAACCTTGGGGAACACCAGAGGTAACTAACAAAAGTACTCCGAAAGCCATAATAAAAGTTTTGATGTAAATCCAACAACACTTAATCTATGAAGCAACAGAGAATGACTAAAAGTGTCAAATGCCATACTAAAATCGGTGTAAACAACGTCAGTTTCCATTTTAAGTTTAGTACGCAGGAACTAGAAATATTTCTAGATGTGTCAAACTCCATATAAAAAAAACGCTAGAAATAATTTCTGGACATAATTTCTAGAGACATTTCTAATGAGTACTTATATGCAGCAGCTAGAAATGTATACTCATAAAATGTTGAGAGTTGCCACATCGATTACATTGAAGTGGATCGTGTGGATGGCATTGAACAGCTGAATTTCTGCTAGAAAAAATGAGAAGCACATTATTTCTAGACACAAGTGTGCCCGCATTACTCTTTTACCTTTTTGTTTTGCCATTTTTTTTTTTTGCGTTTTTGGGATTTTTCCGGTATTTTTAAGGGGCACACAGGGTCTTAGGATACACATTAGAAATAATGTGTAAATTTCTATCAGAAATAATTCTAGTTCCTGCGTACTAAGCTTAACTTTGAAACCCTTTTATAACAAGCGAAAAGAATTCAAGAAGGTTAGTGGTAGTCGATCTACGCCTTACAAAACCGTATTGATAATTCGATATAATTGAACAACATATGTGTAGCAATTGAGAACATATAATTTTTTCAAAGACTTTAGGAATGGTAGACAGCTTGGATAAATCCCTATAATTCTTAACGTTTGACTTTGAAGAAAATATAAAATTCCTTCCATATATCAGGAAACACAGTTGAGTCAAGAGACAAGTTAAATAATTTACTTAAGGGCTTACAAAAAGAATCCGCGCACTGTCTTAGAATACATTCAGGCAATTAGCCAGGTTTGATAGAGCTAAATTCACTCAGGAGCGTAGCCTCAGTAATTACTGGGACATATATGCAATTCGACGTTTGAACTTGAAAAGGATAGGAATTACTGCTACCTGCTACCATATAAATTCGATGAGTATACTGAATATATCGGCTATTGCCTGATCAGAACTTACTTTTGTATCATCAAGATATACTAAGGATATCAAACAAGAAGGCTGTTAACAGATTTATAAAACTGTTTAGAGTCTCGTGAAAAGTCAAGTCTACAACGATTAAGATAATTATTATAGCAAGATGTGTTAACGGAAATAAAACTAGATTTTGCTACTAAATACGAAGATTTTTTAAATTTTTTATATGATCTTGTCTTTGCGTTTTTCAACTTCGATAGTTCTCTCGTAAACCAAGGTGGTTTATTGTCACTTGAAGAACAAGTGAGGGGAACAAAAATATCCAAAAGCGGATTCAAGGTCCCATAAAATATAGCAATGGCAGTTTCTATATCACTTCCAGAATTAAGACGAGACCAATTAGTGTGTTGAAGAAGATAATTTAATTTAGTCAAGCTTGTTTTACGAAAGCAACGGGTTTTTAAAGTATTATTAGATAATAACCTAGGGGTAAGAATTTTGATGGATAGTTCTAAGGTTGGATAGTAGGTTTCTTCCGGAAGCACTAGAGGGGATATTCTACTAGCATTACTGCAATCTGAGTACGAAACAAAATTCAAGTCCAACATTCTACCACTACAGTTGTGCACCCTGTTGACTTGCGATAGGCCGATAGCAAAAGACTGGTAATACCGCCTAAGATGTTACATTCACAGACCATACAACATGTGGCAGATTAAAATCACCAACCACTATCAGATTATCCATATCGGTCAACAATGACGAACAAAGTTGCATAGCACTTAAATGGGATGAGTAATTTATAACTATGTAACGTGCACAACAGTAATGTTTCGGCAATTCCCTGTCTACTATACGGTTCCGGCCGTGCTCAGGGCAATTGGGGGGGATCTTGACATACGCGTCACTAGAATAAAAGTCGTAGACAGATAAGGGATAAATCGGAGAGCCAAAGTCAATCGACATTCATTCAAGACATATGTAGAGTTAGAAGAACTCAGGTGGAGATGTTCTTCTGTCTATACCCTCTCTACCTGTAGAATCTTATAGATCTGCATGATTCTACCCTATAATGCTTGCTTGTGACAAGCGATCAGGTGCCCATTAAATAACACGTTAATTCATCTCAAATCTCAACAAGTTTAACTCAAATAAATTCAAGGACGCCTTCATGGCTGAATAATACAAACTTCATTACAGATTCTAACAAAACCAATTTAAGCAAATATTATTTATATAAAAAGTAATTAAAGACTACGGTTAATGATCTAACTTAAACTGGACTTTAAATGGGCGATGCGTATTTTGTTGTAAGTAACTTTGCTTTTGTTGGCTTATATAAACATACACACTCACATATTTATGATCTTTTAATCATTTGCTTACACTTTTTTTTTTGTATTATCGGCTAGGCCGTACTCACGAAAATATACCAGTTCCATCGATGTCAGCAGGCCTGATGACGAAGAGGTGTCTGTAGAGCTTTAGGTTATTTGTATTATAGATGTGTTGGAGTGTATGTAATAATGTTTACAACAAAACGCGCATAGCTTTCAAATAAGTCGAAGAAAATTATAAGTATAAAAATTCAAAATTTTAATTTTAACTAAATTCAAACTTATTCCTTTTCGATACAAGAACCATGGTTCGGTGCACAGTGGTGCAAATAAAACAACTTCGCTTAATCGTCAGCTTCAGTAGTGGTCTCAAAAGCACTACGAAGCGCTGGTGGGAATCGCACAACCCAGGTTGTGGTTATGTTGAGGCGGTAGCGTGTCGTGGCTTAACGCATGGTCCCGCAACCGCTATCTCCCTTCAGAAAGCGTTGGGTTGAGCCTTAGCGGCTTTTGCGGCTTTTGATCGCTACTTTAGGCTATTCAATATGCTGCTCAGCTTATTCTTGCATTCGCAAGTCCAGATCGCAAGAATATGGCGCAGTCCCTCAGCTTCTCAAAACAGTGCGAAACGGCGGGGCACCAGCGACTTTTTATAGCACGGGCGGCGACATTGGTCGGTGCCAATCCTCAATATTTGAGGGGGCGTGCACACCAAGCCACCGCAAGATTCACTCGTCTTCAGTTTAGGGAAGCATCGGGGTATTTTCCACAAAGACGCAAAAATATTTGCAGCGCTGTGCGCGGCTTGTGTTGCGGGTACGGCGAGATGCAAATTTTATCGCTTACTTAGCAGTTTTACGTTAGATGCATGGGGATTTAAATATCTTTCTGCTTTTTTTTTTTTTATTTTTTTGCAAAAAATCGCTGTTCTTTTCTTTTCTTGAGGCCGGAACAAAGTAAAGTTGGCACCCACGCCAAAATGTGACCCTGCCGATGCAAATTGCCCTACTGGGTTGCTATTTCTCATTTAACAGAGCTATAACAGTAGCGATCTGGCCCACTTGCTTCTATGATCAGCTGATGCTGTTCGGGGTTGCCAGACTGTTAACAGGGGCAGTGCTGATAATTGGCTACGAACTGCAACGACAGTTGCTTATTTAAAAACAACTATAGTTGTTATAATTTGAAATTGTACCAACTAAGTCGCACCATTACACCACAGGTTTAATCTTAACGCACTGGATGAAGATAAAAGCTGAAAAGAAACCAAATGGTGTGATCACATCGGTTACCACAAATCCTTTGCATGGAATCGTCCCAACTCTTTGCCATTTAAGTCTTCGACTAAATAAATCGACTGACCAAGCTTTTCTTTAATGCGCACTTTTGTGCCTACTGGAGCTAATTTTGCATTAAAATTATCTGCTGCCTTACTTAAAGCAAAATTGCTTTTAATAACTACTTGGCCAACTTCAAACAAACGAGGGCGGGTACGTAAATCATATGTACGCTGATTTTTCTCATATGATTTGGTCAAATTCTTTTCAATGTTTGAACGGATTTGATGAAAATTATCTGTTCGATTAAGCTGTTGTGTACCATCGCTAAGTACGTTTAGGTTTCTCAACAACTTATAGTCTTCGCCATGCACTACCATGTATTGGCCGAGTAGTTTACGATAAGGCGAAATTCCAACAGGCTGATGAAGGAAATTGCGTAATGCACAATTGACACTGGGTAAAAATATGTCCCATGCTCGCTGATCGGTGCGAACGTAAGCTCTTAGTGCAGCATTTATTGACCGATTTACCCTTTCAGCTGCGTTTGACTGAGGGGCATTTGCACCGGTGCATATGTGTTGAATTCCAAACTGAGAAATAAATGTGGCAAAATCATGGCTTCTTAACTTTTTGGCCAAAAGAATCTTCGCCGAATTCGCTCTAAGCATTTGGCAATGCCACAATGACTAGACGAGGCCTGATCATGTATGGAACGGATAACTGGTTCACGCAAGGATTTTGGAACGTACAGTTTCCAACAATCATCGGGATCACTACTTTCACCAAAGATACTACGCCGATATATAAACTTATCTATGACCTGAACATCTGGGAGGTTAGCTTTCTGATAATTGTCTCTCAACTCAAAACTCTTGAGTCTGAAAGGCATCTGAATCTAAATCAATCTCTGGAAAAACATCGATACTGAGTGTGGCAATGTCGTCAGCATTTTCGAAACATCTAGATAGCGCATCAGCTACAACATTATCACTACCTTTTCGGTGTTCAATATCAAAGGAAAATCCTTGCAACTTAATTGCCCATCGCGCTAGTCTGCCACTTAAATTGGCTTGGTTCATTAACCACCGAAGACTGGCATGGTCGGTAACAACTTTGAAAGACTGACCATCGATATACATACGAAACTTTTTAATCGCTAAGACGACAGCTAAACATTCAAGCTCGGTAACAGTATAGTTACGCTGGGCCTTATTTAACTTATTCGTCATATAAGCTATAGGTCTTTCGCATCCTGACTCATCAACTTGGGCTAGTACTGCTCCCACCCCATACAATGAAGCATCACATTCTCATAATTCGGATGTATTAAAATGGGGCAGTGCATAACTTTCGCTTAATTTCAACAAAAGCTACTTGAGCTTGGTCATTCTACTCATATGATTTTCCTCGCAAAAGTTATGTGAGCGGAAAAATCACTGACTAATATTGAGAGATAAAACGCTGATACCACCCTGTCATCCCTAGAAATCTTCTAAGCTGTTTGCGCGTCTTCTGCACTGGAAATTCATCCACCGCTTGAATTTTATCCGGGTTAATTTGCAAAGTACCCTCGCCAACGACATAACCGAGATAATCTACTTTATTTAAGCAAAATTGACTTTCATTTACGTTTGTTGTTAGTCCTGCTTTGCATAACTGCATAGAAACAATATTTAAATGCTGTACGTGTTCGTCAAAAGTAGAAGACATGACTAACAGATCGTCAAGGTATACGAATACGTGAGATTTCAACTGATACGGAATGACTTGGTCCATTAATCTGCACATGGTTTGTGGAGCATTAGTAAGGCCGAAAGGCATCCGCTTAAGCTGGTATAGGGGTCGATTTGGAATGGTAAATGCTGTTTTTATCCGAGAATTAAAATCGAGACGTATTAGCCAAAATGCATCTTTAAAATCTATTTTGGATATGCAATGTACTGGAGGTAGTCTACTAATTAGTCCTTCAAGATTTGGCATCGGAAAGGCATCCTTTACTGTAACGGCATTTAACTTTCGCGCATCCAAGCTAAATCTAACCTTTCCAGGTTTAACGACAAGTGTCACTGGATAAGACCACGGAGATTTCGGAGCTTCTTCGATGACGCCTAGTTGTATCATTCGATCAACTTCTTCGCATAACAGCTTTTCTTTAGAAGGGGACAAAGGGTAAAACCTTTGTTTAATTGGTTCGGCATCCGCTGTGTCGATCTCATGCTCAACAAGAGATTTCTCACCAAGACCATAACGTTCAGACGAAGGAAAAGAAGCGACAATATATTTTAACTTTTCCTTTTGAACTGTATCAAGTTTGTTTGTGATTGTTTCTTCTCTATTACTGCTTTTTATTTCATTTACCAAATATGTAGATTGGATTGAAATGCCAAAGGCTTTCCAAAAATCCATACCACATATAACATTTTGTTTGATCGACGGTACGATCAGAAATTCGAAATCAATTTTTAGAGAATTATAAGTTATAGGTAGACGTAATGAACCTGTCACTAGTTGTTTGTGACCATCGGCTGTCTTAACAACACCATTTAATTTTTCCATTCTTAACGGCTCTGTGGTAAAGTATTTAGCCAAATCTGCACCGATAACGCTCTTATTGGCACCGCTGTCCAACAGTGCTAAATGTTGTTTATCAAATATTTCTATCTGAGTGAAAGGTCTAATATCGTTGGGCTTATTCATAATCGAGGATATAGTAAATACATTAAGACTACGTTTATTTCGCCAAAAGTCTCTCATACGCAAAGAAGAACGATTCTTTTGAACGACTAAAGTATTCAAATCAAATATGTTGGCTCTGCGTTCATTATACTCTCGCAAACGTACATGATAGGGTCTGAAAATCCGAGAATGTAAGTCAGGTAAATAAGATTTGTCAGGTAAAGGTAAAGGTACATCCGGTGAGTTTTTGTTTGATTCCAAGACTAGTGTCGGACATCCACTTTTGGAACTCGGTGAACATCCTTCACTGAGTTTTCCGTTTTTGACTTACAATGCGCACAATTAGGTTTATACATATCTGCTAGACCACATCCATAGCAGAAAACTTTACGCGGCTTTAAACAGTCATGGTCGGTGATGAGCAACATCACAATTCCAACATTTCAACTTATCGCTTATGCGCAGTGCACAAATCTCATCAGCATTGCCGATATCAGTGTCAGTCAACTCTTCGGTCACTTCTTCAAGCTCGAGAGAATTCACGTAACGCTTCGGAACATTTGTACGAACTAACGTTTTGGATCGTAAGCTTCGAAAGAATTCTTCATGACGATGGCACTCCTTGTGAAGTATTGCAAGATTTGGGGTGTCTACATGAAGAAGTTCGTGGATTAATTCAGGCTTTAAGTTATGCCTTACTTCTACAATAATGTCGTTCTCTAACATGGGCTCTCGAAGAAAATCAGCTATCGCTAGCATCGCATCTAGAAATTCATCAAAACTTTCATTGGCGCCTTGCTTGCGACGTCGCATCACTTTTTTGATATCTCGATTCGTTCGCTGGTCTTCATATATTTCTCTTAACCGGTTACACAACTCAAACCATCCCATGCATCCCGCAGTTCTGTGTACACGACAATAGAATGAAAGAGCTGGGCCTTTAAAAAGTAAATTCGCAAACTGGTATAACAAATCAAAATTGTTGTTAAAATATTGGGCCTTAAGGCAATTGACTCTGTAAATAACATCTTCTATGGGGATGTCATTCGACGCACCTGAAAATTGTATTTTCCAGTTCGATACGACATTAGAAATTCTATCGGGGCGATCTATCAAATAGTTGCTATTGTTAGCGTTCTCACGAGATGGAACTCGCCTCTCTCTTAAGAGATTTTCACGCTCAAAGCTCATACGCCGACCACTAAACTGGATGTCATTTTCCCATTCCAGCTGAGGTTCGTCTCGAGTCTCTCTAGCGGGCGCAGACAAAGTCAAATTTTGTATTGCGGCACTGATTTGGTCAGTTACCGACGTCGTGATAGTACTACGATAGCTTTCCAAGGAATTCGCTATGATCTGCTGAATGCGATGCTCTGAAGCTTCTAAATTTTCCGCAGCAACGTTACTCGTATTAAGACTTAACTGCGAGGTAACCTGCTGACGCAAATTTGGATTGTTACGAGTGTTGGGTCTCGTAATTGGTTTACGGGGAACAGCACCTGTTTGATTGCTGATAGCGGTAGAACGAGGTCTACCCCTAATTCCACTGGAATTGGCTCTGGGTCGAGGCTCTGCGATAAGGTACACCGTTGCTTACAAGTTGGGCATACGTTGTTGTTACTTAACCACTGTGCCAAACGTAATTCATGAAAACGATGTCTACAACTAGTTTCGGTGAATACAGTTTCGGTACAAGTGTCATTGCAGATGGCACATGACACTTGCTCTCTGGCATTACTTGCTAAGGCCTTTAAATCTTCAGTACTACGGACTACAGCCATGTTTACGAAATTTAGTCGACAAAAACAATACGATATAAGCGATAGTTGCAATATTGACGGTATATGCGATAAGCGGTAAATGCGATAAACGATATTATCAATACAATCACTAAACTTGTGCTCTTATCATTAAACTTGTGGGTCTTATCCTTACACTTTCACATTCAAGTAATATTTATTTTCTTCACCTCTTGAGTTATAAACGAATATAAAATAATAACTGGGAATGAATATCACATTCTTAATAACCGAGGAATATGCCGAATATGTCCAACATGAGCAATCTCAAATAAATAAAGAAGGATAAGATTAGTTTATATATATTACCTGGAATAGAATCGACTTAAATCAAGAATAATAATCCAATGAATATATATAAGCTAGTGATAACGCGAAACAAAGTTAGGCGAATTAATACAACTTTTCTGTTGGTCTGACTCCGAAAATATTCAGATCGCCAGCAATTCCTAACCAGATAAGAAATATTTTCTGAAACTACTTACAAAATTTGGGATCATTATTGATTTGGGTGGAATAGGATTAAAGAAAAGGAAAATTGGTATAAATTATATTTATTTCGGGCGAAACGTCATGGGTGCCATTTAAGTTTTTATTAAATTCCTACGTAAGCCACCTCGTGGCCCCACGTTGGGCGCCATTTTATAACTATGTAACGTGCACAACAGTAATGTTTCGGCAATTCCCTGTCTACTATACGGTTCCGGCCGTGCTCAGGGCAATTGGGGGGGATCTTGACATACGCGTCACTAGAATAAAAGTCGTAGACAGATAAGGGATAAATCGGAGAGCCAAAGTCAATCGACATTCATTCAAGACATATGTAGAGTTAGAAGAACTCAGGTGGAGATGTTCTTCTGTCTATACCCTCCCTACCTGTAGAATCTTTTAGATCTGCATGATTCTACCCTATAATGCTTGTTTGTGACAAGCGATCAGGTGCCCATTAAATAACACGTTAATTCATCTCAAATCTCAACAAGTTTAATTCAAATAAATTCAAGGACGCCTTCATGGCTGAATAACACAAACTTCATTACAGATTCTAACAAAACCAATTTAAGCAAATATTATTTATATAAAAAGTAATTAAAGACTACGGTTAATGATCTAACTTAAACTGGACTTTAAATGGGCGATGCGTATTTTGTTGTAAGTAACTTTGCTTTTGTTGGCTTATATAAACATACACACTCACATATTTATGATCTTATAATCATTTGCTTACACTTTTTTTTTTTGTATTATCGGCTAGGCCGTACTCACGAAAATATACCAGTTCCATCGATGTCAGCAGGCCTGATGACGAAGAGGTGTCTGTAGAGCTTTAGGTTATTTGTATTATAGATGTGTTGGAGTGTATGTAATAATGTTTACAACAAAACGCGCATAGCTTTAGAATAAGTCGAAGTAAATTATAAGAATAAAAATTCAAAATTTTAATTTAAACTAAATTCAAACTTATTCCTTTTCGATACAAGAACCATGGTTCGGTGCACAGTGGGGCAAATAAAACAACTTCGCTTAATCGTCAGCTTCAGTAGTGGTCTCAAAAGCACTACGAAGCGCTGGTGGGAATCGCACAACCCAGGTTGTGGTTATGTTGAGGCGGTAGCGTGTCGTGGCTAAACGCATGGTCCCGCAACCGCTATCTCCCTTCAGAAAGCGTTGGGTTGAGCCTTAGCGGCTTTTGCGGCTTTTGATCGCTACTTTAGGCTATTCAATATGCTGCTCAGCTTATTCTTGCATTCGCAAGTCCAGATCGCAAGAATATGGCACAGTCCCTCAGCTTCTCAAAACAGTGCGAAACGGCGGGGCACAAGCGACTTTTTATAGCACGGGCGGCGACATTGGTCGGTGCCAATCCTGAATATTTACAGATGCGAGAGTTGTATTTAGAAGGAACAAGTGCCGCATAGTTAATTTTGGCTATGCCATATGATACCCTTCACACATGGATTAATTTTTTATTTTATTTATTTTTTTTTTTTTTTGATGGTACGATATGGTCCATTTATATGGTGTTATGTCGTAGAATGCTCCGAGCGGTATGAAATTTCATAGTGAACAAACCCGACATGATCTTAGCAATCTGTGAAAGTTTCATCAAGATCGGTTCAACAGTTTGACCGAAAATCGTGTTGAAACAGACGAACAGACGGGCGGACGGACGGACACGCGGAAATCAATTCTTGAGCTCGTCCCATCATTCCTTTAAGGCGATACAGATTCATGACAAAGTCAATATACCCTGTTTCACATGTGTGAAAAGTATAATAACGGAATAATCAGAAATATCGGCCTTTAGCCAGGTTTCTGTAAGTGCAACTATTTGTGAATCAAAGGATAGGCTGTTTTTCATACGATCCGCAAGCTTATAACATCAAGTTAACACTTAAAGAATGTAATGAACGGAGAGAGTGCGAGCTTTTATGCAAGATTCAGGTGGGGAGCTGCATACTACCGCTGCCTACTTTCCGGCTTGAACACATATTGTTAAGAAAGTTTAGTGTTAAGGGCTCTAACATTTTGATAGGCCAAGCTAATAACATTTTATAGTTTTTTGCCGACGACGTGGAGGCAACAGGGTGGCTAACAGGCTGTGCAAGAGTCTCGCTCGTGAATTAACGAACACAGAAGGACGAGTCACGCGGTTCAGCGGTTTATGTTTTGCCCACAATTAACCATAAAAGAAAAGACTATTACCTACAAGCTTATTAATTTGTAGGAGCAGGGTTTCTCGGTTGGCAATTATTAATATATTTAGTTATAATAGAGAATGACGGGTTGGCAATAATTAAATTTAGCTATAACAAAAAGTGTGAGTTTGTGTGCATTCACAAAAGAAGCAGAACAGAAATGCACTAGACGAAGGATGAATGTTGGATACCATAATAAAATATAAGTGCTATTGTGGATATGTGGTTAAAGAATATATTTGCAATATTTGCATATTTTGATTGTTTTTATTAGCAAAGGTTGGCGTTCACACTCAACTGCGAAATATCTAAAAACAGTTTAATAACATATCATCTTCCAACATTATAAAAGTATCCAACATTTATCATTCGTCTAGTGCAATTCTGTATTGCTTAGTTTGTATATACACAAACACATAACAGAGAGGACTTCTTTAATAAGAGAATGAACTGACGAATGATGAACCCAAACTCAAAAAGTTATCCCAAATTCAATAAAATCTATAAATATAAAAGAGTTCGTCCGCGTTAAAATGGATCAGCCACAGCCTAAACGAAAAGAGCTAGAAGGCTGAAATTTTCACACAATTTTTTATGCAGGTATTCTGTTTGTCCTAAGAAAGGATTTTTATTTTGGACAACTCCTTCAAGTACCTCCCATACGATTTGGAGCACTTTTTACCCATTTTAAAAAACAAATTACAATTACAACAAGTACCCATTCCACTACTGTCGCCTGATTGTCGCACAAGCTGAGGGTTTGATCGCGAGCGAGAATACAAAATCAAAACAAATGCGTGACGAACAGTGACGCCTTCGCGTCGCACAAGCAAAGTCATAAAAAAAGGTTCAACACTTGCAAAAACGAAACGGATTTATACTTTTTAATGAATATGTGCATACACAATTAAGTAACAATGCGCTTGAAAATAATTTTCATAATTTTATGTACATGTATCACTTCGCACAGTGCATATATATTTTTTTTTTCAAATTTGTGTGCGTTTGACAATTGATTTACTACCCAAGTAGCGTTTGTTGTTGTTGTTGGGCCCACACTGCTACTATTTGTTGGTGTCATTGATTTTAAGAAACAACAACAACATAACAAAACTTGGTGCGTCTATAAAAATTTCCCACACCAGAATATGTTATGGGGGTGGATTCGCCTACTTGCTGCTTATATAACTTGGACAAAACGTCACACACTAACATTATTGATATATTATTGATATACAATTTCGAATAAGCAAAGGGCGTTCACATAAGCGCGCGTGTTGCTCTTATGATAATCAGATGATTTGAAATCTCGCTCCGATCATGGTCCTTTGTTGTTGCTCATTTACGTTAACTCTATATATTATGTGCGCGCTTTGCATGTCAATAATAAAGTTTAATAACCCTAGCTACTCCGTACACACACTAAATTAAAGCTAACGCCAATATACAATTCACTTAACTGCAGCCTCTTAGATATGTTTTGCATTGATTCAGTGCGTGTGAAGAAGGTAGCAATACTACGCTCTTTGTTTGAGTTGCAGAGCGCGCGCATATATAAGTGAGTTAGCCGAAATAGCTATAATTGGTGATGGAGCCTGCCTTTTTAAAGCTCTTCTAAAAATATGAGTGTGCTTTGTCATACTTATGGTACTGCATGTGAGCTTCAAGCAGCAGCAGACATTTTTGCTGTAAATTTCCAAGTTTTTCAAAATGGAAATTTATTACAAGCATTTGGAAATAATATGCATCCTGTTAAAAGATTGTGTTTTACAAGTCCATTAATGAATGGACATTTTGATGTTTATATTCCTTTAGAGGAAGTATTAACTAAAGATTCTGATACGTCAAGTGAATGTAAAACTGAAAATGTTAAAAATCCCTATAAAAGACTTAGTCGATTCACCGGCAAAACAGAAAAGATAAGTAAAAAAAAAACGTTCATTTGAAAAAAATAGTGACATCAATAGGGGTAAGCGCATAGAAGCAGCAAAAAGATTTCAGGTTAATAATTCTGAAGCTCATTTAGTCGCAGTGAGAAGAGATCAGGCTAATATGCATGAAGCTCGTAGAGTAGCAGTGAGAAGACATCAGGCTAATAATCCTAATGCACGTCAAGAAAGGCGTTTGCGTGCATGGAGTGTTAAAGCCATGTCTGGCTTAAACTATGATTTTGAAATAGCTTACAAGTCAGATAAAATTACTCAACTTGGTAGTATGAATTTGATATGCAAACATTGTAATGCTTTAAAATGGAAAAATGAGCCTTTGGGTATCTGTTGCAAGTACAGTACCTTACAGTACCCTTTGCTATTTCCTTATGGCGAAGATGGATATTCAGTGGATATACCACAATGGAATTCATTATTTAAAAAGGAGGAACCAAAAAAAAAAAAACAAGTGGAAACGTTGTGTGATGTCAATTGCTATCTTCATACCAAATTTGGTGACTCTAGCTCGAAGTTTGTATAAAGTGGGGAAAGGAGGGCTGGGGGCGGTATGGGTGGAATTGCATCCAAATTTTTGATTCAGATCTTTGTGGAATGTCAATTGCTATCTTCATAACAAATTTGGTAACTCTAGCTCAAAGTTTGTAAAAGTGAGGAAAGGTGGGCTGGGGGTGGTATGGTTGGGCGTGACATTCAATTTTTTGGTGCAGATCTATGTGGGATGTCAATTGCTATCTTCATACCAAATTTGGTGACTCTAGCTCGAAGTTTGTATAAAGTGGGGAGAGGGGGGCTATGGGCCTGGGGCGGTATGGTTGGGCGTGGCATCCAAATTTTTGCTGCAGATCCTTGTGGAATGTCAAATCCTACCTTCATACCAAATTTGGTGACTCTAGCTCGAAGCATGTAGGAGGTGGTGAAAGGGGGGCTATGGGGCTTGGGGCGGTATGGTTGGGCGTGGCATTCAATTTTTTGGTGCAGATCTATGTGGGATGTCAATTGCTATCTTCATACCAAATTTGGTGACTCTAGCTCGAAGTTTGTATAAAGTGGGGAAAGGGGGGCTGGGGTCGGTATGGTTGGGCGTGGCATCCAAATTTTTGCTGCAGATCCTTGTGGAATGTCAAATGCTACCTTCATACCAAATTTGGTGACTCTAGCTCAAAGTTTGTATAAGGTAGGGAAAGGGGGGCGGAATGGATGGGCTAGGCTCCAAAACTTTGATGCAGATTTTTGGGGGTTGCTAGTAGCTATCTTCTTACCAAATTTGGTAGTTCTAGCTTTAAGGGTGTGTGAAATATGCGGATTTATCGTTTTTGAGTTATCGAATTTATCGATTTGCCAGCCCCCCAGTTATCGTAGAACCCCAATCTTGACACTTTAATTTACTTTCCCATAGATAAACAGAATTGGAAAGTTTGAAGTCCCTAGCTTGAAGGGTGTGGAAAAAACTTGCACACATACGGACGGACAGACGGACAGACACCATGATGGACATTGCACAAAAACAATATACTCTTTACCTTCGGTATCGAGTATAATGATATCTACGTCAAGCTTTTACAGCTATAAAATAATGATTCGTCAATCTGAGATAAATCATATAATATACTGTCGTTCCCTTTTTAGTCAGTTTTTGGTTGATATGTACACTAAAATTGAAACAGAAAGGTTAAATTATATTCTGTAATGGTCGCTGCCGAGAATTTAAATTTTTGTTTAGTATACCCTTGTATCGTAATTCTTGTTTACGATAAAAACATTTGGTGTTGCTAGGTTTATGAAAAGCATAAGCACACATGTTGCGAAGCTTTTGCTCTCAACATTCTGTTTGCGTGCGCAACAATGTTGCTGGCCTTGCGTTAAACTGTCACGATAAGCGCATCATAATTATGCATACTTCAGACAGTAAAAAGCTTAGAATCAACATAAAAGCTTGGTTTATATATGTCGAGAGTGCAACATAATTAAGCCGCACTCAGAAATTCTGTAACGCAATCCACCTCAGCGTTCAAGCTTTTTTTTATGACGCGTTTGCCTATAAAAGTGCCACGTTGTCTAATCTCTGCCTCTTTTGCTGATCGGTTTTATATAAAGTTAAGCGCCGCATGCTACACGTGTCGAGAATTTAATCGGGCACTACGCAAAGTCGAAAAAGGTTATGAAAGTTGTGTTAAAACTAGTTTATATAGCTATTTGAGCAAAATAATAGCTTAAACGCAGATCGCGTCGGGGTCATGTATATATGCCCCAACAAATTAATACAAACCCAAACCAACGCAACGAATGTGCCACGCCCACCCAGTTTTCTAATCTGGACGCATCGACCTCTACCGATCCGGCAAAGAGCTTGCCTTTAACTATTTTGTGCAGAGCTCAAAATAAGGTATGCGCTGTAGTAAATAGTTTGGTGTTTACAAAAATCGCTAATTAGTGTATTTTGCCTTTAGATCACTGGTTGACCTAAGTCCCAGCAACTCTAAAGCCCACATCCATAGATTTCGCCTTACAACAACAAAAATTTTGAAGCCCCCAGAAGATAAACGCCACAAAATCAAAACGCCAGAAAGTTTCGGATTCTTTTGTTACTGCCCTCGCTAACCTCTGTCGCAGATGAACATGTGCACGAAAGCTTAGTTGCGCTTTTTCTTTAGTTGTCTTGGGCCGCTGGCCAAACGCAGTTTCAATCGTCCGACCATAACCTACGCGGAATTTTTTTTTATCGTTTAATTAGTGTTAAGTGAGGTTTAAATATTCTGAAAATTGTTAAGTTGACTGCAAAAATGCAGCAATAGTTAAATTTTGTAAATTAAGTTCAAAAAAAATCGTGCAAAGTTTTTTTAACTGTAGATCGGCAGCTATAACTAGTGTTGGTGTAAAATTGGCAAAAGCTCAAATTGCTAACTTTCAAAGCTCTCTGTCCCCCCCTTTGTTTGAAAATAAAGTAAAATCAATATAAAATAATCCGAAACCATTAAATAGACAATAATATTTAAAATTTAAACAAGAACATTAACACTACGATACAACAACAATAAAAAAATCATCTGCATCGCTGGAAGGCCTTTCAACAAGGAGAGATTCATGTAAGTGGAAAATTTAATATATTGTTTATTAATGGTTCAAATGTGCATGTGTTTTCAATAATTATATTAATCCTTCTGATTAATAAATTCAAAGAATAAAGTTAATTTGTTATGTGCTTTGGCATAACTTTGCGCCCGCGCATTATTTAGGTTATGTAAGTGTGTGCGTGTATATATGTGTGTATGTATAAGCGTACAGCTTTTTGGTTGTGCGTTTGTGGCCCTTATACATACATATACATACACGAATGTACGTACATACATATTTAAATGCATTAAATTCATTTACAAATAAACCCAGTCCCGAAAGCTTACAACAACCACATTAGTGCTAGTCTGATCAGCTGTTTAGTTTATTCAACCTTTGCGCAGGCGGTGTGCCAATTACAGTCGCGGCCAAAATAAAGTGTCCGCTTTATTTCTTGATTTTTTTAACGTAATAAATAAATATTTTGAAACAATTAAAATAAATTCCAAGTAATATTCATTACATTGTTAACGTAAAAATAAACTTTAAAATAATCAAGATTTTAATTTGTATATTTTTAATTATGAGTTGTTGCCAATATTCAGTTTGCTTCTCAAGTAATTAAATAAGAAAATTTAAGCATGAATATTTGGAAAAAATAAAAATTAAAACATAATGATGGGATAAAGAGTTTAGTTTTCCTGATGGCATGATAATTTAATAATGTAGGTTAAGTTTACATGGGATATTCAAACATAAACTCCGCGCTGAATATCATGGTTGGGTAGGGTAAAGACCGCGAGTGTCAGACGTCACCTTAGACCTCGCTTTTCAGCTACCAATAATAACCGCCTTTTGTAGTAATTTTTTCTAGTAATTCTTTTAGTCAATTTTGTGTAATTAATTTCGCTTTCGGTTTACCGAATAGCCAGTTAGAGGTCTTATAATTAAAAATATTGTGTGCATTGCGAATCTTGGTCTGGCAAAACCCACTCCCATTCTCTCCGATGAGCACGGTCAAGGAGACCTCGACCGCCAGTATTCAAGATCGCAGAGCAGAGCAGAGCTGAGCAGTACATATTTTTTGGCGCCCAAAACGTGGGGCTGTCAAGTTTTCTTGGAGCCCATTATGTGAGGCGAGTGACGCAAGCAATTTATGCGATTTTTGTTTGAAGAATAAGTTCATTGTTTGTATTGCTTGCTTTACAAAACCCTTTGCGATTAGATGGAATATTTTGTAGTTTTGAGAGTCAGGTTTGTTGACGTTGCTGAGACATATAGTCTAGCTTCCGCTTACATTGATGCTTAAGAATTTTTTTTTTTAGTTTTTTTAATTCTACGATTGTTGGTGGTTCTGTTTTGAATACCTTCCGACAAAATAAATAAATTTGAAAAATAAATACAAATCGAAAGTTAGCAATTTTTACATCAGCTAACAAATTAATCCCACTTTTGCAGAATGCTCGTTTGCCTTCGTTAGATTTTTGGTCAGGAATGTTAGCATTTAGTTTTTGCATGAAATAATGGCATAAACAATTACAGAATATTGATGTTATAGCCGTGGGAGCATACCAATACTGATTGTCCCTTTGTCAATTAGTTCTTGTATGACTAAGTTAAAACATTTTACCCAAATTTCATAACAATTTGATTGAGTATCGTTAGTTTAATTTGTTTCTAAAGGTAACAATGTTGTTGTCTGGAACTCGTGTTCAGGTGACAAACACCTACACTTGCCGAACAACAGAATTACCGAAGGAAAGAAACTGAATTATTTAGAACCTTTCTGATAGCTTCAATAGCCCAAACAAATAAAGCAATAGTATATTTCATAAAAATTAAGTGCCGTTATTGTTTAGTAGTTGTGTCGACCTACATTGTTATTTACCACCATATGCCAAATTCAGGAAAAATTTAGTCATCCTGCTAGTTTCAAAAAGACCTATTAAGAGACCAAGGCCGTTAGCACCTTCAGCTAGTACGGCAAACAAATGCGCTATATGTGATCAAGTGATGGATAATACTCATCCATGTTTTTCTCTCGCATGTAGACATGTATTTCATAAGCCCTGCCTTGAAGATTGGATGGAATCCAATAACCGTTGCTATGATTGCAACGAGCTGATCAATCTGACCGATCTTAAGTTAGTAGTAGGTAACTGTTCGCCACCAAGACCACAGTTAGCCGCACCTAGTGCAACGCAGGTTGCTCAGGCCCCAGTTCGAGCTATGACTCATAACTTAACAAAGGCTTTAGAGCAAGCTCAAGCCCCAAGTACGTCACATCAAGAGCCCCGTTCTTTGAATCAAAGTGCTGCAGCATCATCAGCGTTGGATGCTAGCAATAGTACTAATCGGCAAGAAGCACCCCCAGCTATATCTACCCAGAATAGACCAAGAGGCCGGCCGAGACGTTCAAACACTGTCCGCCGACCGCAGGATATTGATTATTCAATAGTCCAACATATGATCGAACAAACTGTAGCCCGTCTTGTATCCTCTCTAAGCATTGGTAATCCCACTATTCCAGTTCAATCGGAAGTAATATCGGTACCAATGCGCGAGACACCGTCCCCTTTGACATCTTCACTCTACACTCGAAAAACCGCCGACGTTATGCAAAAATGGAACATTTGTTTTTGATGGTTCTACCGACGGATTAGGAGTAGAGGAATTTATTTATAGAGTAAAGTCCCTAACGGATGAGACTTTGGATAGTGATTTTGCAGCTATGTGCAAGCATATGCATGTACTGTTTATCGGTAAGGCCCGAGATTGGTATTGGAGATACCATAAGCAAGTAAATCGAATAGTATGGTCTGAGATTTTTGCCGCCCTTCGTCAGCACTATAAAGACTATCGCTCAGATTTTATGAGTATGGAGTTGATTCGATCTCGCAAACAAAAGTTTGGCGAGCCGTTTTCAGTCTTTTATGAGAGCGTAGCTTCCATGATTGATAAGTCTTCGTGTAAAATTTCAGACGAGCTTATCGAAATTTTAAGAAATAATTTGTTGCTCGACACGCGTCAAAAGCTTTTATACCAGCCTGTTCATTCTCTTGGCCACTTACGTCGGTTAGTACAGATGAGTGAAAATTTAGTATTTGAGCTCAGCGGTCACACTGACAATGTTAGCAAGGCGAAGCCCAGTGCTCCGCGTAGACATGTATATTCTCTTGAAAATGGAGAAGAATATGCAACAACGGATGACCCTCAAGTAGATTCCGAACTTGCTGCGCTTCGAATTTCTCACGCTCAGAGAAAGTGTTGGAATTGCGATGAGATTGGTCATATTTGGGAAAACTGTTTAGCAGTCCGTCGTATTTTTTGCTATGGATGTGGCACACCAGAGGTGTATAAGCCACAGTGCAAAAATTGCCAAAACAAACTGTCGGAAAACTGCCGACAGGGGGTACCCAACAACCAACGGTTACCCCCACAAAACTAATCACTGATATTGCTACCCCACATTATAGTAGTGCCCCAGTGCCTGTTGAGCAAACTTGGTTGCCTACAGCACAGGCCTCTGTAGTTGATGCCGTTCAGCTTTATCAGCAATCCTACGAGGATCGCCTTCAAAATTATCTTTTAGTCAAGAATCGTATTTTTAATAATTCGTCTTTAAGGTCTACCAAGCGTATAACCCGCTTAAAAAACCATTATGGAAATGTAAAGCGAACTCAAAAATTATTAGTTTGTACTATTTTTAATAACAGTAAGGATTTACGCAGAAGTTTCGTTCTTAAGTTTCACAGAACTTGGTCTGTTGGACACTGGAGCAAACATTAGTTGTATAGGTTCAGTTCTTGCCGCTGAAGATTTCTCGAAATTTGCCCAGTTTAAGCCTTTAAAGTCTCAAGTAAATACAGCTGGTGCAGGAAAGCAAGAAATTATTGGAGTTTTAGAAATAGATATCACGTATAACAGCGTCACGAAGCCGCTTAAGCTTTATATAATACCGTCAATAAAGCAAAAACTTATTTTAGGCCATGATTTTTGGAGAATATTTGAATTAGCACCGAATATTATTAGTACATTAGATTTACCCCCCGAAAGTAAAAATTTGTTAAGTGAAAACGCATATCCCTTAAGCCCTCAGCAGCTACAACAACTTTCTGTTGTACAAGCATTATTTCCAGATGCTGCTGAAAAACTTGGACGCACCTCGTTAATCGAACATCACATTGATGTCGGAAACGCAAAGCCCGTCAAACAGCGCTTTTATCCAGTTAGCCCTGCTGTGGAGAAGTTGCTCTATGACGAAATCGATCGTATGATACAGCTTGAGGTTATCGAACCTTCAGTCAGCCCTTGGAGTTCGCCCATGCGACTCGTAGTTAAGCCCAATAAAGTTCGCCTTTGTCTAGACGCACGAAAGCTTAACGATGCTACAAAAAAAGATGCTTATCCTTTACCCAGCATCGATGGTATTTTCGCTCGATTACCACGAGCAAACATGATCACTAAGCTCGATTTAAAAGATGCTTATTGGCAAATTCAGCTCAGCCCCGAATCTAGACCTTTAACCGCATTCACTGTACCCGGCCGTCCGCTTTATCAGTTTAAAGCTATACCGTTTGGACTGTGTAATGCCCCGTCAACCATGTGTCGCCTCATGGATGAAATTATTCCGCCCGATCTTAGAAATTGCGTCTTTGGTTATTTAGATGATCTGTGTATAGTGTCCGAAGATTTTCCGTCCCACTTGTCCGTATTAGTTCGACTGGCCGAACAATTTCGTAAAGCTAATCTTACGCTAAACGTAGCCAAAAGCCAATTTTGTGTAACCCGTATAGTCTATCTTGGTTATGTAATTGGGAGCGGTGGAATTTGTACGGATCCCTCAAAGATATCCTGTATAATTAATTGGCCAGCTCCAAAGAATTTAAAACAAGTCCGAAGATTTTTTGGAGTATGTGGTTGGTATCGGCGTTTTATTAATAACTTCGCCGATCTTACTTGTTCAATTACCGACACATTATCCACAAAACATAAATTTGAGTGGACAACAGAAGCCCAGTTGGCTATGGATTATCTAAAAAGTGTATTAACCTCAGCCCCGATTTTGACAAACCCGGATTTTACAAAGAAATTTTATTTGCACTGCGATGCTAGCGATTATGGCATTGGAGCTGTGCTAGTGCAATTATCTGAAGACCAGGAAGAAAAACCAATTGCCTTTATGTCCAAAAAGTTAAGTCGCGCTCAACGTAACTATAGCGTTACGGAATGTGAATGCCTTGCAGTTATGCTAGCTATCGAGAAATCCCGTTGTTATTTAGAGTTGCAAGAGTTCGAAGTAGTAACGGATCACTCCAGCTTAGTCTGGCTGATGCGGCAACAAAACGTATCAGGTCGTTTAGCCCGTTGGATTTTCCGTTTGCAGCAGTATAAGTTTAGTATATCTCATCGTAAAGGTAAAGAACATATCGTTCCAGATGCGCTTTCTAGGCTTAGCGAAAGCGAAATCGCCGAACTAGATATGAATCCCGTGATAGATTTAGAATCCCCAGCTTTTCTTGAAGACTCGTATAATGTTTTAAAGAATAAGTTCACGCAAAACCAGGACCGATTTCCGGATATTAAAGTGGTTGACCAGTTTTTGTATATTCGAACTGAACATTCTATTGGTAATCCTGTAGACGACCAAAAAACTTGGAAATTGTGGGTCCCTGCGAGCCTGAGAAAAGACGTACTTAAGCAAGCACATGATAGTATCACTTCTGCTCACGCAGGAATGCATAAGACTATTGAAAAAATCCGTCGCCACCTTTTTTGGCCTGGCCTGGCAAAAGACGTGCGAAATTATGTCCGCTCTTGTGACACTTGCAAAGAGAGCAAAGCGCCCAACTATACGCTTCGTCCGCCCATGGGAGATCACAGTCCAACTTGTAGACCTTTTCAAAGGTTCTACATAGATCTGCTTGGTCCTTACCCCAGAAGTAAAAGTGGTCATGTAGGTCTATTAATTGTTTTAGATCACTTTAGTAAGTATCACTGGCTACAGCCACTTAAAAAGTGTACTTCTAAAGCTGTACGAGAGTTTTTATTAAAACAGATTTTTCATAGTTTTGGTGTACCCGAAACGATTGTCAGTGACAATGGTAGCCAATTTAAAGCACATGATTTTAATGATAATTTTACTGAGCTTGGCATTTATCATGTATATACTGCCTTGTATTCGCCACAAAGCAATGCCGCTGAGCGTGTGAATCGTTCTCTGTTAGCAGCTGTTAGATCCTATTTAAAACATGACCAGACCGAGTGTGATTTACATCTCACAAGCATATCATGTTCACTCCGTTCAGCTCTGCACCAATCAATAGATTTATCCCCATACCGAGCCCTATTTGGTCTGGATATGATAACCCATGGGTCAGATTATAAATTGCTCAGAGAATTGTCCCTACTTCAAGAACCGGTTTTGCCTATTTCGCGCTCAGATAATTTAGCTTTGCTTCGTAAAGACATTCAAGCAAATATTCGTCAAGCGTACGAACGCAACAAGACGCAATATAATCTTCGCAGCAAGCCAGTGTCGTTTAAAGAAGGTCAAGAAGTCTACCGTCGTAATTTTGCTCAAAGCAGGTTTACCCACAACTACAATGCTAAACTTGGTTCTGCATTTGTCAAATGTAGAGTTGGGAAAAAGATTGGTAATTGTTATTACCAATTGCAAGACTTGCAAGGCAAAGATGTTGGCACATATCATGCCAGGGACATCCGTAGCTAATTCCCGCTAAAATTTCCGTCTTACGGTGTCATATTATCGGGTGGTGTAATGGTCGCTGCCGAGAATTTAAATTTTTGTTTAGTATACCCTTTTATCGTAATTCTTGTTTACGATAAAAACATTTGGTGTTGCTAGGTTTGTGAAAAGCATAAGCACACATGTTGCGAAGCTTTTGCTCTCAACATTCTGTTTGCGTGCGCAACAATGTTGCTGGCCTTGCGTTAAACTGTCACGATAAGCGCAGCATAATTATGCATGCTTCAGACAGTAAAAAGCTTAGAATCAACATAAAAGCTTGGTTTATATATGTCGCGAGTGCAACATAATTAAGCCGCACTCAGAAATTCTGTAACGCAATCCACCTCAGCGCTCAAGCTTTTTTTTCATGACGCGTTTGCCTATAAAAGTGCCACGTTGTCTAATCTCTGCCTCTTTTGCTGATCGGTTTTATATAAAGTTAATCTCCACGTCCGTTAGCGCCGCATGCTACACGTGTCGAGAATTTAATCGGGCACTACGCAAAGTCGAAAAAGGTTATGAAAGTTGTGTTAAAACTAGTTTATATAGCTATTTGTGCAAAATAATAGCTTAAACGCAGATCGCGTCGGGGTCATGTATATATGCCCAAACAAATTAATACAAACCCAAACCAACGCAACGAATGTGCCACGCCCACCCAGTTTTCTAATCTGGACGCATCGACCTCTACCGATCCGGCAAAGAGCTTGCCTTTAACTATTTTGTGCAGAGCTCAAAATAAGGTATGCGCTGTAGTAAATAGTTTGGTGTTTACAAAAATCGCTAATTAGTGTATTTTGCCTTTAGATCACTGGTTGACCTAAGTCCCAGCAACTCTAAAGCCCACATCCATAGATTTCGCCTTACATACGGCCGCCCTATCTTGGTGTGGGCCAACAAAAATTTTGAAGCCCCCAGAAGATAAACGACACAAAATCAAAACGCCAGAAAGTTTCGGATTCTTTTGTTACTGCCCTCGCTAACCTCTGTCGCAGATGAACATGTGCACGAAAGCTTAGTTGCGCTTTTTCTTTAGTTGTCTTGGGCCGCTGTCCAAACGCAGTTTCAATCGTCCGACCATAACCTACGCGGAATTTTTTTTATCGTTTAATTAGTGTTAAGTGAGGTTTAAATATTCTGAAAATTGTTAAGTTGACTGCAAAAATGCAGCAATAGTTAAATTTTGTAAATTAAGTTCAAAAAAAATCGTGCAAAGTTTTTTTAACTGTAGATCGGCAGCTATAACTAGTGTTGGTGTAAAATTGGCAAAAGCTCAAATTGCTAACTTTCAAAGCTCTCTGTCCCCCCCTTTGTTTGAAAATAAAGTAAAATCAACATAAAATAATCCGAAACCATTAAATAGACAATAATATTTAAAATTTAAACAAGAACATTAACACTACGATAAAACAACAATAAAAAAATCATCTGCATCGCTGGAAGGCCTTTCAACAAGGAGAGATTCATGTAAGTGGAAAATTTAATATGTTGTTTATTAATGGTTCAAATGTGCATGTGTTTTCAATAATTATATTAATCCTTCTGATTAATAAATTCAAAGAATAAAGTTAATTTGCTATGTGCTTTGGCATAACTTTGCGCCCGCGCATTATTTAGGTTATGTATGTGTGTGCGTGTATATATGTGTGTATGTATAAGCGTACAGCTTTTTGGTTGTGCGTTTGTGGCCCTTATACATACAATTACAATTTGTCTTTCGTTGGTGACGGTCGTGTTTTTGCGTGCTCTTGATTATTTATTGATCTCTTGTGTTTGTGAACGGTGTTTTTACTCTGTTTAATCTGGTAAATAGTTTTAGCAGTGATTGCAAATATATGTATATATATTTACGTTTACATAAAAGAGTTTGCCGAGTTTATACTCACTTTAATTAGCAGTTTAACTGAGACTGCTCTGCCTGAACATAAAGAAAACATAAAGTAAACATACGTTCATATTTACATACATATATTTACATTTGCTTATTCTGTGTGATTACTAACAACAAACAGTTTGTCAATTTTTTTTTGCTCTCGCTTTACAGCTCTCCCGCTCTTATCCGCTATTATCCGTCGCACTTGCGGTTCTATCTGCCTGCGCGCTAACGCTCTCTCAGTTAAGCGCTCATTTGATATTTACTGTTTTATATTGCTCTTGCAGTGATACGTTTTACTTATACTTACCGTCGCCTTACTTTGTTTTGTGCTAGCATATTAGTTGCCAGATAAAACTTTAAATCAATTCGAAAATGTTTGCATGCTGTAGCACCAATTGCAAAGTGGTGGGAACCACCAACCAAGATTTTATTTTGTGTGGATTGTGTGACAACATGATCCACATGAAATGTGCTGGCTTCACTCCCAAAGTCAGGGACTTCTTAATTGCAGATACAGGCCTTAAATGGTACTGCGAGCCCTGCAATTTAGCTGTCAAAGAATCGACCAAGTTCATGAGGCAGACTCATGCTGGCCTTAAAGCTATGCATTCAACGAGCTTGAGCTTAATTTCAAAAATGGCAAGGTGATTACCGAATCTCCGAAGCGTAAAAAGACTTCGGGTCCTAATCCACTTATTGCCCCACCTGTTCTTCCAACCAAACCCCTTCTAGTGCCTAACAATAATCCTTCAATTGGTTCCAATGCTAACCCACTAATGTTATTTAACTCTCCTGCTAGAAATCCTATCAACAACCTAGCCACTTTATCTTCCGAACCTTTGCATGAGCCCTCTGGTTCAGCAGCTCGTGTGCCTATTAATCCTAATATAGGTACAACTGGGGCTCACAAGCCTCTGGTTGTTGTTCCACTCAACAAATTTGTTTTTGTTTCTAGGCGGGCATCCGATACGTCATCGGATGATGTTGCAGCATATGTAAAGAGTCAAATCGATTCCCTCTTATTGTTGTTGAAAAGTTTAAATTTAAACATGCCAGAAGTATATCTTCTTTCAAGTTGGGTGTACCGCCTGAACTTTTCTCGACAATTTGCTCTGAAAAGTTTTGGCCGCCGCAGCTTGTAGTTAAGGAGTATACGAATAGGCGAATTAATAGCAATAATGGTATAAGGATTAATAGTACACCGCCTGCTAGCCAACCTGTTGCCTCCACCTCGGTGGCAAAAAACTAACAAAACAACTTAGTTTGGCCTATCAAAACGTTAGAGGCCTTAACACTAAACTTTCTAAATTATATGTTAACAGCTTATCATTTGATTCACATATAGTAGCACTCACGGAAACCTGGTTAAAACCTGATATATCAGATTATTCCATTTTTCCTTCTAAATATAACTTGTACAGATGCGATCGCACTTCCCGCAAGGGGGGTGGTGTTCTCATTGCTGTTGACTCCTGTATTTCCTCTGAACAGATTCATTCTCATGATCTTCCGGACATAGAGTTTTTATGTGTTAAAATATTACTAAACGGCCGTTCACTTTATGTTACTTGCTCTTATATTCCTCCTCAATCTGATATTAACATTTACTCGTCCCATCTGAGTGCCCTGCAACTTGTTTCGTCATTTTTGACAGATATGGATAACCTGATAGTGGTTGGTGATTTTAATCTGCCACATGTTGTATGGTCTGTGAATGACACATCTTCGGCGGTGTTACCAGTCACTTCTGATGATTTTATCGATGGCCTACTGGAGCTAGGCCTATCGCAAGTTAACAGGGTGCATAACTGTAGTTGTAGAATGTTGGATTTAATATTTTTTTCGGACTCCGATTGCAGTAATGCTAGTAGAATACCCCCTCTAGTGCTTCCGGAAGATACCTACCATCCAACCGTAGAACTATCCATCGAAATTCTTAACCCTATTTCAGTATCTTAAAATAATTTAAAAACCCGTTGCTTTCGTAAAACTAACTTTACTAAATTAAATTATCTTCTTCAACATACTAATTGGTCGCGCCTTTATTCTTGTAGTGATATAGAAACTGCTATAGCCATATTTTATAGGACCTTGAATTCGCTTTTGGATATTTGTGTTCCCCTCACTTGTTCTTCAAGTGACAATAAACCACCTTGGTTTACGAGAGAACTATCGAAGTTGAAAAACGCAAAGGCAAGATCATATAAAAAATTAAAAAATCGGGAACCACTTTAGATTTATCTTCGTATTTAGTAGCAAAATCTAGTTTTATTTCCGTTAACACATCTTGCTATAATAATTATCTTAATCGTTGTAGACTAAACTTTTCACGTGACCCTAAACAGTTTTATAAATTTGTTAACTCTAAACGTAAGACTTCTTGCTTGCCATCCTCAGTATACCTAGATGATACAAAAGCAAGTTCTGATCAGGCAGTAGCCGATCTACTTGCTGAGTATTTTCAATCAGTATACTCATCGAATATGTATAGTAGTAGTAATTCCTATCCTTTTCAAGTTCAAACGTCAAATTGCATATATGTCCCAGTAGTTACTTAGTCTATGCTCCTGAGTGAATTTAACTCTATTAAACCTGGCTACTTGCCATTCTTCTTAGATACTGCGCGGATTCTCTTTGTGCGCCATTAAATAAATTATTTAACTTGTCTGTTGATTCAAACGTGTTCCCTGATATATGGAAGGAATCCTTTATAATTCCACTCCATAAAAATTCATCAAAATCAAACGTTAAAAATTATAGGGGCATATCCAAGTTGTCTGCCATACCAAAAGTCTTTGAAAAAATTATATGTTCTCAACTGCAACACGGATGTAGTTCGATTATATCGCCTTATCAACACGGTTTTGTTAGGCGTAGATCTACTACCACTAACCTTCTTGAATTCACTTCGCTTGTTATCAAAGGGTTTCAGGAAAAAATGCAAACTAACGTTGTTTACACCGATTTTAGTAAGGCATTTGATTCTGTAAGTCATTCTCTGTTGCTTCATAAATTAAATATTATTGGATTTCCATCAAAACTATTGTTGTGGCTTTCGGAGTACTTGTGTGGTCGAACACAAAAAGTAGTTTTTAAATCGTCGGTATCTAAACCTATTTTTGTTACCTCTGGTGTACCGCAGGGTAGTCACCTTGGAGCTTTGCTATTTAATTTGTTTATTAACGATCTTCCAGCAGTTATTACTAACTCTTTTGTGTATATGTTTGCTGATGATGTAAAGCTATGTTTCACCTATAATGACGCTTCCCTGTGTAATTTTCTACAGTCGGATTTGGGTGCGTTGTCAGTCTGGTGCCGTACTAACTTACTAAATTTAAATTGTTCAAAATGTAAAGTCATGTCTTTTTGTAGAAGTACCCCTCATACTGCTCACTATTTGCTTGATGGTTCACCACTTGACCGCGTGTTTGAAATCCAAGATTAAGGCATTATTATTGATCCTAAATTAAAGTTTGACGCTCATATTTCGTATATGGTCAATAAGGCCATTAATGTCCTTGGCTTCATCAAGCGGTGGTCGAAAGAGTTTAATGATCCGTACACCACTTAAACGCTTTATACATCCTTAGTACGTCCTATTCTGGAGTATGGATCTTGTGTGTGGTCCCCACAATACTCGATTCACCAGGACAGAATTGAATCTGTGCAGAAGAAATTTCTTCTATTTGCCCTTAGAAGTTTTAACTGGGTTGCTGGAGTTGACTTACCTTTGAAGCTCACATAAATATTGACTATTGTAGTTCTGTAAAGTCTATTAAATACATTTGTAAATATGTTAACATGGGCAGCGATCAAGCGTCATTTACTCTTGAAGACCAACGTAATGAAATTAATATGTACGAAAGTGGCCGTTATATAAGTAGCTCAGAAGCGGTATGGAGAATCCTTACATTTCCCATACATGAACGTTTTCCGGCTATTACACACTTAGCTGTTCATTTAGAAAATGGTCAACGGATATATATTAACCCCAATAATCCGCAACAATTACTTGACAGATTAAGCACTTCACCCAAAACCACTTTGCTAGCCTTCTTTGAGCTATGCACACGTGATGAGTTTGCAAGAACGCTTCTATATTGTGAAGTTCCATCGTATTTTACATGGAACAATAAAGAATTTCAAAGAAGAAAACGAGGGCATGATGTGCCAAATTTTCCTGGAGTTAAAAGAGATTCAGCTTTGGGAAGAGCTTACACTATTCATCTCAATAATACAGAATGTTTTTATTTAAGACTTTTATTACATTTTGTAAGGGGCGCAACTTCATTTTTAAATAAAATTAAATTAAAATTAAATTTTAAATTAAATTAAAATACGCATCATTTCAATTGGCGTGTAAAGCTCTAGGATTACTAGAAGATGATAAGCACTGGGAACTATAGCCGAAGCTGTCATATGTCAAAATCCTACAAAACTGAGAGAACTTTTTGCAATAATGTTAGTATTTTGTCAAATTTCAGATGCTCTTAAACTTTGGAATACTTATAAAGAGAGTTTCTCAGACGATATTTTAAGAGCCTTTCAATTTTCACAACACAGAAATATTGATGAAAGTATTGTGAATAATGTATTAAATAAATGTCTTATTTACATTGAAGATATTGTACTGTCTACTGGTGGTCAAAACTTGACTTGTTATGGACTTCCACTACAATTAGATCCGAGGAGTTTGTTCCAAATATTGAATATCATAGAGAAGCAAATTACGAAAATTGCGATAATTTTGTTGTTAATAATGAGCTACTCCTTACTGCTGAGCAAAAACAAGTATACGAAAAGATACTACATAGTGATGAAGCAGAGAAGGGAGAAATCTATTTCTTAGATGGACCTGGTGGAACAGGTAAAACGTATATTTTAAATTTATTATTGGCAAAGGTACGACAAAGTAAAAAAATTGCATTGGCCGTTGCTTCTTCCGGTATCGCAGCCACTCTACTTAATAGTGGTCACACAACGCATTCTACACTTAAGATTCCATTTAATTTGATTCATCACATTGCTCAATTTCAAAGCAATCTAATATTGCTGCTCTGCTCAAAGATTGCAAGCTTATTGTTTGGGGTGAGTGTACTATGGGCCATAAAGGTGCTTTTGTAGCTGTAGATCGATCTTTGAAAGACATTCGAGATAGTTAATACTTAATGGGTGGCTTAACTGTTCTCTTAGCTGGTGATTTTCGACAAACTCTGCCAGTGATCCCCAGAGGAACAAGTGCAGATGAAGTAAATGCGAGCTTAATGTAATCAATTTTGTGGCCCAAAATACAGAAAACTGCATTAACGAAAACTATTCGAGTGCACTTAAAAGGTGATAGCATAGCTGGTGAATTTGCAGAAATGCCTCTTAAAATTGGAAATGGATTATTTCCAACCCATAATGGCAAAATAACTTTGTCGAACCAATTATCTTTTCTGGCAATGGTATAGGTGAAACGGTTTTTATACCGAGAATTCCATTAATACCTTCTAATTCTGAATTGCCAATTCAATTTAAAAGATTGCAATTTCCTTTAAAAGTTTGCTTTGCCTTAACAATTAATAAATCACTGGGACAAACTCTGAAATTAGCCGGACTAGACTTAAGACACAAATGTTTTTCTCATGGCCAATTTTATGTAGCCTGCTCAAGAGTCAGTTCACCAAAAAGTTTATTTGTATTAGCACCTGACGGAAAAGCAACCAATGTTGTTTATAAGGAAGAACTTAAAAGTTGTTAATAATTGCAAATTAAATTCTATAAAATTATAAGGCCTACTGGGGAAACCACAATAAAAAAATGACGCGCCTGATTCTCTACCTCAATGGTGGCGTCGAAAAGAGAATATTAAATACTTTGCTTTAATATTTTGTGAAATATTTTCTAATTTATTTATTTTGTATCAATCTTCTATTGCTAAAGTTTATATAAACTATCCGCGCAGCGAAGTAAGCGGGCCACTTACTAGCTGTATATATGTTAAAGAAAACGAGCTCATAGCAATAACACAGTTACAAACAGACCAACAAACAGGTGTTAACACTTCCAACACTCATTGACTGTTTTTGTTCAATTCCACACACCCACCTCCGCAGAACTTAGCATTTCCAGCCAGACGGATTTGTCGCGTGCCTTTTTCGTATCGTTGAGCCTTTCCTGCGGCTTTTGCCCTAAGCTGCTAACGGAGCTTTTTACTAATCTAGTCTCATCTAACATCCGTGTTCACTGCCAATTAATTGCAGCTAGAACTATCAAATGTGGTAAGCAGATAGCTACAAGCCACACCCAAGAAACTGCATCCACCCATTCCGCCTCCTTTTGAAGTCAAGAAAGCCGATATCTTCCATAGTTTTTGAGCTAGACCCACCATACTTGGTGCTAAGATAAGTGATGATGACATCCCAAAAACTGCATCGAAAGTTTGGATACCACGCCCACAAATACTGCCCTAGCTACCCCCATCCGCCTGCATCCAACCCAACTCTTAACCAAAAGCGAGAATGCGTGTATCTTCTAAAGTTGTGGAGCTAGAGCCACCAAATTTGTTAGAAAGATAAATGGCAACGACCCCCAAAGAAAAATCGGAATCAAAAATTTGTAGCCGCTTCCACCCATTCCTCCTCCCTTTCCCCACCTTTTACAAACTTTGAGCTAGAGTGACCAAATTTGGTAGGAAAATAGCAATTGATGTACCACAAAGATCTGCAGCATAAATTTTGATGCCACAGCCACCCATACCGCCAGCAATCCCCCATCTTTTACAAACTTTGAGCTAGAGATTCCATCTTTGGAAGGAAAATAGCTGGTGGCATCCCTATCTGCATCGGACAGTCTTTAAGGCAGCGTACACCCCTGCCGCATCCGTACCCCATTGCAATCAGGCCTTTTTTTTACCGGTTTTAATACTGGTAACGAGTATACCACAGTCGGTTGGTCCAACTGCAACGTTTCCGCTTGTTCCTCCTGCAGTTGTCGAAAGAAAGCCGTTTGCTCAGCATTTAAAAACCGTCTTAGGCTCTACCGATGATGAATCAATTTACCAACACATTATGAAATTTCTCAAAAAATACAAAGCCAACGGCAGAGCGCTTTTCTTTTAACAAATAGGCACTGCAATTACCGAAACTACGACGAAAAGTAACTGAATTCAATATATGTGTAAGCACTTTGTTGGTGATTGAGTAAAGTAATTACACTTATAAGGATTTGTTATATTTCTTTTTAATTTTGTTTAATAGTTTAAAAAGTGTATTAATAGTATAAAAAGTGAAAACCTTACAGTCGGACGCAACGGACTGCGGTATACTCTGATCCGAGCAGAAACAAGTGGGAACTTTGCAATCGGACTTAACCGACCTAGGTATACTCGATACCTGTATTTAAACCGATAAAAAAAAGGCCTGATTGCATAAAAGTACGATAACGGGAGGGGTTGTCTCAAAGATTATCTGATACAGATTGGGTGTCCACCAGCTATCTTCCTACCAAATTTGGTGACTCTAGTTAGAAGTTTGTAAAAAGTGTAGAAAGGGGAGGGGGGGGGGGGGGGGCTGGTGGTAGTATGGGTGGGTTTGGCATCGAAATATTTGGTGCAGATCTAAGTGGAACGGCAATTGCTATCTTCATACCAAATTTGGTGACACTATAAATATATATATAAAAATTTGGTATATGGTGTGGAAAGGGGGGCGTAATGGGTGGGCGTGGCTCCAAAATTTGATGCAGATTTTTGAGGGTCGTTATCAGCTATCTTCCTACCAAATTTGGTGGCTCTAGCTCCACAACTCTGGAAGATCCATGCATTCCCGTTTTTGACGAAGCGTTGTGGCTGATATGGGTGGCTAGGGCAGTATTGGCGGGTGTGGCTTCCAAACTTTCGATTCAGTATTTGGGGGGTCGTCATCACTTATCATGGCACAAAATTTAGTGGCTATAGCTCAAAAACTGTGGGCGATATAGGCTTTTATGATTTTATAATGCAGGGGGGCTGGGGCGGAATGGGTGGGCGTGGCTCCAAAGTGATGCAGATTTTTGGGAGTTGCTTAGAGCTATTTGCTTACCAAATTTGGTAGTTTTAGCTGTAAGGATGTGCGAAATATGTGGACTTATCGGTTTTGAGATATTGAATTTATTGTTTTATAATTATTTTTGTATTGCGTGCGAATTGGATGAACTGCATCACATGTATTAAAGGGTTTTAGTTAGAAGGATATAACTGAAGGATGTGCCAGAGGGATGACCAAATACTAGCTGAGCTGCTATGCAGCTCTTTAAGTATTGGAAATAATATATTTTGTTTCTTTATGATATTAATATAATTTATTTTCTGTTTTATTGTGCATTGGATTATATACATAGGAAAGCTAAGGCTTGAAGGATGATCTGGACTGGAAGGCAAAGCAAATGCGACGAATTCTCCAGCATTGCTGCTTTGCAGATTTGTAAGCAATAAAAATTTATAATTTTTTATCTATCAATGTTAAGAAGATATTAATGTTTTTATTGTGTGTGGTTTTTCTCTAGACTGAATTTCTCGTGAAAAATTTTAACTGGAGTGGCGTGACGGATTCACTAGTCAAGAAGACGGGCTTTATAAAAACAGGGCATAAAAATATAAGTTTTTTACTTATGTAGTTGTATATTTTATTAGGTATAATACTAATGCGATTTTCTTATATTTTCAGAAACATACATTCAATTGTACGGCTGACAAGAAGCGACATAATTAAGCTGCTTTATTTTATGACATTTTAAAATAATTGTTGTATTTAAATAGATGTATTATATAAATGCCTGTGCTAAAAACGCGCCACTAAATACATCAAAATATTTTAGCAAACATAAGTATGTGTCATAAATTTATATAAAATTATACTTTTGTTTGAAGAAAATGATAAATTGCTTGGTTTAGTTTTGCCAATATAACATGCACAAATGAATTGATTTAGTTGCCTTGTATTAAACAGCAACAAGACAGCATGGCAAAACAACAACAAAGCATATAAAACATGGCGGAATGTGTAATTTTAACAAAGAAGAAATAGTCAAAACAAGTGCAGCTGTTTGTCGTTGGGGGAAACCGACTTTTCTACTCGTTACTTCGTTCGTTTTGATCTTGCGTCCATTTCCAGGGCGTGTTTACATTAACAATTCTGGGGTCGCGACATATCTCTAACGACCTATCTCCGCCGTTTCACAAACGACTTGTCTCCGCGCTGCGATTTTGAGCAAACTACGTCGATACACCAAGAAAAATACGTATAAATACTAAGTTAAGGACGCAAGCAAAAATTTGTTTTCGAAAAAATCGCGAGAGGTACGTTTCCGCGCGGAGGTATGTCGCTTTTATCTTGGCGGAGATATGTCGTTTGTTAACCGACGGAGATATGTCATTGCATAGAAATCCCTGCCACCGATCACGAAACTCTAAATTCCACAAAGGGAGTCAGTTAGTGCAACGAACTGCACAGCATATAACAGAAGTTAGAAAAATCTTAATAAACAACCAACTACCGGTCTTCCAACCCCAGTATGCATAGGCATAAAAATATGCATAAATTGTTCAAACTCAAAGCACACGAACGAGAACGAGCTATGCAAAAACGAAAAAAATTGCCTTAACTGCAACAACAATCCGGATATCGACCACCAACACAGGCCCCTCGATCGCAATGCCCGCATTCTTGAGACAACAAGAACTAACAGCTATAAAAATTACAGAAAAAACAGACCACAAAACCGCACTTAACATCTATAGCAACCGACACGGCCAACACATCAAAACATCTTATGCAAAATCTCTCACCAACACAACACAACACTCAACCATCACGAAAGCACCAAATACACACACGTCAACGAACACATCGCCATTACACCCCCTACTAAAACAACACACCAAACCATCTCAGCTGCACTGCGCGCTTAAGGCACACTCAATGCAGCCCCTAACATAACATCATCAACCAGAACACCACCATCACCAGCATCTACACAGCACCTAACTCGATTGAACCAGTAGACATGGATACTGACAACACCTAACACACCAACGCAGCAAACAAGCCATGCACATCTCACCTCACTGAAGACCTAAAAATCAAACTGTATGCTAAAGATAAGTCTAACAATCTAACCAATACCTCAAACAAAAACAATACACATCATTCCCATTCCGTCACAATGAATTACCAAATCTATACGAAAACAGCCTCCAACAGATTTGGTGGAGTAGCCATATTAGTCCACTAATCCATACAACACACTCAGTCAAACCAACCTAGAATAGAAATCATGTTCAAAACAAAAATTAGAATCCTGTCAACATACATCCCTCCCAATAAAACGTTTTCACTTAAATGTTTGAGCGACCTGTTTAAAATGCACAATACCAACACCAACCAAATAACCCTAGGTGACATGAACAGCTGGCAACAGAAGTGTCAAAATCCTAGCCAAAATTATCCAAAACGCCAACTTCACTATACTTAACGACGGCTCAACACACTCACAACACACTCACCCACATAGACCTTTTGTTATGCTACCCCAACTCACCCCCCTCACTAACTGGAAAATACTCGACGAGCTAATGCACTCTTCCGGAGAGAGCTTAAAATATCAAAAAATAAAGCTATGAAGGAATTCACATCCACAATTTCACCCAACACCCCGTCAGACAAAATCTGGGCGAACATCAAACGTCTATGCGGACTTAACCCAAAAAAAAGACACCCTACATTGTTTCACAGATCCAAATAACAGCTTGCTCACGATAGACACATCCCACATAACTCAACTTTTGCTCAACACTGGTCAGACCACCAAAAACGTAAACTTTAACCAAAACTTCATAGCCAACAAATACACAGACAAATCAACCAGCTACATACCCAACGCGACAGCACAGACAATAGAATCTGACATTACACAAAAAGAACTCCTAGCTGCAGTACACTCCCTCAGAGGAACCGCCTTAATAGAATATCATACTCCATGATCTAAAACACCTCCTACACAGAACCACAAACCTATTTAATACCATTTTCAACAACTTCATCCCGCAATCTTACGAAACCAGCCTAGTCATACCTATCCTAAAACCCAACTCAAACAAAACAATAATAACCAACTATAGACCAATCTCAATTAACTGATGTAACCCATGATAAACTACTCCACCCCAACCAATCAGGTTTTGAACACGGAAAAACGGTTTCAGAAGGTCTTCTCCTTGCAGACCACCTGATAACCAAATTGCTGAAAACCAAAAAGCACACCTCTGTCATTCCCTTGACTTTTCAAAGGCCTTCGGCAGAGTCGTAGTGTGCAGCATAGTCGACCAGCCAATCAGCTAGAATCGTTACCCTTTATTGCAACCCTTATTTTTAAATTTTCCAAATTCGATATTTTTGTTATCGATTCTATGTGTATATCGGAAACCAGAATAGTTATCGATAATTTGAAACAAACTTGTTCTGCTCATGGTATAGGAGAACTTATATCCAAAATCTGAAGTCTCTAGCTCTTGTAGTCTCTGAGATCCACGCGTTCACACCGACGGACAGACGGACATGGCTATATCGTCTCGGCTGTTGATGCTGATCAAGAATGTATACACTTTATGGGGGCGGAGATGCTTCCTTCTGCCTGTTACATGCTTTTGCACAAAACCATTATACCCTATTTACCCATTTAATGGGTTAAGGGTATAAAAGAACGGGCAACTACATGGTTTTTTTCTGACTCCCTCGCATCCTTAAAGGCCATCCACAACATCAACAACAATAACATATATCCCATAACCATTAGATCCCTCCTCACCAAAACTGCTCCAAGAATAAAACTTCTTTGGACACCTGGCCACTGCGGCATTGAATGAAACGAGCTAGCAGACAAGACAGCCAAATCCACAGTCAATATGTATTATACCCATAACTTCAACACAACAGACAGAAACAAATTCCTTGCGGAGGAGCCAACTCAAAAACTCAAAGAAAACTTAGAGCTCTGCAACAGATGGTACAAACAACTAAATACAAACCCAACAAACACAACTCTTTACCTTAAAATATAAATTAAAAAACTATTACACGCAGAGACCAAATTAAAATAGTTAACTACCACACTCAAGATTCACACAACAACACTACAACAACCCGGACAACATTATACCCTGCCCAAACTGTCATTTAGCAAATAATCTTACAATTAAACATATCCTCACCAACTGTACTCCAACTTCACACTTAAAAAAAAAATATTCCAAAACCTTTGCCCCCTATCGCTTTTCGAAAATCCAACCCCTGAAAATATCTCCAAAATAATCGAGTTCCTTAAAACAACAAACATCTATCGTCTCCTATGACCCAAAAGTTGACCTTACTCAATGTTAAAATGTATGTGTCGCAGAATAGTTATTTTCTTGTGGCTCTTCTGCCATGTTGACACACAAACTTGAAGCGAATTCCAACCGGCGTGTGCAATCGTCTGAATCACGCTTCAATTTATGCTTCTTTACACACGTAAGCGCCAGTCATATTCTACGTTGTAGTCAAATTCTAAGAATGATTTCACAATATACCTAGCTCCTTACGCAGCAGCGTCTTGCAAGCACAGTGGTCAAACTATGTTCATAATGTGACAGACACGTACAGTGGTCAAAATACGTTCATAATGCGACACGGCCTTCCTGACAAAATACAAGTCCTCGTGTGTTGTCTTTACTCAACCACATAAGTGACAATACTTCAGGATTCAAAGACTCTCTGGATATTTCAAAGGATTATTTTCATTCAATTTATTACATAATTCAAATCAGTTTCAACTTCATTTTATAATAACATAATTAAATTAATTCAATTTCCGTAACATATTTAAAATTCAATAAATCATGCCATTCATGTAATTCCTTTAAATTTTTTTTTTTTATTAAATCTTTTTAAACCAAACAAATTTGTGTAGTTCCTTTTACACATAATTAACTTATCATTTGTGTAGTTCCTTTTACACATACGACCCCCGCCAAAAAAAGTCTCTTCTGCTGTGGTGTGGTCTTCTGTTTCCTTATTGGGCAACAGACGCAACTTCCATTGTGCTGTCTCTATCTTTACATAGCTCATCGAGTATCTGATTATTTGGTATTGCCTTTAAACATTCCTAAGATTACTTATACTTTCAATTACATGTTAAAGATTTTAGTGTATATATATCTCTATCCAATACTTTAAATGGCCCTTTATTTTAGCTTTATTTTATCAAACCTATTTTTGTCGTATTTTGTTTGAGTTTCCATATTCTTATTAGCCTCCTTTCTCAAATTTTCTTGTCTACTTCATCATTGCTATCTTTGTTTAGCGGCAACAAGCCAAAAGGTCGAGCTTCCTTACCAATCAATTGTTTTGCTCGTTTGCTCTACTTGCACCAGTAGCCATTAAATGTAGATTAATTTTTTGAGAGAAGCAAAATTCGCGTCAACTTTTACTTGCGAAACTACGTCCTTTATCTGCTATAATTCGAGTTGGTAAACCAATAAGGACACGGCTGATTTTTAGCCTTAATGCAGCTTTCAGAATTTATATTTAGTGTGTGATAAAAGAAAACAAATTTGGTGAAGGCATATATAAGGACGATGACGTATTCCTTCAAATGCACTTTTCCCACAAGTGGCTTAGATACTTTGCATGTGATGCAATTTTCTACAAATCTACGCACATATTTAGACATATTTTCAAACTAGTAATAACAATAGACTTTGTCCACCGTCTTTTCGCATTACAGATGCATTAAAGCTTCATGGACGTGATTTATGACGGCCCATCGAAAAGCTCTTGGCATTACCGGCAAACATTTGGCCCTATAATTTCGCTGTATTTAACAATGTAGTATTCCCTTTCGCAATTCGGATGTTTTGTCTAGATTTCCTGGTACTTATTACTCATTACTTCTTATTTTAAAATTATTTCTTGTATCTCGGATTCTCGCTGTTGTCCGAAACCAACCAGTAATCGGATACCTCAGTCAAATTGATTCGTAATTCAGGTATCTTATTCGAACTTTTATGTTTTTCAAGCACTTGATTCCGACAGAGAAAATCAACATGCGCCATTCGCTCGCCTTACTATACTCTATTTCGAAATCAAATGCCTGTAAAAACGCCCACCATCTATGCACCCTCGGTGTTAAATCTAGTTTTGTGCGGCTGGCCTTTAATGAATTACAGTCAGTATAAACTATAAATTTACGTCCCTGCAAATAATATCGGAAGTATTTAATAGCATTTACCTCTGCTAACGTCTCCAGTTCGTATGAATGGTATTTAGATTCGGCGGGAGACGTACACTTACTGTAATACTCTTCCACATGAAGTTTATTGTCCATTTTATGTAACAGGATCGCTCCATACCCAATACAACTTGCGTCAGTATGTAGCTCTATTAGGTATTGTGGATCGAATATGATTAAAACTGGCGCCTGAGTCAACATAGTTATTATTTTTATTCGTATCTGTTCATGCACTGGTAACCAAAAAAAGTCAGTGTTTTTCTTAGAGGTGAGAAGATACAGAGGTTTAAGTGTTTGGGAGAAATTTAACACAAATTGCCGAAAATATGTGGCTAAACCAATGAATTGTCTCAGCTGTGAGACATTTTGGGGTGGTGGTAATTCTTTTAAAGCTTGCATTTTTCGTGATTTTGGCTTGACTTCTCCGTTGCTTAATTCAAATCCAAGATACTCTATTCTTGTGGTGAGAAAGAACACTTAGTGACATTAAATGAAAATCCAGCCTTACTTAATGTCTCCAATACTGTCTGCAATCTAAATAGCGCATCTTCTTTGCTTTCTGCTATTATGAGAACATCATCAATATACACAACTGCATAAGTGTAAGCTAAAGCTCTTAAGGCCTTCATTATAGCCCGCTGGAGCACAGATGGTGCGTTCTTCAAACTTAACGGCATTATCAAGAGCTCGTATTGACCCTCTGGCGTTACAAATGCAGATCGTTCGATGAAGTCTTCATGAACCGGAATTTGGTAAAAGCCACTTGGCATATCTATTCACGAAAAATATTTAGCACCATGAAGTCTAGCAATTTGGTCTGAGATGAGGGGCAATGGGTACTTGTCAGCCAATGTGTTTTCGTTTAGCATGCGATAGTCCACACACAGTTGATCGTTTTTTTTTTTTGTTTTTTTTTTTACTAGCATCATGGGACTAGAGAAAGTTGAACCGCTGAGCTGAATTATTTTAGCTTTAAGTAATTCGTCAACTTTACCCCGCACTTTGTTTTTCTCTTCTTCACTAAGCCTATATGGCCGCCGTTGTACGGTCTTTTGCTGATCTATTAATCTAATTTCCAACAGCCTTGTGGTGGCCCTAGTCTTTGGAATTCCATCAATAAAGCAATCTGAATAACGTTTTTGAATATTTATTAAGGCTGCCTTATCAAGATCATCAAGAGAGAGAAACTTAGACTTTTCACGCTCCGGGCCTGTTTTATATGCGTCGTCATCTAGGGTCCGTTTTTTAAAAGTGTGCGCTTTTAGTTATTCTTCCATTTAATTTCGAGTTTTAATATTGTTTGCAAAAACCCAGCGCGACAATTTGTCATCAATTTTTGCCATGTGGGCCAGAGCTAGCGAAACCGCAACTTCCTCCAGATCATTAGATTTAAATTTTGACATTAGTAAGGTAACGATTCGGCTCCCATAATCGGTGTAACTTTCTCCAGACTTGGTCGCCCGTTCAAAATTTTCATCGGTGTGGCAGTAGACCTTTTGATGCCAACAGGAATTTGGGGGGTGACGACTCCCGGGTGTGTTGGTAGCGCGGGTGGTCCCGCCGTGGGTCTCGCGACCGATTGTGCGCTCCTTTTCGGTCTCTGACCTTTTCGGAGTCGTCGATCCCCTCTTCGTCCTCGACCCAAAACCTCGCGTTGTGCTCGTTCTGCGAGTTGGCTTCCTTGTCCTCGTCACAATCGGAGTCGCTTCTGGCGTTCTCCTCCGGGGTAGTGTAATCCTCATCGTCACAACTCTGACCACTTGCTTCGCTCTCCTCGGGTTAGTGTCCTCCTCATCGGCACACTCGGCGTCGGGGTGTTCCGCACGAACTTCCGAGTCGTCTTCGTGGGCACCGTCCTCGTGTTCCCTTGCTATGGTACCGACCGACTCGTCATCGCTGCTTATGACAATCGTGTCGTCCATATTTCGTCAACTATTGAGAAAGATTGGAAATAAATTATAACAATGCTTTTTGAGTGGTATGTTTTTGATAGCGGTTATTGTTGGTTGTTTGTTAGCGGGGAGGAAGAGGGAGAGAGAGAAAAAAAACCCCGTTCGTGGATTTTATTCGTGGTTTCTTTGAAGTGGCAAGTGGCTCAGGCTTGTCCACGCTTCCTGCCGGCGGCTTGTGTCGAGATCCTCATTTTCACGTTGAAACGGTTTTAATTGCGATATGCTGGCGGTCCGGCCCTTCCGCTCTCCTTCCTTTGTTAGGCGTACCACGTTTGGCGATGTAAATTTCTTAACGAGAAATGGTCCATCGTATTTTGGGGCTAATTTCGCTGCGAATTCATCACTCGCTTTAGATAGCTGGTGTGCTCGCAGAAGGACCCAATCGTTAATTCTGGGGCGCCATTCTCTTCGCCTTAGGTTGTAGTTCCTTTCTTGATCTGCTGATGCTCGTTGCTGGTTGCTCTGCGCTATTTTAAACACCTCTTTCAATCGGTCAGCTTTCTCTGCTGGCGTTTGCGGAACGCTTCCTGTACCTGGCGTCTTTTCATCGAACAGAGTTGCGGGCAGGCGTGGTTCCCTTCCTTGCATAAGGAATGCTGGAGAGAATCCTGTCGAATCTGCAATGCTAGAATTGACGGCTAACGAGATTTCGGGAATCAGGTCGTCCCACGAATTTTGGCTTCCAGAAATATTGTTATCATCATCTTCACCGTTCGATTTGTTCTTCGTTGGATCTCTTGGGCGTATGGGCTGTGTGTTCCATTTCTACGCCCAGTGAATTCAAGAATGCTTTGAAATTTCGACTCGTGAATTGCACTCCGTTGTCGCATACGAATCTCTTGGGTACTCCAAACCGGCATAGTATTCGTTCCCGGAAGGCTTTCTGTAGCGTTGCTGCTGTCGCTCGTCTTAAGGGGACAAGTTCCACCCATTTGGTAAATGCATCATGGAATACCAACAACATCGTGTTGCCCTGCTTTGAACGCGGCAAGGGGCCCACAAAGTCCGCGCACAGGATGGCCATCGGCTCTGAAACCTGGCGGGTCAGCATATGTCCGGCTGGCTTCCTTTGCTCTGTCTTGAACATCTGGCATTTTCCACAACACTTGACGTATTTTGCTGCGTCTCGGAACATTCCCGGCCAATAGTAGCGCTGTGACAACCTCATGATTGTTTTGCGGATCCATTGGTGTCCTGCCGTCGGTGCGTCGTGGCATTCATGTAGCACTCGCTTTCTTTGATCCTCGTCGACGCAGAGCTTCCATGGGATGTAGTCCTCATCGTCTGCTCGGTAACCTAGGTGACGATACAACTGCCCGTTCTCCTCGACGTAATCTGCGTATTTGGTCGGCTCTTTGGCGATTTTCTCTCTGATACCTTGAATCCATTTCCCGGGTGACTGTTGAACAACGGCTTGCTGGAGTTTCTCTAACGGGTCTCGCGATAATGCGTCTGCCACCACGTTGAGTCTCCCCTTCCTGTATCGCACGTCCAATTGGTATTATGGAGCTCCAACGCCCAACGTGCAATCCTTCCCGACGGGCTTTCTATGGAATTTAACCACTTCAAAGCCATGTGATCCGTGACAACATCGAAGCGATATCCCTCCAGATAGCACTTTAGCTTACGGATCGACCACACTATTCAAGTCACTCCTTTTCTGTTGCCGAGTAGTTCTCCTCCGCCTTGCTAACTTTCGAATCGCGTATGCTATCACCCTCTCCTGCTGGTCGATAGTTTGGGTCGCACTGCTCCGAGCCATAATCGCTGCATCCGTCTGTAGTGTGAACCTTTCTTAAAATCTGGACATGCCAAGACAGGGGCAGACGTTAGATAGTTTTTGAGACTGTCCACGCGGCCTGCGCTCTGCGCTCCACGACCACTTTCGGGCTTCTTAACAAGTCTGTCATCGCTGTACCACAGTTGTGAAATTGGGCACGAATCGTCGGTACCAAGACGCCATCCCTAGGCAACGTCTGACTCCTTGATGTTCTTCGGGATTTCAGCTTGCTGATCGAGTCCACCTTCGATGGATCCGTCTGGATTCCCTTGTCACTCACTAGGTGTCCCAGGTACACTAGCTGCCTCTGAAAGAACGAACACTTTTTTCTGTTCAGCCTCAGATTCGCTGCCCTCAGCCGGCGGAAAACCTCCCTCAGGTTTGCCCTATGCTGTTTCTCCGTTGCGCTTATTACGATGATGTCGTCTAGATAGGCGAACGCGTGCGGCTCCATCTCTGGTCCGATCACCGTGTCCAAGGCTCTTTGAAATGTTGCACCAGCCGAGTGTTATCCAAACGGCATCACTTTCCAGTGGAACAATCCTCTGCCGGGCACCGTGAATGCCGTGAACTCCCGACTGTCCGCCGCCATGGGGATTTGCCAATATCCTTGTTTCAGATCCAGCGTTGATATATAGCGTGCGTGCCTCAGTCTTTCCAAAATATGATTGATTCGGGGCACTGGGTACGCGTCTGGTATAGAGTGCGCGTTGAGCTGCCTATAGTCCACGCACATCCTCCATTCGTTCGTTTTCTTCCGAACGAGTACGATCGGGGCGCTGTGCGGGCTCCGAGACGGTTCAATGGCTCCTGCCTCTATCAACTCGTCTATTTGCTGGTCGATCACGCGTTGCATCGCCGGGTTCTTGGGATAATACCTCTGCTTTATTGGCTTATTGTCTTTCATGACGATCCAGTGTTCGGCTACATTGGACACACCCTGTAGTCCCTCAAAGAGTTGTAAAGAGTGCTTCACCGCACTGCATGGTCGTCCCCATCTTACATAGAAAGTCCATCCCCACGATTAAACTATCTAGCATGGATGGCATGACGAGCGGATCTAACGGATCTCCCTGTCAATGAGGCTCACCTTTGTACGTAACACCTTTCTTATTGGTATCGTCGAACCATCCGCGAGGTGTGTGTTCGCCGTCGCTGACAACACTTCCATTTTTGACTCTATCCTATTGAAAAAATCCTCGCTCACAAAACTCTTCGTTGCCCCGGTGTCAACCGTCGCCTTCGCCAGTAGGTCCCCGACCCTTACCGTGGCGACTATGCGATTCCTCTCGACTTTAAGAGGGTAATCTAACTCCGGGACTGAATTGCGTCGGCGCCCATCCGATCCCGCCCCGGATGACGCCGCTGTTCGTTTCCCGCTTTTTTCACAACATGCTCCACTACTTAGGCCCCGATTGCCACACTGCCTGCGAAGCAGCACTCTGGGGTTCGGGTATTCGCAGGCAAAGTGCCCTCCTTGTGAGCAGTTGTATCATACCTTGCCGACTTGCATCGGGTTCGTTCCTCGCCAACGGCGGCTGGCCTGGCGGGCTCCGGAATGGATTATTTTGCCTGGCGGGAACGTCCACGCCTCCTGCCCTACTCGGGTATCCTGGCGTCCCCGACTGACTGTACCCCGTTTCCCCGTTTTCCGGGCCTGTTATATTTTCGTACTCTGCGGCTGCTTGAGTCAGCTCTGCTAGCGTCGAAACGTTTTTTCTATGGATATGCAATCGGTACTCCCGCGTCAGATTGTCGTATGCCCTATCTAACTGCTGATCGGGTCTATAACGTGCACGGCGCATGAGTCTCTTCAAGTCGACCAGGTACTCTTTGTAACCCTCCCCGTCTCGCTGCCGACGGTCCCTAATCTGATCTTCCAGTCGCTTAAAATTCTGCGGGGGTAAAAAGAAATCGAAAAACTCTCTCTTGAAAGTATCCCAGGTCGCGTCATTGAGCTCACTTGTTGAGAACCAGCGCGCCGCCATGTCAGTCAACGCCTCGCTCATTGCCCTGGGTATACGATCAAATTCTATGTCATAAGTCCTCGCTCGTTCTTCTAAGGACTCTATGAACGCAAGCGGGTCAGTATACCCAACGAACCTTATTCCCCACTTCCTAATTTGTTCTGGGACGACCACGAAATGCTTATAGTTTTCGGATCCCCGGTAACCGACGCCCACATCTGGTTTGTAGTCCACCTGCCCTACCTGGGTACTATTCACAGGCGAGGTCGTGATTGGCACTACGTGTAATCCAGGGGAGATTGTTATTTTAGCATCCTGCTCTTTGGACGGCAACTGCTGCACCTGACCGAACGGTGGAAAAGTCCCCCCAGTGACCCCGATATCGTCAGCAGGTCGGATTCCGATTCCTGCCGCTGTTACAACCGCCCAAAGGAAATGCTATTCGCAGCGGGTGATTCGCAGGTTTTCGTGAACTGGGACTCCCATTCTAGCTAGCGGATCCGAGTCTCCAAGTCATGAAAAGCCCTCTTTAATAAACGTACATACCCGTTTCCGAAGTTCTTCTACCTTTCCAATTTTCTCTAGGCCGAGTTCCTGTGCGATCTTCTCAAGTTGCTCCTTGCGGCAGTGATACACCCATCTTACGCCTACGATTGGGTTGCCATTGTCTCTCGGTGACGCGTTGCTGCCGCCACCGGCGGGCACGGGGGGAGAAATCCTCTCTGCGTGTCGCCAGCAGCCCACCCTCCGTACTGGTTGGAGCAGGCCAGGACGGTTGCAAAGCCACTGCCAACACAAAGCCCAAAATGTGGCGCGATTCCGCAGTCCTTGGAGACTCGGATTGCGAATAACATGGAGGGTCCCATACGTCAGAAGCTGAGGACCTTTCATGTCCCCCAGATCAGGCGAGTACCAGCACCCCCAGTAGGGTCGGGCTCAAACGGTCAAAAGAGGGCATGAAGGCCAAAGCGCTATACAAAGCCGCTCTTAAAATCCGCGCTCGGCTCGCTAACTGCAAGCGAGACCTCACGGAAGATGAGGTCCATCAGCAGAAGTGGGCCGACGAAAGGATACAAGAGGGTAGAGCAAACTTCGAAAAGAAGACACACATGTAGTCGTAAGACGCCAGTTTTGCCAACAAGGTGGAGGAGCAATTGGCCGTCAAACGCCAGCGCTCCGCTAAAACCGCTAAAGTAGAGGTGCCAGCTGGCAAGCGGCCCTTCAAAAAGACAATGTCGCGGGCAAAGCCGACGGCCAGCGATGTAGCAAGGCGGCACCTAGTCGTCGCGCTCATCGACCGGAGCGACCCAAACGGCAAAATGAAGCCTGAACAGTGGAAGAAGGTGGAGGAGCTGCTGTTTGATGCGCTTTTAAGTCGAATGGGTAAACCGGGCTCGCTTCCCATCTCATTTGATGGAGCGGGCTGGCTTGAGGGTGTTAAAATACTCAGCTGCAAGGATGATCACACTTTGAAGTGGGTCACCGGTGTCGTGGCTGCCCTGGACGCTCCGTGGGAAGGTGCCAAGTACTCTTCCCACGGGTCGTACCAGCAGACCAAGCACTGCAGCTACTCAAGTGGCAAAATCTGGACCTGCCAACCGTTGATTGGAAGGTGATTCACACTGTGAAGCCCGATAATAAGGGTCAGCAAATAGTCATCCAAATCAACAAGGAGGCCAACGATTTGCTATACGAGAGATTCGGCAAGATGGCGTTGGGCGTGGGAAGTGTCTACCTACGACTCAAGAAGCGCCACCCGAACAACAAAAACACAAACACGCTGGAGGCGGGTGAAGTGGAGAGAGACCTGGCGGAGGTCACCCACGTCACCAAAGCCTGGAATTGGAAGATGACGAGGATGCGGACATTACCGTTCTGGAAGTCCTATACACGGAGGATGACACTGCCAACCATGGAGCTGAAGGTCATCCAAATCAACTTACATAAAAGCAAGCTGGCTTCGGTGGAGTTACTGATAACCTTGGAGACAGGGCACGCTGTCGCCTTAGTCCAGGAGCCTTGGATAGCGTCTGATAACAAGTTTTCTGAACTGAAGCATCCAAACTACGACCTATTCTACCAGACAATAGTGAGTAGAGCAAGGACTGTGATCCTAGTAAGGAAAGGTATCTATGCTTACTTATTGTCCAATTACAGTACCGACGATCTCACGGTGACAGCGCTAGAAGGCAGCAGAGACGAGCCAATATTGATGGCATCCTGCTACATGGCACATGACTCGGAGGCACCCCCTCAAGAGGCACCCCCCGAGTCAAAAAGACAGGCCCCCATCATCGGAGCAGACGCCAACGCACATCACACAGTATGGGGAAGCGGGGACATAAACGATAGAGGTGAGTCACTGCTTGATTTCATACTTCAAACTTATCTTAAGATAGCAAACGAGGGGGAAGAACCAACATATGTTGGTCCTACCTCATCAAACGTCTTAGATATCACACTCGCGTAGGTGATGAATACCGTGGTAAAAGACTGGAGAGTCCTTAGTAGACTTCCTTCTCAGACCACAGGTACATACAATTCCGCGTTAACTTTGAACGAATAGTTAAGAATAAGACGTACAGAAACCCGCGGAACACGGACTGGGAGCAGTTCGGTAAAGAGGTCGAAAGAAACCTACCACGACTACCCAAGATAGCCTCACTAGACAAATTAGAGAAGTCCCTGGAGACCCTCAATAAAAATCTGGTGGCGGCCTATCATAAAACTTGTAGACCGTCGCATGAGAAGAAGAGACACAAGCCCCCATGGTGGACTCCAGAACTCAAAGGGCAAAGAAAAGACGTACTAGAACTTTCAAACTCGCAAAACAAGCGGAAGAAGAGCTAGTATGGATAGAATACAGAATAAGGCTTCAACACTTTAAGAAAAAAGTACGAGTAGCTAAGAGACACGCATTGTAAAACTTCTGTTCAGGCATTGAGAAGACAGCTGACACTGCAAGGTTAAGAAAGCTGCTAGCTCGCCAACAGACAGTGCAAAGCCAATTAAAAACAGAAGACGGCAGATGGACGGAAAGCAGTGAAGATGCGGCAAATGTGCTCATAGAGGCACACTTCCCTAACTGCACAGAAGTCAACACAAACACACAAACGATATCTCCAACCACAAGGGTGGAAATTCCGGAAGATATCACAACAACGCGAAGGATAATGTGGGCCATAGACTCCTTTGAGAGCTATAAATCACCAGGTCCAGACGGGATATTCCCGGCCATGCTGCAGAAGGTCAAACACGTGATCACTCCATGGCTGAGGGAAATATTTAGAGGAGGCCTTAGTTATGGCTATGTGCCGGAGGCCTGGAGGACAGCGCGGGTGATTTTCCTGCCGAAAGCGGGAAAATGTAGCCACGTTGTGCCTAAAGACTACAGACCCATAAGCCTGACATCGTTCCTACTAAAAACACTAGAAAAACTGATAGACCTCCACATTAGAGAGAATACAGGGATGACTCTAGAACAGAACCAACACGCTTATACGAAGGGCAAATCGGTGGAAACTGCGCTACATTCCCTCGTAGCAACCATCGAGAAAGCACTTCACCATAAAGAATACGCTCTAGGCGCATTTCTAGATATCTCAGGCGCATTTAATAATGTGTCGACGGAAGCAATAATGTACAGCCTAAGAGCTGTGACCCCAGCAGAAGCAGTTTACTCTTGGGTCCAGAACCTTCTGAGCAGCAGGAGAATACTTGCGGAATGGGGAACCACTACCACAATCAGGGAAGCAAAGTGTGGCACTCCCGAAGGAGGAGTGCTCTCACCCCTACTGTGGACTGGTGGTAAACGACCTGCTAAAGAAATTCAAACGGAAATCCCCGAAGATAACTGCCTATGCAGACAAAATAAGCATAATTATCACGGGCAAGTGTCCATCGACAATCAGCTCAGTCATGGACTACACACTCAAAGAGATACTAGCCTGGGCCACAGAAGCCGGGCTGAGTATCAACGCGGACAAGACGGACCTTATTCTCTTCACCAAGAGATACAAGGTAACACGCTGGACGCCACCGAAAATAAACGATAAAATGCTGATACCAAAGGAAAGTACCAAATACCTGGGAACAGTAATAGATAGCAAATTGAATTGGAAGCTCAATGTGGAGGAAAGGGTGAAGAAGGCCACCAATGCACTCTATACATCGCAAAAGATGTTGGGTAGCACTTGGGGACTGTCACCAAGACTGACACATTGGGTTCTCATCTCGGTTGTGCGCCCCATACTGCTCTATGGAATACTGGTATGGTGGAAAGCCACAGAGAAGTCCACATACCTTAAACGAATGGAAAAAACCCAGCGACATGCACTGATAAGCATCACAGGGGTGCTGAGAACTACACCAACTAAGGCACTACAGATTATGCTCAATGTTAACCCAGTGGACACACAAGCACGCCTTACGGCAAGAAAGACGGCACAACGGCTATACACGATAGGCAACCTGACGATACATAGCTACGGGCACAGTACAATTGGAAGGGGGACAGAAGTCGAAACAGACCATATGACCCCAAGAAACAATTTGAACTTCACGCCCACTTTCTTAGGAAAAGATGACTGGCGCTCAGGAGCAGAGCGGTCAGCCATAAACATTTACACAGACGGCTAAAAATGAGGGAGGGAGTCGGCGCAGCACTATACTGTGCCGAACCACTTATGAGCCTGTCATACAAACTCCCAGACCACTGCAGCATTTTCCAAGCGGAGATATTCGCAATAAGGAAAGCAGCAGAAGCAGTCCTACAAACTAACACAAAATACGATGAAGTAAACATATTCGTGGACAGTCAGGCAGCAATTAAAGCCCTACAGGCCCATTATATAGGCTCTCGGAATGTCCTGGCGAGCAGGGAAGCACTAGATGCACTCAGCATTTCTAAAAAAGTGCGCATCTATTGGATTTCAAGCCATCAGGGATTCGAGGGCAACGAGATAGCAGACACGTTGGCTAAGCAAGGTGCAACGGGCCTAAACAGTGATTCTGCGGATGTTCCGATCTCACTGCGAACGCTTCAATCATACATGGAAATACAAGCACGGGATACAGCAGTACTAAGCTGGACAAACACCTCTGACTGCAAAATCTCTAAAATAATGTGCAAAACATATGATGTTAAACTAACGCAATACATGCTAAACCTGAAAAGGCATGACTGCCGAAGGCTTGCGGGTCTCTTGACGGGAGACTGCCTAACCGCGCTACACATGAAAAGGCTTGGCTTAACGGATAACGACGAATGCAGGAAATGCAAGGATACAGGTGTCAAAGAGACTTTAGAGCACCTCCTCTGCAGCTGCCCCGCACTGGCAGCACAACGACTACGCCACTTCAAAGCTCCCTTTCTTGCCTCGCTCGATGAAGCCAGCAAGAAAGAACCTAAAAAACTTCTAGCGTTTGCTAGAAGCATTCACACTCCGCAGGACCACACAACGAGATAGTCCTAACCGTCTCCAACCACCGGCCCCACTAAGGACCCCTTAAGCGGTCTATGTGTGACATTCCCCCTTGGGAGGGTCAGCCGGTCTAACCTAACCTAATATCTATATCTTCTCTATAATATAAAACTAAGTCAGGTTTTCCTTCCTGACGCTATAACTCCAGAACGCACGAGCCGATTTCCACGGTTTTGCATTCGTTGGAAAGGTCACGGGCTCCGTGAGGCTTATAGCACGATTGATGCACGATACATTTAACCAAGAATTACATCGAAAGCTTCAATACAATGTTGATTTATTGCAGGAATTCGCTCGAATTAATTTAACGTTGCTGAATGAACAGCAAATACAAGTATACGAAATATTAATGCAAGCGGTGGACAATAATACGGGTGGTCTATTCTTCCTGGACGCACCTAGAGAAAAAGCGATCAAGATGTGACATAGCTTTGGCGTTAGCACCATTTGGAATTGCTTCGACTTTTCTAGATGAAGTTCGTACTGTACATTCTGCGCATATGTTGCCACTCAATTAAAACACAATTGATACTCCACACATGTAATATTTTTCGATCCAGTGCAATAGGAAAATTGATGCTGCAATGCAAGCTCATTGTTTGGGATGAGTGCTCAATGGCACATAAGAAATAAAAACATATTTGGCGGCTTGATGATATTGTTGGCAGGCGATTTCAGGCATACGTTACCAGTAATTTCCTGTGAAACGCCTGCAGATGAATTGAATGCTTTCCTGAAGGCATAACCTTTGTAGAACAACGTAAAAACATTATCGCTAACTACTTATATGAGAGTTCAGTTTCAAAATGATCAAAGTGCTGCACAATTTTCAAAACAACTGTTAGCTGTTGGAAATAGAAAAGTTCCAGTTGATGCGATAGCTGGATTAATTACTCTTACCAACGACTTTTGCCGCTTTGTAGACTCTCAATTAGCTCTTATTGAAAATAATTTCCTAAATATAAGTGAGAATTATCAGCATTATGCTTGGTTTAGTCAACGAGCGATTCTTGCTGCAAACAATAATGATGTAAATGCACTAAATTTCACCATTCAATTAAAAATCGATGGCGATTTGGTGTCATACAAATCCGTTGATTCCATAACAAATCCCGATGATGTAGTAAATTATCCAACGGAATTTTTGAACTCTCTGGAGTTACAAGGATTTCCACCACGTAACTTGCAACTCAAAGTTGGTTGAGTTATTATGATATTGCGTAATTTGAATCCACCGCGACGTTGCAACGGTACTCGACTTGCGGTGAAAAGACTTATTGTGAATTTGATTGAGGCATTATTAACGGAAAGTAAACAGGTGAAAATGTATGTGCAAATGAAAATGATGACCAAAAAACGAAATTGTGGCGGCTTGGTGAGCGACAGTGAACAATGGTACGAGTGAAGTTGAAAAGTTAAAATCGAACAGTGGGTCAAACGAAATTGAAAGTCGATCGAGTGATAGCTGGTTTTACTAACTGAAAGTCAAACGTAAATTTTATTTATAAAAAAAATTTAATTCAATAATAACTTAATAAACAAGGAAGTTTAAGAGAAAAAAATAATTAATAAAAAATTTTTATACTTAATTCTTGGACTAATAAATAATTTTTGGGAAAAAAAAATAAATATTTTTAATAATAATAAAAAAAATAATATAAATAAATAAAATATAATAAATTATTGGAATAACTATTTAGGAAAAAAAATAATATTTATTATAATTCAACAAAATTTAACTAAGAATTTGACTCACAGAATTTAAAACAGTTAAAAAAATAAAAATAAATAAATAATAATAAAATTAAAACCCGACGCTAGAATACTAGTTCTACAAAACGACTATGAAGATTTTAACCTAACAATGAGCGAGCCCAGCAACGCGTCACCGAGAGACAATGGCAACCCGATCGTAGGCGTAAGATGGGTGTTCCACTGCCGCAAGGAGCAACTTGAGAAGATCGCACAGGAACTCGGCCTAGAGAAAATTGGAAAGGTATGTACGTTTATTAAAGAGGGCTTTTCATGACTTGGAGACTCGGACCCGCTTGCTAGAATGGGAGTCCCAGTTCACGAAAACCTGCGAATCACCCGCTGCGAATAGCATTTCCGCCGGGCGGTTGTAACAGCGGCAGAAATCGGAATCCGACTTGCTGACGATATCGGGGTCACTGGGGGGACTTTTTCCACCGTTCGGTCAGATGCAGCAGTTGCCGTCAAAAGAGCAGGATGCTAAAATAACAATCTCCCCTGGGTACACGTAGTGCCAATCACGACCTCGCCTGTGAATAGTACCCAGGTAGGGCAGGTGGACTACAAACCAGATGTGGGCGTCGGTTACCGGGGATCCGAAAACTATAAGCATTTCGTGGTCGTCCCAGAACAAATTAGGAAGTGGGGAATCAGGTTCGATGGGTATACCAACCCGCTTGCGTTCATAGAGTCCTTAGAAGAACGAGCGAGGACTTATGACATAGAATTTGATCGTATACCCAGGGCAATGAGCGAGGCGTTGACTGACATGGCGGCGCGCTGGTTCTCAACAAGTGAGCTCAATGACGCGACCTGGGATACTTTCAAGAGAGAGCTTTCGATTTCTTTTTTCCCCCGACAAATTTAAACGACTGGAAGATCAAATAAGGGACCGTCGGCAGCGAGTCGGGGGGGTTAAAAGAGTACCTGGTTGACTTGAAGAGACTCATGCGCCATGCACGTTATAGACCCGATCAGCAGTTAGATAGGGCATACGACAATCTGAAGCGGGAGTACCGATTGCATATCCATAGAAAGGACGTTTCGACGCTAGCAGAGCTGACTCAAGCAGCCGCAGAGTACGAAAATATAACAGGCCCGGACAACGGGGAGACGGGGTACAGTCAGTCGGGGAGGCCAGGATACCCGAGTAGGGCAGGAGGCGTGGACGTTCCCGCCAGGCAAAATAATCCATTCCGGAGCCCGCCAGGCCAGCCGCCGTTGGCGAGGAACGAACCCGATGCACCCCGAATCAATAAAATGGAAGAAATTTCGAACAGAACGATAGGGCACGAACAGCGTAGGCCACAAGAAGTCGGCAAGGTATGCTACAACTGCTCACAAGGAGGGCACTTTGCCCGCGAATGCCCGAACCCCAGAGTGCTGCCTCGCAGGCAGTGTGGCAATCGGGGTCTAAGTAGTGGAGCATGTTGTGAAAAAAGCGGGAAACGAGCAGCGGCGTCATCCGTGGCGGGATCGGATGGGCGCCGACGCGATTCAGTCCCGGAGTTAGATTACCCTCTTAAAGTCGAGAGGAATCGCATAGTCGCCACGGTAAGGGTCGGGGACCTACTGGCGAAGGCGACGGTTGACACCGGGGCAACGAAGAGTTTTGTGAGCGAGGATTTTTTCAATAGGATAGAGTCAAAAATGGAAGTGTTGTCAGCGACGACGAACACACACCTCGCGGATGGTTCGACGATACCAATAAGAAAGGTGTTACGTACAAAGGTGAGCCTCATTGACAGGGAGATCGCGTTAGATCCGCTCGTCATGCCATCCATGCTAGATAGTTTAATCGTGGGGATGGACTTTCTATGTAAGATGGGGACGACCATGCAGTGCGGTGAAGCACTCTTTACAACTCTTTGAGGGACTACAGGGTGTGTCCAATGTAGCCGAACACTGGATCGTCATGAAGGACAATAAGCCAATAAAGCAGAGGTATTATCCCAAGAACCCGGCGATGCAACGCGTGATCGACCAGCAAATAGACGAGTTGATAGAGGCAGGAGCCATTGAACCGTCTCGGAGCCCGCACAGCGCCCCGATCGTACTCGTTCGGAAGAAAACGAACGAATGGAGGATGTGCGTGGACAATAGGCAGCTCAACGCGCACTCTATACCAGACGCGTACCCAGTGCCCCGAATCAATCATATTTTGGAAAGACTGAGGCACGCACGCTATATATCAACACTGGATCTGAAACAAGGATATTGGCAAATCCCCATGGCGGCGGACAGTCGGGAGTTCACGGCATTCACGGTGCCCGGCAGAGGATTGTTCCACTGGAAAGTGATGCCGTTTGGATAACACTCGGCTGGTGCAACATTTCAAAGAGCCTTGGACACGGTGATCGGACCAGAGATGGAGCCGCACGCGTTCGCCTATCTAGACGACATCATCGTAATAAGCGCAACGGAGAAACAGCATAGGGCAAACCTGAGGGAGGTTTTCCGCCGGCTGAGGGCAGCGAATCTGAGGCTGAACAGAAAAAAGTGTTCGTTCTTTCAGAGGCAGCTAGTGTACCTGGGACACCTAGTGAGTGACAAGGGAATCCAGACGGATCCATCGAAGGTGGACTCGATCAGCAAGCTGAAATCCCCGAAGAACATCAAGGAGCTCAGACGTTGCCTAGGGATGGCGTCTTGGTACCGACGATTCGTGCCCAATTTCACAACTGTGGTACAGCCGATGACAGACTTGTTAAAGAAAGCCCGAAAGTGGTCGTGGAGCGCAGAGCAGCAGGCCGCGTTGGACAGTCTCAAAAACTATCTAACGTCTGCCCCTGTCTTGGCATGTCCAGATTTTTAAGAAAGGTTCACACTACAGACGGATGCAAGCGATTATGGCCTCGGAGCAGTGCTGACCCAAACTATCGACCAGCAGGAGAGGGTGATAGCATACGCGATTCGAAAGTTAAGCAAGGCGGAGGAGAACTACTCGGCAACAGAAAAGGAGTGACTTGAAATAGTGTGGTCGATCCGTAAGCTAAAGTGCTATCTGGAGGGATATCGCTTCGATGTTGTCACGGATCACATGGCTTTGAAGTGGTTAAATTCCATAGAAAGCCCGTCGGGAAGGATTGCACGTTGGGCGTTGGAGCTCCAACAATACCAATTGGACGTGCGATACAGGAAGGGAGACTCAACGTGGTGGCAGACGCATTATCGCGAGACCCGTTAGAGAAACTCCAGCAAGCCGTTGTTCAACAGTCACCCGGGAAATGGATTCAAGGTATCAGAGAGAAAATCGCCAAAGAGCCGACCAAATACGCAGATTACGTCGAGGAGAACGGGCAGTTGTATCGTCACCTAGGTTACCGAGCAGACGATGAGGACTACATCCCATGGAAGCTCTGCGTCGACGAGGATCAAAGAAAGCGAGTGCTACAGGAATGCCACGACGCACCGACGGCAGGACACCAATGGATCCGCAAAACAATCATGAGGTTGTCACAGCGCTACTATTGGCCGGGAATGTTCCGAGACGCAGCAAAATACGTCAAGTGTTGTGGAAAATGCCAGATGTTCAAGACAGAGCAAAGGAAGCCAGCCGGACATATGCTGAACCGCCAGGTTTCAGAGCCGATGGCCATCCTGTGCGCGGACTTTGTGGGCCCCTTGCCGCGTACAATGCAGGGCAACACGATGTTGTTGGTATTCCATGATGCATTTACCAAATGGGTGGAACTTGTCCCCTTAAGACGAGCGACAGCAGCAACGCTACAGAAAGCCTTCCGGGAACGAATACTATGCCGGTTTGGAGTACCCAAGAGATTCGTATGCGACAACGGAGTGCAATTCACGAGTCGAAATTTCAAAGCATTCTTGAATTCACTGGGCGTAGAAATGGAACACACAGCCCCATACCGCCCACAAGAGAATCCAACGGAAAGAACAAATCGAACGGTGAAGATGATGATAGCACAATATATTTCTGGAAGCCAAAATTCGTGGGACGACCTGATTCCCGAAATCTCGATAGCCGTCAATTCTAGCATTGCAGATTCGACAGGATTCTCTCCAGCATTCCTTATGCAAGGAAGGGAACCACGCCTGCCCGCAACTCTGTTCGATGAAAAGACGCCAGGTACAGGAAGCGTTCCGCAAACGCCAGCAGAGAAAGCTGACCGATTGAAAGAGGTGTTTAAAATAGCGCAGAGCAACCAGCAACGAGCATCAGCAGATCAAGGAAGGAACTACAACCTAAGGCGAAGAGAATGGCGCCCCAGAAATAACGATTGGGTCCTTCTGCGAACACACCAGCTATCTAAAGCGAGTGATGAATTCGCAGCGAAATTAGCCCCAAATACGATGGACCATTTCTCGTTAAGAAATTTACATCGCCAAACGTGGTACGCCTAACAAAGGAAGGAGAGCGGAAGGGCCGGACCGCCAGCATATCGCAATTAAAACCGTTTCAACGTGAAAATGAGGATCTCGACACAAGCCGCCGGCAGGAAGCGTGGACAAGCCTGAGCCACTTGCCACTTCAAAGAAACCACGAATAAAATCCACGAACGGGGTTTTTTTTCTCTCTCTCCCTCTTCCTCCCCGCTAACAAACAACCAACAATAACCGCTATCAAAAACATACCACTCAAAAAGCATTGTTATAATTTATTTCCAATCTTTCTCAATAGTTGACGAAATATGGACGACACGATTGTCATAAGCAGCGATGACGAGTCGGTCGGTACCATAGCAAGGGAACACGAGGACGGTGCCCACGAAGACGACTCGGAAGTTCGTGCGGAACACCCCGACGCCGAGTGTGCCGATGAGGAGGACACTAACCCCGAGGAGAGCGAAGCAAGTGGTCAGAGTTGTGACGATGAGGAGGACACTACCCCCGAGGAGAACGTCAGAAGCAACTCCGATTGCGACGAGGATAAGGAAGCCAGCTCGCAGTTCGAGCACAACGCGGGGTTTCGGTTCGAGGACGAAGAGGGGAGCGACGACTCCGAAGAGGTCAGAGACCGACAAGGAGCGCACATCGTCGCGAGACCCACGGCGGACCACCCGCGCTACCGACACCCAGGAGTCGTCACCCCCCAAATTCAAACACACGATGTTTGGACACACGGTGGTGTCAGGGGCGGTCGTGGACGGCGCTTGTATTTTTAAAGTAATAGAGGTGACCACAATAGTAGTCGAGATGCCAAACGCAAGGGCTCCACAGCCGTGGGTAGAGGACCGGCGTCACCACCGACTTTCCCAGCCTTAGAAGAAGGAAGCGCTGAGGACGGACTGACACAGGAGGCGCCCCAGACACCACCACCGCCGTTGAAGATTAGCCAAAAGGAACCCGAAGAGGCACAACAAAACAGCCCAAATGCGTTGGAGCCGATGGAAGAATTCGAAGGGATAGAAGGTTGGGAAGAAGGCCTCGAGGTAGGATTGGTTGTAGAAGACATCCCGCTCAACAGCCAAGAAGCAAAAGCACAGGCAACGGGCGTGGACCCTTGGGACATTCCTAGTTTGTGGACAGCACACCCGAACTAGTCGATATTGACGAAAAAAGACATAAACGCAATCGAGGAGCAGTTAAAGAGGCGAGGGCGCAGAGGACGGCGTGACCGATTCATGGTTTTGGTGGGGACGGACCAGTTCACCGTGACCAAACACCAGAAGGGCATGGTCACAATCACGAAGAAAGGGGTGGGGGGGGGGGGTGAGGTAGGCCAAATGCCGGCCTCCCACAATACATTTATGGAAACAGCAGTATATTATTTTATATCATTAAAACTATTATTATTATCATTTCAATCATTAAGATATTAAGACGAATGGGAAATACTTTGAAGTAAATATTAATGGAATAAATGCAAAGTTAACGTTAACAGACCTTAAGTTTAGCATAAGTATAGTACGGTGAAGGGCATAGAATAAGCATAGTATAAGATTGCTTAAGAGATCAGCGCAAGAAGAGCGGCAGTCGTGTGCACTCTCACACGATCCAAATTACGCGACCCACGATCTAGATATCGCAACCCACAAAGGCGAATCAATCGAAAGGTGGGAGCGAATGTGAACGGACGTGAACGCGGGTATCGAGATAAAAGAATATAATAAGTGAAGGCGAGTTTGGTGACAGAGATTTGTCCCAGGTTAGAATTATATTGGCGTGGACGCGATTCCCCCACCCTAAGGTTGAGAATAAACCATAAGTGGGAACCGAGTAGAGTAAGTTATCAAATAAAAGTTAAGAAGATTCCAAATCCTCGTATTTTCACTTTCGCCCCAAGAGGCGCTGAACGGTAGACGCATACGCGCGCGGTTATATACATATACATACGTGCACATTGTGCACACGCGGTCGGCACACGGGTATATGCGTTTTGGAATTATTTTTGGTAAGGGTCTGAATGATCAGCGGCACGCGTGCTGTGGCTCGTCCCGCACGCTTCCCAGATCATTCGGCCGCTTCGGTGACGGAGCTTTGGCATCCGCGCGACCTCGATTTGTGAGGGAACATAACCTGTGTTATCAGTGGTACTTGTACTGTGGCTTGTCCCGTGCGCCTCCCTGATCGCCAGCCGTCGCGAAATCTTAACACCGGTGTGAAAGCGGACTAACTTGCCTCCAACTCGCGAGTACGTTTCGGCAGATTCAAATATTTATTATAACGTGGAACCTTGGCCGGACTGAGTTTCATACCCCGGCCAAAATCACTACTTTACATGGGAGTTGCTTAAAGGTATCTGCTTATCAAATTTAGTCGTCCTATATGTAAGGATGTGCGAAATATGTGGACTTATCGGTTTTGAGTTATCGAATTTATTGTTTTGCAGCCCCCTCCCCCCTCTCCCACCCGTTATCGTCGAACCCTCATCATGAAACTTTAATTTACTATCCCATAGCTAATAAGAATTGGAAAGTACCTAGTCTCTAGCTTGAAGGGTGTGGAAAAAAGTTGCGAACATACAGACGGACAGACGGCACAGATTGCTCCTTACTCCTTATAAACGGAAATAAAATAAAAGTTTATCACGTTTTGTTATTCACTTGCACAAATTTCAAGTTAAGTTTATACTACCCTTTCAAATTTGTCGGCTGCAAAAGTCTAAAATTGCCGATTTCATGTTTTGTGCGGCAATTCTGATATGCTTCTTTTGTGAATAAACAACCGCACACACACACACACACTAATAGACTAACATATACTACGTTTATGCTTGCAAAAAAGCATGAATTCAGATCATGCTTTTTTTAAAAAATACTAGCATAAACACAAAATCGTGATTTTTTCTACACACGTTTTTTGACTATGATTTTTTGATAAAATCATGATTTTTTGTGTAAGCAGTCTGGCAACGCTACTGTGTGAAATCAGCTGTTCCGCACTAATTAAATTGCTGCGAACAGCAGCTCCATTCTTGACTTTAAAAGACAACGAACCATCTCTGATATTCGCGTTTGCCGTTGAATTAAAAAAAAATTTGCATTTTCATTTAACATTTTGAAGATTGAAATCGTTTAACATTTGGCTTTCGGTTTATCAGCTGTTTGTGCTGATGTGCTGCCACCTTTTTCATATGAAGCTGCATAGGTGGCTCCACCCTTCAGAAAAATCATGATTTTTATAAAATAGCATAAACAGGCGTATTTTAAAAAGCGTGATTTCAAAAAATCATGTAACAGCAAGCATAAACGTAGTAATAGTGAACTTTTTTAAAAAGAGAATGAACTGACGTATGTTCAATGTTGGATACCATTAAATAATATAAATGCTATTGTCGATATGTAGTTTAATAATATATTTGTAATAATTGTATATTTTGATTAGAATAAGATGGCTTTTAGCTGGCCAAACTTGAAAATAAGCTTTTTCGAATAAAATGGGTAAATAAGGAAATAATGGTTTTGTGCAAAAGTATGTAGCAAGCAGAAAGAAGCATCTCCGACCCCATAAAGTATATATATTCTTGATCAGCATCAACAGTCGAGACGATACAGCCATGTCCGTCTGTCCGTCCGTCAATCTATCTGTATGAACGCGTGGATCTCAGAGACTACAAGAGCTAGAGTCTTCAGATTTTGTATATAAGTTCTCCTATACCATGAGCAGAACGAGTTTGCTTCAAATTATCGATAACTATTCTGGTTTCCGATATACACATGCAATCGATTACAAAAAATATCGAATTTGGAAAATGAAAAAATGAGTGTTGAAGTAATGGGTAACGATAGAACTTTTCTGAAAATTTGTCCAAATCGGTTAAGAAACACCGGAGATATCTAATTTTATCGATTGAAGTTAAGTCAGTATACCAAGTCTTAAGTCTTATATACATAAATTTAGTATATTTTTTTCTGGGTTCAGGGTATCTTCTAGTTGTGCTCTCCCGACTAAAGCCTTCTTATTTGTTTTGTTATGAGTTTATTATAAATATGAAAGACATTTAAATGTTATCATCACCTGGTCTAAAAAACATGTGGAATAGTTTTGAGGGGGCTAAGCTGAGGCCACCAGTTAGGTCGCGGGTTGCGGACAGCGAATCAGGTCAGCTGCGCAAAAGTGAGAATCCTTGCATATAAGCAGTCCCGGAAAAAACAGCGGGTACGGTACCGTTCACCTTACCGACAAGACGCTTGTGTCGCCGTTTCTAAAGCATAGCCTCACACACTTCCAACTCCCTCACACATACCCATCTTCATCCCTTCCCCCATATCTCACACCAGGCTGGTCAAAGGTGTCATTCGAATCATGCCGAAAGGGAACTTGGCCGGGGGCCCGGATTAAAAACAAGCACAGTCGCTAACTGTTAGCTCGGGCAGATGGCGACCGCCTGTTCTAATTAGCCTTACCCAGGTACTACGGATCTCTGCCCGGGTGGAACTTATTTTTCTCCGAAACTAGTGGGACGAAATAAATAAATGCAAAAATAATAAAAAACGAAATAAAAGAATGCAAAAATAATAAAAAGAATTTAAGAGTGCAGCAGGATACCCCTGCTGGCAGTGTCGCGAGACACTTTGAAGACCACCTCCTTGACGGGAAGCGGCCCTCCAATGTGGGACCACCCCCACGGCGCCCTAAACAGGCACAGCAAAGTAAAAGGCCGTAGGCGGCATTTGCTGCAGCGTGCGTACAACCGACTAGGGAAGCGCCTAGTCAACGTGTCGCCTCACCTGCAGGAGGAGGAAGCAAGGCTGGACCATCCTAGCTGATGCGAAAGAGTCTTAGCTAAGTTAGGCGTCATGGCGTGCAGCACCAGCAGCCAAAAAGCAATTGCCAAAATAAGGAAAGCCTGGCGGTTTGGATTACCCAAACCGAAAAACGCTGAGCGGCGCGAGAACCAAATGGTACCTCAGATACCTTCAGCAGGGACTGCCCTCGCTAAGGCACTGCGCATGGCAATGGTCAGGAGAGACTCGGCGAGCCAGGTACGGGGAGCAGCCCCCAAACGCCTGAGCCGCAAATTGAAACCACCTCCAAGAGGGCGTTCCCAGAGGAGCGTCCTAGCACATCGGCAGTCGCCGTAGCAACAGCAGTGAAGTCTTCCTCTCCAATGACCAGCGAGGCCCGTATATCGTATGCAGCGATTGCGAAAAAAGTCAAAGAGGCCATGTTACCTGTGGTATACCCGCTGGTAATGCTCAGCCATGGGGGCTTCTCCGCATTGGAGGAGGCCATTCTGGACGAGGTTATCCCCACAGGATGGGACACCACGGTCGCAATCGTGGGCATTCATTTCCGGGTTGGCTACATGGTCATTGAATGCTCTGACGATCACTCAGCGGAGTGGCTGAGGAACGTGGCGTCAAGGCTGAAATCGTGGAAAGGGGCCCCACTATACTGCAAGGTGGGTGATGATATTCCATCACCACACAATATCACCATCTTCTGCCCAAGAAGCGTAGATCGGTCAACCCAATCCTTGTTGGTTCTGCTGAGGAACCAGAACAAGATCGAGACTGACTCGTGGAAGGTGTAATCGAGGAGGACGGAAGGCGGCGGTGCGCTATTCGTGATAGGCATCGATGAGGCATCCAAGGATGTGATAGTGGCGAGAGGCTACCAAGTTTCACTCCGCTAGCGGTCTGAAGAAGAAGAGTGTTGGCGCGAGGACTACCCCTGCCCAAACGACAGTCCCGGGAGCTGCAGGCTCCCCCACACCTCCCACCGCCACTGTTCCGAGTGCTCATCTGGCAGGTGTCTCTGATTTATCAGAGGATCTGGCCGAGGATGAGGACCCGGCGGAGAATACGGTCGTCCAACAGAGCTGGAAGGGATGGATTAGGAAGGGGTCGATGTCTTCACAGGAGTTGGCTGAGGCGCTGCAAAAAACCGAGGATGAAGAAGCTGACGTCACCTTGACAGGCAGCGGTGATGTGGGTAGCTCCCAGCCTGCATCACCAGGAGCTGGAGCGCAGGATACGCGAAAGTGACGCCAAACGTCACCGTCACTGGGTTAGCCCAGAAAAACCTCCACGGTGCTAAGATAGGCTATGCTGTCTTGGCCAGGATGTTTATCACCTAATATTTAGGGCTAGCCCTGGTGCAGGAGCCACGGGCTAACAATGGCATTAAAGGCCTGTACACCGCTGACTTGAAGGTAATCCGGGATCAAAGAGATCCTACACCTAGAGCATGCATCATTGTAAGGTAATGTATTAATTTTAATATTCTTTCAGAATTCCTCACTAGGGACTGCATACCGATTTCCGTAAAGGACAAGAACGCTTGAACCTTCCAGCCTAACAAATTTCCTTGCATATCACCGATATTCCTGCAGCAGAGACAGAGAATACTCCTACCCATTCTAAGGAAAATCCTGGTCAGTAGCCTATCACTTGGTCATATACCACAAGGTAGGAAGACAGATATCACCAACCCAAAGTCCTTCAGACCCATCAGCTCAACATCATTTTTGTTGAAAACGTTGGAATAGCTGGTGAATAACAATATTTGGAGTACTCTGCTTACACAGAGTCCACTGCAGGCAGCGCAGCAGAGCAGGCCAGTCTACTGACACTGCCCTGTATGAACTGCACCCCACTTTGCGGGCAGCGGTAGAAAATAAAGAAGTAGCATTCTGTGCATTTTCAAACATTGAAGGTGCTTTCGACAACACATCGCATGACGCCGTCAAGGCTACCTTGAATAGAAGAGGGCTGGACAGTATGTCTAGTAGATGGATCTCATTCTTACTAGGGTCCAGACAGGTTACGGAATCTATACAAGACTCACGAAGGCTTTAAAGCTATGCTCGTTGCTTTTCATTACCTGCAAAAGTCTTTCGAGCAGCTTGAGTCCAATTTCAAAAAAGGCAAAGTGATAACTGAATCCCCGAAGCGTAAAAAGACTTCGGGACCTCATCCGATAACTGTCCCACCTGTCCTGCCTACTAAACCGCTTCTAGCGCCTAGCAATAATCCCCCCATGTATACTATTGCTAGCTCATTAATTTTATTTAACTCCCCGGCAAGGAATCTTTACAAAAACCTTGCCACTAATAACATAATTTGTGATCCTATTAGTGAGTCCTCCGGTCCAACAGCTAGTGTGCATATTGACTCTACTGGCGTTACGATTGGGGCACACAAGCCTCTAGTTGTTGTGCCACTTAATAAATTTGTTTTTTTTCTAGGCTGGCATCCGACACGCCATCGGATGATGTTGCAGCATATGTTAAAAGTCAAATCGATTCCCCTCTTATTGTTGTTGAAAAGTTTTAATTTAAACATGCCAGAAATATATCTACTTTCAAGTTGGGTGTACCGCCTGAACTTTTTTCGACAATTTGCTCTGAAAAGTTTTGGCCGCCGCAGCTTGTTGTTAAGGAATATACGAATAGGCGAATTAATAACAATAATGGTATTAGGATCAATAGTACACCGCCTGTTGGCCATCCTTTTGCCACCACCTCGGCGGCAAAATACTAACTGAAGTAATTAGCTTTGCCTATCAAAATGTTAGAGGCCTTAACACTTAACTGGCAAAATTATATAATAAAGCTTATCTTTTGATTCTCAAATAGTTGCACACACTGAAAGCTGATTAGAACCTGATATATCTGATTATTCCATTTTTCCTTCTAAATATAACATGTACAGATGCGATCGCACTTCCCGCAAAGGGGGTGGTGTTCTCATTGCTGTGACTCCTGTATTTCCACTGAACAGATTCTTTCTCAGCATCTTCCGGACATAGAGTTTTTATGTGTTAAATATTACTAAACGGCCGTTCACTTTATGTTACTTGCTCTTATATTCCTCCTCATTCTGATATTAACATTTACTCATCCCATCTGAGTGCCCTGCAACTTGTTTCGTAATTTTTTGACAGATATGGATAATCTGATAGTGGTTGGTGATTTTAATCTGCCTCATGTTGTATGGTCTGTAAATGACACATCTTCGGCGGTATTACCAGTCACTTCTGATGATTTTATCGATGGCCTACTGGAGTTAGGCCTATTGCAAGTTAACAGAGTGATTCACTGTGGTGGTAGAATGTTGGACTTAATATTTGTTTCGGACTCAGATTGCAGTAATGCTAGTAATAAACCCCCCCCAGTGCTTCCGGAAGATACCTACCATCCAACCTTAGAACTATCCATCGAAATTCTTAACCCTAGTTCAGTATCTAATAATACTTTAAAAACACGTTGCTTTCGTACAACTAACTTTACTAAATTAAATTATCTTCTTCAGCATACTAATTGGTCTCGGCTTTATTCTTGTACCGATATAGAAACTGCTATTTCCATATTTTATAGGACCTTGAATTCGCTTTTGGATATTTGTGTTCCCCTCACTTGTTCTTCAAGTGATAATAAACCACCTTGGCTTACTATTGCAGTTGAAAAACGCGAAGACAAGATCATATAAAAAATTTAAAAATCGGGAACTACTGTAAAAGTCGCAGTTTTAGGAATTGCAAAAATCGCTGCATTGGAAAATAAAGAACGAAAAAATAGTGACAATTTGTTTGTCTTGGCTGCTTAATTCTAGCACACGCGCACACCAAGTAGTCCCCGCTATGTTGCCCATCATGCTCTCATCCAAGTCTCTCTTTCGCTCGCAATATTGCAAGAGCATAGCTTTCGTGGAAGCGTGCGCGCACAAGCACAAGAGAACATAGCTGCACTTGATCGAAAAGCTCTGCTTGCAGTCATGCGCAAACGTTTAGAAATCTAGTACAGCACTCCTGATTTGCATCTCGTCATCTTTAGACATCGCTGTGTTCCCGAAAAATATTTTGTATTTAACCACGTGTGGTTACAAATATAAAAAAATTGTGATTGCAAAAAAATTAATAAACCCCAGTGCACCAAAGAAAAAAAAAACAATTTTGGGAAGGAAACAAAAACAAACATATCGTGCACACTGCACATTTGTGCTGTGCAAACAGCGATCACCCCAGTCCCTGTACTGCCCTGCAGCCCGGCGTTAATCCAACAACGCTCAGCCGCGGATTTGGGCAAAGTATAAATCTTTCTCTTCACTCGCCTATAGAGCGCATATAAGGTATGTTCAGCAAAGTGAATTTGGTGTTGCAAAAGTGTCAAAAATTCTGAGCTGATCAGAAAATGTTTTCGTTAATTAATTTTGTACTCTTGTGTTAATTGCTTTGCATTGATTTGGTTTGTGACAAGTTTGGGTTAAAATAATTAAAAGGAATGAAAGAGATTAAAATGAAAGAGATTTAAAACTAAAATTCAAACTTGAGGTTATAAAGTAAATACATAAGCACAGGTACAGCATGCGATAAACGAAACACAAACAAAGAGCATCATCAAGTACATCTTTAAACCAGCGTTGGAAGGCCTTTCACCAATGGAAAAGTATGGTATGTAAAAACAATCACATGTTTGAATTTGTGCTCTCTATCACGCGTTGAGACTTGGTTTGCTTCTGCGGGTTTTGAACTTCATTTCAGTATTATGTACATATGTACGTGTATAAATAATCATTTCGGATTATTTTTCAATTCTAAACAAAAACATTTCAAATGCCAGTCAAAACTCGCACAAAGCAAATTTGCGTATGAATTTGCAATTGTATTAATCGGTAAAGAACCTCATTATGCTGTTTATCTATTTACGTACGACATTGCTACATACATGAATATTTAAGATGAATTTATTTACAGTTATTTAAAACCCAAAACCCACCACAAACAATGCAAAAGGAACGCTTCGTTTTTCGTTTCACGAGTTTTGAATAATATAAATAGCTAACATGCGAATTTGAGTACAATTCAATAATACGCGTAGATTATATTTTGTAAAGTTAAGAAAGACACTCAAGTCATCAATATTAAGTTTAAACATTTCTCTTCTTTAATTTTCGCTGTTCACGTATTAGGAATTAAAGAAAATACTATCTGTTTAAGTAAAACCACAGTACTAGAAATTGGAATTGTGTATCTACTCTGAAAATCATCGATAACCATAAAAATAATTATAATTAAATCAGTTCGGTTTGAAAAATGGAAGTTCTGCTGTTAATAATTTCTTTGTGTTCCTATTGATAGGTAACATGAAGATGACTTCGTAGATTTATTTAGATATCCTGGTGACATGAAAATGAATCACTAATAAATCTAAGGGGTCTTTCGTTAATCGAAACTAAGAAGGGCCATAGGTAGGGTTGGGTAAAGAAGCGTGAATCGAATGAATGCAGAGATTCCGCAATGTTTCGCGAGTTTGATAATAATAAGCTGCCCCATTTTTTTTTGTATGCCGTTGTATAGTTACTAGACCCGGTTTGATAATAGGCGTTTGTCCTATTGGTTAATTTTGTTTATTTTGGTGCGTTAAGCATTGTTAGCTTCCGCAGGGATCCTTAAATAAGATTATGTGCTGTGAGTCGAAGATCGGGTTACAACTTACCCCCCCACATCCCGAAAGAGCTAGGGTTCATAGGGTCCCACTCTTAACTCGGATCTCACTCGGAAGCCTCTCTACACAATCGAGAAACAGTAGAGGTTACACTACTTAAGATTTATCTTCGTATTTAGTAGCAAAACCTAGTTTTCTTTCTGTTAACACATCTTGTTATAATAATTATCTTAATCGTTGTAGTTGTGTTGACCCTAAACAGTTTTATAAGTTTGTTAACTCTAAACGTAAGTCTTCTTGCTTGCCATCCTCAGTATACCTAGATGATACAAAAGCAATTGCTGAGTATTTTCAATCAGTATTTTCACCGAATTTACATAGTTGCAGTAATTCCTATCCTTTTCAAGTTGAATCGTCAAATTGCACATACATCCCAGTTATAACTGAGTGTACGCTTCTAAGTGACCTTAACTCTATCAAACCAGGCTACTTGCCTGGTCCTGATGAAGTGCCACGTTGTATACTTAGATACTGTGCGGATTCACTTTGTAAACCCTTACATAAATTATTTAACTTGTCTGTTGATTCAACTGTGTTCCCTGATGTATGGAAGAATCTTTTATCATTCCAATCCATAAAAATTCTTCTAAGTCTAACGTTAAAAATTATAGGGGCATATCCAAGTTGTCCGCCATTCCTAAAGTCTTTGAAAAAATTATATGTTCTCAACTGCAACACGGATGTAGTTCGATTATATCACCTTATCAACATGGTTTTGTTAGGCATGGATCTACTACCACTAACCTTCTTGAATTCTCTTCGCTTGTTATCAAAGGGTTTCAGGAAAAAATGCCAACTGACGTCTTTTACACCGATTTTAGTAAGACATTTGATTCTGTTGCTTCATATATTAAATATTATTGGATTTCCATCAAAACGTTTATTGTGGCTTTCGGAGTACTTGTGTGGCCGAACCAAAAAGTTGTTTTTAAACCGTCTGTATCTCAACCTATTTTTGTTACCTCTGGTGTACCCCAGGGAAGTCACCTTGGTCCTTTGCTATTTAATTTGTTTATTAACGATCTCCCAGCTGTTATTTCTAACTCTTTTGTGTATATGTTTGCTGATGATGTGAAGCTATGTTTCACCTATAATGACGGTTCCCTGTGTAATTTACTACAGTCGGATTTGGGTGCTTTGTCAGCCTGGTGCCGTACGTACTTACTAAATTTAAATTGTTCAAAATGTAAAGTCATGTCTTTTTGTAGAAGTACCCCTCATACTGCTCACTACTTGCTTGATGCTTCACCACTTGACCGCGTGTTTGAAATAAAAAATCTTGGCATTATTCTTGATCCTCAATTAAAGTTTGACGCTCATATTTCGTTTATGGGCAATTAATGTCCTTGGCTTCATCAAGCGGTTTTTGAAAGAGTTTAATGATCCCTACACCACTAAAACGCTTTATACATCCCTAGTACGTCCCATTCTGGAGTATGGATCTTGTGTGTGGTCCCTACAATGATCGATTCACCAGGATAGAATTGAATCTGTGCAGAAGAAATTTCTTCTATTTGCTCTTAGAAGTTTAAACTGGGTTCCTGGAGTTGACTTACCCCCGTATTCTAGTAGACTCCTTTTAATAAATCTTCCCTCCCTGTTAAATCGTAGAACTATGCATGGAGTTTATTTATTACCAACTTACTTAATGGTGAAATCGACTCATCAGTTCTATTGAGTCGAATTAAATTTTATGTCCCAATTAGATCTTCACGTAACTTTTTACCCCTTAGCCTGGATCGTTGCTTCAGAAACTATTTAATTCATGAACCATTTCGTGTTACATGTTCTGACTATAACAAACTTTATTCTGTTTTCTCCTTAGAGGCCCCAATTCCAGTACTAAAAAGATCGATCTTGTTTGCTTTATCTAATCGTAACCACTAATTACTAATCTAACGCTGGTCTTATTGGGTTTTTCTGGGATTTTCCCAATCCTCGCAACAAATGTTGGACTACTCAAATTTTTTATTGAATTTCCAAGAGCTTTAACGTTAACTTTTAAATATATTTTCAGATTTTATATTATTTTACATTTTACTTTAATGAATTATTTTACCTATTTTTAATTTAAATTAAATTTGATTTCATTTAAATGTCAGCTGCTCTTAGCAGACTATATATAAATAAATATATAAATAAATATATAAATAAATAAAAACCTAAACTCCACTAAAACAATCATCGTTCCTTTCACCAGAAGATACAAGCTACAATGGATGAGAGAGATTAGGTTCGCAGGAAGTCCAATAGAAACAAGGTCACTGTTGACAATAATTAATCTTTGGCTCCCATTTTCAGAAAACGATCGCAAAGTGCTGCAGAGCACTGTTTACGTGTCGTAGCATAGCTAAGAAGTCATGGGGAACATCGCCAAATGTTAATAGATGGCTATACCTTATGGAAGTAAGGCCCATGCTCCCTTACGGAGTGATTACATGGCAGGATAACGTGTAGGAATCACGGGAGCGATGAGGACCTGCCACACATCAGCGTTTGAGGCTTTATTGAAGATAGCACCAGAAGGCAACCCTATTAAGAGTGTCCGTTGAAGGAAAAAGCCAACAAATATTCTCTTAAGATAGCAAAATTGCGGAAATAGCAACTGGACTCATCATAATAACTTTTGGAACCCTGAATCTCACAGACAAAATAAGAATCGGCTTCGAAACAGTACAAAACTAAAATTAATGAAAATATTGAAATCACTGCCACCGAACACGAAACTCTAAATTCCACAAAGGGAGTCAGTTAGTTCAACAAACTGCACAGCATATAAGTTAGAAAAGTCTTTAAAAAAACTCCCACAAACAAACTCTGATGATAACAACATTGCGCTTATAGAAACTGGACTCATCACAATCACTTTTTGAACCTTGAATCTCGCAGAAAAAATTAGAATCGGCTACGAAACAGTCCGCATGCTCCCGTACATCCCACTACCCTAACGATGTAGAAAATGCCTCCATTTTGGTCTTCCAAGACCAGTATGCAAAGGCATAGAAATATGCATAAATTGTTCAAAATCAAAGCACACGAACGAGAACGAGCTATGCAAAAACGAAAAAAATTGCCTTAACTGCAACAACAATCCGGATATCGACCACCAACACAGCCCCCTCGGTCGCAAATTCCCCGCATTCTTGAGACAACAAGAACTAACAGCTATACAAACTACATAAAAAACAGACCACAAGACCGCACTTAACATCTATAGCAACCGACTCGGCCAAACATCAAAACATCTTATGCAAAATCTCTCACCAACACAACACAACACTCAACCATCACGAAAGCACCAAACACACACACGTCAACAAACACATCGCCATTACACCCCCTACTAAAACAACACACCAAACCATCTCAGCTGCACTGCGCGCTTAAAGCACACTCAATGCAGCCCCTAACATAACATCATCAACCAGAACACCACCATCACCAGCATCTACACAGCACCTAACTCGATTGAACCAGAAGACATGGATATTGACAACACCTAAAACACCAACGCAGCAAACAAGCCATGCACATCTCACCTCACTGAAGACCTAAAAATCAAACTGTATGCTAAAGATAAGTCTAACAATCTAACCAATACCTCAAACAAAAACAAATACACATCATTCCCATTCCCGTCACAATGAATTACCAAATCTATACGAAAACAGCCTCCAACAGATTTGGTGGAGTAGCCATATTAGTCCACTAATCCATACAACACACTCAGTCAAACCAACCTAGAATAGAAATCATGTTCAAAACAAAAATTAGAATCCTGTCAACATACATCCCTCCCAATAAAACGTTTTCACTTAAATGTTTGAGCGACCTGTTTAAAATGCACAATACCAACACCAACCAAATAACCCTAGGCGACATGAACAGCTGGCAACAGAAGTGTCAAAATCCTAGCCAAAATTATCCAAAACGCCAACTTCACTATACTTAACGACGGCTCAACACACTCACAACACACTCACCCACATAGACCTTTTGTTATGCTACCCCAACTCACCCCCCTCACTAACTGGAAAATACTCGACGAGCTAATGCACTCTTCCGGAGAGAGCTTAAAATATCAAAAAATAAAGCTATGAAGGAATTCACATCCACAATTTCACCCAACACCCCGTCAGACAAAATCTGGGCGAACATCAAACGTCTATGCGGACTTAACCCAAAAAAAAGACACCCTACATTGTTTCACAGATCCAAATAACAGCTGGCTCACGATAGACATATCCCACATAACTCAACTTTTTGCTCAACACTGGTCAGACCACTAAAGACGTAAACTTTAACCAAAACTTCATAGCCAACAAATACACAGACGAATCAACCAGCTTCATACCCAGCGCGACAGCACAGACAATGGAATCTGACATTACACAAAAAGAACTCCTAGCTGCAGTACACTCCCTCAGAGGAATCACCCCTGGCCTTAATAGAATATCATACTCCATGATCAAAACACCTCCTACACATTAATAGCCAGAACCACAAACCTATTTAATACCATTTTCAACAACTTCATCCCGCAATCTTACGAAACCAGCCTAGTCATACCTATCCTAAAACCCAACTCAAACAAAACAATAATAACCAACTATAGACCAATGTCAATTAACTGCTGTAACCCAAGGTAAACTACTCCACCCCAACCAATCAGGTTTTGAACACGGAAAATCGGTTTCAGAAGGTCTTCTCCTTGCAGACCACCTGATAACCAAATCGCTGAAAACCAAAAAGCACACCTCTGTCATTTCCCTTGACTTTTCAAAGGCCTTCGGCAGAGTCGAAGTGCGCAGCATAGTCGACCAGCCAATCAGCTAGAAAGTTGGCCCAGAAAATATAAATTTCGTCAAAAACTTTATTTCAAACACAAAAATAAGAATAAAAATAAAAACAATATAAGAAGTTCCCCATATCCACTCTTCAACGGCGTTCCCCTAGGATCGCCAATATTGGTCATTTTTTTTATACGCTTAACCCATTAAATGGGTAAATAAGGGTATAATGGTGTTGTGCAATAGTATGTAACAGGCAGAAGAAAGCATCTTCGACCCCATAAAGTATATATATTCTTGATCAGCATCAACAGCCGAGACGATATAGCCATGTCCGTCTCTCCGTCCGTCCGTCTGTCTGTATGAACGCCTGGATCTCAGAGACTTCAAGAGCTAGAGACTTCAGATTTTGATAATAAGTTCTCCTATACCATAAGCAGAAAAATTTTGTTTCAAACTATCGATAACTATTCTGGTTTCCGATATACACATGCAATCGATGACAAAAAATATCGAATTTGGAATATGAAAAAATAAGGGTTGAAATAATGGTTAATAATAGAGCTTTTTTAAACATTTCGTCCGAATCCGTTAAGAAACACCGCAGAAATTGAATTTAATCGATTGAAGTTAAGTCAGTATACCAAAGTCTTATATAAAGTTAATATATTTGTTGCAACTGGGTACAGGGTATATTCTAGTGGGGCTCTCCCGACTAGAGCTGTCTTACTTGCTTTAATTGCCTACAACAGACTCTCTAACAATATCAGCCAACAAAAGAATATACAATTCAGTGCCCATGCCGACGACTTTTTCCTTATTATTGCCCTCAATACACAAAAAAAAAAAACCAAAAGTACAACCTCAACAGCCTTTTCTCAAAAATACATGAATGGTGTTCATATTCAGGAGCCTACACATTTGCCGAAAGCAGCACTACACGTGCAAAATTTCATGAAATAAAACCCCAATTCCCTCAGTCCCCAACTTAAAAATCTAAGGACTAACAATAAACAATAATACAAATGGGACTCAAACATAAAACAAATTCAACCAGCTTTAAACAATTAACTTAACGTAATTTAATGCCTATCAAGCCCGAAACTTAGCTGCAACACACACACACACTTATAAATATAACTAAATCAACTCTAATCTCAAAAGTAGACTACGCACTTGTTATCTACGGCCACGCCGCTAAATCAACCTTCAACAAACTCAAATCCCTATTCAGCCCTAAAAATAAGAATAAAAATAAAAACAATATAAGAAGTTCCCCATATCCACTCTTCAACGGCATTCCCCTAGGATCGCCAATATTGGTCATTTTTTTTATACGCTTAACCCATTAAATGGGTAAATAAGGGTATAATGGTGTTGTGCAATAGTATGTAACAGGCAGAAGAAAGCATCTTCGACCCCATAAAGTATATATATTCTTGATCAGCATCAACAGCCGAGACGATATAGCCATGTCCGTCTCTCCGTCCGTCCGTCTGTCTGTATGAACGCGTGGATCTCAGAGACTACAAGAGCTAGAGACTTCAGATTTTGATAATAAGTTCTCCTATACCATAAGCAGAAAAATTTTGTTTCAAACTATCGATAACTATTCTGGTTTCCGATATACACATGCAATCGATGACAAAAAATATCGAATTTGGAATATGAAAAAATAAGGGTTGAAATAATGGTTAATAATAGAGCTTTTTTAAACATTTCGTCCGAATCCGTTAAGAAACACCGCAGAAATTGAATTTAATCGATTGAAGTTAAGTCAGTATACCAAAGTCTTATATAAAGTTAATATATTTGTTGCAACTGGGTACAGGGTATATTCTAGTGGGGCTCTCCCGACTAGAGCTGTCTTACTTGCTTTAATTGCCTACAACAGACTCTCTAACAATATCAGCCAACAAAAGAATATACAATTCAGTGCCCATGCCGACGACTTTTTCCTTATTATTGCCCTCAATACACAAAAAAAAAAAACCAAAAGTACAACCTCAACAGCCTTTTCTCAAAAATACATGAATGGTGTTCATATTCAGGAGCCTACACATTTGCCGAAAGCAGCACTACACGTGCAAAATTTCATGAAATAAAACCCCAATTCCCTCAGTCCCCAACTTAAAAATCTAAGGACTAACAATAAACAATAATACAAATGGGACTCAAACATAAAACAAATTCAACCAGCTTTAAACAATTAACTTAACGTAATTTAATGCCTATCAAGCCCGAAACTTAGCTGCAACACACACACACACTTATAAATATAACTAAATCAACTCTAATCTCAAAAGTAGACTACGCACTTGTTATCTACGGCCACGCCGCTAAATCAACCTTCAACAAACTCAATCCCTATTCAGCCCTAAAATAAGAATAAAAATAAAAACAATATAAGAAGTTCCCCATATCCACTCTTCAACGGCATTCCCCTAGGATCGCCAATATTGGTCATTTTTTTTATACGCTTAACCCATTAAATGGGTAAATAAGGGTATAATGGTGTTGTGCAATAGTATGTAACAGGCAGAAGAAAGCATCTTCGACCCCATAAAGTATATATATTCTTGATCAGCATCAACAGCCGAGACGATATAGCCATGTCCGTCTCTCCGTCCGTCCGTCTGTCTGTATGAACGCCTGGATCTCAGAGACTTCAAGAGCTAGAGACTTCAGATTTTGATAATAAGTTCTCCTATACCATAAGCAGAAAAATTTTGTTTCAAACTATCGATAACTATTCTGGTTTCCGATATACACATGCAATCGATGACAAAAAATATCGAATTTGGAATATGAAAAAATAAGGGTTGAAATAATGGTTAATAATAGAGCTTTTTTAAACATTTCGTCCGAATCCGTTAAGAAACACCGCAGAAATTGAATTTAATCGATTGAAGTTAAGTCAGTATACCAAAGTCTTATATAAAGTTAATATATTTGTTGCAACTGGGTACAGGGTATATTCTAGTGGGGCTCTCCCGACTAGAGCTGTCTTACTTGCTTTAATTGCCTACAACAGACTCTCTAACAATATCAGCCAACAAAAGAATATACAATTCAGTGCCCATGCCGACGACTTTTTCCTTATTATTGCCCTCAATACACAAAAAAAAAAAACCAAAAGTACAACCTCAACAGCCTTTTCTCAAAAATACATGAATGGTGTTCATATTCAGGAGCCTACACATTTGCCGAAAGCAGCACTACTCGTGCAAAATTTCATGAAATAAAACCCCAATTCCCTCAGTCCCCAACTTAAAAATCTAAGGACTAACAATAAACAATAATACAAATGGGACTCAAACATAAAACAAATTCAACCAGCTTTAAACAATTAACTTAACGTAATTTAATGCCTATCAAGCCCGAAACTTAGCTGCAACACACACACACACTTATAAATATAACTAAATCAACTCTAATCTCAAAGTAGACTACGCACTTGTTATCTACGGCCACGCCGCTAAATCAACCTTCAACAAACTCAAATCCCTATTCAGCCCTAAAAATAAGAATAAAAATAAAAACAATATAAGAAGTTCCCCATATCCACTCTTCAACGGCATTCCCCTAGGATCGCCAATATTGGTCATTTTTTTTATACGCTTAACCCATTAAATGGGTAAATAAGGGTATAATGGTGTTGTGCAATAGTATGTAACAGGCAGAAGAAAGCATCTTCGACCCCATAAAGTATATATATTCTTGATCAGCATCAACAGCCGAGACGATATAGCCATGTCCGTCTCTCCGTCCGTCCGTCTGTCTGTATGAACGCCTGGATCTCAGAGACTTCAAGAGCTAGAGACTTCAGATTTTGATAATAAGTTATCCTATACCATAAGCAGAAAAATTTTGTTTCAAACTATCGATAACTATTCTGGTTTCCGATATACACATGCAATCGATGACAAAAAATATCGAATTTGGAAAATGAAAAAATAAGGGTTGAAATAATGGTCAATAATAGAGCTTTTTTAAACATTTCGTCCGAATCCGTTAAGAAACACCGCAGAAATTGAATTTAATCGATTGAAGTTAAGTCAGTATACCAAAGTCTTATATAAAGTTAATATATTTGTTGCAACTGGGTACAGGGTATATTCTAGTGGGGCTCTCCCGACTAGAGCTGTCTTACTTGCTTTAATTGCCTACAACAGACTCTCTAACAATATCAGCCAACAAAAGAATATACAATTCAGTGCCCATGCCGACGACTTTTTCCTTATTATTGCCCTCAATACACAAAAAAAAAAAACCAAAAGTACAACCTCAACAGCCTTTTCTCAAAAATACATGAATGGTGTTCATATTCAGGAGCCTACACATTTGCCGAAAGCAGCACTACTCGTGCAAAATTTCATGAAATAAAACCCCAATTCCCTCAGTCCCCAACTTAAAAATCTAAGGACTAACAATAAACAATAATACAAATGGGACTCAAACATAAAACAAATTCAACCAGCTTTAAACAATTAACTTAACGTAATTTAATGCCTATCAAGCCCGAAACTTAGCTGCAACACACACACACACTTATAAATATAACTAAATCAACTCTAATCTCAAAAGTAGACTACGCACTTGTTATCTACGGCCACGCCGCTAAATCAACCTTCAACAAACTCAAATCCCTTTTCAGCCCCGCAATTTGCATTTCACGCCCCGAACAAAAACACGCCCCATCACCAACCTGCTTTTTGAAGCAAAAATACCCAGAATAGAACAAACAAGTAAGAAGGCTCTAGTCGGGAGAGCCCGACTAGAAAATACCCTGAACCCAGCTGGAATAAATATATTAAATTTATATAAGACTTTGGTATACTGACTTAACTTCAATCGATTAAATTCAATATCTCCGGTGTTTCTAAGCCGATTTGGACGAAATTTTTAGAAAAGTTCTATCGTCACCCATTACTTCAACCCTTATTTTCATATTTTCAAAATTCGATATTTTTTGTAATCGATTGCATGTGTATATCGGAAACCATAATAGCTATCGATAATTTGAAGCAAACTTATTCTGCTCATGGTAGAGGAGAACTTATAAACAAAATATGAAGTCTCTAGCTCTTGTAGTCTCTGAGATCATCGCGTTCATACAGACGGACGGACGGACAGACAGACAGACGGACAGACGGACGAACAAACGGACATGGCTATATCGTCTCGGCTGTTGATTCTGATCAAGAATATATATACTTTATGGGGTCGGAGTAGCTTCCTTCTGCCTGTTACATACTTTTGCACAAAACCATTATACCCTATTTACCCATTTAATGGGTTAAGGGTATAAAAAGAACGGGCCACTACATGGTTTTTTTCTGATTCCCTCGCATCCTTAAAGGCCATCCACAACATCAACAACAATAACATATAGCCCATAACCATTAGATCCCTCCTCACCAAAACTTCTCCAAGAATAAAACTTCTTTGGATACCTGGCCACTGTGGCATTGAATGAAACGAACTAGCCGACACGACAGCCAAATTCACATTCAATATGCTCCTCATGGCGAGCAGCCATGCCATGGTTAGAGTTTTATGTAAGCAGACTAGCGGCTTAAAAATTTGCCATTTAAATGCTCAAAGCCTTGTTAAGAAGTTGGATGAATTTCGTTATATCTTTGTAAATTCTAATGTTGATATTGTCTGTGTCTCTGAAACGTGGTTTGTCCCAGAATTAAGTGACTTGTCTTTTATTTGTGATGGCTTCAATGTTTTTCGTTCTGATTGTGTAAGTGATGCAGGTGGTGTAGCAGTGTGCGTAACAAAAAGAGTTAGGTGTAAGGTTGTATTAATTCATCCCCTTGACAGCCAAATTGAATATTTATTTCTTGATCTTTATGGTGTAAATAAGATATAAAGATGCTTCTGGTGTGTGTATAGGGCAAATAAGAACTTAAATTATTCAGGCATGATTAATTCAATTGAAAACGTATCGTTAAATTATACTGATGTAATTATACTTGGTGACCTAAATAGTACTATGATCCACAAAAAAATTATTATAAGATTTCGACGCACTGGGTCTTAACCTTGTGAATGCAACACCAACGCATTTTTCACGAACTATTAATACATTACTTGATGTCATTTTTGTAAATGATATGGATAAAGTTATGTTGTATGACCAAATATCAGTACCTGAATTCTCTAAACATGATCTCATTTTCCTATTACACACAACCTGACTATAGTAACCAAACTATTAAGTATAGGGATTTTAAGAATGTAGAGAGTAGTATGTTATACCGTGACTGTAGCACGTGTGATTGGGACAGTATATATTCTGTTCCCTCGGTGGATACCAAGCTAGGCCTGCTACAAAGAAATATAGACTTTCTTTACAATAAGCATGTACCGATTAGAACCATAGTTGTTAAGCCGAAGCTAAATCCATGGTTTAGTAGTGATATTACAAGTGCAATAAAATACAGGGACATGCTTTATGAGAAGTGGAAACGATACAAGACTGATCATTTGCTTCAACTATTTAACCCTTCGATGCGTGAACATTTTTTTACCCTTCAATGCGTGAACAGGTCCCTGGGGACCTTTTTTTATTTTAAGTTTTTTACTATCAAAAAAAATCGCAAAATTTTTTTTTTTTTTTAATTGTTTATTATTGTCTAAAGAAGAAAACTGTATATTTAGAATTTTTTTTTTTATTTTTTTTTTTTACATAGGCCATATAAAAGTCAATAAAATTTACATATAAAACACCTTATTTTCTATTGTTGTTGTTGCTGCTGTTGGTCCACCGAGGCCTGTTCGCAGGTATAACAGCGGTGGAGGACGCAAACAGCATTGTCGCAATTGAAGCAGTAGGCCCTTGTTTTCCGCTGACGTCCGTACTCAGAACGGCAAAGGCGGCATGACGGCCTGTTCGTCCTAGGCGCAAATGCTGGTGAATTTACTTCTACCGGTCTTGGTATTATCTGAAAAGATAAAAAAAACAAAAAAAATAATAATTAGTAGTCTGATAGTGAAATTGGAGCAGTTTTTTCTTACCCTGACATCAAATGTCTCCATCGCATTACGTATCCTTTGATGCTTCGTTATTTGGTTATTCAGCGCCCGATTTTCAATGTTTGGCATTGCCAACTGCCTGGTGAGGAGCTGAAGAAACGCCCGTCGTCGATCACTTCGTTGGGCAGGCTGCATTTCATTGTATATTGTGAATGCAGCAAGTGCAGCAACGTCTATCATGTTATAGAACATTGCCAATGGCCAGCGTTGTGTAGAGCGTTTGCAGGAGTAAGTGCCCAGCATTTGATCCATAACATCTACGCCAGATTTATTGGCATTGTAATCCAGAATGCTATAGGGGTTTCGCTTTGCACTGGCCTCGTTGACAGCGCAAGTAAAGTGTTCAGTAGACATTAGAAAAGAACAGCTTTATTTCGATTTGGCACATATGAAGATAGAGCTATATCGCCATCGTTGAAGCCGAACAATGTGGTGAGGACAGGACGCTGGCGATTTTTCTGGAACTCCTGCGGTACGAACCTCTTATTTGCGCGAACTGTTCCTCCTCATCAAAATACGTGCCAAATCCAACGTTGTGAAGAAGTTGTCTGCATAAACTGTGCGGCCAGTATCCATATATCTCGCCATAAGCGTCAGTACAACATTTTGGCCCTGATTTACTTTACGATCCTTGTTTGGCAATTTACCAGAATAGATCATACCTTTGACGGGATAGTACGATTTGGAGTCACACAACCACCATACCTTTATACCATACTTAGCAGGCTTAGACGGAATGTATTGTGTGAAGCGGGTACGGCCTCTGTAGGCGAATAACTGCTCATCAACTGTCACTGACTCATGCGGAGTGTAAGTTGCTGCTAGGTTTGACTGCAACATTTCCCAAATGTCGTCAATTGCCGCTGTTTTGCTGGTGATTAGTCGCTGCTGTCGTGTATTTGCATTGTCGAATCTAATGAACTTCTTGATGCACATAAAACGATCGTATGACAGTAATAGGGAACTGGGGGTTCTGGAACAGGAAGTAGCTGTCACTTTAATTACCCCCAATCATATTTTATGACCCCATCAAATTTTATGACCCTTTTTTTTGACACTTTTATTACCCCCCAATAATATAATTTATGACCCTATTTTTCCCATGATCGTGCCCGCTTTAATTAGACAAGGTATTAAGGACAAAGGCATGACATTCCTAGGCCGCATTGTTATGGTTGCGAGAATCAGTGATCATAGAATCTGGTGTCAAGTGTACATCTGTTTGCACGTGCGTTGTCTTTTACCCCCTGCAAGCAAGCCACGACATGCATTGTTATTGTCAAGAGCAACATCAACAACAGCATCCTTGAGAATCAGTGATCATAGGATCTGGTGTCAAGTGTGCTCCTGTTTTAGGTGCGTTGCCTTGAACACGTGCAAGCAAGCCACAGCATACATTGTTTTTGCCAACAACAACAACATTCATGTGGGTTTGTGAGCAAGGGATCGGGTGTCAAGTTGTGAAAATCAGTGTTCACACTATCAGTTTTGGCTATGTAACCAATATGTATTAGAGTCAAGTGTGCTCCTGTTTGACAAGCAGGCCATAAACATTGATTTTATGGTTGTAATAGTGACAGGATCAGTTTTAGCTATTTAACCATTTAGTGCTAGAGTCAAGTGTGCTTCAGTTTTAAATACGTTGCTCTGCACACATGCATTGTAATTGTCAAGAGCAACATCAACTACAACCTTCGTGGGGGGTTATGTTTGCAAGGATGGGAGTTTTCTGTCGCAGCAGCAGCAGCAAGATCAACACATTGTTTTTAAACAAGAGTATTGATTCTTGTAGATTAAGATTATAAAGAGTCAGAGGGAGAAAGTGATAGAGGGAGAAGGTGAAAGAGGGGGAGTGTTAGAGGGAGAAGGTGAGAGAGGGGGAAAGGATATAGGGAGAAAGTGTTGGAGAGAGAAGGTGTTAGAAGGAGAAGGAGTGATCATTCTTGTACTAATTTAATAAGCCACGCCCCTTATACTATTTTATACATGAGCGTCTATGAAACACAGATGGGAATGTTAATTGTTTTGCCCCCTTCATCCTTAAGATGAATGCTAAGCGCCATCCTTTTCTAACCTCTGTTTTTTTATATATCTGTTTTGATTATTAGTCAAGTGCTAGGAAAATCTTATATCCTGCATTGACTTCAAAACGAATAAAAGAGGTAGTTTTGGTTTAAGTTGTAGAGTTTATTTATTATTTTCAATTTAATTCATAAATTCATCTACACATATAAGATATTACATATTTATTTTTAAATATAGTATTCAAACATTTGATTCCTTATTGGCTTAAACGTTTTTTGTTCATTCTTTTGTTTAAATTTCTATATTTTGCCATTAAGCGTTCTAGTCTTGTCAGACGCATGCTATAGTAAAAGCATCCACATGTATCAACTCCCTCTGTAGCTATATCGGATGACCAGCTGCACGCTGAAAGATGTTCACCAAATTTTGAAGTAACTAGATGACAGTTTTCGTACGCCAAGAAAAATTCTCGGTAATCTTCAAGCAATTCATGATGCTCGGGAAAAATCATTTCTTCAAACTCATTTAGAAAATCATCGATTTTCTAAACAATTATTTTAAATCCAAAGTTAGAAGTCAGCTTCATTTTGTAGTATACTCGGCAAACGTTTATTTAAGACTTCATTGATTATTTTCTCTTTCCTTGAAGCATTTCATTTTTTATTTAGTTTTACATTGTGGTGAAATTGTATCCTAAAAGTATTGACATCTCTTTTTATTTCTTTACCCATCTTTTTTTATATTTCAAATAGTAGACGAGTAAGATCAATTTCTGACTCATAATCATAAGTTGTTTCTAAATCTGTAAGTTGTATACTATATTTACGCATCTCTGAAAACTTTAGAATAACGTAATTATAATATATATTCCTTATTTGATTTTTTAATAGTGTGTTCCAACACAAAAATGTTGTTAGAAAAATTCCTAATTTTATAAGCGTTCTCCATGAGTCGCTATCAAATTCAACTCTATTACCATACTGATTAAGAATTAATATTCGTTGCTTATCGGATTTTCGAATTTTAAAATGACACTTAACAGTATCAAGCATTGGATGTTCAATTATTGTATCTGGCATTAAGAAGTCAAAGTGCTCCAGTTTCATTTGGATGTACTCCTTAAACGTTAATAATTGAATCCATTCCTCTTTTCCCAAGCCAATAAAGTTACGTTTATGTTGCTGCAGCCAAACCATAGGTGTGAAATCTCTACTCGTAGAAAACCCACACTTTAGTTTAAGCTCTAGGCTAACAAAATACTCAAATCCAAAAATAATTTCATGATCTTTAATTTTCCTTGAATTTTTCGTTTTTTTCAAGTGTAGCGTATCCATCCTCTCTTAAGTGCTTTTTCAAACTAAATATAAAATAGATAAGCCATGGTATTTAAGGAATTGATTTTCGCCGAGTTTATCAGTACTTATTTAACGTTAGAGACAAAATGGTTATTCTAGATAGAAACTCATGTAATTTAGTTGTACTTTCAATATGTATTCGGAAACGAAAGACAGATGTTTGTCAAAGAGTTGGCATTTATGCAAGCTGGGTCCGTCACACCCAATTTTTTTCACTTTAAGCCGCCCTATCACATAAGGAGCTGATGAAGTGACTAGAAAAACCTTAAAGATTACCAAACAGTATGTTGACGGCTTGGATTGGTCTGAAGGTGACATCTCTTATCTAAGTCTTGATGACATACTAAAGCCATTGAACAGTTACGCAACTGTAATAGTAAGAGGAAGAGTTAAAAAAGAGTTCTTAAGTAAATTTGTACACACAAAATAATAGATATAAATCTTGAACAGAGCTTAGCACAATATCCAAACTTCTTTACAAATTGTAGAATACATAAGATAATAGTACATCAATGTGCACTTAATAATTTATTTAAATTGTTTCTTATCTTAGAAAACTCACAATTTGAGGTATCTGAAAATGAAAATTTGTATACTCTACTTGAATAAAATAAAAATTATTTTCTTATAATTTCATCATGTTTTTATTTATTAATTAAGAGGGGGTACATAAAAGTTATAAATATAAATTGAATGCATATCAACTACAACTTGATTTTCTATTAAATTGGTTTCAAACGATGCGTTGAACTAATCCAGTCAAAGGCGAATACTCTGCTAATCGATCATGCATAAGCAGGCAATATACTTTAGTATTTTTAACACTAATAGCTTCTAGATCGAACGAAACTCTTACATCGATTGGCCCCGTTTTGACTGTTTCATTCTGATGTGACAAGTATACAACAACCATTGGTGCTTTCTCTTTAAACTCTATAGGTGTTAGTAATGGCTCAGATTCCTTCATATAGTAGCTGGATTGAAATCCTGTATACATATCATACAAACTTGCATATCGTTCATGCTTAAAATTTATATTCATATCATCGTACGGGAAGTTCTCTGAGTTGAGGTACACTTTTAAATTTCTCAAATGATTATGTGTTAGTTTATCATCCACTACAAAAGCTATTATCGCAAATCGAGGGCGTTCTCTATTAGCTGCTAGCTTTACATTCCAAACATGTTGTGTGCCTTCGGGTAATGTTGGATTCAGATAACAATCCCAACTGCGGAATGCAAGTGGAAGTGAGCCTCCACTCTTAGTCAGACTAAACATTTGTAACTTCTTTTCATCACTCAGAGTTACATGTGGTATTTTCCATACAATGTTAGAAATATTAAGCTTATACTCCTTAGTTCCAATTTTAGTGTAGTATACATCTTCCATATTTTTAGTCATGAGTAATATCAATTCATGTTTACAATTTAGTAAGCAAATTCAAGTAAATATTTAAGAGGTATAGAAAAATTAAAGTATCCGTTCGACAGCTCTCTTTCATTTCCATTGAACCAGCCAGAATTCTCTAACATGCAGGTCTCCGTCATGTTTAAGGAAGCGTAGTTTTTTAAAGTAGTTGAAATACCAACAAATCGAGTACGGTCAATTTCAATTCCATTTAATTCATATCGAACCTCGTCAAAGAGATAACTCATACAATTGTTTTTAAGTTTCCCATCTACAGCAAGCGAGTTATCCGCCAAACAAATTGTGCCCTCAACATGAATAAAACTCTCACAAGGTAATACATATAAGTAATCCTAACTTCGTCATTGCTTTTAAATGCTTGTAGATAGGGAGACTAACTATGATATTCTTTCTTGATTATACTCTCATCCGAATAGGCTTTCTCTCGAACATTCAATACACTACTCATTATTTTTTTATTTTTAGGCCCAGAGATTTAAAAAATAATTTGTTCTCAGGTGTTAGTACTTTTTTCATCGACCTGTATCCTTCTGAAGTAGAACTCAAAGTGCTCACTGGGGGTGGATAGCACACGTTTTTATTATTATAAATAATCATTATCGTCGCCTCAAGTGCAAGCGAAATGTTACAACCTCTTTTCTTAAGTTAACCAAGTTTCCGTTCTGATCAACGATCCGTATTATTAATGACTGTATCTCGCTCGTATTAACTGGCAAATAAATAAGATTATTTGGTTTCTCACTCAATTGATAGCCTGGCGGAACGTTGAGTGCAAACTCATGCAGAGCATGACTTGATACCTCATTTACATATGAACCGCTAACAATGTTACATTCCAGACGAATCGTATATACTTTTAAAATGTCAACAGGTTGATCTGATATATGCGTGGCATATGGCTTTAGTTCTCTTTTATTAAATCCAAATAATTGACCAATAGAACGCTCTTTGTTAAAATATATTGAATCTTTTTTAGATGAAATCACTACTTGAAGGGTATTATTATTGCTCTCGATTAGCGGGTGCTTTAATTCATTGGGCTCTATTTTCTTCATTTTCTCTTTAATAAATTCACTTATATCACTAAGCTCATATGATCCCACAGGTATCTCGAAAATATGCTCCCCAATATGGAATAAATTATTATCGTAGTCCACATTTGGAACCGAGTTGTACATATGGAAATCAATTAGTGCACATTCATAGCTCCCACATAACTCTATGGGAGGATGATAATTAGCTATTAAAATTGAGTCGTTGCCCGTCAACGTTAGCGTTGTTGCCATTTTATTTTATTTTATTTTAAATTTGAATAAAATCAGCAAACCCCCTTCTATAACGTCCATTTTCTAGCGGATCATCTTTACTTATTAATAAAAATCCATATTTTTCTCTCCAACAAAATTGACAAATATTCTTAAATGCATCTAACGACATGTCTACGCCTACATGATCCTGATACACATGTTTCATATTGACTTCATCCTGCCTAAACATAATAATTAGGTTTGCATTGTCACGCACAAGATGCTTTGGGATGCGTGTATACGTTTGACACAAATAGAACGCATCTATACTCTTATGTCTGCCCATGCAGAAGTATGCTCGAATATTATCCTGTTTTTCACATGCTACGTCATCGAAAATCATTATAGAGTTCTTTTTGGCATCGCTGGGTGCAACAACATTTTCATTCTCAGAAAACGTAAAATAGCCCATTCCTTTTATTGGCCTTATAAGAGTTTTTAGGTATTCATATTTAGGTTGATATAATGACTTTGAATATAAGTAAATATTCTCAAACTTTAATCCGTTAGGGCTTTCAATCAAACTAATCATAACATTGGTTTTCCCACAATTTGAAGGTCCGACAATTAGAGCTCGTATTGAATTGGGTAACAAGCTACTATGTCTAAGTTGTTTGATATCACCATTTTTGCAATCGATATTTTTTACTTCTATGTAATTTTTTTTGTTTAATTAAACGCATATTAATGTAACTCTTTTAAGTAGATCGTTACTTGCTAAAATCTCATTGAAGAATAAACAACAAATAAAATGGTGTTCCCCTTTATAAAACTACTAGTAACAAGCCACCACTCTACCTAGGAAGAGGTATTGTTAATAAAATAATAAACTCCTTACCAGTTGAGCTACACATACCGGGATATCAGTTTTGTGGTCCAGGTACAAAGCTTAAAGCTCGTCCAGCACGTGGTGACAAAGGAATAAATCCCTTGGATGCCGCTTGTAGAGAACACGATATAGCCTATTCTAAATATAAAGATCTGGAAAATCGTCATAAAGCTGACTCAATACTAGCTGAAAGAGCGTGGGAGCGTGTGAAAGCCTCTGATAGTACTCTCGGAGAAAAATCCTCTGCATATTTCGTTACAAACGTAATGAAAGCATAGAAAAAATTTGGTATGGGACTCTCACAAAAGCAAAAGAATCGAAAACCATGTAAAAATAAAAAGAAATTTATGACTCTTGTTCGAGACGCAACACGAGTGCTAAAGAAAGAAAAACCACTTGACATTGAATTTGCGATTAAAGTAGCCCGAAAAGCTATGTCTAAGGCCATTGGAAATAAGAAAAATACAGTTGTTATTCCTAGAGTAATCAACGTTCCTAAAATTGGAGGTTTTTTACCACTTGTGCCAATCTTGACAGCGCTCAGTGCATTAGGAGGAATGGCATCTGGTGGAGCAGCTATTGCTAAAAGCATTAATAATGCTAAGAATGCTAAAATAGAGCTAGAAGAGAATAAACTTCATAATAGAAAAATGGAAGCCATTGCTTTAGGTAGTGGTCTCTATTTAAAACCGTATCAAAAAGGATTTGGTATAACCACAAACAAAAAAATTAATTTGTTATCAATGAGCTACCCAATAAACCGCTTTCGAACATTGATATTATAAACTTCGCACGAAAACATATCCCTCATTTTAGAGGGGTTTATATGAGAAACTCTTTACCGAAACATGTAAGAAAAAGAGAATGCGGTATCGTTAACTTGGACTCGTCAACCGGAGCTGGAACGCATTGGATGGCTTACTATAAGGCGAACGAGGAATGCAGATATTTTGATAGTTTTGGAAATTTAGCACCACCTATAGAACTTATAAAATATTTGGGAGAGAACATTCAATACAATTGTAATCAAGTACAACGATCTGGTACTTTTAACTGCGGTCACTTATGTCTTAAGTTTTTAATGCTGACCGCAAAATCTTTTTTAAAATAATTTGTATGTCAATCAAAATAAATACTTAACAAATTTTTTTTTTTTTTGAGTATATATATATATATATATATATTGTGTGTAAACTATCTCAGTTTGTTTGGAGTATCTGATTAGTTCACATATAGCAGGCCCCCTGTTTCTTGAAAACCAAAAACATCAAACAACACCTTGTTTCTGAAAAAATCAAAAATAACAGCAAAACAACAACTTGTTTCTAGAAAAAAAAATCAAAAATAACAGCAAAACAACACCTTGTTTCTGAAAAACATAAAAAATAACAACAAAACAACACCTTGTTTCTTGAAAACATAAAAAAAAAAATATAACAACACCTTGTTTCTGAACAACATAAAAAATAACAACAAAACAACAATCTGTTATTAAAACCACCCTCTTTTGATCTGGCTGATCAAGTTTATTGGTTTACTATCATAAATATATTAAAATGAATGAGCATATACTAAAGGAGCTAACAAAAACAAGAAACGCGCTAAAAAGAAAATTTCGAAGTATTAAATTAGGTAAAGCCGCAAATGAATACCAGTTGGAGGAAACATTTAAGCCGATAACAGAACCACTCAAAAAGATTATTAAAGGAAATAAAGAAATTAAGCCATACCCCCGAATCAAAAAAGAAGAAAAAGATAAAAGTGTATATGAGGTGCTAGAGAATGAAAATAATACTAGCGAATTTTATGACGCAATAGATGGGGAAATAGATGAAAAACAGTCATATCATGATTCGCCTATATCGAGTGAACAAAGCTATATTAACGCCGCTACAGTAGGCAATAAAGATTATAATCATTCAAATATAGTAAGTGATGATAGTTTTAATCTCAGTCTTACTGAGTTAGAGCGTGAGGGACAGTTAGATAAAGCGTTTGGACCAAGTAAAAATAAAGGAGAAACTAAATTAGGCAGCTCTAAAATGAACGTAAACAACAAAAGACTTGAACTGGAACGGGTGAAAAGTGGAATCTTACTCTGTATTGTACTCTTTATCTTTTAAAAAATCCACATGCTTATAACCAATTAGATCTGGATGCATATAAGGAAATCTTGTCAAAAACAAATGCTCACAGAAGAAATCATCAACCAAATGAAGCACTAAAGGGTAATCGCTCCAAAAAGTATACTGATATAATAAAAAAAACTTTTCCCGAAAGTTGTTGAGCCAAGTGCAGTGTCTACACCTTTGAATAATAAAAAATCTACACATAAAAGCGGAACTCTTATGATACTCAACAAGCATAAACCAAATTATGTATACTGGGATAATCCTAATGAAATTGTTAATAGACTTAAGCTTTTGATCGCTTCACAGGCAGCTGGTAAATATGATATACACTCATTAAATATTCTTATTATTAATATGTCTCTTGACAAGTTTGGTCATTTCTCGAACGATAAAGAACGCTCGGAGAAGTTGAAAAGGGGGATTGAAGCTGTGAGTGGGATTCATATTGATGAGGATGGTAACCTAAATGCCCAAAACAAACGCATTTAAAATTCAATCAGCCCCATAAATAACGATGATTTGATAATCAAAGAATATGTTGATATTAAAGTATTTGAATTAAAAAAAAGTCAAACGGCTTATATTACTCAGTTAGTCGAACAAAGATATAATAAGTTAAAGGATATGGAAAGCAAAATGAATGAAATAACTAACGAAGTAACTAAGTTATTAGATGATGTTAACAAAGTTAGCAATGAAATCATTTCAAGAATAAACAGTAATAATGAGTTTGTAAGCAAGCAGTTACATCAAGAAAAAAAACCAATTGTGTAATCAGATCGTTGTTAAGTCAATATGAGTCTAGATAAGTTTGGACACTACTCGAGCGATAGGAAGCATTTTGAGTATTTGCACAGATATGGAAAAAGATTCGTGGGTTTTATCGTTGATGAGGATGGAAATTTAAATATACAGAAAAAACGAATCATATGTTGTATACAACCGCAGGAGGCGAATGACTTGGTTATAAAAGAATACGTTGATCGAGTATTAATTTTAGTGAAAAATTATATAGAGCACACCATCTCATTATTATTAATAAGAGAGAGAAACCAAAAAATTGATTTATTTCAAGAGAACTTAAACAATACTATAAAGAGTATCGAAAATTTGAAAGAAATACTTGATAAATATTTTACATTTGTAATTGGCTGTTTTGAGAATCCTACCATTTTAAAAATAAATAATAACAGGTGCCTGTACCCCTACAACACAAATATGACAGAAAATAATGATAAATAAAAATGATATAAAAGTCAATGTAAATTATCCAAATCTGTTAAATGCTGATTGACCCCCACCACGGTTGGTTATATCTCATTTGGTTATTACTATATCAAGAAACATGAGTTTTAAATCGTGGAAGTGTATATGGGTAGTATGGATAACGATACTGATGGAGAAGGCACCTATGATGAAAAAGATGTGGTTCTCAAAAATTTTCTCTCGAGACAATAAAAAAAGACGTCGTCAACAACAACCTTGAACTACGTTGTAAGAGAAATAAATAAAATATATAAAAATATACAAAAATAAATAAAACCAACAAGACGTGCTACATTCCAATATGAGCAAACGGGAATTAGTGAAAGAATTACATGCTCCTGCACGTAAAAATTTTAAACGATAAGAGTTGTAATGAAGGGAATCGATGATCATTGGCAGGCAGACTTAGTAGAAATGGGAAAGTACTCCTCATCTAATAAGGGATATCGATTTCTATTGACAATCATTGATACGTTTTCCAAATATGCGTGGGGAGTAGCATTGAAATCAAAATCTGGAAAAGAAGTTACACAAGCGTTCGCGGGCATTTTTAAAGGGAATAGAATTCCTAAGAATTTACAAACGGATGATGGAAAAGAATTTTTTAATACTGATTTTAAAAACTTGTGTAAAAAACATAACATCAACAATCAAACAATCATTATTCAAGCTATAGTGTTCTTAAAGCATCAATTGTTGAGCGATTTAATAGAACTTTAAAGGAAATGATGTGGAGAGAGTTTAGCTTCAATGGAACATATAATTGGATCGAAATGTATAAGCGGCTGATGAAAGAGTACAATAATCAATATCATAGAACAATTAAAATGCCACCTATAAAAGTGAATTCCTCAAATGAAGAGATGTTATTAAATACTGTTTACAGTCACCTAAAAATATTTGGTGGTAGCAAATTCAAAGTAAATGACTATGTGCGTATAAGTAAACATAAACATTTATTTGAGAAAGGGTATACCCCAAACTGGACAAGTGAAATTTTCCAAATTAAAAAAATACAAAATACATGCCCTACTACATACATATTGAAAGACTATCAGGGTACCGAAGTAAAAGGCGGATTTTAAAAAGAGGAACTACAAAAAAACAAAGTTCCCACACACTTATCTCGTTGAAAAAATAATAGAACGACGAAACAGTCGAGTGCTAGTTAAATGGTTAGGGTTCTCGTATGAGCACAACTCTTGGATAGATAAAAATGATGTCCTATAAATAGCAACAGATGGTTGCAGCTGGTATTGGTGACACTTGTCCTTTTTTTTTTTTTTTTTTTTTTTTTTTTTGGTTTTGTTTTAAGGATGAGCAAGATAATTCGTTGCGTGTGGTGTGTTCTGGTGGATATATAAAGCAGTGCAGAGCAGAGCTCATTCATTCAAAATATTGTCCTTGAGCTGTGAATTTCAAAATTTAAAACAAAAAAAACATCAAAAATGCCCAAGGTAAACAAGAAGACAAATAAGCAGCAGCAGAAAAACACCCTTCTACACTAGTTAAAGCCGGCAGTGGAGTGGTTGGGGTGCGAGGATATAAAGATGCCTCTGCCAATAATAAACGAGGACGATATCGAAACAGTCATTTTTCAAGTGAGACGGCGGTTCACGACGATGGACGATTGGGTGCAAAGGAGGGATTCTCCTGCGCCAATTAAGCAGAGGAACAGGGAACGGATACCATCAACGGAATTGAATCTTGACGATTCAATATGGAACCTTGACGATTCAATATGGAATGCTTCCACAATGGAAGCCGCCTACGACGAACTGATGTCCAAAATCTGTGGACTCACTGCACAATATGCTGGATGACTTGGTCGCATCGCTATAATAAAATTCAATTTGTAGACATTTAATATTAATTCATATCAATAAAAGAAAAATTTATTAACTTTAATATCATTTATGTGTTTTTATTTTTGATTCAAAACATTATTTTTTACAGGTTTTTTTTTTTTTTTTTTTTTTTTTTTGTACAGGTTTTTATTTTACAGGTTTATAAGATTATACTTATTGTACTTGATATTGTTGATTAAATCAAGAACAATTTTTTATCTTTAATATCATTTTTTGTGTTTTTATTTTTGATTCAATAAATTATTATTATTAACAGGGTTTTTTTTATTTTTTTTTTATTTTACAGGTTTTATAAATATGTATTAGTATAGTAAAACTATAACATGATGCTAAAAATAAAGAAAGTTTTTAATCTAAAATAACAATTATTATTATCTATAAATAAAAATATCAATATGTGTGGGAATCGATTTTATAATGACCCCAGGCATATGTATTTATACCGTCAGACCTTATTTTTCTTGTCTCGTCATTAGAGCTTAAAGTAGTTTTTTTTTATCTTATGTGTATACAAGTTGTGGATCTTAGATCTAAACAACATCATTTCATCATTAAAAATCTTATTATCAAAAAGGCATTCTTTATAACTATTTATAGTAAGCTTATCTAATGCAGACTTCTTTACACCCTTTGATTTTTTAACACAACCACCCCCCTCAAGAGACAATGAATACATTTTCGCTCTGAGACCAACAAACTCCAGCATTCGTTTGCCACAGTTCTCATCCTTTATCATACCCAAGACTTTTTTATTGCACCTCTTAATCCCATATAACTTTGCCAACTCTTCGGGGTATTCGGACGTATCAAACTTCATTTCTACATCTTCAGCAATATCTGCATAAAAATCTCTAGTCTGTATCGAATATATGAACGAGTCTGTATCCATATAATTCAATGTGACTTTTTCTTGAAATTTTGGCTTAATATAATCGTAATGGAAATCATCAATCTGCTATTTGGATAGCTCTAAAACTGTAAACCCTAAATACATTGGCTTGTCATAAACATTATGGAGCCGCTTCATCTGAATAGCATACATGTCTTCAGCAAATTGCGCAGAGCTGTGAAAACTAGCCTTTGCAATAAGCGAACGTGCACCTAAACGATTGCATGATTTTTCAACGTTCTCCTTTGTCTTCCCATAGACTGCGTTGTTTAACAGTTGAAAAAAGTCTTTTTCAAAATTATTTTTCGCTAAAGTTCTATGAGAAGTGTTAAGATCAATATACTTTTTAAGCCAAGGTGCCTGTTTAAATTTTAAAACTCGATGTACTTTTGATAATATTAAACCATTACTTAAACATTTCTGAAGGTTTTTGTAATGTATTGGGTATTTATTTTTTACCCTAAGGTCAGCAACAAGCTTACACACCTTTGCTTCTAGTGTGGGTTTTGGGTTTAACGGACAATAAGGTAAATCATTATGATAATCATGAAGTGAATCTGGATAAATAAGGTCTGCTTCTAAAATGTAGCCATACTCAGAATTTGCGTCTATTTGAGCAACATCTAGTGACGCAATCTCATCATCATTCATCCACTGAAAACCAGTGTATGGAAGACTCTGAGACATTGCCCAGCCATACAAATTATTTGCATCTAGATACATTAAGTATTCAGGTGGTTTGCTTGCGTCATACGCATCCATATAAATATGGTTGGCTTTAGAGTACCGTTTACAGCACTGAACCAAACCACCCCTAATTCCACTTTGAATAAACCTATACATATCAATATCAGTTAGCAGATCTAATTCTATTTCGGTCGTTTTAAGCATAGCATCCCATGACAATAAATAACATCTGTTTTGAGATAAAGCTCCATATATTCTTTTAATGTCTGACAGTTGAAAACTTTCCATACATGCTGTGCATTTAAATAGTCCTCAGGCGAACATTCTTTATTGGTTAAACTATTAAAGAACTTCTCCCTTGGAGGTAAACAGGTTTCGGCCAGTCGGGTTTCTGAGTCCAAAAACTCATATGGAAAAACTCCCTTTCTACGCAATAAGTTAAACTCCTCCTCAGAGGGATGAAAACGCTTAACGCTCTCAAAGCATTCAGTACTTAGATTACTACTTAAAGCATCTAAGCTGGTTGCCATAAAGCGAAACGTGTCCAAAAATCGAATTTCTAAATTTTTTCATGGGACGCTATGTATGTAAATTTGGAGAGTGATATATACAGCTCCTTGTTTAGTGGGAGTACTTTTATATCACCCTCCACTTTGTTAAGTTCCCTACCGTTAAGATGGGAGTCATACCGCGAAAAATTGTGAAAAAAAACTGGGACAAAAGGTGCAATTTGAAAATTAATATTGCAAGCATTATGGGCTGGGCCCCTGTACTGGCCCGTTAAATGACAATGGTCACGCACTCGGTCGGTCCCCAGAATTTTCTTGCAGATATGGCAATTAACTGCTTTTCGAAAACTGGTTTACTCCTCTGCACTCATTGTCATTGGCTTAATATTAGAGAGGTAGGTCGTGTAAATTTCACTTACATCTCTAATGAGAGATGTGACAAATTTGACACCTGCATCCTTACCAGTCTCTAGAACAAACTTATCCAAGGATGAGTCAAAGGAGCACTTAATGTAGTACGAGAATGCTATAGGTACATGCAATGATGTAGCTGTAACATTCTCGCTCACTTTCGAATTGAGGGGGGTTAAAATGCATTCGAAGTCTGCATACACTACAAACGGAACATCTAAACTACGATTAAAATTCTTAAATTTAAGACTTGCTTTCTCTTCCGTTGGTAGCGTAGAAACCATCTTTCCGCAATTCATCCGATGCTCCATCGATAACTTCTCGCTATGGGAGAAGTTGAGGCAGGTGTTGCAAAAGAAAAGGTTGTTTTTGTGTGCGGTTACCTGTGAGCGAACCAGTCTGTAAAATTTAAAACAAAACAAAATGTATTAGTACTATAAATTATCAATAAAATTTTTTTTTTTTTTTTGCATACCTTGATAAATTCTTAATCCACACAAAATGCGCCCGTCCATCGCTCTCCAAAAGCAATAAACTTATATGCCGTTCCCTTTCGACCTCCGTTAAATACAGCGGGCCAACCACTTTTCCTTTTTCTTCGTCGAACCCAAACACGTTGATACTAATATTGGAGTTCCGTCTTTCGAACACTTTAATTTGTGTTAGCGGAAGCGGAAACTCCAACTCCTCAAAATCTAATGTAAGTGTATCACTTACATAGATTCTTGAGCTATTAATATTGATTTCGTAGCTCGAACATCTCTGAGGAAGGCTGGTGTTGAATGGGGCTTTCAGGGCTGATATTAAAGCCCATTTAAAACAATATTCATCCTCGTTTCTCACATTTATAATCGGCATTTTATCTCTCAGCACCTTTGGAGTTTCAATATAATTTGAAACTTTTAAAGGAGTGTATTTATTAATATTGCACTCCAATCTTATTATTTGGGACATTATCCATCCGCTGTCCCTTTCCTGGAACTCATCCATTTTTTGCCTGATGAGTTCAGCATGCTGACTATAGACTTCTTCTATATTTTTTCCAGCTGTTAGAACACACATAGGTGTTTGATGCGACTTGACTTGCATCACCATCTCATCTTGATGGAATTTTATGTATTCCGCAAATAACTCAAAGTTTATCTTACACGATGTAAGTAAAGACAAAACATTGCTTATTATTGGAATGAGCTCCGATGAGGCATCAGTGAGGAATTCCTGGGGATCAAGAATTTCCTCACGCCTATTCTCAAACGATAACCTAAAAATGCGGTTTTTAAATCCACCTGAAATCTGCTTCACAGCACTATTTAGGGGTATGAAAACGCGCATTTTATGTGTACTCGACCTTAAATGTCCATTCCACTTTGAAAAAAGTACATTAACCTTACATGTGTTGCACCACTTTGTTGTCGTATTGGGGGTGGCGGCCAAGATGCTGGTGGCGGTGTAGGGTGTATTATTGCAGGTGGTGGTGTAGGCTGTGTTGTTGTAGGTGGTGCCGTATGCTGTGTTCTTGTATTTGGGTGTGGAGTGTGTGTTGGTGGAGGTGGTGGTGATGGGTGTGTTGGTGTATGTGGCGTTGCTGGGCGTGTTGACGTATGTGGTGTTGAAGGGTGTGATGGGGAAGGTAGCGTTAAACATCTTCATGAGTGAGGTGGCTTTGTTAGTGATCGTGGAGGTGGCGGTAGTGGTTTGCGATCCTGGAGTGTGGGGTCTTGTTTCGGTGCCGAAAATCTCGGCTAAGTCGTTCGCTGCGGCGGTGGTATAGACAACGTTGTTGTTTACGTTTGAAGACATTTTTTTATTTTTTATTTTTTCAAAATTTAAAAACACAGACGTTTTAAAACACAGAAGAAAAAATTTTTAAAGTTACACTTGTAATTTTCGAGAGCTACTGATGGTTTACTTAACCAAAACTACCTCTTTTATTCGTTTTGAAGTCAATGCAGGATATAAGATTTTCCTAGCACTTGACTAATAATCAAAACAGATATATAAAAAAACAGAGGTTAGAAAAGGATGGCGCTTAGCATTCATCTTAAGGATGAAGGGGGCAAAACAATTAACATTCCCATCTGTGTTTCATAGACGCTCATGTATAAAATAGTATAAGGGGCGTGGCTTATTAAATTAGTACAAGAAGGATCACTCCTTCTCCTTCTAACACCTTCTCTCTCCAACACTTTCTCCCTATATCCTTTCCCCCTCTCTCACCTTCTCCCTCTAACACTCCCCCTCTTTCACCTTCTCCCTCTATCACTTTCTCCCTCTGACTCTTTATAATCTTAATCTACAAGAATCAATACTCTTGTTTAAAAACAATGTGTTGATCTTGCTGCTGCTGCTGCGACAGAAAATTCCCATCCTTGCACACATAACCCCCCACGAAGGTTGTAGTTGATGTTGCTCTTGACAATTACAATGCATGTGTGCAGAGCAACGTATTTAAAACTGAAGCACACTTGACTCTAGCACTAAATGGTTAAATAGCTAAAACTGATCCTGTCACTATTACAACCATAAAATCAATGTTTATGGCCTGCTTGTCAAACAGGAGCACACTTGACTCTAATACATATTGGTTACATAGCCAAAACTGATAGTGTGAACACTGATTTTCACAACTTGACACCCGATCCCTTGCTCACAAACCCACATGAATGTTGTTGTTGTTGGCAAAAACAATGTATGCTGTGGCTTGCTTGCACATGTTCAAGGCAACGCACTTAAAACAGGAGCACACTTGACACCAGATCCTATGATCACTGATTCTCAAGGATGCTGTTGTTGATGTTGCTCTTGACAATAGCAATGCATGTCGTGGCTTGCTTGCAGGGGGTAAAAGACAACGCACGTGCAAACAGATGTACACTTGACACCAGATTCTATGATCACTGATTCTCGCAACCATAACAATGCGGCCTAGGAATGTCATGCCTTTGTCCTTAATACCTAGTCTAATTAAAGCGGGCACGATCATGGGAAAAATAGGGTCATAAATTATAGTATTGGGGGGTAATAAAAGTGTAAAAAAAAGGGTCATAAAATTTGATGGGGTCATAAATTATGATTGGGGGTAATTAAAGTGACAGCTACTTCCTGTTCCAGAACCCCCAGTTCCCTACTACTTATGACAAAGCAGCTTTGTATATTGGGTTACGTGTTGGGCCCCATAACTGTCTAGCAGGTTCGGTATTCGACTTGTTGAGTCCAGCATGTAGAATAATTGCTAAAAATGCATCAAACTCTCTCAGTGTAATGGTATTTCACTCCTTTATCTTCGTTGGATTTGCCAAATTCCATGCAGCTGTGACTTCCCTGGCTTTCCTATTCGTTTCGCGTATTATTATGTACGCTATGTCTTCACTGATGATGGAGCGGAATATAGTGAAGGGATCATGTACCGCCCCGTTTGGCCCTGGTCTCCTTCTTGTGAAGTCAACCACATTATGAGCACGAATGCGAGAAGAAGGGGGTGCTGTTTTACACCATTGTGTGCCATCTTTACCATAATAGAAATTGTCATTGGTTTGCTGTGCATTATTTTCTTCGTCGTCAAAATCGCTGTCATCGCTTTCTTAATTTACTCTTTGTACATAAAAAGTGAAGTATAGGTAGCAATTCTAAGAACTGGTTTAATGTGTTTGCCAGATTATTATGCTTTCAAGGACACAATAACAATAATCCAAAAATTACCAAAAAGTCACAGAACACGAAGAACAAATGCATTTATAAGTGTTTTCTTGCATTTTCAGTACAAGGTCCCCAGGGACCTGTTCACGCATCCGAGGGGTAAACGCGTTTAGAAGCCTATAAAACCTAAACCATTGCTCCGATCAGAACGCGGAATACCTTAAAAGACGCAGAACAAAATTCTCTTGGAATACATGGTAACTTTGGGAGGGGGTATTGTCTTGGCCGAAAAAGGAGTAAATTGCGTTTGAAAACGCAATAGGTCCCTAGGGACCTGTTCACGCATCGAAGGGTTAAGACTGCTAGGCGTAAAGTTAATGACTTGATTAAAAGTGCTAAGCGAAGGTTTTATGGTTAAAAGTTCAATAGAATAAAATCGTCGGTAAACTATGGAAATAGCTGAAGAGCGTAGGAATAGGAAAGGGTAAATTTGTGATAAATGACGAATTGGACGTAAATGTTCTTAATCGTAGTTTTGTCAACATTAGTGTTCGTCCAGCTACATGTAATCCGTATGTAAATTCGGATATAATGCTATAACCACATCCACATTCCCAGAAATGTGGAATTGCGAAAATTACACCCATCCCTAAAAATAAAAATGAATATAGACCTATAGCTATACCACCATTTTTATCCAAAGCCTTGTTAAATTGTTGGCAACACAAATCTTAACATTCATGGACACAAACAACTTTCTTAGTAACAAACAATCCAGATTTATGAAAAAGAAATACTGTACAACCGCGGTTTTAAAAATTGTTGAGGACATTAAAAGCCGTATGGACAATAGCGAAGTTACTTTTCGAACGCTTCTTGACTTTAATAAAACTTTTGACACGGTAAGCCACAAAGTTTTGACAACAAAGTTTAGCATATAACTTTTCCAACACGGCAGTTAAGCTTATGTCTTCATATTTGTACAATAGAAAACAGGCCGTCGTTGTACAACACTCCACCTCCGACCACATAGCAACAACCCGTGGTGATCAACAGGGATCCATTCTTGGTCCTCTTCTCTCGCCAAAGCCCTTGTTACCCCCTTACTATTTTATGGTATAGAAATATTTGCAAATTGTGATATTGCTGGTCAGCATAAGCTTGAAGTAGCATTTAATACATAGTATAGCACTTTACACGTTTGGACTTAATAGGTATGTTCATGTTACATGCTTTGCAAATCGTATTTTTGACTTATACTTCAGAAACTGGACGAAGTACAAGAATTTAAATCTGCTTCAGCAAATAATATACTCAAGAACGCCTGATTATTATTAATGAAATTATAAAATTACGCTTTCATTAAGGACCTGAAATGTTGTATGTCCAAGAACTAAGCTTGCATCCTCCGACAGGCAATTCTTTGTATGGGTTGCCCGACTTTTGAATCAGCTGCCAGTTGAAATTAAGACCGTAAGAAGCACATCAGATTTTCGATCTAAGCTAAAATCATACTTAGACCAACATATTTGATGATACGTAATACATAAGGTTTATAATAGTAATACCTATAGTCAATATGATTAAGATTCTGATTGCAAATTTTCTACTGAAATGTTTAGTTTATAAGTATATTTAATATCTTGTAATCTTAAACAGAAATTTTAAATGTGACTAGTGCATTAATTTATAAGTACTTCTACTAATAGCACTAGGATTAATAAGCAATAAATCAAATCAAATATCAAAAACATTACACCCATAACTTTAAAACAACTGACAGAAACAAATTCCTTGCGGAGGAGCTAACTCAAAAACTCAAACAAAACTTTAGAGCTCTGCAACAGATGGTACAATCAACAAAACACAAACCCAACAAACACAACTCTTTACCTTAAAATTATAAATCAAAAAACCATTACACGCAGAGACCAAATTAAAATAGTTGACTAGCACACTCAAGATTGACACAACCACACTACAACAACCCGGACAACATTATACCCTGCCCAAACTTTCATTAAGCAAATAATCTTACAATTAAACATAACCTCACCAACTGTACTCCAACTTCACACTTCAAAAACCGAATATTCCAAAACAGGTGCCCCCTATCGCTTTTCGAAAATCCAACGCCTGAAAATATCTCCAAAAAAATCGAGTTCCTTAAAACAACAAATATCTATCGCCTCCTAAGACCCAAAAGTTGACCTAACTCAATGTAAACATGTAAATATAAAAAAAATTTAAATATGTATAGCAGAAAGCCGAAGGCCTCTGTAGTTAGTGCTTTAGAAATAAGTTAGTATTAATTTTTTATTATATCGAACTTTTATAAATAAATAAGTAGTTCTTCGATGACAGAAACTAATATAACATTACATAGTACATGGTTGCATTGAATGTAAAACCGATACTTTCAATACCCTTCTTCAATGCAAACATTTTTACAAAATTAAATCATATTTAACATGTTCATAAATTCAGAATGTTTCTTCTTTGCCAAAGTTTTAGTTAGCAGTCCGCTATCATTCAGTTTGTAGAAACATACTTTAAAGCTATTTGACCCTCTGTGACAATCAGGCGAACAATTTGATACTGTATATCAATAAGCATGATGCACAGGATTTTTAGCCAGTTGCTGCACTCTCAGGTTATCTGCATATAGCACCGTTGGGGTGCCCTCAGTGTCGCAGCTAATTTCGATGATTAGTCTGCGCATTACGATAACTTCCTTGTATGCCATCGACAATGCCGTATACTCAGCCTCCGTGCTGCAGAGTGCCACACTGCGTTGTTTTTCCGATTTCCAAGATATCGGACCACCAGCGAGAAAATATACATATCCAGTGTATGATTGACGATCAATCTACAATCTGCATCTACAAAACCCTCAAAAGCCTTTCCAAACTTTTGATAGTGTAGCTACAGCTCAAATACCGCAGGATACGCTTCACGCCTGCCAGGTGCTCCAGATGGGGCTCCATGTTCCGCTGTGCAAATTTTGCAGCCGAGTGCAAAATGTTCTGTCTCGTTGTTAGAGCCACCCACATCAGCTCTCCGACTTGCGCCTGGAAAGATGTCGCATCCACCTTCTCACATTGGCTGTCGTTACAAGCCACTTGGTACCCAGCATCTAAAGGCGTAGCTGCTGGTTTTCCATACCGTTCATACGCAATAGCTCCTTGATATATTGCAAATATGGCCCAAAGTTATTTGACTCGTTTCGCCATCATGTTGAATCTCCATGCCAAGAAACAGCTCCAGTGGCCCTTTGTTAACGCATTCAAACGACCTTGATATGTCAATAACTTTCCTGCCCCTTTTACAAGCATGGCTCATTAGCACATGCCACAAAGCCAATCGTACGCAATCCATATGTTGCCTTCTTAAGGAGCAATACCTTGTCCGGCTGCTTCTCCACTAGATCACTGTTCACCGAGTATCCAATCATACGGTATTATTTTCCCTTGGGTTGGAACTTGCCCTTACGTTGTCCCTTATCCAGTGACTCGATGGCTTCTTATCAGTTCACGCTTCCACTGGAGTAAAGTTTATCAGTGACCGCGTTTGAGCATGATTCCGCAAGTACACCGACGTGTTCACTGCCTCTGCCCACATTGGCTGGCCTAATCCTGACTGCGCCAACAAACATCTAGCCATTTCCACCAACGTACGATTAGCTCGTTCCGATACACCATTTTGCGACGTGCGATTCCATTGGCTTTCATAAAACTATCAAACGTTTTGTTAACATATTCGAGACCATTAACGCTGGTGGAAGTTTTAGAATCTACTCCTAATAAAAATATATATATACATATATCAAATTAAATCCCTGTGAAATATTATAATGAGACGTAATCTTAATTCCCCTGATGGCGTTGTTTCATGGAAAATTATAAATATATCATATCTCAAATATGTTACACATAGAACGCACCCCAGCACATAGCACACAGCCCAACTACAAGATATCACATTACACCCTAAAATCCCAACACAGGAAGCATATTAGACATAAACATAATATATAAACATATTTCCAAAATCACGCCACAAGCGTGAGATCGCCGAATGGGCACTTTTTGATAAAAGCTTAAAATGATCAAAGCTTAGAAGCTTAGACAATAAGAAAAGCTCTCAACGAAGGTTTGCTCTGAGCAGCAAGAACGATTGAGAGGCAGCTCGGAGTAAGATCAGAAAGAAGATAGTCGTAAGTGAGGAAGTGATTTGTATTTTCTAACATTAGATCAAACACAATAAAGAACTATAAAGAACAATAAAGAACTTAAGACAAAAGTCTTTTAATTTTTTTTATTCTCACACGGTATCGAACTCATAATTGACGCAGCCGGTAGAATTAGTGAAATATAAGTGCAACAATAATAAATTGCGATACTTCATAAAAACTAATCCGCCAAAGAACTTTCGTGCAACTAACACATTTAATGGTGTTTAATTGATTAGTGAAAAAAAGTGCAAAAATCAAAACATTTAAATACTTAATAGAGGCTAATCGTGCAACTAACACAATTAATGTTGTTTAAATAATTTAAGAAACCCAAAAAACAATACAATCAACAACAAATCAACCAAAAACAATACAATCAACAAACAAATCAACCAAAAACAATACAATCAACAAATTAACCCAAAACCATATAATCAACAACAAATCAAAATAATAAAAGCAACATGGCAGTCGTTTTAAGTGATGTAGAACTTAACCAGGCATTGTCACAAATCCGACATGTGCCCCAGTTCTCGGGAAACAAACAGGAGCTAAGCGCCTTCATCAGGAGGACATAATTCTTACTACAATTATACCCTACCACAAACCAAAGGCAACAAAGCATATTATACTAAGTAAGTTTAAGTTAAGTTTATAGAAGAACTAGAGCAGAATTCTATATTATAACCAATAAGCTAACACTAGATAATAGTCCAGCCAATACAATGGTTTATACAAATGCTATGAATAACACAGTTAAAGACGTTATTAAAAGAAAAATTCCAGATAGAATTTTCATGATTCTAGCTAGGTATGATAATTCCACTAGCCATCTGTTAAAAGTAGCAGCTCAAAATAAGGGTTTATTGGAAAATAGTGTGGTTGAAAAACCCAAAGAATATAGGTACAATAATTCAAATAAAACAATTCTGGTAAAAGGTATCAGGAAAATTTTAACCAAAGTTCAACATTTAACCCTACTAACTAAGCACAACATAATCATAACTACCAAACAAATTACAACACAACTAACCCGCATAAGAATCAATATGAATATAAGCAGTCATACGCCGAATTTCAGCAAAAGTTGCAACAAGGCAGACAACAGAATCCCATGAGTTATTCGCAGAATAGAAATTATAATGCACAAGCATCCCATTATAATAACCAACCTCAAAAGCGGCGAAAAGAAAGTAACAGCGGTGTGTCGAAAATGGACACATCCGAAAATTTTCAAGAAATTGCCTCGGAACAGGAAGAAACAATTAAAAATGAAAGAAACAATGAAACAATGAATAAAAATTACCTAAAATTTCCAATTAAAAACAGTGAACTTAACGTTCATACCATTACAGTAACATTAAATTCCCATCAAGCATAACAATAGGAGCATGTAAATTATATCCATTCAAACAGGAGTTCTTTATACATGAGTTTTCAAATCGATATGATTTATTGTTAGGAAGAAATTATTTAGAAGCTTGTAGGCAAAAATAAATCAGAAGAAGAACCGGCACCAGAGTGTCTAGAACCACCTTCGTCGGAAGATTTAGAATTCAATTTTGTGATAAACGAAGAATTAAAAGAGTCCAACGAATTTCGCCTAGATCGTCTTAACGATGAAGAGAAAAGGTGTGTGTCAAAAATTCTTCACAAATATCGAGATATACAGTACCACGAAGGTGACAATTTGTCTTTCACTAGTACTGTTAAACATAATTGAAAAACATGAGGACTCAATTTACAAGAGACCCTACAAGTATTCCCAAATTCAACACGACGAAATAGACAGACAAGTAAAATAAATGTTAGAGCAAGGGACAATAAGAAAATCTCAGTCTCCATATAATTAACCTGTATAAGTAATCCCAAAGAAGTTGGATTCATCAGGAAAACAAAAATATAGAGTAGTAATTGACTATAGATTTCTAAACGAAATCACTGTTGATTAAAAATTTCCTATTCCAATAATGGATGACATTTTAGGTAAACTTGGCCGATACCAATATTTCACAGCTCTTGATTTAGCAAAAGGCTATCATCAGATCCAGATGGATCCAAAATCAACAGCATTTTCCACTAAACATGGCCACTACGAATATACACGTATGCCGTTTGGTCTTAAAATGCACCAGCAACGTTTCAACGCTGCATGAACAATTTATGGGAAGATTTAACCTACAAAAATTTTTTAGTCTACTTAGATAACATAATAGTGTACTCCACTTCATTGGAAGAACACATTTTGTCACTAAATGAGGTATTTGCCAAACTAAGGGAAAGCCAACTTAAAATTGCAACCAGGCAAGTGTGAATTTCTAAAAAGGAAACAGAATTTCTAGGACACATAGTGACAACAGAAGGATTAAAACCTAATCCAAATAAAATTGAAGCAGTAATGAAATATCCTATTCCAAAGACTCCAAGAGATATATAGAAATTTTTAGGTTTGTGTAGATTTTATAGAAAATTCACTCCAAATTTCGCAAACAGCGCCAAACCCATGACACTTAATTTAAAGAAAGGAGCAAAAGTAGCCATAAAGGATGCATCATATGTCTCAGCATTCGAGAAATTAAAACAACTGATAACTTCTGATCCAACTCTTACTCATCCAGATTATGAAAAACCATTTAGTCTCACAACAGATGCAAGTAATGTAGCTCTAGGAGCGGTATTGACACAAAATCACAAGCCGATTTGTTTTGCCAGCAGAACTCTAAACAAACATGAAATATTTTATTCAGCTATAGAGAAAGAACTATTAGCAGTAGCTTGGGCAACAAAAACTTTTAGAAGCTAGAAAAGTAGAAAATTCGAAATACTAAGCGATCACAAGACATTAGTATGGTTAAACAATATAAAAGAACCAAATATGAAACTCCAACGATGGAAGATAAAGCTAAATGAGTTTGATTATACAATCAAATATTTACCAGGTAAAGAAAACCATGTCGCAGACGCACTATCACGAGTGCAAATACATAAAAATCTATTGGGAGAAGAAATGAGTCAAGCAACATGTGCTACCATTCATAGTGCCCAAGAAGATAACCAAAGTTACATTCATATAACTGAACGACCATTAAACTATTACAACAGACAAATCAAAGGAAACGACAATAAGACACAAGTTACTAATTATTTTCATAAAAAAAACATAAAGATAACTTATACCGAAATGACTAATACTAAAGCTAAAGAAATAATAAAAGAATATTTATGTTAAAAAAAAAATAGTGTTATATACTTCCGCAACGACTCAGATTTTTCGATTTTTCAAAACGCATTTGTAGAAATAATAAACCCAGAAAGTAAAATAAAAGTAATGAAAAGCTCATAAAAATTAACGAACTTACAAACGTACGCAGAATTCAAAGAACAAATACTAAAAAGACATAACGAACTATTACACCCAGGGATAGAAAAGACAATACAGTGGTTCAAAGAAAAATTTTATTATCCAGATTACCAGAATCTTATACAAAACATAATAAATAAATGTCACATTTGCAACATTTCAAAAACAGAGCACAGAAGCACCAAATTAGTATTTGAAGTAACCCCAGAAACAAACCACATTAGGAACAAATATGTTATGGATTTTTATTTAGTTGACCATAAACAATTTCTATCATGTAAAGACGTTTATTCAAAATTTGCAACATTAATTGAAGTTAACAGCCGAGACTGGTTAGAAGCAAAAATAACCATATTAAAATTTTTTGATTTAAAAGGAAAACCAGCAGAAATCAAAGCAGATAAAGATTCAGCATTCTTATGTGCTGCAATACAACAATGGTTAACAACTGAAAACGTAAAAATCAATATAACAACAATTAAAAATGGTATAGCAGATATTGAGAGATTTCACAAAATAATCAACGAAAAATTACGAATTATAAGCAGTGACTCTAACATAGAAAACAAACAAACCTGATTTGAAATTGTATTATACACTTATAATCACATAACTTAACACAATACAACAAACAGAACACCCGCAGATATATTTATGTACGCAGGGACACCAAAGTATGACACACAAGAGAGGAAAAAAAACAAATTGAAAAATTAAATGAATCAAGAGAAGAATTTTAAATATATACAAAGTATAGATCTTCACCATTAGTTAAATCGAAAATAACCAATCCATTCAAAAAGACAGGTCAAGAAAGACAACTAGACGAGAAACACTTTGAAGAAACCAATAGAGGTAGTGAAGTCACCCATTACAAATCAAAGTTCAAGAAGAAAACTAAAATGAGTAAATACATTAATTACAGAGAACCAACTAATGAAGGGAATTTAATAATAATAACACTGCTAACGGTGACAATTTATTTATTTATTTATTTATAGTCAACTAAGAGCAGCTGACATTAAAATGAATCAAATTTAATTTGAATAAAATATAGTTTAAATAATTAAATTAAGTAAAATATAGAATAATATATAAATCTGAAAATTTAATTAAAAGTTAAAGTTAAAGCTCTGGGAAAAACCCAGAAAAACCCAATCAGACCAGCGTTAGATTAGTAATTAGTGGTTACGATTAGATATAGCAATAAGGATCGATCTTTTTAGTACTGGAGTTAAGGCCTCTAAGGAGACAAAAGAATTAAGTTTGTTATAGTCGGAACATATAACACGAAATGGTTCATGAATTAAATAGTTGCTGAAGCAACGATCAAGGCTAAGGGGTAAAAAGTTACGTGAAGATCTAATTGGGACATTAAATTTAATTCGACTCAAAAGAACTGATGAGTCGATTTCACCATTAAGTAGGTTAGTAATAAATAATACTCCATGCATTGTTCTACGATTTAACAGGGAGTGAAGATTTATTAAAAGGAGTCTACTAGAATATGGGTGTAAGTCAACTCCAGGGACCCAGTTAAAACTTCTAAGGGCAAATGGAAGAAATTTCTTCTGCACAGATTCAATTCTATCCTGGTGAATCGAGTATTGTGGGGACCACACACAAGATCCATACTCCAGGATGGGACGTCCCTAGTACATCCCTATGTTTAAAGCGTTTTAGTGGTGTACGGATCATCAAATTCTTTCGACCACCGCTTGAAGCCAAGGACATTAACGGCATTGTTGACCATGGACAAAATATGAAGATCAAACTTTAATTTAGGATCAAGAATAATGCCTAAATCTTTAATTTCAAACACGCAGTCAAGTGGTGAAGCATCGAACAAGTATTGAGAAGCATGAGGGGTACTTCTACAAAAATATATGACTTTTTTTTAAACAATTTAGATTGAGTAAGTTAAAACGACACCAGGCTGACAATGCACCCAACTCCGACTGTAGTAAATTAAATAGGGAAGCGTCATTATAGGTGAAACATAGCTTCACATCATCAGCAAACATATATACTAAAATTTTAGTTATAACTGCTGGAAGATCGTTAATAAACAAATTAAATAGCAAAGGTCCAAGGTGACTACCCTGGGGTACTCCAGAGGTAACAAAAATAGGTTGAGATATAGACGATTTAAAAACATCTTGTTGTGTTCTGCCACACAAGTACTCCGAAAGCCACAATAAAAGTTTTGATGGAAATCCAATAATATTTAATATGTGAAGCAACAGAATCAAATGCCTTACTAAAATCGGTGTAAAAGACGTCAGTTGGCATTTTTTCCTGAAACCCTTTGATAACAAGCGAAGTGAATTCAAGAAGGTTAGTGGTAGTAGATCTACGCCTAACAAAACCATGTTGATAAGGTGATATAATCGAACTACATCCGTGTTGCAGTTGAGAACATATAATTTTTTTAAAGACTTTAGGAATGGCGGACAACTTGGATATGCCCCTATAATTTTTAACGTTAGACTTAGAAGAATTTTTATGGATTGGAATGATAAAAGATTCCTTCCATATATCAGGGAAAACGGTTGAATCAACAGACAAGTTAAATAATTTATGTAAGGGTTTACAAAGTGAATCCGCACAGTATCTAAGTATACAACCTGGCACTCCATCAGGACCAGGCAAGTAGCCTGGTTTGATAGAGTTAAGGTCACTTAGAACCGTACACTCAGTTATAACTGGGATGCATATGCAATTTGACGATTGAACTTGAAAAGGATAGGAATTGCTAGTTCTATGTAAATTCGTTGAATATATTGATTGAAAATACTCAGCAAATAGATCGGATACTGCCTGATCAGAACTTGCTTTTGTATCATCTTGGTATACTGAGGATGGCAAGCAAGAAGACTTACGTTTAGAGTTAACAAGTTTATAAAACTGTTTAGGGTCACGTGAAAAGTTTAGTCTACAATAATTTAGATAATTACTATAGCAAGATGTGTTAACGGAAATAAAACTAGATTTTGCTACTAAATTCGAAGATAAATCTAAGTAGTTCCCGATTTTTTAAATTTTTTATATGATCTTGTTTTCGAGTTTTTCAATTGCGATAAACCAAGGTGGTTTATTATCACTTGAAGAACAAGTGAGGGGAACAAAAATATCCAAAAGCGAATTCAAGGTCCTATAAAATATGGCAATAGCAGTTTCTATATCGGTACAAGAATAAAGCCGAGACCAATTAGTATGCTGAAGAATATAATTTAATTTAGTAAAGTTAGTTGTACGAAAGCAACGTGTATTTAAAGTATTATTAGATACTGAACTAGGGTTAAGAATTTCGATGGATAGTTCTAAGGTTGGATGGTAGGTATCTTCCGAAAGCACTAGAGGGGGTATTCTACAAGCATAACTGCAATCTGAGTCTGAAATAAATATTAAGTCCAACATTCTACCACTACAGTTATGCACCGTGTTAACTTGCGATAGGCCTAACTCCAGTTGGCTATCGAAAAAATAATCGGAAGTAATACCTCCGAAGATGTGTCATTTACAGACCATACAACATGTGGCAGATTAAAATCACCAACCACTATCGATTATCTATTTCTGTAAAAAATGACGAAACAAGTTTGCAGGTCACTCAGATGGGATGAGTAAATGTTAATATCAGAATGAGGAGGAATATAAGAGCAAGTAACATAAAGTGAACGGCCGTTTAGTAATATTTTAACACATAAAAACTCTATGTCCGGAAGGTGCTGAGAAAGAATCTGTTCAGAAAAAATACAGGAGTCAACAGCAATGAGAACACCACCCCTTTGCGGGAAGTGCGATCGCATCTATACAAGTTATATTTAGAGGGAAAAACGAAATAATCAGAAACATCGGGTCTTAGCTGTTAACATTAAATTTGGCAAGTTAAGTGTTAAGGCTTCTTACGTTTTTATAGGCCAAGCTAATAAGGTGGAGGCAACTGGGTGGCTTACAGGTGGTGCGCAACTAATCCTTATACCGTTAATATTATTACTATTTCGCCTATTCACATACTCCTCCACAACGAGCTGTGGCGGCCAAAACTTTTCGGAACAAATTATCGAGAAAAGTTGGGGCGGAACACTCAACTTGAAAGAAAATATGCTTAGTGCATGTTTAAATTGAAAATTTTCAACAAATTATTTTTGTTGAATCGATATTACTCTTAACGCAGGCTGAAACATCATCCGATGAAGTATCGGATACTAGCCTAGACACGAAAATAATCTTTATAACTGTAACAACGACAAGAGGCTTGTGAGCTCCAGTTGTACCTGTATTGGAATTAATGGGCACACGAGCTGCTGAACCAGAGGGCTCATGCAAAGGTTCAGAAGATAAAGTGGCTAGGTTGTTGATAAGATTTCTAGCAGGGGAGTTAAATAACATTAGAGTGTTAGCATTGGAACCAATTGACGGATTATTAGGCATTGTTTTCATAGTGTTAGGCACTAGAAGGGGTTTGGTTGGCAGAACAGGTGGGGCAATAAGTGGATTAGGACCCGAAGTCTTTTTACGCTTCGGAAATTCGGTAATCACCTTGCCATTTTTGAAATTAAGCTCAAGCTCGTTGAACGACGCTTGCATACTATTAAAAGCTACATGCATAGCTTCAAGGCCAGCATGAGTCTGCCTCATGAATTTGGTCGATTCTTTAATAGCTACTTTGCAGGGCTCGTAGTACCATTTAAGGCCTGTATCTGCAATTAAGAAGTTCCTGATTTTAAGAGTAAAGCCAGCACATTTCATGTGGATCATGTTGTCACACAATCCACACAAAATAAAATCTTGGTTGGTGGTTCCAACCACTTTGCAATTGGTGCTACAGCATGCAAACATTTTCAAATTATTTTAAGGTTTTATCTGGCAACTAATATGCTAGCACAAAACAAAGTAAGGCGACGGTAAGTATAAGTAAAACGTATCACTGCAAGAGCAATATAAAACAGTAAATATCAAATGAGCGCTTAAATGAGAGAGCGTAAGCGCGTAGGCAGATAGAACCGCAAGTACGACGGATAATAGCAGATAAGAGCGGGAGAGCTGTAAAGCGAGAACAAAAAAAACAAGTGGAAACGTTGCAGTCGGACGCAACCAACTGCGGCACACTCGATACCAGATTGCAAAGGGGTACGAATGCGGCAGGGGTGTACGCTGCCTTAAAGATTCTCCGATGCAGATGGGGATGCCACAAGCTATCTTTCTTCTAAATTTGGTGACTCTAGCTCAAAGTTTGTAAAAGCTGTGGAAAGGAAGGCTGGAAATTTAGTGACTCCAGCTCAAGGTTTGTAAGAGTGGGGATAGGAGGGCTGGGGTAGTTTGGGTTGGTGTGGCATCCAAATTTTTGATGCAGACCTTTGTGGAATGTCAATTGCTATCTTCATACCAAATTTGGTGACTTCAGCTCGAATTTTGTAAGGGTGGGGAAGGAGGGGCTGGGGCGGTATGGGTGGAATTGCATCCAAATTTTTAATGCAGATCTTTGTGGAATGTCAATATCTATCTTCATACCAAATTTAGTGACTCTAGCTCAAAGTTTGTGAGAGGTTGTGAATTGGGGGCTATGGGGCTTGGGGGCGTTATGGGTGGGCGTGGCATTCAAATTTTTGCTGCCGATCCATGTGGGATGTCAATTGCTATCTTCATACCAAAGTTGGTGACTCTAGCTCAAAGTTTGTATAAAGTGGGGAAAGGGGGGCTGGGGGCGGTATGGTTGGGCGTGGCATCCAAATTTTTGCTGAAGATCCTTGTGGAATGTCAAATACCAAATTTGGTGACTCTAGCTCAAAGTTTGTATAAGGTGAGGAAAGGGGGGCCGAAGGGTTAGGCTAGGCTCCAAAACTTTGATGCAGATTGTTGTGGGTCGTTGCCAACTATCTTCTTACCAAATTTGGTGGCTCTAGCTCCACAACTCTGGAAGATACACGCATTCCCGTTTTTGACGAAGCGTGGGGCATCTGGGGGCGGCTAGGGCAGTATTGGTGTTTTTGGGGGGTCATCATCACCCATCTTGGCACTATATTTGGTAGCTATAGCTCAAAAACTGAGGGAGATATAGGCTTTTTTAACTTATAAATGCGGGGGGCTGGGGGCGGAATGGGTGGGCGTGGCTCCAAAATTTTTGATGCAGTTTTTTGGGGGTTGCTAGTAGCTATCTTCTTACCAAATTTGGTAGTTCTAGCTGTAAGGATGTGCGAAATATGTGGACTTATAGGTTTTGAGCTATCGAATTTATCGATTTGCCAGCGATTTGACGGACAGACACCATGACGGACATTGCACAAAACCAATATACTCTTTACCTTCGGTATCGAGTATAAAAAACTTACAAGCTTTTTGTTTTTAGTAATCACACAGAATATGCAAATATTCAAATGTAAATATATGTATGTATTTAAGTATGAACGTGTGTTTACTTTATGTTTACTTAATGTTGAGGCAGAGCAGTCTCAGTTAAACTGCAAATTAAAGTGATTATAAACTCGGTAAACTTTTTTATGCAAACGGAAATATATACAACATATATTTACAATCACTGCTAAAACTATTTACCAGATTAAACAGAGTAAAAACACCGTTCACAAACACAAGAGAAATAAACCCCATAAAAGCAAACAACGGCTACCTAATATTTAAAACAGGAACACTGGACATACCAACTAATTTTGAATACCATTATTTAATTGTAAATTTAACAAAAATAGAAAAGGTTTACAATAGCCTATTAATATAAGCAAAGGAGTACGAAAATTCAACCAAAATAAATTAGCTCATTGAAAAACTAAACAGGGAAATGAACGGGATAACAATCATTAAAAGACAAAAGAGAGGACTAATAAATTTAGTAGGAAACACATATAAATACTTATTCGGAACATTAGATACAGATGACAGAGACCAACTAGAAAAGAAGATAAGTAACTTAACCGAGAACAGCGTTCAAGTCAATGAACTAAACCAAATAATCGAAACAATTAACAAAGCAATTGAATCCATTAACACATTTAAAACAAAAGAAGAAAAAAACAAGAAACTTGATTTACTATTGTTCAATTTAGAACATTTCACCGAATATATAGAAGACATAGAGATGGGAATGCAACTAACCAGATTAGGCATATTCAACCCTAAAATACTAAAGCACGATTACTTATTGCATGTTGCACCAGAGAAAATTCTTAATTTTAAAACATCAACTTTGTTAAAAACTGATACAAACGAAATTTATATAATATCACATATTCCAAAAGAAATTAGCAAAACACATATTTTCGAAATAATACCCTACCCAGATGAGAACGATAATATTGTAACAGAAAATATTCAAGCAAAATATTTTGTAAATAATATTAAAGCATATGGCACAATTACTAAGAAACAAATAATGAATAATTGCATAGTAGGCATTGTAGAACAAATCAAAACCGAATGTAAATACACCAAAACAATTAAAAACTTTCAAACAAATTATATAGAACAAAACATAATCTTAACATGGAATTTGCCAGAAACCATTGTAAACCAAAATTGTATGAATAATGAAATTAAAATAAAAGGAAACAATCGTTTCGAACGAACCAGCGATCGTGTTTTCTAGTGAGCTCCGAGTCTCTGTGCAAAGCTTAAAGTTGAATTGTTTATAAAGCAAAAAACTCTAATTGGTATTAAAATAAACATCATATTTAAACAGAAATACAAAATTAAAATATTTTGGTATTTCAATAGTTGCGCTGGAGCAAATTACAAATACGAACGCAAAGTGCATAATATACAGACATTAGAAACACTCACGCATAATACAACAAAACATTACATAATTACAAAGAATACACGGCGTACGAATCGCACGAAAAAAATCAAAAACATACAAAAAACACTCAATTACACTGTCAAACAAAATTAAATATATCAGCATGGCACCCATCACAAAGCGTCAGTGAGAGAACTCTGCCGGAGAGATTAAAACCAGTAAGTCCATCGATGGAGCTGCAATCCTCCAGCTCATAAACCAACGCAACGAAGGTGAGTGAGTGCGAGACACGCATACTCACTGCTCTTAATGGCAGGCTAGACGGCATGTGCGAAGATTTGCAGAGCCTGATGCGTCGGTTTCAAAAACTGGAGGATGATGCTGCTGACCCACAGCTCTTAAAAACAAAGTTGGCCACCTTGGAGGCCAAGCTCAGTGCCCAGGAAAACGCAAGTGTAGCCACTGAGTTAAGGCTACACGGCGTTCCGCTAGCAGATGGGGAGCAGCTGCGCACAATACTTAACTTTTTTACTGGCTTCGTGACATCTTTAGGGTCACACAAAGATATTCGTTTAGACTCTGTCCACGACAGTAGTAGGGAACCGCCGGTTCTAGACTAAAGGGATGCCGACAATTTATGACTTTTTTCTGACAGTTTAGCTACCCCCCATTAACTTTATGACCCTTTTTTCGACCCTTTTCTTTTGACACTTCTCTGTTAACCCCCTACAATATTATAATTTATGACCATTTTTTCCCATGATCGTGTCACTCATTTGATTAGGCTTGGATGGAGAACAAAGGATTTACATTCCTAGGCTACCACTTTATCAGCAGCATCTGTGATAATCAGTGATCATAGGATTTGGAGTCAAGTGCGCGCCTGTTAAACCTGCGTGGCATTCTACACCTCCAAGCAAGCCACAATCATAGATGGCATTCTTAAGGACAATGACAACAAAATTCTTGAGATGCATGATCAGAGGATATGTAAACCTGTTTATGGTCATGAGATGCAGTGTGAAAAGGAAGAAAGGATAGAGAATAGAGAAAAGAGAGATCTTGTGTAACGTTCGTTGCATTGTTAACCTGAAAGCAAGCAATAATGAATGAATGTTTATGGTCATGAGTAGTAGTGATCAAAGGATATGGAGTCGAGAGGGCGCGTATTTGACGTGCGTTGCATTGTAAAACTGTTTATGGTCATGAGGTGCAGTGTGCAAAGGAAGAAAGGATAGAGAATAGAGAAAAGCGAGCGCTTGTTCGATGTACGTTGCATTATTATGGTCAACAGCAACAACAACTACAACCTTCGTGTGGGGTTCTTTGAACAAGGGATGAACATTTTCTTACGCAGCAGCAAGGTCAATACGTTGAGCTTTATGGTTGTGATAATGACATGATCAGTTTTAGCTATTTAACCAATTAGTGTTAGAGTCAAGTATGCCACTGTTTTAAATACATTGCTCTGCACACGTACATTGTTATTGTCAACAGCAACAAATACAACCTTCGTGGGGGGTTATGTGTGCAAGGATGGGAATTTTCTTTCGCAGCAGCAGCAGCAGCAGCAAGATCAACACATTGTTTTTAAACAAGAGTATTGATACTTGTATATTTAGATTATAAAGAGTTAGAGGGAGAAGGTGTAAGAGGAGGAGTGTTAGAGGAAGAATGAGTAAGAGGGGGAAAGGATAGTGTGGAAAAGTGTTAGATGGAGAAGGTGTTAGAGGAAAAAAGAGTTAGAGGGGGAAAGTGTTAGAAAGAGACTGTGTGTAAGAGGGGGAAGGATTTAGAGAGGGAAAGTTTTAAAGGGAGGAAGACTTAGAGAAAAGTTAGTGCATGCTTGAAGTGTGCTAGTCAAAGGTTAAGTACATAAGTGTGCGAAGGTTTCTTAGCTACTAGCTAGTAGATATGAGAGAGACTCAACTGTGAGCAGGTTTCTTAGCTACAAATAAGTAGATAAGAGAGAGTCGAGGCTGTTTGACGTGCGTTGCCTTCCACACCTGCAAGCAAAACATAAGCAATGAATGTTTATGGTTGTGAAAACCAGTGATCAAAGGATAAATGGATTGAAACAAGATTGTGCTTGTTTGAAGTACGCCAGTCAAAGGGCAGTGCATTCGTAGGCCGCATTGTTATGATCAAAAGCAACACCAACAACAACAAGAACAAAAACATTCGTGAGTGTTATGCAAGCAAGGAATGGGAATTTTTTTCGCAGCAGCAGCAGGAAGATCAACACATTGTTTTTAAACAAGAGTATTGAGACTTGCAGATTTAGATTGGAATATGAGAGGGGGAAGGTGTAAGAACGGGAAAGTGTTAAAGGGAGAAAGAGAGAGTTGGTATTAGAGAGAGTAAGTGTTAGAGGGGGAAAGTGTTATAGGGGAAAGTAATCCTGCTTGTATTATTATATTAAAACACGCACCCTTATGCGATTATATACACGAGCGTCTATGAGATCAGGTGGTATGTTAATTGATTGTCCCTACTTCTAACGCAGACCCAACTTGTTCGCTACTTACGTTTCTAACCTTTATTTGCATATATCTGTTTTGAATATAGCACTGACTTCTGTTACTTTTATAGAGCTAATTAGTAGAACTTTTTAATAAACAATGAAAACTTTTTAAATTGGTGTACTTTGTTAATAAACTATCATATTATGTTTTTCTTATGGGTATGTTTTAATTTTATATAATATTTTTTTTTTTTTTTTTTAGATTTTTGTAGTATGTTAAATTTGAGATCTTTATAAAGCTTGTTCCGTTGAGGGATTAAGATTAATGACATATAGTTATAGCCGGTAGAACACACAAGTCATACTCCATGATTTTGTTTCGGCTTTATAAAAAGATTTTTTTAAGTCAATATTATAAGCTTAAGTTCTAGTACTTACTATATACATATCTTATATGCTTTTATGTATGTCATTATTTTGAAAGCATAAATAAGTTCGTCTAGGTGGCATAATAAATCATGTTTTAACAAAATAATTTTGATCTTAATATTAATACTTCATCGTTAATTGAGATTATTATTATTATTATTATTTTTTTTTTTTTATTCCCCATATATTGGATTCCGTTCTATAGTAATAATTTATTTTGCTTATACATTATTTAAATTCTTTAAGGTAATCTTTTAGGCTTATCAAATAATCTTTTCCTTAACCTTCCCTCTGCTCGCTATAAGATTTTCATCAAATGACACTTTTCATATTTATAAAGAAAGTGGATTCCTGTTCAGTTCATCAGGCAGGCAACATCAAATATTTTCTCAAAAAATAAATTCTGAAACAAATACAGGCAACATCAGAAATAAAATAAATAAATTTGTCGAAACTGAACATTACTTTTTACTGTGCACATTTCACAGACTTTGGACGCTGTCGCGTGCAGGTTCGGCAAAAGCTATACAACCAGGAATATTAGGAAAAAGTGTTTAAACAGTTAACCCAGCCCAACGGGCACATCGGCACCCAGCCAAATTTATCGACCGTGCAGTTTCTGAAGCTATCAAGTATGGATGATAAAACTCTTACGCGCTCAGAATCTAAACAAGCGATGGTGTCGGTAGCTGGCAAATCTCATAAGGACCATAGAGCTCAGCTTTTAAATGATATCACAATGAAGATAGCATCCAACGCCAAGACGGCCAACACAGGGTGCAATGTGCCTACATTTAGTGCACAACCATCAGCCAAGCAACTGACGCCAACAGCCGATGTGTCATCGAGGGCTGAGTTGGTCAGCAAATTGACGACAGTTACCAATAAGAACTCTGGGCTTAAAACTGGGATAAGTAGCTCAATCGCTACGAACTTTAAAAGCTCCCACAAACACGATGATGATGATGACCCGACAGCTGCTGCAGCGGCCCGCATGCATGTCTCGCAAGCGAAGAAAATCAGTAAACGGAAAGGACCCTTAACAACCTCTCCTCCAGCATCACGCCGCAAACATAACATTGCTGACGTAGAATTAAACACGACCAATAAATTTTCCCTTTTGGCAAAAAAGATGACGACGGTATGGACGCCGAAGACGCTACTGAGACATATGAATCTTCAGAAGATGAGTCACCAAATCAGGCGAACCCCTTGGATTTTGGAGCACCAACAGCTGCGCAGCCTATAGCCACAGCAGTTGGTAAGAAGCCACCCCCTATTGTAATCAATAACATTGATAATATCTATGACGTGTGGCAACTTCTGATGAATGTTGTGGATGAAAGTAGATTGGTTATTAAATCCAATATGGGTAAAACCATGCGACTCCTTGCCAGTGATGTGAACACATATAGAGCTATAGTGAAAAAGCTTAACGAGCACAAAATTGAGTTCCACTCATACCAGCTCCATGAGGAGAAGCCTTATCGCATTGTCATTAAGGGACTGCACCACTCTACGCTTAATCGAGAGATTATTGACGAACTTAAGAGCAAAGGTCACACAGTTCTCCACTTACATAACCCAAAAAAGAAAGACTCTAATGAGCGCCTAACAACAAGGAGGTTCTTGCTATTAATAAAATGTGCAAACAGGTGGTTAAAATTGAGACTGCTCGTAGAAGTCATGAAGTTGTGCAATGCCACAGATGTCAGGAGTATGGACACACTGCCAAATACTGCACAAAGCAACCTAGGTGCGTAAAATGCGGCGATAACCATTGGTATACTGAATGCACCAGGTCACCTGACATGCCAGCTACATGCGTCCACTGCTCTTGCAGCCACCCGGCAAATAATAAGGGGTGCAAACCAGATCCGGAGAATCAGAACACATGGACCCGAGCCAGTAAACGTTCCAAGTTCATCCATTAAGGAACAAGTCGGAGGGCAATCATATGCTGCTGTGGCTAATCGTGGCCTGAGCAAGACTAGCCAGCAGCAAGAACAGAGTCAAACCCGACAACAAGTTAATCAACAGATGTTAGTCAACGGAGATGAGATCTCTTCTGCCATCAAGGATAAGAGTCGAGCTATTGCGAGGATGGCAGATATGCAACAACAAGCTTTGGGGATGCAACAGCAAATCCTCACGCTTATGACTGCGTTGCTGTCAAAACGAATTCACCACTAAAGGTTCTTATCTGGAATGCCAACGGCGGTACATTGGGTTGATAATCGTATAGCTGCAGGGGGCTGCGCTGTCCTCGTCCAGAGCAATCTGATACATTTCACTCAGTTGACTTTAGTTAATCGGGCTTTCCAGTATTCAACGGTAAAAGTCTCGACAGATGCTGGAGATGTGGTTTTTGGAGCTATATATTGTAGGCCAAATGAGGGGTGGTAACAAGTACTTGGTGGGTGGAGATTGGAACGCTCATCATTGGCTGTGGGGTGGACGAAGCAGCAATGCACTAGGCATTCAGCTTGCTGGGAGCCTGTCTCGCAGACAAGCAAAGATCCTTGCAACGGGATCACCAACAAGGTACCCTTGTGGAGCAAAAGGGACTCCTTCCTGCATTGACTTCGCCATCTACCAGGGGATTCCAGACCAGCTTCCTTCCATATCTGATGATTGGGACCTCTCTAGCGACCATCTTGCCCTGATAGTTACCTTGGATAGCAGCGCAAGAATGGTCAGCGGACCACCAAGGCTCATCAACGCACGTACCAACATTGAGGAGTTTCGAAAGTATCCAGCTTAACACTACCATCAACACTGGACTGGATGTTGAAAGTTCCATTGATCTGCTAAACGCCAAGATCCGGTCGGCTGCAGCTAAAACCACCCCGCCCCCTATGGTAAGACGCCAGGATAATTCTGGAAACAGACTCCCAGCGGATATAGCGAGCTGGCTCAGAATCAAGAGGCGAAACAGACACAGATATCAGACAACGCATAGCCCTCAAGACAAGGCAGTTTGGCTAAGATCTGAGAGGGAGCTTAAGGAGGCACTACGCAGGCTTAAAAGTGAAACTTTTACTAGAAGGTTAGAGAGTATGGATTACACACGTGATGCTGGTTACTCTCTGTGGCTTGCCACCCGTAGCCTAAAGCGTCAACCTTGGAGAACTGTACCGCTTCGCTGTCCTGGAAACGGGCACTGCCAAGCTGACAACGAGCAAGCTGAGACGTTTGCAAGTCACCTTGAAGAACGCTTTACGCCGCTTGAATTAGCTGATCATATTAACCTCAATGAGACCGCCCAAGTACTGGAGACTCCGCTGCAGATGTCTCTGCCCATCAACCCCATCAGAGTGGAGGAGGTCAAGGAAGCGATTAAAATTCTTCCCAGATCTAAGGCTCCTGGTCATGACGGTATTTGAAACACCACCCTGAAGGCCCTGCCAGTTCGAGCGCTCCTTTTTATAACGTTGATTTTCAACGCTATTCTAAGAACCCAGCACTTCCTGCCCAGTGGAAGTTAGCAAGGATCCACATGATTCATAAGTCGGGTAAGCCGGTAGATGACCCTGAGTCATATCGACCGATCAGCCTCTTGCCATCTCTGTCTAAGGTTTGGGAGAGGCTTATAGCTGCACGGCTTGTTAGGCTTATGGATAATATGACCATTCTTCCTGACCACCAATTTGGGTTCAGGAGAGGGCGTGGTGCAATTGAACAGGTACACAGAGTGGTTAACCACATACTCAAGGCATACGATGACAAGAACTATTGCTATGGTATCTTTCTGGGTGTCCAGCAGGCGTTCGACCGCGTCTGTATTAGAGGTCTGCTTCAAAAAATAAAAACGCGCCTCCCAGCTCCCTATTTCATGCTAATGCATTCATACCTAACGGAACGCAGATTTGAAGTTAAGGTGAGAGCTGCGATCTCTTCCATGCGGGCAATGAAGGCGGGCGTTCCGCAAGGCAGCGTACTAGGCCCTTTCTTATACAGCCTGTATACGGCGGACATACCCACTCCTGATGATCTTGAAGACCTCCCCTCACTAGGTAGTTTTCTCATTGCCACATTTGCTGACGACGTTGCAGTATTCCACTCTGCCTCTTGCGAGTATGAGGCTGCTGACGGAGCCCAGGAATATATCCACATCCTTGAGAGCTGGGCTCGCAGGTGAAACAGCAAGATCAACGCCTCGAAGAGCCAAGCTGTCAACTTTACACTGAGACGTGGAGAAGCACCGGCAGTCTGGCTTGATGGTTGTCCCTTGCAGCTTGGAAATCATGCTCGATACCTGGGGATCACATTGGACAAAAGGCTCTGTTTTCGCTCTCACTTTGATGGGCTCCTTAAGTTATGTCGGTGTAAGCTAAAGTTAATTGGATGATAAACGCTAATAGCGCCTTGCCGCTACGCTGCAAACGGGCGGTGTATAATACTTTGGTTGCTCCGACTTGGAGATATGGCATAAATTTTAGCTGTCCTATTATATCGCTGATTGTTCTTACTAAACAATTGATTAAACACTACCTCCATAATGTCTTTTAAAAGTATCTTTGATTGAGTTTTCGACAATCACTACTTATTAAATTTTTTAGATCGTACCAGAGTCACGTTAATAAAGCAGGGTACGAAAAAATAAGCACGCAAACAAGATTGAGAGCAGAGACACTCCTAAAAGGCTTTGAGTCGAAGTGTAACGTAGAAAAAGGTACAATAAGGTAGGAGCTAACGAACAGCGAGAGTCTTTAGAGGGAAGCGAGCTGAACGAAGACATCTGATTTCAGGCCAGACAAACGTTTATCGGGAGAAAGAATCCTCCTTTCACATTATAGCAGTATGCGTAGCCTTAGCAAGGAAAAAATTTTATTGTCTTAGAACAACATATCAACCGTATTAAAGGCTAAGAAAACCTCAACTCATCATATATACTTGATCTCGTACAGTTTCCATGTCCGGTGGAAAAGTCATAGAACTAGAAGGGGGCACAACAAACCTATCAGTTACCAAATCATTCATCGACGATTAAGGTTTATACAGGCAGGAGACATATTATTCTAGTATTAATTGCCCTTTACATATTAATTATTTTATATAAAAAGAACATTTCAATAAAGTTGTTGCTATTTTACTGACTTTTTTGATTTTTTTATTAAATTTTTGTTATCTTGTCGGAAACTTAATTTCGGTTTTTTTCTTTACAAAGTAGTTTACATCTGTCAGCAATGTCAATTTGTGATTTATTTTTTCGTAAAAATTTCTGAGAACCGAATTTATTTTTTAAAGAGTGCTTTTAATTTTTTTAGTGCTGACGCAATAATGCTACGTTTCGTTCTATAACTTTAATTGAACATTTAAATGAAAGAACCAGTCCACAATCGTGTCGATAAAAAACGGGACCTAAAACAGAGTAAAGTACTCCTTGGAAAATGAGGCAGCGGCTTGTAACTCCTATTCTAGAGCTCATACAATAACCTTGAAAAGAGGTAAGCCCAAAATACATGGAACTAGTGGCAGTTTTGCTGTTAAAAACACGTTTTTTTTCGGTTTTAGAAACCGGTATTTGTTTAACTGTTTAAAACAGGGAGCTGCTATTTTTTACGGATTGAAAACCCGGGTGCTGTTTTGCTGTTATTTTCATTTTTTCAGAAACAGCTTGTTGTTTAGCTGTTATATACTTTAAGACATTTTAATTAGTCATAGAAAAATCTAAGTAAATGATTATGTGTGTATAAGTAAACATAATAATTAAATGACAAGGGCTACTCACCAAACCGGAAAACTTAAAATTTACAATAATAGAAATACAATATAAAATCCCTATGACATACATATTGAATGACTGTGAGGCTTTCGAACTTAAAGCTTAGTACGCAGAAACTAGAAATATTTCTAGTTGTGTCAAACTCCATATAAAAAAAAAAACCCTAGAGATAATTTCTGTACATAATTTCTAGAGACTTTTCTAATGAGTATATGCAGCAGCTAGAAATGTATACTCAAAAAATTTTGAGAGTTGCCACATCGATTACATTGAAGTGGATTGTGTGGATGGCATTGAACAGCTGAATTTCTGCTAGAAAAAATGAGCAGCACATTATTTCTAGGCACAAGTGTGCCCGTATTACTCTTTTACCTTTTTGTTTTGCCATTTTTTTGGGTTTTTGGGATTTTTCCGGTATTTTTAAGGGGCACACAGGGTCTTAGCATACACAATAGAAATAATGTGTAAATTTCTATCAGAAATAATTCTAGTTCCTGCGTACTAAGCTTAAAGACATTTTATAGAAAGAGAAAATTTAAAAAACAGGTACGCACTAACTTGGTTGAAAAAATAGTAATAAGAAAAAACGGATAAATTGATGGGGGTTTTAGATTGGAAAAACTCATGGTCATCATGTCAATTGATGATGGTGAGCGATTGAGTCTTTTAAGGATGTCAGGCTAATGTAAACAGTGACAGTACTAAAATCGTAAGGGAACTAACTTTTATCGTCGGGCAGCTAAATTGTGATTATGAGAAACGATATAGCGGCATCCCCGTTTACTTTACCGTCTGTAAACGACAGCTCACTATCGGATGTTGAGGGAGTTTTACTGATGTTACCTAAATGTGAAAATCGAAATATTTATGATATGAGCTTAATATGGTCTTTAAAAAACTACATTTTCGAAAAAAAGCCAGTTTATTAAAAATCAATTCAAATTTTAATTTAATGTAAGTAAATATTTTATGTACTCGTATAACAGCCTACTTTTATTTTTAAATGAAAAATAATCAAAACTATTCCGTTCCATCAGTTTTATAGATTAATTGCCTTCCGTTTTTAACAGCCCTGTTTTTGTCAATTAAAGGGCGATTGAATATAAATTGTAGGAAACATATGATAAATTATTAAAGGAAGTATAGATGTGGAGCGCAAAAAAAGAAACATAAGGGAAAAATACTATATGAGATGCAAAAGAAATAAATAAACAAAAATAATAATTAACAACAATAATCAGCAATCAATCGGGAACATGCAGCACTTTCCATTAAGTAATGTTATAATCTCAAAGTGCGTGATAAAAAGCGATAGGGAAAGAACCAACTATTCTATTAGACAGTTCCGTCTTTCCACTAATTGTTTTAACTGTATAACCTACCAAGCTCAGGCAAGTAAATTGTTCTTAAAAGCGTCAAATAGTAAACTCTTTGAAACGAAAAGATCTGATGCTCCTTAAGTGTGAAAGTTGTAACACTCATGTGTTTAAGTCAGCGATTAGATTCTTAGCAAAATTTAATCTCAATACCTAAAAGCTGATAAAATATAGATACAGACATATAGATCTAGGAAGCCTACGGTGTTGATCTAAGTATTGATTAAGAATAAACATATATGGGATCAAGCATGCTTTCGTTTATGCAGCACAGAAAAAAATACTATGTCTCGGCTCAAAAACTGAGAGGCAAAACCCTTAAATTTAAAGGCAATATATAAAGTCAAATAACATAAAAGAATAAAATTAAAAATTAAATAAGAAAATAATAAAAACAATATACAAATATTACTAGAATGGAATGACATACTACTATTAAATCTTACTCCCTGCAGTATTATATTCCAAGGAAAATGGACCAAGCAAATAGATTGTGGACCTAAACAAGAACAACTTTATCTCGCTCTTTCAATGTACGAATTATAACCCACAAGAATCATAATAGAATATAGCCTAGCAAAACTACTAACGATGAAGTCTAAACGGTCTTAAGACCATGAATCATAAGCTAGTGAATATTATTGTAAATGACTTGCTCGCGCTCTTTTTATTAGTTTAAAATACACACAACTAGTGCTCTAAAATACAACCACAAAAAAGAAGAATAAATCTTACCATACAATTACTAAATCAAATCTTATTATATGGAGCCTCCTTCACAAACAGAATACAATAAAATCAGACCCTAATCTAAAATCCAAAAACTGGATTTAGAGCTAGGGTGTATAAAACGACTAATACAAAGAAGAAAAATCAGAAAATACCAATATTTAGTGGGTATAAACCAATCCGGTGATACTTAAAGTACATTATTTTAAAAACACACTACAATTAAAAATTTTAAGTACTCTACCGCCCGGTTTGCAAAATACCGATTTTTAAGTCATCTCGAGCTTTAGTACATCACAACCTTATTTTTCCATCCAAATTCAAGATTAGTGCAAAGGTTCAAGAAGAATAAAACACAATACAATGGTTTCATGAATTAAATAAATAACTCAGATCAAGAAAACATAAATCCTTTAGCGACAATAAGTTTTGAGCACTAAAGAAAATAAGTCTCCTTCCCTAAATTATTTGAAAAAATTATCACTTCATCTCTGCAACATTTCTGCAAATCAGTCTCATCCCCTGCTCAACATGGCTTCGTAAAAAATCGGTCAAGCATGACCAATCTTTTAGAATTCACAACTTTAGTAAATGATGCTTTCCTCTCGAAAATGCAAACTGACGTCATTTACACAGATTTCAGTAAAGCTTTCGACACTGTACACCATGACCTATTACTTCTCAAGCTTGTCCGTATTGGTTTCCCCCCCTCACTTATATCTTGGATTTCTTCTTATTTAAAGGGTCGGACACAAAGAGTACTCCTAAGATTGGCTACCTCGAAACAAGTTCATGTTACTTCTGGAGTACCTCAGGGTAGTCATCTTGGTCCTTTACTCTTCACTCTTTTTATAAATGATCTTCCCTCTGTTTTATCTCATTCTCGCATTCTCATGTACGCAGACGATGTGAAGCTTATTTTCTCCTACTGTAGTTCTCTAAATCATACTTGCTTACAAGATGATTTAAATTCAATGCATCTTTGGTGTAAGACTAATCAGTTGCTTCTCAATTGTTCTAAATGTATGTTTATGACTTTCAGCCGAAATAACCCCTTCATTACCAACTACT
>JARNME010000404.1:52114301-52184421 GCA_030179655.1 Scaptomyza flava
TACTGGCAATAACTATATGTCATTAATCTTAATGTTCGGTGTTTGTGTTTGCTTAATCCCTCAACAGAACAAGCTTAATATAAATCTCAAATTTAGCTTACTGCAAAAATCTATAAAAAAAAAAAAAAATTAAATAAAATTTAAACATGCATATAAGAAAAACATGGTTTGATAGTTTATTAACAAAGTACACCAATTTAAAAAATATTCATTGGTTTATTTAAAAGTTATACTTATTAGCTCTATAAAAGTAACTCAAGTCAGTGCAATAATCAAAACAGATACATGCAAATGAAGGTTAGAAACGTGAGAAGCGAACAAGTTGGGTGTGCGTTAGGAGGAGGGACAATCAATTAACATACCACCTGCATTTCATAGACACTCGTGTATTAAACCGTACTTGGGGGCGTGGCTTATTAAATTAGTACAAAAAGGATCACTTTCCCCCCTAACACTTTCTCCCTCTAACACATTCTCTCTCCAACACTTTCTCCCTCTATCCTCTCCCCCTCTTTAACATTCTCACTCTAACACATTGTCCCTCTATCCGTTCCCCACTTACACCTTCCCCCTCTCACAACCTCTCCATCTAACTCTTTGTAATCTTCATCTACAAGTATCAATTCTCTTGTTTAAAAACAATGTGTTGATCTTGCTGCTGCGAACGAAAATTCTCATCCTCGCTTACATAGCCCCTCCACGAAGGTGGTTGTTGTTGCAACTGTTGATCACAACAGTGTGGCCTACGAATGTACTGCTCTTTGACTAGCGTACTTCAAACAAGCACAATCTTGTCTCAATCCTTTCATCCTTTTATCACTGGTTTTCACAACCATAAAAATTCATTGTTTATGAATTGCCTGCAGGTGTGCAAGGCAACCCACGTCAAACAGGCTCCCTCTCGATTCTCTCTTATCTGCTTACTCGTAGCTATGAAACCTGCGCATAGTTGACTCTCCGTTTCACTCTAGTAGCTAAGAAAACTAGCACTTAATAGTTTCATAGGCAATGTACTTTTCTCTTTAACACATTAGCCAACTAATGTACTTGACCTTTGACTAGCGCACTTCACGCATACACAAACTTGTTTGTAAGTCTTCCTCCCTCTAACACTTTACCCCTCTAACTCTTTACCCCTCTTACAGACATTCTCCTTCTCCACACTAAATTTTTCCTCTCTAACAATTTCTTCCTCTTACACCTTCTCCCTCTATCAATTTACCCCTCTATCCTTTCCCACTCTTGCACCTTCTAACTCTAAAACACCCCTCTTTAATCATCTCCTGTATCACTTTCTCCCTCTAACTCTTTAAAATCTTAATCTACAAGTATCAATACTCTTGTTTAAAAACAATGTGTTGATCTTGCTGCTGCTGCGAAAGAAATTGGTTAATTGGTTAAATAGCTAAAATTGATCCTGTCATTATCACAACCAAAAAGATCAATGTTTATGGCTTGCTTGTCAAACAGGAGCACACTTGACTCTTAAACAAATTGGTTGCATGGCCAAAACTAGCCGTGTTAACACTGATTTTCACAACCATTAGGATTTTATGTTTATGGCTTGCTTGTCAAACTGGAGCACACTTGACACCAGATGCCTTGCTCACAAAACGCACATGAATGTTGTTGTTGTTGACAAAAAACGATGTATGTTGTGGCTTGCTTGCGCATGTTCAAGGCAACGCTCTGAAAACAGGAGCACACTTGACACCAGATATTATGATAACTGATTCTCAAGGATGCTGTTGTTGATGATGCTATTGACAATAACAATGCACTTGACACTGGATCCTATGATCATCGATTCTGAAGGATGGTGTTGATAATTTCAATGTGGCCATGCCTTTGGCACGATCATGGGAAAAAGGGACATAAATTATAGTATTGGGGGATAATAAAAGTGCTAAAAAAGAAAAGGTTATAAAAAAAGTGTCAAAAAAGGGTCCTAAGACATAATGGGGTCATAAGCTGTCAAAAAAAGTCACAAATTGTCACGAAACCCCCAGTTCCCAAATACTAACGAACTATAAAAAAAAAACCTACTTGAATCATGAACAACATTCTCGGATTCAGTAATTCCATTCTTATTGAAAATCAAGTTCTAAATCTGGGGTTTTGGGTACGAAAAACTTGATATTTTCCATAAGGTAAAGTATAGTAGTGAACGAAAAAAACAATAAATCGAGGAGTGTTTGAACTCACAGGCGATGTGTTAACACCTGTTTGTTGGTGTGTTTGTAACTGTATTATTTCTATGAGCACGTTTTCTTGAACAACAAGTAAGAAGGTTCTAGTCAGGAGAGCCCGACTAGAGGATACCCTGAACCCAGTTGCAACAAATATATATAATTTATAGTGTTGCTGGCCGGTTTGGACGATATTTTCAGAAAAGTTCAATCGTTACCCATTGTTTTAACCCCCATTTTTACATTTTCCAAATTTGATATTTTTTGTAATCGATTCAATGTGTATATTGGAAACCAGAATAGTTATCGATAGTTTGAGACGAACAATCGGCTGCTTCTCTGGATCTTAGCTCAAGCAAAACGAAGCGAATGCAAAGCAACAAACACAGCGATCGTTAACTTACGAGAGAGATTTCGTTTTTTACGACCACTTTTCTCTGCTGCAACAGCGTATAGATGTTAAAACATGAAAAAAAAAAACGAAAAATAATATACGAGGTGTACCAAAAATAAAATGAATGCTCTATCTCCTATCTATTTATGTATATACAAATTTTATGTTGGTTTGTGTACGCTTCAAAAACTCAAAGGTTCTACACCGATTGAGCTCGTAGGAGATTTTAGGCAAAAATTGTCCGCAATTCTTCGATCGACACCAGCAGACGATATAAATGCTTGCCTGAAATGTTCAATTGACCACGAATATGCGTGACCATTTACAGAATGATCCTTTAGCTGAGGTATTCTCACGACAGTTACTGGAAATTGGCAAAGGACAGCTGCCAGTCGATGAGACGTCTAGACGAATGTCATTTAATGTCATTTTCCTACATACATATGGTCTGCGCGTGCAAATAATATGAAACCTCATGAGAAGGCCAAGCTAGCGCGGACCGTTGGCTGACGGGAAACGCTGCACTTGCACTTTAGCCAAACGTATGAGTACAATCGTTCTCCCTCTCTTTGTAGCTGTTAACTGATAACAGCATAAGCTGATAAATGTTAGCCATAAGCCAAGAATATATTTCGATTTGAATAAAGACATTGAATAAACGAACCTCAAAGTAACAAGATGTTACTTGTTACAAGAGAAAGAGCAACCAACTTTGGTGGGAAGATAGCTGGTAACGACCCCCAAAGAACAGCATCCTTTTGGAGCCATGCCCTCCTATTTCGCCTCCTGTTCTCCACCTTTACAACTTTAGCTAGAGTCACCAAATTGGAAGAAGATAGCATTGACATCCCAAAGATCTGCCTAAAAGTTGGATGCCCCCCTACAGGCCCTAGCTCCTTCCACACCTTACAACTTCGAGCTTGAGCCACCAAATTTGGAAGGAAGATAGCTGGTGGCATCCCCAACGATTTCGCAACTTACGTTTCTTACCTTTTTTTTGTGCATATACACTCCCCGAAATTTAATTAAAGGCACCTCATTTTTTGTACGTATTTCATATTAAAAATTAGGGAAAAAATTTTGTTGATATTTTGTACTATTTAGTTCTTTATTAGTTGTTTAACAATGTAGTTTACAAAATTACAAAAAAGCTAACAATATTTTAAGAGCAGATTTTTCAAAAATCACTGCGAAATTCAATTAAAGGCAGTTTTTCAAAAATAATAATTTAAATGGTTATTGGGTGGTTTTTATAGAATTATTGCTAATTAATAATGTGTCGATCCACCAGCTTTGGAAATAACCGCAAAAATTCTATTTGACAGTAGTCCGTAACTCCTCTAAAGACTGAAATTTTCTTCCACCGGCGTAAACACGTCTAGCAAGATTTCTCCACATGTCTTCGATAGGATTTAAGTCTAGGGAACGTGCTGGCCACTCCAAAAGTTCAATTTCCCCTGCCTGAAACCATTGACGACTGGCTTGCGAAACATGTATTGGGGCATTATCCTGTTGGAAAATGGTTTCTTGGTCCGGCTGCAGCTCCAAAAAGCTTAAAAGTTCTTTATCTAGCAAGTTTGTATAAACTTCTGAATTCATTCTTCCAGAAATCTTGCAAATAGGCGTCCTATTGTAAAAACTGATTCGAGCCCAAAACATCAACGAGCCAGCGCCACAGTTTCTCTTTGTTGAAAAGCGTTCAGGTCCACTCAAATCATGCCAATAGTAATTAAAACTATCTGGGCCATCAAGATTAAATTTTTTTTCATCCGAAAAAATCACTTGCTTCCACTCTTCTGTCATATGCCATATGGTTTTTTGCAAAATCCAGCCTTGCTTGTTTATGGACTTTGGTAAGAGCTGGCTTCGACTTCATTTTCGTCCACTTTAGTCGGTTACTGCCCGATAAAATTTGCTGCACTCGACGTGTAGTTATTGGCAGTTTAAAATCAGTTTTAATTTTAGAAGCTGTTGCATTTTCCTTTATGCCGGAGCGAACTATTGCGGCTTTGTTCTTTGACCAATTTTTGTTATAGTTTCCCTTTTGTTTGATCAAATTGTCCACTGCTGATGCAGAACGGTTTAATTTCAGCGCAATTTTTCGATTGGACATACTGGTATCCTTGTAAGAAGGACCTTTGCAATTTCATCGGAGGAAAATGTAGTTCCCCTTCCCATCTTGAATTTTGAATTGAAGTCATTTTTTTTTTTTTGTTATTTTATAATCGTCAATAGACTTAGCACTTCAAATTAGTCCGAACAAAATTTATTTGACTTCACAATATTCCCCAGGAACAGCTACAAAACCATTGCCTTTAATTGAATTTCACATCGAAAGTTGTAACTTAACAGAAAATTCGGCGAAAACAATCTTAACACTAACGGTAAATGCATTTCTGAAACTTAAAATAGACTACGAATAAGAATAACAAAAGGAGATGACAAAAACAAGGTACCGTTATCTCCAAACATGATTTTTCATGACAAAATGAGGTGCCTATAATTAAATTTCGGGGAATGTATCTGTTTTGATTATTGCACTGACTTCTAATTAACCAAAAAGTTTTTTTTCTAAATTTGTTAATAAACTAACAAATTAATATTTTGTTTTATGGTTATGTTTTAATTTTATTATTTTTTATAGCTGTTTTAATTATATTAAATTTGAGATAACTATTGTGCTAGTTCCGTTGGGGGATTAAGCAGACACAAACAACGAAGACTAAGATTAAATATATATAGTTATAGCCGGTAGAGCACACAGGTCACACTCCATGATTTTGTTTCGGCTTTATAAAAAGCTTTTTTAAATCAATCTTATATGCCTAAGTTCTAGTACTCACTATATACATACTTAAGAATGCTTACATGTATGTCACTATTCTTAAAGCTTAAAGAAGCTGGTATTAAAAATAAGTTTAAAAAAAAAATTTAGATCTGAATATTAATACAACATCATTTAATGAGATTATTATTTTTTAATGCCTATATTCGATTCTGTTCTCTCTCTCCAATAATATATTTTGCCTTAACATTCTGTGAGGTAGTGAAAACTACTACACGCGTCCGAGAGCTTCTCAAGGACGCGGCCGGTGACTGGTGCGAGTGGATGGGGTTAGGCAGTTAGTGCGCAGGCTTCTGGGTCTTACCCTCAGCCTTACCAGCTGGCTGGTTGACTCTCACCCGCCCGTACTAACACAGAACTTCGCCCGACGCCATGGTCGGCGACGAAGAGCCATTTGGGGGAGTGATTGGTTAGTTCTCCGAGTATTACTCGGGACTAAGCAACCTATTTTTTCAAGTGTCTCTCAAATCGTCGCCAGTGCGTAAGGCATGCTCACGAACCCCCTGCTATTTCCCCTACACTTTTCTCTATTGCCCCGACCCCTAGGTATACTATGGCACAGCTCCCCCAGTGTCCCAGCAATTTACAAATTTTCTGTAAAACCCCTGGACGCGACTGAGACGCCGACCTCGATCTGAGGAATTACGTTCTTACAGATGGCGCCCGAGCAGGGACATTGGCAAACACTTTTGGGAGCATAACATCATGGTGGCTTAAAGAACCACCACCACATAGTACCTAGGGAGTCCAGGGTCGCCCTAAGCCAGAACTATGTTACGTTTTCTTGTTGTTTGTGTCCTTGTTTTGTGCCCTGTTGTTGTCAAAGCCTCAATATTTAAGTCTCTTTGCCCTTTGCACGTCGCCTTAAAACATCCATCCCCCTTCAACACGGAAGTCTTGGCTTTGCTGTCTTTGCAGGCTAAGGCTACAGAGAAGATGCGCCGACGCTCAATAAGAGCAGCGCTGCTGACGCCTATTAAGGGCAGCGCTGCCAAATTCTTATATGCGCATCGCTGCCATCGCCCATCAATGAGCAGACCGCGAGCTGAGGATAGGCAGTCAAGACCCGGTCACCGAAGCGAGCACATCACAGTGCGACTCAACGATCCTCTCGAAGGATAATAATAACTTAAAATCTACAGATCCTCTTGAAGTAATAATTAAAAATCTACAGATTCTCTCGAAGGATAATAATAACCATGACCTCCGAGGCATCGACAAAGCAGTAAGAGGAAGACACGAGCACTGGCAAGACACCCGTAATCTACAGTCGCGAAGTGAACTCCGAGGCATCGACGGAGCAACAGCAGGAAGACCCGAGCACTGGCAAGACACCCGAAGTCTACAGTCGCGAAGTAACCTCTGAGGCGTTGACGAAGCAGCGAGGGGAGATCTGGAGCTGAGAAGGCCACTCAACGGCAACGACAGCTACAGCGGAAAAAGGCAACGACAGCAACGATCAGTTTCGGCAACGGCAAGGAGGAACGAAAATTGACACAACGCAGGAAAGTCGTCGGGGAAAGGTCACCGTCCGTCACCGTCACCTTGTAGCTGCATATACCATGCTTGAGCGCACCGCAGAGCGGAGCAAAGGTATCTCGGAACAAGTTGGCATTTTTGCATGACGCTTAGCCGAAAACGTGTAGAGACCCAGAATTCGGAATAAGAGACTGGCGAGGAAATTTGGCGGATTTGCTTAATTAGTCTTACAAGTGCGCAAATCCGGGGCAGATCGCAGCTTTCGGAGCGGGCTTAACAAATTCGGTACGCGCAAGTGGTAACCGCAGTGTCTCACAACGGCAATTACAACGCGACCACAGAGGGCAACGGCAGCGACAACAACAACCACAGGGTGCAACCTCCACTGTAGCAGCAATCGCAACAACGGCCACGATCGGTGGCAACGTCCGGCAGCAACGACAGCAGCAGAGACAACAACAACGACGGCTAGCGGGATTAGCAAAGTGGTGATTTGCAAACAGTGGCAGCAAAAAGTTCGCAAAACCAAAACCCCTACATCGTCACCAGCACACACACTCCACACACACCCGGCTAGGCATAGGCGTGGACTATGTTTGGCCTAGTCAACGTGACTGCAGGGAACACACACACTCCACACACCCGGCATCGACACCAGCACGCACACAGGAATACACACACACAGGCACGCACACCCAGGCTAACACACACACACACAGGCAAAAACACCCCGGCTTACGCACACACACAGGCATATATACACGCAAACACCACGCCATTCTTCCGAAGGCCAGCGTTGGCGCGATCTCCACCATTGCTACAGCCTAGACTGGGCTTATCCCTGCTTCAGTAGAGGCTGTATCTCCGGCAATGGCGGCAATGGAGGCATCTTCAGCGGCGCTTTTGGTAGCGGCTGCTGAGCGACCAACGTTGCACTGAGCTGGTAGCACGGTGATAACAGCCCACCCACCCAGGTCTCCCGTTAACCTACGGAGCATACTAGCGCAGATGGGGGTTTGCATAGATGGAATAAGTGCCCGGTTTGACACCAAGAGGAACATCAATAATCTGGAGCGCGAGGAGCTGGCAAGACTAGTGGACTTGCAAAGGCAAGCTATGAGCTGTCTGGGTTCTGCAGCAACTGATAAGACCGTCCAGACAACGCCAATAGTTGAGGGCGGCTCCAATAGAGTTGCTAGGAGTATACATGGTTCGAAGGTACAAGCCAAGGGTACTCCGAAACGATTGCGCGATGTTTCCACATCTCACCGCAGGACACCCCCAAAAAGGAGCAAGATGACTGCGACTGCAAATATAAGCACGCAAAATCATGAGCCCCCCCGTGTGTCATTCCTGCCTTAGGATAATCCCTGGTCGAAGGTGGTTGGCCGCAAAGGCAAAGCAGCTCGTACATGGGCTGACGCAGTCACCGTGTCTGGCCTGGGCGACTGCAGCTATGCAGATATTCTAAAAGTGGTTAGGAGCGAGCCATCACTTGCACATCTGAGAGAAGACGTTAGCACAATCCGCAAGACGGCTAAAGGCGATCTGCTGATTCGGCTTAGCAAACAGCCGGCACACAGTGCAACTGAGTTGCAGCTCGCCGTTGGCAAGGTGCTGGTTGGACGGGATACGGTGAAAACTTTATCGGAATCCAATCAGGTAGAAATCTGCGATCTGGATTAGCTGGCGACCAAGGAGGAGGTCCTGGATGCTGTTAGGTCTGCCCTTGAAGACCCAACGCTGGATGGCAGCGTCGTCAAGTCGTTGCGGCACACGAGGGCTGGCCTGCAAACTGCAACCCTGGGCTTACCGACGGCTAAGGCGGTTAAGCTGGTCGAAAGTGGGAAAATCCGCATCGGGTGGGCGGCATGCCGCATTAAGCCTTTGATGCAGCCAAGGCGCTGATTCAAATGCTTGGAATATGGCCACATCGCTGCCCATTGCAAGTTCACGGTTGACCTGAGTAAGACTTGTTACAAGTGTGGAACCCTCGGTCACATCGCGAGAGCGTGCAATCAGCCGCCAAAATGTGCACAAGAAAAGGTGAAAAGACGACTGACCATGGGACAGGCAGTTATAGGTGTCCTGCCTACCGGGAAGCTGTTAAACACGTCAAATGGTGAAAGTCAAGCAGCTTATATGGCAAATTTGGACTTGGATCTCCTCAACACTGGGACAAGAAATACGTTCAACAGGGGTAGCGCTGGATCAATCATCGACCTAACCTACGTTAGCAGTACACTCGCCCGCACGGCCCAGTGGCGTATAAGTTACTGCTACACTGGAAGCGACCATGAGGCCATTGTTTTCACAGTAGGCGAAAATCTGCGGTCGCCGGCAAGGCCACCCTCTGGAAAAACGTTCCGTGTTGAATCCCTAAACACGGTCACCTTCGTCAATGCCATCTCACGAATGGCAGCAGGCGGACCAGCGCTGGTTATGGTGGAACAGGTAGCTGAGCAATCGGGCTTTACTTGCGCTGCAAGCTTGCCCTTGCGTAAGGCCTATAAACTCCATCATACCAGCATGTTCTGGTGGAATGAGAATATCGCCGAGGTCAGACGGGTATGCCTGAGGGCGAGAAGGCAGTATCAGCGAGCAGCGCGTAGAGACTCGACCTCAACACGCTCACTGCAGTTGGAGTATAAGTCAGCAAGGGCAGTTCTAAAAAACACAGTCAGGGCCAGTAAAAAGGAGTGCTTTCTCAAGCTTTGCGACTCGGCGGACAACGATCTCTGGGGCAGAGCTTACAGGATGGTAGTCAAGCGCATTGGCAGAGGCAGAGGCGATGCTCGTGTGAAGAACATAGTGGAAACCCTTTTTCCTCAAAGAATTAGCCCACTACCACCGGTTGATGGACCGTCCACATTTAAGGGCTTCATTCCGGTCGCGGTGGAGGAGATGGAGATTGCTGCACGCAAGCTAATAGCCAAAAGGCCCCGGGTCCAGACGGTGTGCCAAAACGCTGCCTGAGGATAGCAATCACCTTGCAGCCCGGTCTGTTTGCAGAGCTGTACTCTAAGTGCCTGCGTGAGGGTACTTTTCCGGACAGGTGGAAGGTACAGCAACTTGTGCTCTTACCCAAGCCAGACATACCCCCTGATGATCCCTCGGCATACAGGCCCATCTGCCTCATTGATAACGGTGGAAAGGTGGTCTATCGCCTTTCCAGTATGGTTTCAGAAAGGCAGGATCTACTACTGACGCCATCAGAACGTTTGTCAGTATAGCGTCTGAAGCTATCGCCGGCACCCGCTGGCGTTTCGGCAGTAAGCATTACTGTCTTGTCGTGACCATTGACGTGAAGAATGCCTTCAACACTGCCAAATGGAGCTGCATCCTGGATGCTTTGGTTCTTCTTCGGGTTCCAAATTACCTAGTAGCGATCGTGAGGAGCTATTTTGAAAACCGAATCCTTCGGTATCAAACGGACGAGGGAAAGGAATACGCTATCTCTGCAGGAGTTCCTCAAGGATCTGTTTTAGGCCCTCTCCTGTGGAACATCATGTATGATGGCATACTTCGAATCCAGCTACCAGAGGGGGCTAACGCAGTTGGCTACGCTGATGACGTCGCCATAGTAATGTTGGCTAAGGATCTACGGCGAGTCACTGAGCTCTGTAATTGGAGCGTAGATGCCGTGACTCAATGGTTGTCATTCGTGGGGCTAAAGTTGGCTGCTCATAAAACGGAGGCGGTGCTCATCAGCAGCAGAAAAAATGTGGAATACGTTGATATCACGGTGGATGGCGTCACGTTGAAGTCTAAGGATTGGATCCGCTACCTAGGTGTGATCATTGACAGGCGCCTCAGTTTCGGAGAGCATCTCGCGTTTGTCACAGGAAGGCGGTGGTTACCAGACGCGCACTGGCGAGGATGATGCCATACACGCGAGATCCCTGGCAGCATACGAGGTTGCTTCTAATGCACGTCATGAAGTCGGTCATCCTGTATGCAGCACCAATCTAGATCGGCGCTACAATGGTGGCTAGCTACATGAGGGGCATAGAGTCAAGTTATCGGCTGTCTGCTATGCGGGTATGCTGTGCCTTCAGCACTGTGTCATCGGAGACAGCGTTTGTGATAGCTGGGATGACTCGAATCCGTATCTCTGCCCTGGAAGCTGGTCCTTCGGAAAGAAGAGCTGTTCGGGCGGCTGCCCGCGAGCGGACCTCGAGACCTGGCAACAGCAGTGGGACTCATCCAACAAAGAGCGTTGGAAGTATCTCCTCATCCCAAATTTACGGCGATGGGTGGAGATCAAGCACGGGATGGTTACATTCTACCTCACCCAGTTCCTCAACGGCCATGGTTGTTTCAGGAGCTACCTGAAGCGCTTCCAGCATGACTCCTCTGCTTTGTGCAGCTGGTGCGACGACGGCAGGAAGGAGGGCGTTAAGCACGTCTTCTTTGACTGCGGGCGATTCGCCCACCAGACTTGTGGTGGAAAACTTGGCGGGCCAGCCCATAACTCCAACTACCCTGGTGGCCCTTATGATTGAGCATCAAGAAGTTTGGCATGCGGTCTGCGCGTTTGCAGATTCAACGATGGAAGAGCTACGACGGCTGGAAAGGGAACGGGCGAGCTCATCGTAGTCATTGCCACTACTTCTGCGAAGCAATGCTTCACGGTGGTCCCGCAGAGGCTGGCAACGACTGCGAATGTTTACATTTAGCATAAGTTAACACTAGGCTTAAATTTTTATTGAAATAAAAAATAAATAAAAAAAACACACGCACACACCGTATGGTGGGTGGTTTTACAGAATACCCACCACAGAATGCCAAAGCTTGTCTTAAGAGGGGACTAAATGGCCCTAAGGCAGAGACCAGTAATGCCTTAGGTAGAACCCCTGGAACCCCATTTGGAATTGACGAAACCTGGGCTGACGGTAATCCGTATTCTATCACCTGAGTAAGCGGAGTGAAATCTAGCCGAAATGGCTGATAGGCTAATGCTGCTACTGCCCCCGTCCCGTTAAAACATAGCAAGTCTCCAGGATACGATCTTTGGTTTGTCGTCATTAAGTTGGCAGTACCGGTTCAGATGTTATATTCCTGATTAACGCGGATCTGGTTCTGAACGCCCGACCCCATGAAGGCGGGCGTCAACCCTAGCGTGGCCTCACTGCTCGCATATATAACCATGGGATTACAACGCGACGGTACAACAACCAGAGACAACGGCCCAAGAGTTGGGGCCCAACAGAATGAGCAATAATATAACCCCCCAAATTGAAAGAGAGAGAGAGGCTGTAAGGATTCTTGCACAGAACCACTGTGCTGGATTTGCTAGAAGCAGCAAGCTGGCGAGGTCACCGACCACAGTTTCGACGCCAGCCATTCAGGAGTTACACCAGGGCAGTAGCGAGCCATTGGAGCAACACCAGAGAACAGCGCTCAGTGACCTTGGAGAACAGATTTCTAAGCTGGTTAAGATGATGGAAGATGGCAAAAGGCGCTCAATCCATCAACCGATGCGGGACTCGATTGAGAGCATCAGGGCGCTCTACGAGCTGGTAGTTATCCAGCTACACGACAATAGGGCGAAGGCAGTGATACGGACGCACCAAGCTTCCCAGACGTCGCCAATCTTTGGAAAGGCCATCGATGGTAAGAGGAAGCAAAATCCTGGAGCGTGTACACCCTCTACCAAGAAGAGTAAGGGTGCGGCGAACACGCAGGTTTCGACCTCCACCCAAGCGACAGAGGACCAAGGGCCGAAGAGTGCTCCGAAAGCTCCCCAATGCAAGAGAAAGATTGCGAAAAATGGACTACGACACGGAAGAAGAAAAAAAGGGAGCGCAACCCAGGCAAAAGACGTATGCCAGAAAAGAGCAGACCAGATGCCATTGTCATTTCTGCTAAAGGAGAGGTAACTTACTCCGAAATACTTAAGAAAGTGAAGGCATACGGATTGCTAAGCGGTGTTGGCCAGACAGTTTCGAAAATCAGGAGAACTCAAAAAGGCGAGCTCCTGATTCAACTAAATAAATCTGAAGAGGGCACATCGACGATAAGAAACCTTCTTGGTGAGTCCCTTGGGGAGCAAGCGGAAGTCCGCGCGCTCTCACGGCGAGTGAGAGTGCACGGATCTGGACGAGATAACCACGAAGGAGGACATGTACGAGTCCTTGAAAGCAAAGCTCCCTTTAGATGCCATCTTGGTGGAAGATTTCCATCTAAGAAAGGCATACGCGTTGACCTAGACGGCTTCCATCAAGTTGCCCGTGGACGACGCTAAGAAGGCTCTTGAGGCTGGAGTCGTGAAGGTAGGCTGGGCGGTTTCCCGAATAAGGGAATGGGTTACCGTCAACAGCTGCTTTAAATGCAAGGAGTTCGACCACTTTGCAAGGGACTGCAAGAGCACAGTGGACAGGTCCAAGCAATGCCGGAGATGCGGACAGCAGGACCACATCGCGAAGGACTGCACAGCAAAGCCACAGTGCATGCGGTGCACAAATAATAAAACAAGGGCGGACCATGAGGCTGGCAGTGGACAATGCCCAGTATTCCGGAGAGCATTTGCACATAAAAGATGAAGATAACACAGCTAAATCTAAATCACTGTGAGGCTGCACAGGCCCTTCTGTTACAGTCGGCACGGGAAAAACGAACTGACGTAGCTCTGATCTCTGAGCCATTCAAAAGGATACCAGGGAGCGGATGGATAGCCAGCAGAGACGGTAAGACAGCCATATAGGCTATAAACACGCCCCCCCCCCCCCCCCCCCGTGAAGTCAATGCAGACCATGACGGATTTGATAGGGCACGGATAGGCAGCGTTACATTCTACAGGTATTACGCAACTCCAAGCTGGGACTGGGGGAGTTTAAAAACATGCTAGAAGAAATTGTGGGTGACGCACGCGGACCATTCCCGCTAGTTATAGCTGGCGACTTTAACCCATGGGCTGTGGAATGGGGCAGCAGAAAGACCAACCGCAGGGGCTTCTACCTGTTAGAGAGTTCTCCGCACTGGATGTAATTCTGATGAATGACGGAAAATCGCTTACTTATCGGAAAGCTGGGAGTGGTTCAATCATTGACCTCACCCTGATGAGCTGCTCGCTACGAAGGGGCCAAATGGAAAGTTAGCGAAGTGTTCACCTTCAGTGACCACCAAGCCATCTACTTTTAGCTACACAGTAGCTTATCAAAGAAGCCGCCCAAGCTTACAGGACCGAAGTGGAAAGACAGCTGCCTGGACAAGCAAACTTTTGGGACCTGCTAGGCTATCCGGAATGGGAAAGTGGCAATTCAGAGGATATGGCAAAGCAACTAGGAAGGAACACAGCTGATGCTTGCGACACATCCATGCCTAGGCGGAAACCAAGCAGGAACGGATCACCTTGCTACTAGTGAAATGATGAAATAAACCAGCTAAGAAAAAAGTGCCTTCGTGCAAGGCGACTCTCTTAGAGGTCCAGGGACCGCCCGGACTTTGACAGTAGGGCAGACGACTTCCGGAGGGCCAAGCATAGTATCAAGCGCAATAAAGCCAATTGCTTTCGCCAGATATGGGACGAGGCCGACATCAACCCATGGGGAACTGCGTATAAGGTGGTTACCAAAAAGGTTAAGAGCCAATCCACGCTAAGGACTACATGCCCAGTGGAGCTACAAAAAATCGAAGTGGCTCTGTTCCCACAGCACCCACGGGTGCAGTTGGAAAGCCCCCCACTTGACTCGGATCACATAAGCCCGGTGACAACTGACGAGGTGACGGCGGCAAGCACACAGATTGGTGACCGACAGACCCCAGGGCCTGACGGAATACCAAACAAAGTGCTAAAGCTCGCAATAGCCGCAAGACCCCAGGAATTTGCGGACACTTACACTCGCTGTGTTCAGGAGGGAGTATTCCCAAGAGTATGGAAAGTCCAGCGACTCATCCTGTTGCCAAAAGGAGACAAACCGGTCGAAGAACCATCGCGCTTCAGACCGATTTGAAAAAATCATATACGCAAGCCTGCTTAATATCTTGGACGCCAGACACGCTCTTTCGGGAGCCCAATTCGGATTCCGCAAGGCATGGAGAACGGTGCCCGCGATCGAGGCAGTAGTCGACACCGCAACAAAAGCGATTGAAAGGACAAGATGGAGATGGGGCGAAAAGAAATACAGCGCAGTAATAACGCTGGATATTCGGAACGCGTTTAACTGGACGCGCATCCTAAATGCCCTTAGAATAATTGGAATACCGCACTACCTGATGAGAATTCTAACGAGCTATCTTTCAGACAGGACTTTGGAATACGATACAGAGGATGGAATTAAACGATTGAACGTTACTGCAGGTGTTCCACAAAGCTCTTATTGGGACCCCTCCTGTGGAACGTGATGTACGACGAAGTACTCAGACTGCGCCTGCATAAGGTATGTAAGCTTATTGGACTCGCAGATAACCTGACCCTCGTAGTTGTGGTAAAACACATTCGAGAAGTAGAAGAAGCAGCTAATGAATCTATTAAGATAATAGCATCATGGATGCAGGCTGCAAGCCTGGAACTAGCAGAGCAGAAGACAGAGGCAGTTCTGATAACGAGCAGGAAAAAGACTGAACTTATGGAGGAGGAGGTTGGTAATGTTACCATCAAAGCCAAGCCATACATCAAATACCTAGGAGCTATACAGGATAACAGGCTGGGTTACCGGCCTCACATCGAGTAAGTCGGTATACAGGCAGCAAAATTACAGGCAGCCGTCTCTAAGATGCTGCCAAACCTAGGAGGACCCAAGGGTGGAAGGCGACTACTTCTTGGAAAAGTAGTGGCGTCAGTTGCTTTGTATGCTGCACCGATTTGGGCGGCAGCCCTGGACCGAAATACTACCCTTCGGAGGAAGCTGGCAGCGCCGTACCGACTAAGCGCACTAAGAGTGATATCGGGATTCCGTACGGTTTCGGATGACGCAGCACTTGTGCTAGCGAACATGATGCCTGTGGACCTACTAGCCCGCGAGATGACGGAAATTCATGCCTGGCGGAAGTCTATGGGAGGCATCGCACCTCCCGAATCTGTTAGGAGGTCGCAGAGACAGGCTTCCCTGGCCATGGGGCAGGCCAGGTGGACCTTCTCAACCAAAGGTAGATGGACGCATAGGCTCGTCCCATGAATCCAGGAGTGGATAGAACGAAGCGGAGGTGCTCTCAACTTCCATCTGACGCAGTTCCTAACCGGCCACGGAGGGTATAGGAAATACTTGTTTAAGTACAGGCCAGAGGAGATGCCGCAATGCCTGGTCTGCCCGGGCTGTGGGGAAGATCCTGAGCATGTCCTGTACCACTGCCCGCGATACCTGGCAGGAGCAGCACCTCTACCCCCAGTGGAAGAACTGATGTTGTACATGCTGGATTCCGAAGCGAATTGGAAAAGGGTAGTCCAGAGAATCATTTGCATTCAGAAGGCTCTCCGAAAGTGTGAAAGAGAGCGACGCGAAGCACTGAGCGATACCCAGTCAGCAAGAAGGATGGCCCGTGTACTGGGCGAATAAGGAGACGGCTTTTTTTAGGCAACCCATCCCCGAGAAGTAATACTTAATCGTGATCCCTTGGAGATGTGGCGTGTTGTTGTGTGGGGTGTGTTTAGTACGGGGAAATCGTGCTGACCTGGTGGTACGGGCCACCTGGTTTCTTTAAAAAATGCAAACCCTTCATGGCGTTCAAGAGAAAAAAACAAAAAAAAAACAACACACACCCACCACACACAGCGCACACACACAGGCATCCACACACACCCGGCCCACACACCCAGGCGTGCACATACACACAGGCATATACGCACATACACACCCAGGCTTGGGTGGCATTGAGAGCATCAGGGCGCTCTACGAGCTAGTAGTTTTACAGTTTTACAGCTACTCGACAATAGGGCGCTTCCCAGACGTCGCCAATCTTTGGAAAGGCCATCGATGGTAAGAGGAAGCAAAATCCTGGAGCGTGTACACCCTCTACCAAGAAGAGTAAGGGTGCGGCGACCACGCAGGTTTCGACCTCCACCCAAGCAACAGTGGAGCCAGGGTCAAAGAGTGCTCCGAAAGTTCCCCAATGCAAGGAGAAAGATAGCGAAAAATGGACTACGATACGGAAGAAGAAAAAAAGGGAGCGCAACCCAGGCAAAAGACGTATGCCAGAAAAGAGCAGACCAGATGCCATTGTCATTTCTGCTAAAGGAGAGGTAACTTACTCCGAAATACTTAAGAAAGTGAAGGCATACGGAATGCTAAGCGGTGTTGGCCAGACAGTTTCGAAAATCAGGAGAACTCAAAAAGGCGAGCTCCTGATTCAACTAAATAAATCTGAAGAGGGCACATCGACGATAAGAAACCTTCTTGGTGAGTCCCTTGGGGAGCAAGCGGAAGTCCGCGCGCTCTCACGGCGAGTGACAATCGAGTGCAGGGATCTGGACGAGATAACCACGAAGGAGGACATATACGAGGCCTTGAAAGCACAGCTCTTTTAAGATGCCATCTTGGTAGAAGATATCCATCTAAGAAAGGCATACGGGGCGACACAGACGGCTTCCATCAAGTTGGAGTCGTGAAGGTAGGCTGGGCGGTTTCCCGAATAAGGGAATGGGTTACCGTCAACAGCTGCTTTAAATGCATGGAGTTCGGCCACTTTGCAAGGGACTGCAAGAGCACAGTGGACAGGTCCAAGCAATGCCGGAGATGCGGACAGCAGGATCACATCGCGAAGGACTGCACAGCAAAGCCACAGTGCATGCGGTGCACAAATAATAAAACAAGGGCGGACCATGAGGCTGGCAGTGGACAATGCCCAGTATTCCGGAGAGCATTTGCACATAAAAGATGAAGATAACACAGCTAAATCTAAATCACTGTGAGGCTGCACAGGCCCTTCTGTTACAGTCGGCACGGGAAAAACGAACTGACGTAGCTCTGATCTCTGAGCCGTTCAAAGGGATACCAGGGAGCGGATGGGTAGCCAGCAGAGACGGTAAGACAGCCATACGGTCTATAAACAGGCACACGAGTATGTCGGTATGAAGGCAGCAAAATTACGGGCAGCTCCGTCTCGGATGCTGCCAAACCTAGGAGGAGCCAAGGGTGGAAGGTGACTACTTCTTGGAAAAGAAGTGGCGTCAGCTGCTTTGTATGCTGTACCGATTTGGGCGGCAGCCCTGGACGGTAATATGAGCCTTCGGAGGAAGCTGGCAGCGCCGTACCGACTAAGCGCACTAAGAGTGATATCGGGATTCCGTACGGTTTCGGATGACGCAGCACTTGTGCTAGCAAACATGATGCCTGTGGACCTACTAGCCCGCGAGATGACGGAAATTCACGCCTGGCGGAAGTCTATGGGAGGCATCGCACCTCCCGAATCTGTTAGGAGGTTGTAGAGACAGGCTTTTCTGGCCATGGGGCAGGCCAGGTGGACCTTCTCAACCAAAGGTAGATGGACGCATAGGCTCGTCCCATGAATCCAGGAGTGGATAGAACGAAGCGGAGGTGCTCTCAACTTCCATCTGACGCAGTTCCTAACCGGCCACGGAGGGTATAGGACATATTTGTTTAAGTACAGGCACGAGGAGACGCCGCAATGCCTTGTCTGCCCGGGCTGTGGGGAAGATCCTGAGCATGTCCTGTACCACTGCCCGCGATACCTGGCAGGAGCAGCACCTCTACCCCCAGTGGAAGAACTGATGTTGTACATGCTGGATTCCGAAGCGAATTGGAAAAGGGTAGTCCAGAGGATCATTTGCATTCAGAAGGATCTCCGAAAGTGTGAAAGAGAGCGACGCGAAGCACTGAGCGATACCCAGTCAGCAAGAAGGATGGCCCGTGTACTGGGCAAATAAGGAGACGGCTTTTTTAGGCAACCCATCCCCGAGAAGTAATACTTAATCGTGATCCCTTGGAGATGTGGCGTGTTGTTGTGTGGGGTGTGTTTAGTACGGGGAAATCGTGCTGACCTGGTGGTACGGGCCACCTGGTTTCTTTAAAAAATGCACACCCTTCATGGCGTTCCATGAGAAAAAAAAATAAAACATATACACACGCTTACGCACACCCAGGCTTACACGCACACACAGGCACACACACCCAGGCTTACGCAAACACACAGGCATTTACACACGCACACACCGGCATCCACACACACACCCAGACTCACGTAAAATAATAAAGATCCTAATGTAGATGAATTTGTGTGTGCTTTACTTTTTCCCCTTTTCCCCTATCCCCCTTTCAGCGAGTGTGCCTCACCCACATAGCCTACGTTGGGCAAACCTGAGGGGTAAGCTAGCGAATCCTTCGAGTTTCACTCTAGATTATGTGACACCAGCCTCTTGGCTTTGTCCCAGGTGTAGTGACAAGTGGGTAATAGCCAGACGTTGCAGCTGTTAGTGATCGGCTGGAGGATGGGAACGCATTCCGAGTCTTACTCTGTGCGTGACGAAATCCTCTCACTCATATCTCTCACACGCGTCCGAGAGTTTCTCAAGGACGCGGCCGGTGACTGGTGCGGGTGGATGGGGTTAGGCAGTTAGTGCACAGGCTTCCGGGTCTTACCCTCGCCTTGACCAGCTGCCTGGTTGACTCTCTTCCGCCCGTACTAACACAGAACTTCGCCCGACGCCCTGGTCGGCGACGAAGAGCCATTTGGGGGAGTGATTGGTTCGTTCTCCGAGTATTGCTCGGGACTAACCAACCTATTCTTTCAAGTGTCTCTCAAATCTTCGCCAGTGCGTAAGGCATGCTCACGAACCCCCTGCTATTTCCCCTATACTTTCCTCTATTGCCCCGACCACTAGGTATAGTATGGCACAGCTCCCCCAGTGTCCCAGCAATTTACAAATTTTCTGTAAAACTCCTGGAAGCGACTGAGACGCCGACCTCGGTCAGAGAAATTACGTTCATGCAGATGGCGCCCGAGCAGGGACACTGGCAAACACTTTTGGGAGCATAACATCATGGTGGCTTAAAGAACCCCTACCACAAAGTAACTAGGGAGTCCAGGGTCGCCCTAAGCCAGAACTATGTTACGTTTTCTTGTTGTTTGTGTCCTTGTTTTGTGCCCTGTTGTTGTCAAAGCCTCAATATTTAAATCTCTTCGCCCCTTGCACGTCGCCTTAAAACATCCAGCATCCGACCCCCTTCGCTACGGAAGTCTTGGCTTTGCTGTCTTTGCAGGCTAAGGCTTCAGGCTTTGCAGGCTAAGGCAGATGCACCGAATCACAGTGGTGCCCGTTGAACGGAACATCATTATAATAAAAAAATTTTAATGTTTGCTTTGCGGTTAGCCAGGTAAATCGATATTTACCAACTATCCATTTTTTCACTTTTTTTCAACTTTGATGGAAAAAAAAAAAAAAAAATGATCACATTTTACATCTGCCATATTTTCAAAATTATTTTTTTGATTATTCCGTTATCTTATGCAAAAGTTATCAGCAGCCCCAAGTTGCTCCTGTGGTTTTTATTGGTAAAATAGTGAAAAATTTGTGTTGCATGCATATCTGGGCCTTTTATGACACATAAGGGTGAAAACCAAATCTTTTCGTTATTGTTTCGTTCCTTATTGTTAAGATGCATGATTTTAATTTATCATTATGAAACCTTTTGTTAAATTCTGGACCATAAACGCAGGTGCAAGTAAAGGATATACAAATAAACTACCTGATACACACCATACATAAAAATTGCACTGGTGTACAAGTAGTAACATCCCATACAGGTAGGCAACTTATTCGGACACGTGCGTAGCAGCATTATTGCACAAATTGACCTAAGCTCAAATATGTAACAAATATATTATAAATTTTGCAGGCATGAAAGCTAACTCTTTTCTTAAACCCTTGATCCAAACGGTATATATCAGTTAGTAGATTAGACTATGTATTGAAAATAATCTCTGGATTAGTCTATCTCAGGATTAGTCTACGACTGAAAATTGGCGAGACAAGTACTACATTACTCTTCAAACATGCCATTGAACAATCAACACTTATTTGACCTGTTTAGGAAGTCAGACACAACAACAAATTTCATGGAAACGCCTTCGAAGAACTTGAAAATTGAAACTAAACTTAAGATGGATGCAAGCAAAGAGAATGATTGAGAGATTGAACTCCAAACACCAGGACTGGCTTATAATGATACTATCCTGGATACATTGACAGGACGTGAACCCAGCAAATCAACGGGCCGTGCAAGAGGAAGGCCAACTAAAAAGAGTGCTCACATATTAATAAAGAGGAAACTTGCAGATACAACAAATTATTTATCCACGGAACATTTATTGCAAGCGCAGAAAAAGTTGACCCTGACAGTCCATAAAATATTGGCGCATGGCAAGGATATAATTGAGTATCAGTCTTTGCCAATTGGAGAGCTCTCTGAAGAAGCACAAGCAACTAGAATGAAGCACTTATAGAGTCGTCATGAGGCCAAATTCTGACTGCCAGTTGGAATATGGAATCGAGGCGACACCTCTCTAACAGAGCGCTGTTGTAGACTTTTTACTCTGCCAGCGCATTTCGTGCCCGATTATCAAGCCACTCGGCTTGCGGATTGTGCTACGCTCTTTTTCCCTCAAAGCACAGCCAGCCAGCCATACTCTGTGTATATTCCCATAGCCAGCGATTTTGTATATATTGTCAGCTAAGAGCAGCTGACATTAAAAAGAAATCAAAATTAATTTAAATTAATATGGTTAAAATAATTAAATTAAGTAAAATATAGAATAAGATATAAATCTGAAAATATATTTAAAAGTTAACGTTAAAGCTCTGGGAAATTACAAAAAAAAAATTGAGTAGTCCAACATTTGTTGCGAGGATTGGGAAAAACCCAGAAAAACCCAATCAGACCAGCGTTAGATTAGTTATTAGTGGTTACGATTAAATAAAGCAATAAGGATCGATCTTTTTAGAACTGGAGCTGAGGCCTCCAAGGAGACAAGAGAATAAAGTTTGTTATAGTCGGAACATATAACACGAAATGGTTCATGAATTAAATAGTTGCTGAAGAAACGATCAAGGCTAAGGGGTAAAAAGTTACGTGAAGATCTAATTGGGACATTAAATTTAATTCGACTCAAAAGAACTGATGAGTCGATTTCACCATTAAGTAGGTTAGTAATAAATAATACTCCATGCATAGTTCTACGGTTTAACAGGGAGGGAAGATTTATCAAAAGGAGTCTACTTGAATACGGGGGTAAGTCAACTCCAGGAACCCAGTTAAAACTTCTAAGGGCAAATAGAAGAAATTTCTTCCGCACAGATTCAATTCTCTCCTGGTGAATCGAGTATTGTGGAGACCACACACAAGATCCATACTCAAGGATGGGACGAACTAGGGATGTATTAAGGGTTTTAGTGGTGTAGGGATCATTAAACTCTTTCGACCACCGCTTGATGAAGCCAAGGTTATTAATGGCCTTATTGACCATGGACAAAATATGAGCGTCAAAATTTAATTTAGGATGAAGAATAATGCCTACATTTTTAATTTCAAACACGCGGTCAAGTGGTGAAGCATCAAGAAAGTAGTGAGCAGTATGAGGGGTACTTCTACAAAAAGACATGACTTAACATTTTGAACAATTTAAATAAGTAAGTCCGACTGTAGTAAATTAAATAGGGAAGCGTCATTACAGGTAAAACATAGCTTCACATCATCAGCAAACATATATACATAGGAGTTAGTAATAACAGCTGGAAGATCGTTAATAAACACATTATATAGCAAAGGTCCAAGGTGACTACCCTGGGGAACACCAGAGGTAACAAAAATAGGTTTAGATACAGACGATTTAAAAACTACTTTTTGTGTTCGACCACACAAGTACTCCGAAAGCCACAATACAAGTTTTGATGGAAATCCAATAATATTTAATTTTTGAAGCAACAGAGAATGACTAACAGAGTCAAATGCCTTACTAAAATCGGTGTAAACAACGTCCGTTTGCATTTTTTCCTGGAACCACTCAGTTATAACTGGGATATATATGCAATTAGACGATTGAACTGGAAAAGGATAGGAATTGCTGCAACCATGTAAATTCGTTGAATATACTGATTGAAAATACTCAGCAAAAAGATCGGCTACTGCCTGATCAGAACTTGCTTTTGTATTTTCAAGGCATACTGAGGACGGCAAGCAAGAAGACTTACGTTTAGAGCTAACAAGTTTATAAAAATGTTTAGGGTCACGTGAAAAGTTTAGTCAACAACGATTAAGATAATTATTATAACAAGATGTGTTAACAGAAAGAAAACTAGATTTTGCTATTAAATAAGAAGATAAATCTAAAGTGGTTCCCGATTTTTTAAATTTTTTATAAGATTTTGTCTTCGCGTTTTTCAATTTCGATAGTTTCCTCGTAAACCAAAGTGGCTTATTAAAACTTGAAGAATAAGAGAGGGGAACGCAAAATGCATGTATGCATATGATCGTGTGTATATTCGTCACATGATCATATAGTATGTATATTCCTTATCGCTTTTTGCGACGTTGCCATAATGAAGCTATGCACTATATCCACATACATATATATTTCCATATGTTTGCAGTTTTGCTGGGATATAGGCTTTCTACTGATTTTTGTTTTTTTGTTTGGGCTGGCCATTGCACAATGGGTTATTTTGCCAAAAAACTGGCATTTATTCATTTTTTACATATACTTACTTTAACATTTTGTTAATGTAATTCTGTTCTTAAAACATTGAACTTTTATGTTCTCAAAAGAAAATGTTAAGTTAACAGACCACTGTTATCTAATGCACACATGAAGTCAGCTGTTTGCACCGAACAACACTGACGCTGTTTAATTGCAAATTTCAAATTGAAAGTAATATAACCAAATATTTTTTTTTTTTTTTTTTTTTTTTAAATTGCTGGTCTTATTTATTGAATCTTTTCTAGTGAATTAGAAAACTAACAATAAGTATACAAATCTTATTAATAAATTTTAGCTAACAGTTCATTTTATTTTTTTTTTTACTGTATTCTGTCTAAAAATCATCACTGGATTGGTAAGTCGTTACGGCGAAGACGGGATCGGCTGCGCAGCCTTGTGAGACCTCTCGCGAGATGATTTGTGTGCGATGAGAGCTTACTATTTTACTTTTTGTTCCGCTATTTCCTCCTTGACTGTTGAGATGTTTAAGTCTTTATAAATGTTCTCGTTTCGAACATACCACGGTAATGGTTCTCAATATTTTTGACTGGGCTCTCTGGACAATGTCAATGCTGCTGTTGCTGGCGTTTCCCCATAACTGGGAACCGTAGGTCCGGATTAGTTTATTAGAACAGAGTTGTAAAGCAGGACCTTGCAGTCCAAACGAATGGAAGAGCGAGCATTGATGTAAGCCAATGGAGGCTATTGGCTTTCAGTTTGAGATGTGTTCTTTTAGCTTCAATGTGTCGCCGCAATGTTAGTCTTCTGTCTAAGTGTACGCTCAGATACGTTACATCGTTTGCTTTTGGAAGTGTGGTGTTCTTTAACGTGAGCGTTGGACAATCTTGCCTGTTAAGGGTGAAAGTTACTTGCTTACATTTTTGTTCGTTTACCTTAATTCGCCAATCTGATAACCATTTTTCTACTTTGACCAGATGAAGGGCTAGTTGCGCTGTTGCTTTTATTGGCCATCTGGATCGGCTGAGAATAGCAGTATCATCAGCAAAGGTAGATGTTGTCAATCGGCTGCTTATTGGGATGTCTGCTGTGAAAAGCACGTACAGTGTTGGTCCAAGTACGCTGCCCTGTGGAACACCAGCTTCGATACTGTGTTCGTCAGACATTGCAGTGTTACATCTTACTGCGAACTTCCTTTCGTATAGGTACGACTTAAGCAGCTTATGTGTGTTGTTTGGGAGCATTGTTTTGATCTTATGCATTAGACCTTCCAACCAAACTTTGTCGAATGCCTGAGAAACATCCAGGAATATTGCAGTGCAGTATTCTCTATTTTCGAACGCGCTTCGTATCTCTGATGTTATTCTGTTAACCTGCTCAATTGTTCCGTGCTTTTCACGAAAGCCAAATTGGTGTGACGGGATTATGTTATGAAGATTCAGGAATGGATTTATCCGGGACAGCAAACATTTCTCAAAAAGTTTTGATAGACACGGTAATAAGCTTATAGGTCTATACGACGTGGGAACTGTGTGATCTTTTCCAGGCTTTGGTATCATAATGATAATTGACTTTTTCCATCTGTCTGGATAGTGGCCAAGTTTGGTGATACTATTGAAGAGCTGGGCAATTATGCAGATCGCACAGTAAGGAAGCTCAATAATTATCTTTGGGGTTATTTGGTCACCTCCTGGAGATTTTTTTGGGTTTAGTTGCTCTTTAACGATTCTAACGATTTCATTCGGGCGAAATTTGATTGGATCATGTTGAAGCTGAAAGCCGGTTGAAGCAGTCGGTAGTGCAAACGTATTTGTTGCAGGGTTAGGTTGGAACACTTTTTGGAGATGAGTAGCAAATGTGTTAGCTCTTTCTTCATCGCTGCAAGCCCAGCCGCCTGCGAAGTTTCTTATAGGTATTACTGTTTCTGTTGGTGAGCTTAGAATTGGGTGAGCTCTCCACAATGAGTTTTTCGTACTGGTGGTTGATAATTGCTCGATGTAACGGCGTTGAGCGCGCTCGTCCTCGATTTTTAACGCTTTGGTGAGTTTACGTGTGGCGTCTTTTAGTTTTTGCTTTGCCGATGGCGATCTGTTCGATTGCCAGTCACGTCGTAAGCGCCGCTTTTCAAGAACGAGCTGTTCAATTTGTAGATTTTTTGTCCTTTGGTTGTGTATTTTTTTGGTATTTGAGGCGTAGCGGCGCGAGCTGCGGCGACGAAGCCAGTTTCCAGAGTGTTAACAAAACTATCAATGTCAGCTACATCAGCGAGACGTGGCTTAAGCTCAATGTGTGAGCTTATATATTTTTTGTATCTGAGCCAGTTAGTTTAATGTGATGTTAACTTAATGGGTTGATTTATGAATTCAGGGTGTCGTTGCAGATTTATTAGGACTGGGGAGTGATCGGATGAAAGATCCGAAAGGCACTCTGCACTTATCAGTCTACGCGAAATGTTTTTGGTAACTGCAAAGTCAATCAAATCGGGTAGTTTTTTGGGATCTGTCGGCCAGTATGTTGGTCTGCCAGGAGAGGCGTGGTCGAGCTTGTTGTTAGCTTTTATAACTGCATTGTAGAGCTGCTTTCCTTTTGGATTCACTAGACGAGATCCCCAGTGTGTGTGCAAACTCTTTATAGTAGTGGTGCTTGAGGCGGCTTCTGATCAAAATACCAGTTCCACTGTGTGCTTTACCATCGGGATTATTTGTACAATAGAATAAGTATCCACTTATGTTAAAGTTATATATGTTTGTAAGGTGTGTTTCGGAAAGTAGCATTACGTCGATGTGCTTATCGAGAAGGAATTGAGCTAATTCAAGTTTATGCTGTGAGACGCCATTAGCGTTCCACGTAGATATTCGTAACTCAGCCATTGATTACTTTGACTGTTGTGATACAAGCATTTGTATCAAGAGATTTTGATTACGCATTAGTTCCTGCATAGTTGTTTTCATGAATGACATAAATTCGTTCATGCTCTGCTTCAGGGTACATACGAGTGCTTCAAGGTTACTTTGTTGATGCTCCTGTGCAGCGTTTGTGCTCACTTGTTTTGGTTGTAAGTACGGTGTGTTAGAGGCAGGAAGAGCCAGTCCAGATCTTAGGGCGCTTGCATAAGTTGCGTTATTGGTTGAGAACGCGGGGCCAAGTAAGGATCTGGCTGCAGATGAAAAGAAGACGTCTGGGTTGTGTTTCGATGGAGTGAAGTTAGTCGATGCGTGTTGCGAGCGTACAGTGATACAGCGCTGATGGATACGATTTTTAAGTTCCTTGTAGACTTGGCAGCCTCTGTAGTTGGCTGTATGCTTGCCTTCGCAGTTGTTGCAGAATTTTTTGCTAGAGTCTTATTTGCTTACTGGGCAACTTGCGGAGCTATGCAGTTCCCCACAGTATACGCATACCGAGTGCAGTGTACAGTAGGCTTTTGTATGACCGTACTCTTGGCAGTTCATACATTGTTCCGGACCGTTTCGTTTGTGCGGTTCTTCTACTGTGATTCTTCGGTGAAGTAAAGCTGAAGTTTGTATATTGAGTGCACCTCGTTTTTTTAAAGCATCTTCGTTTCTGGTTCAAGTTCTATTTTAAAAAGTGGTTGCGGCATCCTGTTCCTGTTTTAGATGTTTGTGACGGTTTTTGCTCGAAATCCTTTCTCCTGCAGCGCCTGTTTTATTTCTTCGGGTGTTACATCAGGTTCTATGCCTTTTATTACGATCTGCAGGCCCTTTCAGCTTTTTAATTGATACGTATAATAGTTAATTTTTTTTCATTTAGATACTTTATGAGAACTCTGTAATTATCTTCCGACTTTGTCTGGACTTTAATTTCTTGAATTTTACCCTGTACGAGAGGAACTATGTAGAAACTATCTTTGCCTATGAGCTCGATAACTTTGTTAACAAAAGCACTGGAGCTTTTATCGTGTATATATATTGGGGGTGGCTTCGGCTTTTTCGTGAAAACCCCAACGGCTTCAGAAGGCATATCATCTGTGTTTTCTGCCAAGATGTGAAATATATTGCTATTGTATGTAGTATCATTCGAGGGTATATTTATATTGCTACGGGTCATTTTTGGTTTATTCGTAGAATTTTGCGGACTTAGCTTTCTTTTGATATGTAGCGATCCATACCAGTCTGCGTAGCCGGCTTAACATTTTTGCTGTTTGCAGTTTGATTTGCTGACGGCACAGCAGTCGTTGTGCTTGTTGAACGGGAAGTAGGTATCGGTGCAGTTGTGGTTGTAGTCGCTGTTGCGGTACCTAGTGAGGGCGCAGCACTTGCAGTCGTTGCTAAAAGAGACGGGGAGCACGAAAACTTTCGGTCGCGTGGTGTGTGCAATACTTCATTTGTCGGGTTGGGTGTTGACGACCGCGCGCGGTCGGATTGCGTTGACTCGATAGATAACAGGGACGGAGACGGTGAGCAAGAACGTTCTCTGGCACACGCTGTGTAAGAGAGTTCGATTTGCGGGTTGGGGGTAATTGGCCGCTCGGGCTGCTCTGAAACTACGGAAAAGTAAGCGTTGCTCAGCCGACGACGCTCGTCTTGCTCGCGTTGTCGCTGGCCACAATTCTCGCGTTGACTCATTGTCTTAAGCGAGGTGAAGAATTTGTTAGTGCCTTTTGTTTTAACTGTTTTTAATTGTTAAAAGTCAATTGTTTTGTTTGAATTGCAGATTTTTAAATAGCAATTTGTGCAGATACATTGCACTTAGCGTCTTTTCGCATAAAATATATATATACCAAATATTAAAGTTAATTAAGTTTAATATTAAAATTGAAGATGGGATTAATAGTACAGGTATTTACTATATGTTTTGCATTATTTTTTTTATGTTTTTGTGCGTGTCTTTTAGCAGGTGGTGTCCATCGGCAATTTTTAGTAAGTAAATCCAACTTTGCATTGACTTTAACAAAAATTTTGCGAGTGTTTGTTGTAAGTTTGATGTATTTTTAAAGATCTATATATGTTGATAAAAGCATTATCGAAAGAAATGAAAGATTTTTGAATGAAATAGTCCGAATGTTTTGCAGAAATTTATTAACAAACTGGGCTAAATGTAAAAGAAATACAGAATTGTTTTTTAGCAAGCATAAGAACTGGCTGGAAGGTAAACTGTGCTTAACCTTCAATGCAAAAAGTATAAAAAGCCCTTCAAAAGTGAAATCACCGGGTCGCCCAAAGATCTTGCTTGTTTTAAAAGGCGCAAGAGGGAAAAGAAAAGAAGGAAAGGCCAAATCACATGAAACAAACTTGCGTTTGCTTGTTCAATCAGCCAGCATGGCTGCCCGTAAGCGTGGACTTGTGGATCTTGCTGCTGTTCTCAAAACATTATTCATAAAGCCCAGAAAAGACAAGAACCAAAGAAAGAAAAAAAAGTTTAGTTCATATATGTTGGAAATCAAAAAAATTTTCATACGAGAAATCGCATTTTAACCGATTTTTTCTATGGGAGCTATATTCTGCGATTGACCGGTGGCTGCGATGGCTGCGATGGCGATAATTTTTTGCAACAATATTTGTATTATAAAAACAAGCTTAATTCCCAGATTTGGACCTGATATGCAATAAACAAAAAAAATACGTAACCTATCTTTTTTAAAAGGGGCGGTGACACGAGCATTTTATTAAAAACATATTCCTTTCGAACTTGAAAACTTAACGCAAAAAACCAAACCAAAATTCTTGCGTGGTTCTCGAGTTATTAATTAATGCCAGTATTTGGCAAAATTTCCCATAGTGCATTGTTAGTGTGTTAGTGAAATTGTATTTTTACATGACATATTTTAATGTATGCGTACCATTTGCCATGTCATTCATTGACCTTTCTCTACTATTATCAATTCAATTTGGTGCAGAATTTGTATTTTTCCTACCGTCAACAGCTGCTTTAAATGCATGGACTTCGGCCACTTTGCAAGGGACTGCAAGAGCACAGTGGACAGGTCCAAGCAATGCCGGAGATGCGGACAGCAGGATCACATCGCGAAGGACTGCACAGCAAAGCCACAGTGCATGCGGTGCACAAATACTAAAACAAGGGCAGACCATGAGGCTGGCAGTGGACAATGCCCAGTATTCCGGAGAGCATTTGCACATCAAAGATGAAGATAACACAGCTAAATCTAAATCACTATGAGGCTGTACAGGCCCTTCTATTACAGTCGGCACGGGAAAAACGAACTGACGTAGCTCTGATCTCTGAGCCATTCAAAAGGATACCAGGGAGCGGATGGGTAGCCAGCAGAGATGGTAAGACAGCCATATGGTCCGGAGGGCTAAGCGAGATCTGAAGCATAGCATCAAGCGCAGTAAAGCCAATTGCTTTCGCCAGATGTGAAGAGGCCGAAAAAGACTGAATTTATGGAGGTGGAGGTTGGTAATGTTACCATCAAATCCAAGCCACACATCAAGTACCTAGGAGTTATACTGGATAACAGGCTGGGTTACTAGCCTCTCATCGAGTATGTCGGAATGAAGGCAGCAAAATTACAGGCAGCTCCGTCTCGGATGCTGCCAAACCTAGGAGGAGCCAAGGGTGGAAGGCGACTACTTCTTGGAAAAGTAGTGGCGTCAGTTGCTTTGTATGCTGCACCGATTTGGGCGGCAGCCCTGGACCGAAATACTACCCTTCGGAGGAAGCTGGCAGCGGCGTACCGACTAAGCGCACTAAAAGTGATATCGGGATTCCGTACGGTTTCGGATGACGCAGGACTTATGCTAGCAAACATGATGACTGTAGACCTACTAGCCCGCGAGATGACGGAAATTCACGCCTGGCGGAAGTCTTTGGGAGGCATCGCACCTCCCGTGTCCCCGTGGACACCAGGCTGTGCTTCAAGGAGCATCTGGCATATGCCAGCTCGAAGGCAGCTTTGACTAACAGGGCATTATCGCGCATTATGCCTAACACGAGGGGCCCTAAGCAGGGCAGAAGACAACTCCTAACCAGCGTGACTAGCGCGGTGATGTTGTACGCGGCGCCTATATGGCAACCTAGCCTCCGCTATGTCAGCTCCTCCCGTGGATTGACGGCTACCCACCGCCTTGGGGCGATCAGAGTGTGTTGCGGATTCCGAACCATTTCGGACGATGCGTGCCCGGTGCTAGCCGGAATTGCTCCCATCTCGGAGCTCGCCAGGGAAATCGCCAAGGTGCACCAGGAGACACATGGCAAGAACCTCTCAGTGGCCCTCAAGAAGGCAGCGCGAAACACGGCAAAATCGCGCGCGCTGATCACCTGGCAGAGGCGCTGGGATTGGTCCACTAAAGGGCGTTGGACTTACCGCTTAATCCCGAATATATCGGTGTGGGTGAACAGGAGGCATGGGCAGGTCAACTTTTACATCACCCAGATACTTAGCGGGCATGGCTGCTTCCGTGGATATCTCCACCATTTCGGCCATGAGTCTGCTCCATTCTGCATCCATTGCGGAGGAGGGGTCGTCGAGGATGCGGAGCATGTGCTGCTACACTGCACGCGCTTCACCGAGCTTCGCGCGGACTTGGAGAGGAGTTTTGGCTGCGCCATTGAGGTGGACAACCTAATAACCCTGCTGTTAGCCAGCAGGGACAACTGGGAAGCTTTCAGCGTCTTCGCGGTGGCTGTTACGACCGAACTGCGGAAGGCCGAGAGAGAGCGAAATGGACAACGAGAGTAGGAGGAACCAAAGCGTTTGCGACGCATTACCCAACGGCCGTTCCCAATGTAGTCATAGTGTACAAAATAGTATTACTTAGTTTAGGTTAGTTAATTTTAGCGCGTAATAAATGAATTTAAAAAAAAAACACCCAGCCTTACGCAAACACCCAGGCATATACACACGCATGTGTGTGCTTTACTTTTTCCCCTTTTCCCCTATCCCCCTTTCAGCGAGTGTGCCTCACCCACATAGCCTACGTTGGGCAAACCTGAGGGGTATTCTAGCGAATCCTTCGAGTTTTACTCTAGATTCTGCGACGCCATCCTCTTGGGTATGTCCCAGGTGTAGCGACAAGTGGGTAATAGCCAGACGTTGCAGCTGTTAGTGATCGGCTGGAGGATGGGAACGCATTCCGAGTCTTACTCTGTGCGTGACGAAATCCTCTCACTCGTATCCCTCACACGCGTCCGAGAGCTTCTCAAGGACGCGGCCGGTGACTGGTGCGGGTGGATGGGGTTAGGCAGTTAGTGCACAGGCTTCCGGGTCTTACCCTAGGCCTGACCAGCTGGCTGGTTGACTCTCACCCGCCCGTACTAACACAGAACTTCGCCCGACGACCTGGTCGGCGACGAGAGCCGTTTGGGGGAGTGATTGGTTAGTTCTCCGAGTATTACTCATATATAGTTAAATAAAGTCCAAGTTGTAAGTATAAATGTTTTCTTTTTTATCTGCCTGAACATAAAGAAAAGATACAGTAAACATACGTTCATACTTACATACATATATTTACATTTGCATATTTGCATATTCTGTGCGATTACTAACAACAAACAGCTTGTCAGTTTTTTTGCCCTCGATTTACAGCTCTCCCGCTCTTATCCACTATTATCCGTCGCACTTGCGGTTATATCTGCCTACGCGCTTACGGTCTCTCATTTAAGCGCTCATTTGATATTTACTGTTTATACCCTTAACCCATAAAATGGGTAAATAAGGGTATAATGGTTTTGTGAAAAAATATGTAACAGGCATCTCCGACCCCATAAAATATATATATTCTTAATCAGCATCAACAGCCGAGACGATATAGTCATGTCCGTCTGTCCGTCTGTATGAACGCGTGGATCTCAGAGACTACATACTTCAGATTTTGTATATAAGTTCTCCTATACCATGAGCAGAACAAGTTTGCTTCAAATTATCGATAACTATTCTGGTTTCCGATATACACATGGAATCGATAACAAAAAATATCGAATTTGGAATATTTAAAAATGATGGTTGAAGTAATGGATAATGATAGAACTTTTCTGAAAATATCGTCCAAATCGGTTAATAAACACCGGAGATATCGAATTTTATCGCTTGAAGCTAAGTCAGTTTACCAAAGTCTTACATAAATTTCATTTATTTATTGCAACTGGGTTCAGGGTATCTTATAGTCGGGCTCACCGACTAGAGCCTTCTTACTTGTTTATATTGCTCTTGCAGTGATAAGTTTTAAGCTAGGTATACACGGTGCACATGTTGGTGTGATTTGTTGGAGTTGAGGTGAAAATCACTTGTGTATGGGCTTGTTGGCCAACATGTGCACGTTTTACGAATTTGTTCAATTACCACGCACTTGCTGCACAACATATTGGCTGTGTATGGGCTAGTTTTCAACAAATTTGTTTGTTCACCAACATGCTCGTCGTGTATGGGCTTGTTCTCTTACAATTTGTCGCAGCAATTGCGTCGTCCGCACTTGTATCGCTCATCTTTTCTGCTCAGCACTCACACAAAAATTTAAGTTTATAAACATGTTAGCCCGTGTATGGCGAAGCACTGACCAACAAATCACACCAACTAGCTCACCGTGTATGCCTAGCTTTACTTATACTTACCGTCGCTTTACTTTGTTTTGTGCTAGCATATTAGTTGCCAGATAAAACCTTAAAACAATTTGAAAATGGTTGCATGCTGTAGCACCAGTTGCAAAGGGGTTGGAACCACCAACCAAGATTTTATTTTGTGTGGATTGTTTGACAACATGATCCACATGAAATGTGCTGGTTTAACTCCCAAAATCAGGGACTTCTTAATTGCAGATACAGCCCTTAAATAGTACTGTGAGCCCTGCAATTTAGCTGTTAAAGAATCGACCAAATTCATGAGGCAGACTCATGCTGGCTTTAAAGCTATGCATGTAGCTCTTAATAATCTGCAAGCGTCGTTCAACGAGCTTGAGCTAAATTTCAAAAATGGCAAGGTGATTACCGAATCACCGAAGCGTAAAAAGACTTTGGGTCCTAATCCACTTATTGCCCCACCTGTTCTGCCAACCAAACCCCTTCTAGTGCCTTACAATAATCCTTCAATTGGTTCCAATGCTAACCCTCTAATGTTATTTGACTCCCCTGCTAGAAATCCTATCAACAACCTAGCCACTTTATCTTCTGAACCTTTGCATGAGCCCTCTGGTTCAGCAGCTCGTGTGCCCATTAATCCCAATACAGGTAAAACTGGAGCTCACAAGCCTCTTGTCGTTGTTACAGTTATAAAGTTCATCGGATGATGTTTCAGCCTGCGTTAAGAGTAATATCGATTCAACAAAAATAATTTGTTGAAAATTTTCAATTTAAACATGCACTAAGCATATTTTCTTTCAAGTTGAGTGTTCCGCCCTAACTTTTCTCGATAATTTGTTCCGAAAAGTTTTGGCCGCCGCAGCTTGTCGTTAAGGAGTATACGAATAGGCGAACTAATAACAATAATGGTATAAGGATTAATAATACACCGCCTGTTGGCCATCCTTTTGCCTCCACCTCGGCGGCAAAATACTAACTGAAGTAATTAGCTTGGCCTATCAAAATGTTAGAGGCCTTAACACTTAACTGGCTAATATATATATTAACAGCTTATCTTTTGATTCATAAATAGTTGCACTCACTGAAACCTGGTTAAAACCTGATATATCTGATTATTCCATTTTTCCTTCTATATATAAGTTGTACAGATGCGATCGCACTTCCCGCAAGGGGGGTGGTGTTCTCATTGCTGTGACTCCTGTATTTCCTCTGAACCGATTCTTTCTCAGCATCTTCCGGACATAGAAATTTTATTTGTTAAAATATATCTAAACGGCCGTTCACTTTATGTTACTTGCTCTTATATTCCTCCTCAATCTGATAGTAACATTTACTCATCCCATCTGAGTGCCCTCCAAATTGTTTCGTCATTTGTGACAGATATGGATAATCTGATAGTGGTTGGTGATATTAATCTGCCACATGTTGTATGGTCTGTGAATGACACATCTTCGGCGGTATTACCAGTCACTTCTGATGATTTTATCGATGGCCTACTGGAGTTAGGCCTATCGCAAGTTAACAGGGTGCCAGGGTGCATAACTGTAGTGGTAGAATGTTGGATTTAATATTTGTTTCGGACTCCGATTGCAGTAATACTAGTAGAATACCCCCTCAAGTGCTTCCGGAAGATACCTACCATCCAACTTTAGAACTATCCATCGAAATTCTTAACCCAATTTCAGTATCTAAAAATACTTTAGAAACCCGTTGCTTTCGCAAAACTAACTTTACTAAATTAAATTATCTTCTTCAACATACTAATTGGTCGCGCCTTTATTCTTGTAGTGATATAGAAACTGCCTTAGCCATATTTTATAGGACCTTGAATTCGCTTTTGGATATTTGTGTTCCCCTCTCTTGCTCATCAAGTGATAATAAGCCACCTTGGTTAACGAGAGAACTATCGAAATTGAAAAACGCGAAGACAAAATCTTATAAAAAATTTAAAACATCGGGAACCATTTAGATTTATCTTCGTATTTAGTAGCAAAATCTAGTTTTATTTCCGTTAACACATCTTGCTACAATAATTATCAAAATCGTTGTAGACTAAACTTTTCACGTGACCCTAAACAGTTTTATAAATTTGTTAACTCTAAACGTAAGTCTTCTTGCTTGCCATCCTCAGTATACCTAGATGATAAAAAAGCAAGTTCTGATCAGGCAGTATCCGATCTGAGTTTTTCAATCAGTATATTCAACGAATTTACATAGTTGCAGTAATTCCTATCCTTTTCAAATTCAATCCTCAAATTGCATATATATCCCAGTTATAACTGAGTGTACGCTTCTAAGTGACCTTAACTCTATCAAACCAGGCTACTTGCCTGGTCCTGATGGAGTGCCAGGTTGTTTACTTAGATACTGTGCGGATTCACTTTGTAAACCCTTACTTAAATTATTTAACTTTTCGGTTGACTCAACAGTGTTTCCTGCTATATGGAAGGAATCTTTTATCATTCCACTGCATAAAAATTCTTCTAAGTCTAACGTTAAAAATTATAGGGGCATATCCAAGTTGTCCGACATTCCTAAAGTCTTTGAAAAAATTATATGTTCTCAACTACAACACTCATTTAGTTCAATTATATCGCCTTATCAACACGGTTTTGTTAGGCGTAGATCTACTACCACTAACCTTCTTGAATTCACTTCGCTTGTTATCGAAGAGTTTCATGAAAAAATGCAAACTGACTTTGTTCATACCGATTTTAGTAAGGCATTTGATTCTGTTATATTAAAAATTAAATATTATTGGATTTCCATCAAAACTTGTATTGTGGCTTTCGGAGTACTTGTGTGGCCGAACACAAAAAGGAGTTTTTAAATCGTCTGTATCTCAACCTATTTTTGTTACCTCTGGTGTACCCCAGGGTAGTCACCTTGGACCTTTGCTATTTATTTTGTTTATTAACGATCTTCCAGCAGTTATTACTAACATTTAAGTATATATGTTTGCTGATGATGTGAAGCTATGTTTCACCTATAATGATGCTTCCCTAATTAATTTACTAAAATCAGATTTGGGTGCATTGTCAGCCTGGTGCCGTACTAACTTACTAAATTTAAAATGTTCAAAATGCAAAGTCAAGTCTTTTTGTAGAAGTACCCCTCATACTGCTCACCACTTTCTTGATGCTTCACCACTTGACCGCGGGTTTGAAATTAAAGATTTAGGCATTATTCTTGATCCTAAATTAAAGTTTGACCATCATATTTTGTCCATGGTCAATAAGGCCATTAATAACCTTGGCTTCATCAAGCGGTGGTCGAAAGAGTTTAATGATCCCTACACCACTAAAACCCTTAATACATCCCTAGTTCGTCCCATCCTTGAGTATGGATCTTGTGTGTGGTCTCCACAATACTCGATTCACCAGGAGAGAATTGAATCTGTGCAGAAGAAATTTCTTCTATTTGCCCTTAGAAGTTTTAACTGGGTCCCTGGAGTTGACTTACCCCCGTATTCAAGTAGACTCCTTTTGATAAATCTTCCCTCCCTGTTAAACCGTAGAACTATGCATGGAGTATTATTTATTACAAACCTACTAAATGGTGAAATCGACTCATCAGTTCTTTTGAGTCGAATTAAATTTAATGTCCCAATTAGATCTTCACGTAACTTTTTACCCCTTAGCCTTGATCGTTGCTTCAGCAACTATTTAATTCATGAACCATTTCGTGTTATATGTTCCGACTATAACAAACTTTATTCTCTTGTCTCCTTGGAGGCCTCAACTCCAGTACTAAAAAGATCGATCCTTATTGCTATATCTAATCGTAACCACTAATTACTAATCTAACGCTGGTCTGATTGGGTTTTTCTGGGGTTTTCCCAGAGCTTTAACGTTAACTTTTAAATATATATTCAGATTTATATATTATTCTATATTTTACTTAATTTAATTATTTTAACTATATATTAATTTAAATTAATTTTGATGTTTCTTTAATGTCAGCTGCTCTTAGCTGACAATTAATACAAAATCGCTGGCTATGGGAATATACACAGAGTATGGCTGGCTGGCTGTGCTATGAGGGAAAAAGAGCGTAGCACAGTCGGCAAGCCGAGTGGCTTGATAATCGGGCACGAAATGCGCTGGCAGAGTAAAAAGTATACAACAGCGCTCTGTAAGAGAGGTGTCGCCACGATTCCATATTCCAACTGGCAGTCAGAATTTGGCCTCATGACGACTCTTTAAGAGCTTCATACTTGTTGGTTAGAGAGGTGCCGCCACGATTCCATATTCCAACTGGCAGTCAGAATTTGGCCTCATGACGACTCTTTAAGAGCTTCATACTTGTTGGTTGCGGTAGAATCATGGGAGAGAGCGCTCTCATTGTTTCAGTACCAACTTCTAATTTTCCTATTAAAAACTATTTAATCATTATAAAAGCGTTTTACTCAAAAACTTATTTAGCTAAATATTTTTACGAAACTACAAAATTGTATAGGCTGCATACAACCAAAATTTTTTTTATACCTAGTTCTGTCGCACTAGCAAAACAACCCCTTAACAGAGTCAAGAGAGAAAAATAAAGAGAGCAATATGGCTGTCTCCCTCGCACTCACATGTTCAAATCAAATCTCGCGGATGACACTACTAAACAAAACAAAGCGAATTCATAGCAATAGACAGCGTTCGTTAATTCAAAAGCGAGACTACGTTTTTTACGACCACTTTTCTCTGCCGCAACACCAATGCTATCATATTCGTTTGCAAGCAGAGACAATTGTTGTACAACAACCACACTATTTAAGTTTTTGCCTGCCAATCGTTGTGAGTTACTCAGCGACATAAAGCAGCGAGTGTTACAGCGGCGAAATAACGCAGCGAATTGACTTTTGTGCTTTTACGCTACCCACGCGTATAGATGTTAACACATAAAAAAAAAAAAAAAATTGATATGATACGTAGCAAAATTGCAGCTATCAAAGTTAAGAAACAGGAGTAGTAGAATTGAGTTTCAACTCAAATTAAAAATTGGGGTCTTTTGTCACGGAGAGTGTACGAAGGGGGGACACAATTTCAAGAATCTGCGACCCTAGTTGAAGCGATTAAAAAGGCCTGGTCAACAATTTCACTAAGTGAAATCAAAAATTATTACGACTCCTTATCAAATCGAATTTTTGAAATAATTAAGAGTAAGGGTGGCCACACTAAATACTAAAAATTACTAAAATAGTACTTCTTAATGTTTAAGTTAAAAATTGCCTTAAAATGTTGCCTTGTATCATTGATTTAACTAGTTTTAGTTGTTAAACCTATTTAGTTGAGCCAAAAAATATGAAGATTTTTTGTTATGTTTTTGAATAAAAAATAAAAAATATATAAATACTAAATTTACAAAAATGAAACTTTACAATATCATTTATAATTGATTGTATGATGTAAGAAAACTTATTTGGTCAAAATCGGAGTGCTCGTTATAGAGGTATAACATCGCAAACCTAAAAATATTGTCAAACCTATTTAGTTGAGCGGCACTGTATATAGGCATTAAAAAATAATAATTTCAATAAATGATGAAGTATAAATATAAAGCTCTAAATCAGTTAATTAAAACATGAAGCATTCTTAGAATATAGGCTTATACGATTGATTTGAAAGAGATTTAAATAAAGCCGGAACAAAATCATGAAGTGTGACCTGTGTGCTCTACCGGCTAATCTTAATCTTCGGTGTTTGTGTTTTCTTAATCCCTCAGCAGAACAAGCATAATATTTTTCTCAAATTTAATATAGTGAAAACAACTTCATAAAAAATAAAATTAAAACATACCTATTATATAAACATAATATGTTAGTTTATTAACAAAGTAAACCAATTTCAAAAATGTTTTTTGGGTTATTAAAAAAATAACTAATTAACTCTTTAAAATAACCAGAAATCAGTGCAATAATCAAAACAGATATATGCACAAAATAAAAGGTTAGAAACGTAAGTTGCGAAATCGTTGGGGATGCCACCAGCTATCTTCCTTTCAAATTTGGTGGCTCTAGCTCGAAGTTTGTAAAAGGTGTGGAAAGGAGGCTAGGGCCTGTATGGGTGGGCCTGGCATCCAAACTTTTTAGGCAGATCTTTGTGGGATGTCAAATGCTATCTTCCTTCCAAATTTGGTGACTCTAGCTAAAAGTTTGTAAAGGTGGAGAACAGGAGGCGAAATAGGAGGGCATGGCTCCAAAAGGATGCTGTTCTTTGGGGGTCGTTACCAGCTATCTTCCCACCAAAGTTGGTTGCTCTTTCTCTTGTAACAAGTAACATCTTGTTACTTTGAGGTTCGTTTATTCAATGTCTTTATTCAAATCGAAATATATTCTTGGCTTATGGCTAACATTTATCAGCTTATGCTGTTATCAGTTAACAGCTACAAAGAGAGGGAGAACGATTGTACTCATACGTTTGGCTAAAGTGCAAGTGCAGCGTTTCCCGTCAGCCAACGGTCCGCGCTAGCTGGCCTTCTCATGAGGTTTCATATTACTTGCACGCGCAGACCATATGTATGTATGTACTTGTGCTTGTACATATGTACATATACGTCATGTTTATGTAAGTCGTATTTTAGGTTTATTTATACTTGCAACAAGTGTTACAAGCAGTGTTGCCACTTTGTCCTTTTTGCGGACAGATCTGTCCCTTTTTAAATTGCGATTGCCGGAAAATTTTTAAAACGTCCTCTATCCGGAAAACTAGCCTTTTTTATTTTGCTTAATCCTTTTTTAATTGTTCTATATATATAACTTGGAAAACATTTTTATATTGTTTTTGCCTTCGATAATCATTTTAACCGCGATGCAACACTTTTTTGTTTGCGTGTAATCGAAATCGCGCCTATCGAACAGATGTTTTTCGTCAGTGTCAAGTGCCGCCAAATTAATGTCGCATGATGCCAAAAGACATTTACAAGCAAAAATTTCGAGAGTGCTGGTTAAAAGAACCAGATTTGAAAAATTGGATGTGCCGAGATGCAAAAGACCCCGATAAGGTTTATTGCAAATACTGCAAGTGCAGTTTAAATCCTAAAATCGACCAAGTCCGTGCACATGCCCATACAAAGAAACATATTCACAATGCAGTGCCCTTCGCACAAGTGAACAAAATTACGTTTCAGCCAGTTTTAACATCTGCATTATGTCGTCAAGAGGCTGCACTTGTAATGTTTTCTGTCCAACATTCTGCAATTAATCCTGTTGGACACCTGAGCGAGTTGTGCAGCTCGCATTTTGATGCCACAAATATAAAATTGCATAGAACGAAATACACAAATATAATCAAGAACGTTTTGGCCCCGCACTTTAAAGACGATTTAAGGAAGGACATAGGAGACAGCAAGTTCAGTTTGCTGATTGATGAGTCGACTGACATTTCCACAAATAAGGTTCTCGGTAAGAATCAAAATCTAATACAAATATTTAAATTATAACATTAACATTTTGTGTAGGTGTCGCCATAAATTATTATAGCCATCAACGGTCAACAATTACGTCCACTCTGTTTTCGTTGATTTCAATCGATAGTGGAGACGCGGTCACAATTGCAAATTGCGTTTTGGAGGAATTAAAAAAAAACCACATTCAAGTCAAAAACCTGATTGGAATTGGGACGGACAATGCAAATGTCATGGTGGGTAAAAATAAGAGCGTCTTTGTTGAGCTGAAGAAGTCCGTGCCGTCCTTAATACTAGTCAAGTGCGTGTGCCATTCCGTGCAATTAGCAGTAAATGCAGCTTGTAAGTCTTTGCCAGAATCGCTAGAATTTTTGATTAGTGAAACCTACTCATGGTTTTCAAAGAGCTCCAGTAGACAGCTAGCTTATCGATTGATATATCAGGCCATAAATAGTGACAAGGTAGAGTAAAACATTCTTCATGCCTTGTTTGCATACATATATATATGTTTTTTCACAATTGTTTGATTTTTTCAGATTTCTAATATGTGTGTTTGTTTTATAGTCTAACTTCGTACTAAAAGTAATTTGTCCTTATGCTCGTCCCAAGAAATTATACATGTTTTCCAGTATAAATGCATAAAAATTAATATTTGTTTTTAAATATATATTTTATTAATAAGGATCCTCTTAAGATACCTAGAGTATGTGAAACGAGATGGTTGTCAATAGCGCATGCAGTTAAACGCATTCTAGGCCAGTGGATTGAATTGAAATTGCATTTTGATACCGCAGCATTGACAGAGAAATGTCACAAGGCTGTAATATTAAGTAATTTATACACAGAGATCAACTATAATTACTTGCTTTTTTTAAAGCCCATTTTGGAAGAGATGGATCGAATTAATAAAAACTTCCAGTCGCAAAAAGCCAACCCGGTTAAACTATTGGGAGATTTAACATACGGAATCAATTACTTAGGAACAAAAGTAATTCCACCTGATTCACAAATAAATATTTTGGAAGATGATTTTGAAGAAGCGATCAAGAGGGATTTGTATTTGGGCTACGAGTTTGAGTCAAACTTAAAAAAAAACAGAAATAAGATTGATGATGAAACTGAGCTCAGTATCCGCCAGCATTGCACTGACTTTGTTATTAGTCTAATTTCTCAGTTAAAACAAAGGTATGAAAATTGATTTTTTGAAACATTTTTAATTTTAATCAAATTTGTTTATTTTTAGATTGCCCAACAACTTCGAAATATTAAAAAATATTGAATTATTTTCAATCGAAAATGTTCTACGTTCTAATAAAAAGCCAATAATTTCTATGTTGGAGTTGTTTCCAAGCCAGGACGTAGATGTTGAAAAAATAACAGCGCAGTACAATACAATAAATCTTGTCCAATGGAAAAATCAAGATAACATCGTCTCCTTCTGGTCTGAAGTGAACGGACATACAGATTCAGCAGGCAACAAACCATTTTCGAATTTGGCTGTGTTTGTTATAAATTTGTTGTCGTTACCTTGGTCGAATGCCGAGGTCGAACGAATTTTCAGCCAAGTTAATTTGGTAAAAACAAAATTAAGGAATAGAATTCACATCGAAACATTGAATTCGATTTTGGCAATAAGGTTGGTTTTTACAAGCTACAATAACATGCATATATAAATTATTTAAAAAATGTTCTTTCTTTAAGGTACGGATTACGTCGAAACGGGGCGTGCTGCCACAATTATCAAGTTCCGGATAGCGTCGTACGCCTAATTGGAACAAAAACTGTTTATGCCGGTGATAATGATGAAGAAAGTCTTGATGAAATCCTAGACTTTTTAAATGAAAAATAATTAAATATATACAAAAAAATATTTGTCCGGTTTTCTTGTCCTTTTTTTAAAAAAGTTGTCCGTTTTTTGTCCTTTTTACTTGGTCCAGCTGTCCTTTATTTTTGGTGAGTTGCTGGCAACACTGGTTACAAGTTACGTTTTATATATATTTGTAATAACATATATGAATACACTACACCTCCCTTTTTAAAAAAATAACGTAATATTTCTAATAGTTTTTTATTTCTTTTTTATTTATTTTTTTTTTTTATATTTTTTTATTAAGAGTATTTTTTTTTTATTTATTTTTTTTTTTGTGTGTGAGATTATTGATGTTATCTCTTTCTCCTATGTTTTTTTTTTCTCTGTCTGATCGGTGCGTTGAATACGTTTTACTGTCAATCTTTCCACGAGTAAGTTAATGTAGAATTTGTATTTTCAGTTTCTATGTCCGTAATGAACGTCTTCATTGGACTGATCTGGAATGTAAAGGATTCCTTAAGTTGGAATAATACTTAATAATTGCAGACCTTATTGCTTTTTGTACTTTTATTTATTTGGATCACCTTCTTGAGTAGCTACTCTTTTATACATTATTGCCCATATATTTGAAATTACCTATTGAAATTGATTCAATGATATTTCTGCTCGGTGCCACTTGAGTTTGCTGATCATAAGTTTACCGGCTTGCATTTCAAGCCTTTGAAAGAACTGACCTAAGTCAAGAATTCCATTAGTATACAAATCGCTAAGTTAAATTCTTGCGATAAATTTAATCCCTTGTTTTAATAAACAATTTGGATTTTGTTATTCGCAAGGTCACTACTTTTCTTATTCCGTCATTTGTGATGACGTTGGGCTTAGAAGCTTTTCAAGATTTTGCCTAAGCAAAGTTCTTGTTATATTCCTGAGCAGGATAATTTTGTCTACTGTATTGCCTGGTAGTGACTCTCAGGACTTTATTTTGTTAGTCAATTTTTTGTAATATGAATCTTGTTATCCTAGAAAGGGCATCTGCCTCAAAATTGTATTTTCTATTTTATGTGCCTGGAAAGGTTTTATTTGGGACAATAATGTTGAGTTATTTTGAACAAATATTTTATAAAATATTTTTCAATTAGAGATTTAATTATGTTAAGGGATTAAAAACACGGAATGTGTTTGTGGGAGTTTAATATTATTGCCAGTTTTAACTAAAGCATAATCTTTTCTGATTTCAAAAACTGTTTTGTAAATTTACTTTGGGTTTCAAGTGGTATAGTCAGTATCAAATGTTTGTACGTCAGTTATTTTTCACAAGAACGGCCAGAGGGCGATGCGATTACTTTGACCTTGCACGCAGCTTTTTGCGTTTACGTCTCAAGTATCGCATACGCTTCTTACGGCACCTAGTGGTTTTGTTTTTCGATTCGAAACAGTTAGGGAATGAATACTTATATGTTTATATGATTTTTTATTTAATCTTTTTTTTTTTTACTTCGCATATTTTGTTTTAATATGTTTATTACAATTAGTTTTTGAATTTAGAAAGCATTAATATATTGGCCAAGGGCCATATACTGTAATTCCTATTTCGATCCTCGCAAAGATTTTTTTTTTTTTTTTTTATATACTCGGTACCGAAGTTAAAGAGTATATTGAGTTTGTGCAATGTCCGTCATGGTGTCTGTCCGTCTGTCCGTCTGTATGAACGCAACTTTTTTCCACACCCTTCAAGCTAGAAACTTGGTACTTTCCAATTCTCTTTATCTATGGGATAGTAAATTAAAGTGTTGTAACGTACCTAAAAGTTACGCGGTTTTTAGCTGGGCTAACTCTCGCGGTGTTGAGGGTACGTGCCAACAAATTTATATTGTGGCGGCTGCGGCAATAAGAACACAATTTGGTTTTATTTTAATACATATATTTTAAAACTGCACTCTCTGCTAGTTTTCACGTTTGGGTTTTACAATTGCTTGCACTTAATGCTATTACTTATTTGAGTTTTAGGGAATCGCACGGCTCTTGTGTCGTAGTTTTATTTGCAATGCTGGCGCTCTCGTTGCACCAAATGTTCAGAGTCAATGTTACGCCTACTAAACGAGGTTTTAATAAATATGTAATACCTTACATATATATTTTATTATTTATATATGTAATACCTTACATATATATTTTTATTATTTATATGTAATACCTTACGTATATATTTTTATTATTTATATATGTAATACCTTACATACATATTTTTATTATTTATATATGTAATACCTTACATATATATTTTTATTATTTATATATGTAATACCTTACATATATATTTTTATTATTTATATGTAATACCTTACATATATATTTTATTATTTATATGTAATACCTTACATACATATTTTTATTATTTATATATGTAATACCTTACATATATATTTTTATTATTTATATGTAATACCTTACATATATATTTTTATTATTTATATGTAATACCTTACATATATATTTTATTATTTATATCTGTGGAATGTTTTGATTAGGGAAAATAATTAATATGTATTAATACATATTCACCCCTTTTTTTTCCAAAAAAAACAAATCAACTAATGCTCTTTTTTTTTTATATAGGAGGTGATGGAGATTCAGGTGAGTAAATGAGATACGTCATTAATAAGGCCAATTATTAACCGCTCTTTTCTTTTCCAGATTTTCACCACCAAAAAAAAATTACTTTTTGTTCCAGGGTCTTAAAATAATTTGTGCCCCAAAAAATTTTTTTTTATTATCTCACCCGTTGTCCGTTCCACCTCCGTGGGGTTTTATGTCGCCTATGTGCGCGGTCCGTTCTTTTTCCCCAGTTTTCCCTTGTAATTTACAGATTACAGATGATACAAAATTTATTATTGTATATGGTCCGGCAAATTTGGGAGCAAGTTTCGCAGCGAAGCCTTCCGCTGCATTTGACAGGTGGTGTTGTTTCACCCACACCTTGTCTCCTACGGATGGTTTCCACTGTCGTCTCCGTAGGTTGTAATGCCTTGCTTGGTCCTGAGCGGCCTTCTCTAAACTCCTGCGCACCAATTCAAAAACTTCTCTAAGTTTTTTCGCATTGTCGCTGGGTGTTTGTGTCGGTTGCCCTGTGCCGAGTGTAACGTTGTCGTATAGCGCATTTGGCAGCCTTGGTTCACGCCCTTGCGTGATAAACGCTGCACTGTAGCCCGTAGACGCCGATACGCTGGTGTTAACGGCTAGCGATAATTCTGGCAACAATTCATCCCAGCACCGCTGGTTATCTTTTGTGAATTGTGCAATCTTCGTTTTTACCGTGCGGTTCGCACGTTCTGTAGGATTCTCTTGCGGTGTGTATGGTGCCGTAAATTGGTGTCGCACTCCCAATTCTTCATGAAAGCGTTTGAAGGCTTTACTCGTAAATTGTGTTCCGTTGTCCGTTATGAGAATTTTTGGCACCCCAAATCGTGCCAAAATTCTCTCTCTGAATCCCTTTTGCAAAGTGGCTGTGGTTGCGCTCCTCAGCGGAACGAACTCAGTCCACTTAGAGAACCGGTCAAACATCACCAATAGCATTGTGTTGCCGTGTTTTGATCTTGGCAGTGGGCCAACAAAATCAGCACACACGGTACTCCATGGCTCTTCCGGAATTTGTGTCAACATCTTTCCTGCTGCTGCCATTTGACTTGGCTTATATTGTTGACACGTTTCGCAGTTGTGCACATATGTGCGCACGTCTCTGTACAAGCCTGGCCAGTAGTAGCGTGTCGCTACTCTTGCTATCGTTTTCCGGCTTCCCAAATGACCGGCTGTGGCTGCGTCGTGGTTCTCCAATAATACATCCTTCCTTTTACCTTTGGGTACACAAAGCTTCCAAGCTTCCACCTCTCCGCCTCCAGCGCGGTGTGGGATGTGTCTGTACAGGTTGCCATTTTCCTCCATGTAATCCGGATATTTTCTTGCATTTTGTGTGATTTCCTTTTTTAATTTCTGAATCCATTTGCAATTTGCGTTGTCTGCCTCCATCCCTTCCGTGGCGATTTTCCTTAGGCAGCATGTCTCCGGAAGTGGCTGTCTCGAAAGTGCATCGGCTACGACATTGAGGTTGCCTTTACGGTATTTGACTTCAAAGTCGTACTGTTGCAGTTCAAGCGCCCAACGCGCTATTCTGCCTGATGGACTCTCAATTGAGTTTAGCCACTTCAACGCCATGTGGTCCGTTATGACCACAAAATGGTAGCCTTCCAGGTATGGCCTTAGCTTTCTGATTCCCCACACTATGGCTAGACACTCTTTTTCAGTTGCCGAATAGTTCCGTTCGGCACCGTTTAGTGTCCTACTGGCGTACGATATTACCCTTTCACCTTGCTCCGAAGGTTGGGTCAATATCGCACCCAGGCCATAGTTACTTGCATCCGTCTGCAAGCAAAATGTTTTTGAGAAATCTGGGCATGCCAATACTGGGGACTGAGTCAGCTTCTCTTTGACCGTGTCAAAAGCTACTTGCCGCTCCTCAGTCCACTCCCATTTTGCGCCTTTTTTCATCAATGCGTTCAGAGGTGCTACTTTCGTCGCGAAATCTGGTACGAAGCGCCTGTACCATGATGCTACGCCCAGGTATTGTCGTAATTCCTTTACGTTGCTTGGCGGCTTCAATTCTGCGATTGCAGCAACTTTCTCTGAATCTGTGCGAATTCCTTCCTCTGTGACTCTGTGGCCCAAATATTTCAATTCCTTTTTAAAGAAATCGCATTTGTCCACGTTTATACGCAGATTTGCTTCCCGCAGCCGCCGAAATACCTCTTTGAGATTTTTCATATGCTCTTCGCGCGTTCTTCCGATGACTATAATGTCATCTAAATATGCAAACGCATGTGGCATCATTTCGGGTCCAATAACACGATCCAAAGCCCTCTGAAAAGTTGCCGGTGCCGAGTGTAACCCAAATGGCATTACTTTCCACTGGTATAATCCTTTGCCTGGGACTGTAAAAGCTGTCATTGGTCGGCTCGCTTTCTCCATCGGGATCTGCCAGTACCCATCTTTCAGATCCAAGCTAGTGATGAAGTGGGCTTCACGTAGCTGGTCTAAAATGTGGTGCACTCTTGGCAATGGATATGCGTCCTTAACGGATCTGCTGTTAAGTTGCCTAAAATCCACACATAACCGCCATTTTCCATTCTTCTTTTTCACCATCACGATTGGTGCGCTGTGTGGGCTGTTGGATGGCTCTATGCAACCTTTCGCAAGTAGTTCCTCTACTTGCTGGTTACTTTCCGCTTGCATTTTTGGATTCTTTGGAAAATAACGTTGTTTTATAGGCCTGTCGTCGCTCATCACAATTTTGTGTTCTGTAATTTGTGATGTGCCCTTTAGGTGTTCGAAGGCTGCGACTTCCCGCAAAAGAAATTCATTAATTTCTTGATCCTCGTGTAGATTTTTGGTTTCAATAGCTGGGTTTCTGACATCGTGTATTGCTTCGTCTTGTTCGGTTGTATTCTGGACAACTGCCACCGACAGTCTCTCTTCCAGCTTTCCAACCTTGTGCCGTCGTGCTGGGATGGTGACCACCAATCCCGCACACTGCAACACTGTGCCCATGCCAGTCAGAAAATCCCAGCCCAGCACCAAATCGTCTATCACACCAGGCATAATTAGCAACGCTAATTCCAAACTGCGATGCCCGAGTCTTATTTCGACTGTTATTTGTTCTGTTGTCCTGCTGTTGTGTCCGTCTGCTAACTTCACCTGTCTGCTTGCGACGCTTCTCCGGCCTACAGTGTTCAGTCTACAAGCTAGCTCTTCGCTAACAAAGCTGCTTGTAGCCCCTGTATCAACTGTAGCCTTATGCTGACAGTCACCGATCCATACGGTGGCAGTCAACTGTGTCCCTTCGTCTTTCAGGTGACCGACTAGCGTCTCGGGGCGGATCTTGGCGGCTCCCGCTCGCCCCTCGCTGGCGGACGCCGCTGGCCGTTTCCCGACTGACAACATAGTGCCGTCCGCTGACCGATTCTGCCACAGACCCAGCAGAACTCCAGCATTGGGTTTCGGCACTCTATCGCCCAGTGTCCCCACTGTCCACACACGCGACATGCCCTTCCTGGGTTGTTTATGTGTGTCCTGGCAGGATTTTGCTGGGTCCTAGGTGTTGGGGTTGGCCGTTCGTCCATTCTTCCAGTGTGCTGGTTCTGCTCCTCCATGGCCATAAATCGGGTACGATTTCCACGACTCTGGTTGTGCTCGCGTCCATTTTGCTGCGTATCTCGGTGTATTGGCTGTGTATGTGTTTGTTGGGCTGTAGCACTTTGTAGCCTCAGTTTCAGCCTATCCTTTTCTAGTTCTTCGAATTCTTCTGCCAGTTGCATCAGCTGGGTCAAATTCGAGAACTGGTTTGGCCGTGCGTATCCGCGCAAGTCAGGAAGGCTGTTGGTGTAAATGGTGCGCACTTCCTTCTCTGTTGAGAGTCGTAGGGGTCTCATCAGAGTCTGCATCTCCACCATATAGACTTTAAAGGGCTCATCCAGAGCTTGTCGCCGTCTGCGTACTTCGTCGTACAAATTTTCAAAATAATCTCGTGGTAAAAAGTATTCTTGAAAACTGTCGACAAAATCCACCCATGTTGTCCAATGCCTGTTGTTAGCTATGTACCACTTAAGTGCCATTCCTTTCAGCAACTCCGGCATCGCTCTTGGAATTAAATTTAGGTTTAATCCATATGTGTCTGCCGACCATTCCACTTGCTCCAAGAATTCGAGAGGCTTCGATAGTCCATCGAATCGAAAGCTCCACTCTCGAACTTGTTTGGCTACTTTTTGGTATTCACTTGCCCTTGCATTGGTCTGATCATGTGTGTGGGTGTGGCTACGCTCTCCTGGCTGTTGGGTTGTATTCCAGGGCGATCGGCGAGATTCCTGTAAATCTCGCGCCCTAGCTGCCGCGCTGGTGCATGGGACGCTCAGCATTGCTACGTCTATGCCGGCAAACTCCTTTTCCTCTTCGTATTCCCCTTCCTCGCGCATGAATTCGGGTTCTTTATTCGGTGACTGTCGGCTGTATGTTTTTGCCAGTTCGCTAATGCGAACGCTGTGTGGAAGAGTATTTTCATATTGACTTACCCAGTCTCCGAATTGTCTTCTCATATTTTCGACAGTGCCTTCAAGCTCCAGACCGAATTCTACTCCGCATTTCACTAGTGCATCCTTTTTTAGATTGTACACCCACGAACGAACCATATTGTCAATTATTTATATGTATTTTATTAAAACAAACTATGTGATATTAGCCGTAGATCCACAGTTTGGGCGCCAGTTGTAACGAACCTAAAAGTTACGCGGTTTTTAGCTGGGCTAACTCTCGCGGTGTTGAGGGTACGTGCCAACAAATTTATATTTGTGGCGGCTGCGGCAATAAGAACACAGTTTGGTTTTATTTTTAATACATATATTTTAAAACTGCACTCTCTGCTAGTTTTCACGTTTGGGTTTTACAATTGCTTTGCACTTAATAATATTTCTTATTTGAGTTTTAGGGAATCGCACGGCTCTTGTGTCGTAGTTTTACTTGCAATGCTGGCGCTCTCGTTGCACCAAATATTCAGAGTCAATGTTACGCCTACTAAACGAGGTTTTAGCTAGCAACGCCGAATTCGCCAGGCTCTACTATGGCCTCCTTGTTACCACAAGGATTTCGCCAATAATGCCGCCTACTCTCCGGCTCTGGCTTTAGCTTCACCTGTCCTTCGCCAGGCTCACTTGTCTGACACTTGGTTTTAATTCGAGGTTGCTTTGCAAGTGCAACGCGCCACAAGAACTTGTTAAATTTCGCGTATCGATTCCACAGTAAATTGTTTGTTAGTCGCGAAGGACACGATCAGCTTTGTCCTTATTGCGATATGGATCCTTTAAATTCTTAAATAATCCTTTCGCGTAGGATTTCTTTATATTTCGCACTGATTTCCACTTATTTCTTATTGACTCCGTACTTCGCACTCTTGCACTCGATTAACTCGTACTTGATTAACGCTCTGTCAGCTCGTTTATACTCTTCTGCTGTCTCGCTGGACCGGGGCCTGTCAACGCTGCCAATGTCGCGCCAAGGGCAAAGGTGGCGTGATCGTTCCAGTGAGATTCGCCTAGCAACAACGGTTTCTCGTTGCTGATCACGCCTGTCGTTGGTGTGACGGTGATCACTATATTCCGTGGATGCACCGCTCGCACACCAACGGCACTGTGCCACGACTTTTGCGGTACGTGTTTTGTGGCTCCCATGTGCCAAACACGTACCTTAGCGCTGACATCCTGTGTCAGAGCGAGACAGCATGCGAATTCGCCGCAGCTCAGGTCCGGCTGCGGCTATAAATGCATCCGCTTTTTGTGAGGCGCTATAAGTGAATATGGCTCCTCACAGTGTCAAGATGGGGGCTCTACGATAACTGGAGGCTGGCAATTCAATAAATTCGATAACTCAAAATCGATAAATCCGCATATTTCACACACCCTTACAGCTAGAACTACCAAATTTGGTAAGAAGATAGCTACTAGCAACCCCCAAAAAACTGCATCAAAAATTTTGGATCCACGACAACCCATTCCGCCCCCAGGCCCCACGCATTTTAAAGTCAAAAAAGGCTATATCTCCCACAGTTTTTGAACTATAGCGACCAGATTTGGTGCCAAGATAGTTGATGATGACCCCCCAAGAATTGCATCAAAAGTTTGGATGCCACGCCAACCAATACTGCCTAAGCCGCCCCCATCCGCCCCAACGCTTCGTCAAAAACGGGAATGCGTGTATCTATCAGAGTTGTGGAGCTAAAGCCTCCAAATTTGGTAGGAAGATAGCTGGTAACGACCCGCAAAAATCTGACTCAAAGTTTTGGAGCCACACCCACCCATTTCGCCCCCTTTTCCCACCTTTTATTAACATTTAGCTAGAATCACCAAATTTTTTATGAAGTTAGCAATGAAGATATCAATTGACATTTCACAAAGATCTGCATCAAAAATTTTGATGCCACATCCACCCATACCGCCCCAGCCCCATTTCCTCACCTTTTGCAAACTTCGAGCTAGGGTCACCCAATTTGGTATGAAGATAGCAACTTACATTTCATAAGGATCTGCATCAAAAATTTAGATGCCACGCCCACCCATACCGACTCCAGCCCCCTTTTCCACACTTTTTACAAACTTCGAGCTAGAGTCACCAAATTTGGTATGAAGAAGCAATTGACATTTCACAAAGATCTGCATCAAAAATTTTGATGCCACACTATTAGTAGGGAAGTGGGGATTCTAACTCAAAGGGATGCAGACAATTTATGAGCCCATTACATTTTATTACCCTTTTTTCGACCACTTGTTTTTAGACCCCTACAATATTATTATTTATGACCCTTTTTCCCATGACCATGTCCCTCCTTTGATTAGACTAGGGTGGAGAACAAAGGATTTACATTCCAAGGCCACCACTTTATCAGCAGCATCTGTGAGAATCAGTGATCATAGGATTTGGGGTCCAGTGCGCGCCTGTTAAACGTTCGTTGCTTTTTACACCTGCAAGCATGCCACAATCATAGATGGCATTCTTAAGGACAACAACAACAAGATTCTTGAGAAGCAGTGATCAGAGCAACAGATTTGGCTATTTAGCTAACTAGTGTTAGAGTCAAGTGTGCGCCTGTTGCTCTACACACGTACATTGTTATTGTCAACTGCAACAACAACTACAACCTTCGTGGGGCCGTTATGTGTGCAAGGATGGCAGCAAGATCAACACATTGTTTTTAAACAAGAGTTTTGATACTTGTAGATTGAGATTAAAATGTGTTAGAGGAGGACAGAGTTAGAGGGGGAAAGTGTTAGAAGGAGACTGTGTGTAAGAGGGGGAAAGATTTAGAGAGGGAAAGTGTTAGAGGGAGGAAGACTTAGAGACAAGTTTGTGCATGCTCGAAGTGCGCTAGTCAAAGGTCAAGAACATTAGTTGGCTAATGTGTTATAGGTATCACCGTCCGTGAGGATCAGTGAGCAAATTACATTGCCTGTGAAACTATTAAATGCTAGAGTCAAGTGTGCACAGGTTTCTTAGCTACAAGTTATTAGATAAGAGAGGGTGAGAGTCAACTGTGAGCAGATTTCTTAGCTACGAATAAGTAGATAAGAGCGAGTCGAGAGGGCGCCTGTTTGACTTGCGTTGCCTTGCACACCTGCAAACAAAACATAAACAATGAATGTTTGTGAAAACCAGTGATCAAATAATAAAAGGATTGAGACAAGTTTGTGCTTGTTTGAAGTACGCTAGTCAAAGGGCAGTACATTCGTAGGCCGCATTGTTATGATCAAAAGCAACACCAACAACAAAAAGAACAACAACATTCGTGAGTGTTATGTAAGCAAGGGATGGGAATTTTTTCGCAGCAGCAGCAGCAAGATCAACACATTGTTTTTAAATAAGAGTATTGAGACCTGCAGGTTTAGGTTGGAATATTATAGGGGGAAGTTGTAAGAGGGGGAAAGTGTAAGAGGAAGAAAGAGAGAGTTAGTGTTAGAGAGAGTAAGTGTTAGAGGGCGAAAGTGTTATAGGGGAAAGCCATCCTGCTTGTATTATTATATTAAAACACGCTCCCTTATGCGATTCTTTACACGAGCGTCTAAGAAATGCAGGTGGTATGTTAGTTGATTGTACCTCCTTCTAACGCACACCCAACTTGTTCGCTACTTACGTTTCTAACCTTTATTTGCATTTATCTGTTTTGATTATTGCACTGACTTCTGTTACTTTTATAGAGCTAATTAGTATAACTTTTAAATAAACCAATGAAAATTTTTTAAATTGGTGTACTTTGTTAACAAACTATCAAATTATGTTTTTCTTATGGGTATGTTTTAATTTTATTTAATATTTTTTTTTTTATAGATTTTTGCAGTATGTTAAATTTAAGATTTATATTAAGCTTGTTCCGTTGAGGGATTTAGCAAACACAAACACCGAACATTAAGATTAATGACATATAGTTATAGCCAGTAGAACACACAATTCATACTCCATGATTTTGTTTCGGCTTTATAAAAGATTTTTTTAAGTCAATATTTTAAGCCTAAGTTCTAGTACTCACTTGAAAGCTTAAAGGAGTTCGTGTAGCTGGTATAATAAATCATGTTTTAACAAAATAATTTTGATCTTAATATTAATACTTCATCGTTTGTTAAGATTATTAGAATTATTTTTTTAATAATTTAAGTAATAATTTATTTTGCTTATATATTCTTTAAATTCTTTTTTTCATATGTATATAGTCACAATCTGAGAAAATCTGCATTTTGGAAACGCGAGCCAAAAAAACTAGGGATACCTCGAGTTAAAAACACGCGGCAGGTATAAGGAAGAAGAAGAGCGCATACAAATTTGGCTGTAGCGTGTGTGCTGTTTATTGGCAACATTTCTAAATGTTGTATTATAAGTACTACCTGTCTATATATATCCCTTCTAATCCTTTTTTCTTTCCTATCCTTTCTAATTACCTGAATGGAAAAGGTCTGAGGAGGCAGGTAAATATAATTGTAGTTGATGGAAAGTTGCGGTACTACAGGTTATTTTTTTTTTTAATTTCTGTATTTCCCCGTTTACCTATTTTTAATGTAAATCAATACCTTAGGTATATATTGTTTTTTACCTAGCTATTTGGAAAAGGGTTATACCAATTTTGCTTGCTTACCTAGCTAACTCAAAAATATGGTATAAAGTGCAAAATATGTCACTTGATGGCAACAGTTATTTCATAACTTCATAAGAGGAAACACTTGTTGTTTATTGCTGCGAACAATAAGAAATTTTCAGATTGAATAGTATTTTTCTATATAATTCACGAAATTTTGATAAATAAGCGCAATAATGGATTTAAAAAATTCAAAGATTTTTGAACTTTTTCGTGCTTCTGAAAATATTAACGATTTTCAAGTGGCATTGCTTAAAGAGATTGGCGTACTCGAAAACGCTAGTTGTGCGCTTCAGACACAAATTAAATTCATTCACGCTAACTTGAAGCGAAAATGGAACTTGGTCCATAGAACCATGTCGGCTTTCATAAAAAAGCATGAAAATTGGTTGGAGGAATGTACAACATTCGGATATTCAGAACAGGAAGAAGTTTACCCATCGACTAGCCGAGGAAGAGGAAGGCCGCAAAAAAGTATGGAGGAGTGTTCATGTGTTACAAGGAAACGTAAGCTTGAGGATGCTGCTGATAGCTTAACAGCTGAACATCTGTCGGAAGCACTTTCATCCAAGTATATGAAGGAACAAGAGAGGACAAGAGCGACAATTACGAAAGCTGTGCAGGTCGCCAGTCTTTTACGGCCGTATAGGATTAAGGAAAGTATTCCCACGCCTCCAAACTCAGTCGGAATTAAGTACACTCACGAAGAAGCGTTTTCCCTATTTATGGACTTGGGACTGACTAAGGAGAAATATGATATTTTACGCAGCTCCTTAAAAAAACATAACGTCAAAGTTCTTCCCGGATATAAAAAAATTGTATTTGCCAAAAAGGAAGCGGTGCCACCTAATACAATAATAACACAGACATCTGTAGAAGTAAAACTCCAGGATTTAATGGATCACACTGCTAGGCGTATAGTTGAAAGTTTGCCTGATGGAGGGGTCGAGCTTCTACCTGAAAATCTGACTCTACTCAATAAGTGGGGATGTGATGGATCGTCTGGACAAAGCATATACAAACAAATTATACAGACAGATGACGAAACTATTTCTGATGAAAATATGTTTATGGCTTCTGTAGTTCCCTTACGCCTTAGGAGTGAAACTTCTGAACATTGGAAAAATCGCCGACCATCATCGATTCATTATTGTCGCCCTATTTTCTTCAAATATGCGAAGGAGTCGTCTGAAGCCTACTGTTTTTCAAACCAAGAGTGGAAAAACATTCACGGTGAAGTTTGATTTCTTCCTGACAATGATTGATGGAAAAGTCTTAAATGAAATTACAAACACCTCCTCAACATTGAGGTGTCCCATTTGTAAAAAAACTCAAAAAGACTTTCACAGCTTAGACGACTCAACGGGTGAGGAGAACTGCTACGAATATGGAATTTCTCCGCTGCATTGCAGAATAAAGTGTATGGAATTTATTCTGAAGCTCGCGTACACACTTCCTCGGCCAGGAGAAACCAAAACGGATAATACGCCTCGTGAGGATATACAGAGAAGAAAGGAAGTTATACAAGCTGAGTTTTCTCGGAAGCTAGGAATAAAAGTTGACTGTCCAAAGCACGGATACGGGAATACGAATGATGGAAATACTTCGAGGAGATTTTTTGAAAATGATCAAATAACAACTTTGATAACAGGTGTTCATAATGAGATCATTAAAAGGTTTGCTGTTATCCTAAATGTTATAAACTGCAAAGAAATGATAGATGGTGCAAAATTTGGCGAATACGCATCAAAAACAGCTCAACTTTTGACTGGATTGTATCCTCAGAAAAAACTAACCCCCACGGTACATAGGATTTTGGCTCATGGAAAGGACTTAATAGAATATCAGTGCTTACCTATTGGAGAGCTGTCCGAAGAAGCACAGGAATGTAAAAACAAGGACTACAAGAGGTTCAGATACACTAATACGTGCAAAATTTCTCGGGTGCGACAAAATGGAGACATTTTCAACATGCTGGCAGCCTCATCGGATCCACTTCTTGCATCGCTGAGACATGTGCGATCACGAAAGGATTTGGAAGATAGCAACTATAGTTCCGAAATGTTGAGTTTATTAGATGTTAACCTTACTAGCATTAATGTTGATGATTATTTGGTTGAAAATCAGCCATCGAAAGCAAATATTAAAAATTAACCTCAAAAACTCTCCCAAAAATAAGAATTTAAATTTTATGTATTTAAGTTAGAAAATCGAATAAAAACAACAAAAAATCCGAAATAGTCATTGGAGTTATAAAAAATGAATATTTAAGCACCACGGATACCTAGAACTCTTGGCGAATATTCATTTTAAAGCTTGAAAGTCATCTATTAATTGCTTTTTAAGTTTTTGAAATCGCTTCATTAGTTTAGAAGATATGATTTTTGATAAGCTAAATGAGCAAAGGCCCCACTGTGCGCTGTTAGGCGACATGGCGTGTAGCACCAGAAGCCAAAAGCGCAGCTGCCAAAATTGGGAGAGCCGGGCGAATTGGATGACTCAAACCAAAAAACGCTAAACGGCTCAAAAACCAAATGGTACCTCAGGTACCTTCAGCAGGGACTACCCCCTGCTGAGGCACTGCGCATGGCAACGTCTGGAAGAGACTCGGCGAGCCAGGTACGGGGACCATCCCCCAAACGCCTGAGCAGTAATTTGACGCCACCCACTGCCACCCCCACGAGGGCGTGCCCATAGGAGCATATCAGCATGTCGGCATCCGCCGTAGCAACAGCAGTGAGGTCTTCCTCTCCATTGTCCACCGAGACTAGCATATCGTATGTAGCGATTGCAAAAAAAGTCAAGGTGGCCGTGTTACCTGTGGAATACCCGCAGGTAATGCTCAGCCATGGGGACTTGTCCGCATTGGAGGAGGCCATCCTGGACGAGGTTATCCTCACAGGATGGGACACCGCGGTCGCGTTCGCGGGCATTCATTTCCGACGATCACTCAGCGGAGTGGCTGAGGACCGTGGCACCAAGACTGCAGTCGTGGAAAGGGGCTCCACTGTACTGCAAGGTGGGTGATGATATTCCATCACCCCACAATATCACCATCTTCTGCTCAAGAAGCGCAGATCGGTCAACCCAATCCTTGTTGGCTCTGCTGAGGAACCAGAACAAGTTTGAGACCGACTCGTGGAAGGTGTTGTCAAGGAGGACGGAAGGCAAAGGTGCGCTATTGGTGATAGGCATCGATGAGGCATCCAAGGACGCGATAGTGGCGAGAAGCCACCAAGTTTGATTCCGCAACGGGACCATTTCCGGTTAGCGGTCTGAAGAAGAAGAGTGTTGGCGCAAGGACTACCCCTGCCCAAACGACAGTCCTGGGAGCGGCAGGCTCGGCCCCCACACCTCCCACCGCCACTGTTCCGAGTGCACATCTGGCAGGTGTCTCTGATTTATCAGAGCATCTGGCCGAGGATGAGGACCAGGCGGAGATGACGCTCGGTCCAGCAGAGCTGGAAGGGATGGATGATGAGGTGCCGATGTCCTCGCAAAAGCTCGCTGAGGAGCTTGAAACGGCAGAAGCTGACGTCACCATGACGGGCAGCGGTGATGTGGGCAGCTCCCAACCTACATCACCAGGAGCTGGAGCGGCGGATGAGTGATGATGACATCAAACGTCACCGTCACTGGGCTAGCCCAGATAAAACTCCATCGGGCTAAAGCAGCATCTGCTGTCTTGGCCAGGATGTTTATCACCCAACATCTTGGGCTAGCCCTGGTACAGGAGCCATGGATCAACAATGGCATAAAAGGCCTGTACACCGCTGACTCAAAGGTAATCTGGGATCAAAGAGATCCTACACCTAGAGCATGCATTATGGTAAGGAAATGTTTTAATTTTAATATTATTTTAGAACTCCTCACTAGGGACCGTAAGGGCAATAGGAAACGCCCCCCTTTTTGCGGTGGCATCTGCCTATTTTGCTGGTGATGTGGACTGCCCGCCACCCGAAATAGAAAAGCTGATGGACCACTGCAGGAGAGACAAGCTGCCGGTTATAATCGGCTGCGATGCCAATGCGCACCACTCCATATGGGGCAGCACCGACATCGACAGAAGGGGTGAGTGTCTTACCAACTTTATATTTAAGTATAATATAGTAATATATAGAAACTGGTAATGTCGAATGTAGAGTTAGAGAAGAGGTATTAGACATTACTCTGATTAGTCAGTCTCTTAGGCCACATTTCAGAGAATGGCATGTCTCTTCAGAAGAATCCATGTCTGATCACAGGATTATCCTATTCAAACTTAAGATTAATACGGATAGTAGTATAATAACTCGTAACCCCAGGAAAACGAACTGGGAAAAATTTAGGTCTACCCTAGAGCTTAACCTAGCCACTGAAAATTCTGGAATACCCAGATGCACGAGTGAGCTAGAAAGAGTTGTTAGAAACCTAAACAGTAGCTTTAAAGATGCATATGAAGAAAGCTGCCCACTAGGGAAAACGCGTAAAGAAAAAGATGCCCCATGGTGGAATGACGGTCTTGAGAGACTGCGTATCACCACACGTCACCTCTTCAATAAAGCTAAGAGGGACGGGTCATGGGATACATACCGCGAAAGCCTCACCTCCTACAGCAAGGAGATTAGGAAGGCCAAGCGCAGGAACTATAGGGACTTCTGCGAAAGCATAACAAGTACGAGTGAAGGTGCCCGGCTCCATAGAGCATTATCAAAGCGGGCGCCGGAGGCTAATTAAGCACTGAAGCGTAAAGATAATACATATACGAGCACCAATATGCAAAGGTTAGAGCTTCTGTTTGAGACGCACTTCCCAGGAAGTATCCCCTGGCAACCGTGCGAATCGCTTGAAACAGGAGGTCAACACAGACCAACGGCCATTGACTGGGCATGTGCCAAGTCGGTGGTCACAGTGGAGAAAATAAAATGGGCATTTGGAACCTTCCAGCCTTACAAATCTCCTGGTCTAGATTGCATATCACCGGTATTCCTTCAGCAGGGTCCTACCCACTCTATGGAAAATCCTGGTCAGTAGCCTAGCACTTGGTCATATACCAAGCACTTGGAGTAGAGCTAGGGTGGTCTTCATCCCCAAGGTAGGAAGACAGATACCACCAACCCAAAGTCCTTCAGACCCATCAGCTTAACATCATTTTTGTTGAAAACGTTGGAAAAGCTGGTGAATTATAACATAAGGAGTACTCTGCTCACACAGAGTCTATTGCAGGCAACGCAGCACGCATACAGAACAGGCAGGTCTACGGACACTGCCCTGTATGAGCTGCACCGTACTCTGCGGGCGTCAGTAGTAAACAAAGAAGTAGCAGTTTGTGCATTTTTAGACATTGAAGGTGCTTTCGACAACACATCACATGATGCTGTCAAAGCTACCTTGAATAGAAGAGGGCTGGACAGTACAACTAGTAGATGGATTTCATCCTTATTAGTGTCCAGACAGGCTACGGCATATATACAAGATAGTACGGTTACAGTAACAACCACAAGGGGCTGTCCTCAAAGGGGGGTTTTATCACCCCTCTTATGGAGTATACTAGGAGACGAACTTTTAAGCAGACTTGCGAACAGGAGTATTCAATGTCAAGGCTATGCAGATGACATTGTGATAATAGCTCGGGGCAAGTATGAATAAACTCTTTGTGATAATGTTCAACTGGGACTTAGGATTACGCATGATTGGTGTGGGGAGGTTGGTCTCAACTTAAGCCCTACTAAAACAATCAACGTTCCGTTCACCAGAAGATTCAAGCTACAAAGGATAAGGGAGATTAGGCTCGCAGGGAGTCCAAAGAAACAAGCAAGGAAGTTAAGTACCTTGGGGTCAATTTCGACAGTAAACTAAACTTTGGCACCCATGTTCAGAATACGATCGCAAAGTGCTGCAGAGCGCTGTATTCGTGTCGTAGCATAGCCGGGAAGTCATGGGGAACATCACCAAAGATAATAAGATGGCTATACCTTATGGTAGTAAGGCCCATGCTCACGTACGGAGTAATTGCATGGGGGGATAAGGCACTGCAAATTACTGTGCAGAAGCAGCTTCAAAAGCTACAAAGAATGGCATGTGTAGGAACCCCGGGAGCGATGAGGACCTGTCCTACATCAGCGCTTGAGGTTCTATTGGAGATAACGCCACTCCATCACACAATTAGGCTGCAACAGAAGGCAACCCTCTTAAGTATGTCCGTTGCAGGAGTTGGGAGAGGACACATTTTTAGTCGAGTAGAGGCAGATATGCTATCGGGTGAACTTCCCCTACTGGCACAGCCAAGGGACGAAATGAAAGCCAAACACATGTTCGGTCAAAAGTTTCAAGTTCACTTTCACACGTCGAACTGAATATTGGGCGACGTACACAACCGATCTTCGATATGTTTTCTTTATCTGAAAAGTATGTTCAATCTCAGTGTTTTTCTGTATACAGTTTAGCTGAAATGCTTATTAAATTAGAATCGTTGAAAAAATACACTAAATTTTGGCATATTTTGAACTTTCGTGGACTATAACAAAAAAGTATCTCTCAGAGTCACGGTGGGATGCATTTGAAAGCTATAATATATACCTTTCATATATAGTCACAATCTGAGAAAATCTGCATTTTGGAAACGCGAGCCAAAAAACTAGGGATACCTCGAGTTAAAAACACGCGGCAGGTATAAGGAAGAAGAAGAGCGCATACAAATTTGGCTGTAGCGTGTGTGCTGTTTATTGGCAACATTTCTAAATGTTGTATTATAAGTACTACCTGTCTATATATATCCCTTCTAATCCTTTTTTCTTTCCTATCCTTTCTAATTACCTGAATGGAAAAGGTCTGAGGAGGCAGGTAAATATAATTGTAGTCGATGGAAAGTTGCGGTACTACAGGTTTTTTTTTTTTTTAAATTTCTGTATATCCCCGTTTACCTATTTTTAATGTAAATCAATACCTTAGGTATATATTGTTTTTTACCTAGCTAATTGGAAAAGGGTTATACCAATTTTGCTTGCTTACCTAGCTAACTCAAAAATATGGTATAAAGTGCAAAATATGTCACTTGATGGCAACAGTTATTTCATAACTTCATAAGAGGAAACACTTGTTGTTTATTGCTGCGAACAATAAGAAATTTTCAGATTGAATAGTATTTTTCTATATAATTCACGAAATTTTGATAAATAAGCGCAATAATGGATTTAAAAAATTCAAAGATTTTTGAACTTTTTCGTGCTTCTGAAAATATTAACGATTTTCAAGTGGCATTGCTTAAAGAGATTGGCGTACTCGAAAACGCTAGTTGTGCGCTTCAGACACAAATTAAATTCATTCACGCTAACTTGAAGCGAAAATGGAACTTGGTCCATAGAACCATGTCGGCTTTCATAAAAAAGCATGAAAATTGGTTGGAGGAATGTACAACATTCGGATATTCAGAACAGGAAGAAGTTTACCCATCGACTAGCCGAGGAAGAGGAAGGCCGCAAAAAAGTATGGAGGAGTGTTCATGTGTTACAAGGAAACGTAAGCTTGAGGATGCTGCGGATAGCTTAACAGCTGAACATCTGTCGGAAGCACTTTCATCCAAGTATATGAAGGAACAAGAGAGGACAAGAGCGACAATTACGAAAGCTGTGCAGGTCGCCAGTCCTTTACGGCTGTATAGGATTAAGGAAAGTATTCCCACGCCTCCAAACTCAGTCGGAATTAAGTACACTCACGAAGAAGCGTTTTCCCTATTTATGGACTTGGGACTGACTAAGGAGAAATATGATATTTTACGCAGCTCCTTAAAAAAACATAACGTCAAAGTTCTTCCCGGATATAAAAAAATTGTATTTGCCAAAAAGGAAGCGGTGCCACCTAATACAATAATAACACAGACATCTGTAGAAGTAAAACTCCAGGATTTAATGGATCACACTGCTAGGCGTATAGTTGAAAGTTTGCCTGATGGAGAGGTCGAGCTTTTTCCTGAAAATCTGACTCTACTCAATAAGTGGGGATGTGATGGATCGTCTGGACAAAGCATATACAAACAAATTATACAGACAGATGACGAAACTATTTCTGATGAAAATATGTTTATGGCTTCTGTAGTTCCCTTACGCCTTAGGAGTGAAACTTCTGAACATTGGAAAAATCGCCGACCATCATCGATTCATTATTGTCGCCCTATTTTCTTCAAATATGCGAAGGAGTCGTCTGAAGCCTACTGTTTTTCAAACCAAGAATGGAAAAACATTCACGGTGAAGTTTGATTTCTTCCTGACAATGATTGATGGAAAAGTCTTAAATGAAATTACAAACACCTCCTCAACATTGAGGTGTCCCATTTGTAAAAAAAACTCAAAAAGACTTTCACAGCTTAGACAACTCAACGGGTGAGGAGAACTGCTACGAATATGGAATTTCTCCGTTGCATTGCAGAATAAAGTGTATGGAATTTATTCTGAAGCTCGCGTACACACTTCCTCAGCCAGGAGAAACAAAAACAGAGAAGAAAGGAAGTTATACAAGCTGAGTTCTCTCGGAAGCTAGGAATAAAAGTTGACTGTCCAAAGCACGGATACGGGAATACGAATGATGGAAATACTTGGAGGAGATTTTTTGAAAATGATCAAATAACAACTTTGATAACAGGTGTTCATAATGAGATCATTAAGAGGTTTGCTGTTATCCTAAATGTTATAAACTGCAAAGAAATGATAGATGGTGCAAAATTTGGCGAATACGCATCAAAAACAGCTCAACTTTTGACTGGATTGTATCCTCAGAAAAAACTAACCCCCACGGTACATAGGATTTTGGCTCATGGAAAGGACTTATAGAATATCAGTGCTTACCTATTGGAGAGCTGTCCGAAGAAGCACAGGAATGTAAAAACAAGGACTACAAGAGGTTCAGATACACTAATACGTGCAAAATTTCTCGGGTGCGACAAAATGGAGACCTTTTCAACATGCTGGCAGCCTCATCGGATCCACTTCTTGCATCGCTGAGACATGTGCGATCACGAAAGGATTTGGAAGATAGCAACTATAGTTCCGAAATGTTGAGTTTATTAGATGTTAACCTTACTAGCATTAATGTTGATGATTATTTGGTTGAAAATCAGGCATCGATAGCAAATATTAAAAATTAACCTGAAAAAATCACCCAAAAATAAGAATTTAAATTTTATGTATTTAAGTTAGAAAATCGAATAAAAACAACAAAAAATGCGAAATAGTCATTGAAGTTATAAACAATTTTCAGTTATGATTAAAAACAAACGTTTTTAATTGGAATTTTACCGGTAAAATGTGCTGGAAATATTTCTTGACTTTGACCTTGAATATTTAAGCACCACGGATACCTAGAACTCTTGGCGAATATTCATTTTAAAGCTTGAAAAGTCATCTATTAATTGCTTTTTAAGTTTTTGAAATCGCTTCATTAGTTTAGAAGATATGATTTTTGATAAGCTAAATGAGCAAAGGCCCCACTGTGCGCTGTTAGGCGACATGGCGTGTAGCACCAGAAGCCAAAAGCGCAGCTGCCAAAATTGGGAGAGCCGGGCGAATTGGATGACTCAAACCAAAAAACGCTGAACGGCTCAAAAACCAAATGGTACCTCAGGTACCTTCAGCAGGGACTACCCCCTGCTGAGGCACTGCGCATGGCAACGTCTGGAAGAGACTCGGCGAGCTAGGTACGGGGACCATCCCCCAAACGCCTGAGCAGTAATTTGACGCCACCCACTGCCACCCCCAAGAGGGCGTGCCCATAGGAGCATATCAGCATGTCGGCATCCGCCGTAGCAACAGCAGTGAGGTCTTCCTCTCCATTGTCCACCGAGACTAGCATATCGTATGTAGCGATTGCAAAAAAAGTCAAGGTGGCCGTGTTACCTGTGGAATACCCGCAGGTAATGCTCAGCCATGGGGACTTGTCCGCATTGGAGGAGGCCATCCTGGACGAGGTTATCCTCACAGGATGGGACACCGCGGTCGCGTTCGCGGGCATTCATTTCCGACGATCACTCAGCGGAGTGGCTGAGGACCGTGGCACCAAGACTGCAGTCGTGGAAAGGGGCTCCACTGTACTGCAAGGTGGGTGATGATATTCCATCACCCCACAATATCACCATCTTCTGCTCAAGAAGCGCAGATCGGTCAACCCAATCCTTGTTGGCTCTGCTGAGGAACCAGAACAAGTTTGAGACCGACTCGTGGAAGGTGTTGTCAAGGAGGACGGAAGGCAAAGGTGCGCTATTGGTGATAGGCATCGATGAGGCATCCAAGGACGCGATAGTGGCGAGAAGCCACCAAGTTTGATTCCGCAACGGGACCATTTCCGGTTAGCGGTCTGAAGAAGAAGAGTGTTGGCGCAAGGACTACCCCTGCCCAAACGACAGTCCTGGGAGCGGCAGGCTCGGCCCCCACACCTCCCACCGCCACTGTTCCGAGTGCACATCTGGCAGGTGTCTCTGATTTATCAGAGCATCTGGCCGAGGATGAGGACCAGGCGGAGATGACGCTCGGTCCAGCAGAGCTGGAAGGGATGGATGATGAGGTGCCGATGTCCTCGCAAGAGCTCGCTGAGGAGCTTGAAACGGCAGAAGCTGACGTCACCATGACGGGCAGCGGTGATGTCGGCAGCTCCCAACCTACATCACCAGGAGCTGGAGCGGCGGATGAGTGATGATGACATCAAACGTCACCGTCACTGGGCTAGCCCAGATAAAACTCCATCGGGCTAAATCAGCATCTGCTGTCTTGGCCAGGATGTTTATCACCCAACATCTTGGGCTAGCCCTGGTACAGGAGCCATGGATCAACAATGGCATAAAAGGCCTGTACACCGCTGACTCAAAGGTAATCTGGGATCAAAGAGATCCTACACCTAGAGCATGCATTATGGTAAGGAAATGTTTTAATTTTAATATTATTTTAGAACTCCTCACTAGGGACCGTAAGGGCAATAGGAAACGCCCCCCTTTTTGCGGTGGCATCTGCCTATTTTGCTGGTGATGTGGACTGCCCGCCACCCGAAATAGAAAAGCTGATGGACCACTGCAGGAGAGACAAGCTGCCGGTTATAATCGGCTGCGATGCCAATGCGCACCACTCCATATGGGGCAGCACCGACATCGACAAAAGTGGTGAGTGTCTTACCAACTTTATATTTAAGTATAATATAGTAATATATAGAAACTGGTAATGTCGAATGTAGAGTTAGAGAAGAGGTATTAGACATTACTCTGATTAGTCAGTCTCTTAGGCCACATTTCAGAGAATGGCATGTCTCTTCAGAAGAATCCATGTCTGATCACAGGATTATCCTATTCAAACTTAAGATTAATACGGATAGTAGTATAATAACTCGTAACCCCAGGAAAACGAACTGGGAAAAATTTAGGTCTACCCTAGAGCTTAACCTAGCCACTGAAAATTCTGGAATACCCAGATGCACGAGTGAGCTAGAAAGAGTTGTTAGAAACCTAAATAGTAGCATTAAAGATGCATATGAAGAAAGCTGCCCACTAGGGAAAACGCGTAAAGAAAAAGATGCCCCATGGTGGAATGACGGTCTTGAGAGACTGCGTATCACCACACGTCACCTCTTCAATAAAGCTAAGAGGGACGGGTCATGGGATACATACCGCGAAAGCCTCACCTCCTACAGCAAGGAGATTAGGAAGGCCAAGCGCAGGAACTATAGGGACTTCTGCGAAAGCATAACAAGTACGAGTGAAGGTGCCCGGCTCCATAGAGCATTATCAAAGCGGGCGCCGGAGGCTAATTTAGCACTGAAGCGTAAAGATAATACATATACGAGCACCAATATGCAAAGGTTAGAGCTTCTGTTTGAGACGCACTTCCAGGAAGTATCCCCTGGCAACCGTGCGAATCGCTTGAAACAGGAGGTCAACACAGACCAACGGCCATTGACTGGGCATGTGCCAAGTCGGTGGTCACAGTGGAGAAAATAAAATGGGCATTTGGAACCTTCCAGCCTTACAAATCTCCTGGTCTAGATTGCATATCACCGGTATTCCTTCAGCAGGGTCCTACCCACTCTATGGAAAATCCTGGTCAGTAGCCTAGCACTTGGTCATATACCAAGCACTTGGAGTAGAGCTAGGGTGGTCTTCATCCCCAAGGTAGGGAAGACAGATACCACCAACCCAAAGTCCTTCAGACCCATCAGCTTAACATCATTTTTGTTGAAAACGTTGGAAAAGCTGGTGAATTATAACATAAGGAGCACTCTGCTCACACAGAGTCTATTGCAGGCAACGCAGCACGCATACAGAACAGGCAGGTCTACGGACACTGCCCTGTATGAGCTGCACCGTACTCTGCGGGCGTCAGTAGTAAACAAAGAAGTAGCAGTTTGTGCATTTTTAGACATTGAAGGTGCTTTCGACAACACATCACATGATGCTGTCAAAGCTACCTTGAATAGAAGAGGGCTGGACAGTACAACTAGTAGATGGATTTCATCCTTATTAGTGTCCAGACAGGCTACGGCATATATACAAGATAGTACGGTTACAGTAACAATCACAAGGGGCTGTCCTCAAAGGGGGGTTTTATCACCCCTCTTATGGAGTATACTAGGAGACGAACTTTTAAGCAGACTTGCGAACAGGAGTATTCAATGTCAAGGCTATGCAGATGACATTGTGATAATAGCTCGGGGCAAGTATGAATAAACTCTTTGTGATAATGTTCAACTGGGACTTAGGATTACGCATGATTGGTGTGGGGAGGTTGGTCTCAACTTAAGCCCTACTAAAACAATCATCGTTCCGTTCACCAGAAGATTCAAGCTACAAAGGATAAGGGAGATTAGGCTCGCAGGGAGTCCAAAGAAACAAGCAAGGAAGTTAAGTACCTTGGGGTCAATTTCGACAGTAAACTTAACTTTGGCACCCATGTTCAGAATACGATCGCAAAGTGCTGCAGAGCGCTGTATACTTGTTGTAGCATAGCCGGGAAGTCATGGGGAACATCACCAAAGATAATAAGATGGCTATACCTTATGGTAGTAAGGCCCATGCTCACGTACGGAGTGATTGCATGGGGGGATAAAGCACTGCAAATTACTGTGCAGAAGCAGCTTCAAAAGCTACAAAGAATGGCATGTGTAGGAACCCCGGGAGCGATGAGGACCTGTCCTACATCAGCGCTTGAGGTTCTATTGGAGATAACGCCACTCCATCACACAATTAGGCTGCAACAGAAGGCTACCCTCTTAAGTATGTCCGTTGCAGGAGTTGGGAGAGGACACATTCTTAGTCGAGTAGAGGCAGATATGCTATCGGGTGAACTTCCCCTACTGGCACAGCCAAGGGACGAAATGAAAGCCGAACACATGTTCGGTCAAAAGTTTCAAGTTCACCTCTGTAATAAAAAGGAGTGGACATCTCTGAAAGATGTCCACAACATGAAGCCACCTTAAACGGTTTAAGCAAGTAATATAAATGGGTAAAAATAGACTCTGGATACTCACCGGTCTCTTGACAGGACATTGTAGACTACGAGGTCACCTGGCAAAGCTAGGTATAGTCAGCAGCGAGATTTGCAGATTCTGCGAAATGGAAGAAGAATCCTCCATGCACATTATAGCAGATTGCGTAGCCTTAGTAAGGGAAAATATGTAGCTTTCTAGGAAAACATATTGTGCAACTTAGCGATTAAGAAACCATCGACCCAACAAAGATACTTGCTCTTATGCAACACCTGGGTCTGATGGAAGAGCTATAGGCTCAGAAGGGGGCACAATAGATCTAGTTGGTCGCAGTGTATTTACCCCCAATATAATAATAATAGCATCTCACTTCCATTTTCTAGAGCCATATTATTAGGGCGTATTTATTCATTTAATTATTACAACTATTTCTTAAGGAGACTAAAAGGATTTATGTTTTCTTGATCTGAGTTATTTATTAAATTCGTGAAACCATTGTATTGTGTTTTGTTCTTCTTGAACCTTTGCATTAATCTTGAATTTGGAGGTAAAATAAGGTTGTGATGTACTAAGGTGGGGGGGGGGTTGGGGGGGGGGGGGGATGGGGGGGGGGGGGGGGGGGGGGGGGGGGGGGGGGGGGGGGTGGGGGGGGGGGGGGGGGGGGGCGGGGGGGCGGGGGGGGGGGGGGGGGGGGGGGGGGGGGGGGGGGGGGGGGGGGGGGGGGGGGGGGGGGGGGGGGGGGGGGGGGGGGGGGGGGGGGGGGGTGGGGGGGGGGGGGGGGGGGGGGGGTGGGGGGGGGGGGGGGGGGGGGGGGGCGGGGGGGGTGGGGGGGGGGTGGGGGGGGGGGGGGGGGGGGGGTGGGGGGGGGGGGGGGGGGGGGTGGGGGGGGGGGGGGGGGGGGGGGGGGGGGGGGGGGGGGGGGGGGGGGGGGGGGGGGGGGGGGGGGGGGGGGGGGGGGCGGGGGGGGGGGGGGGGGGGGGGGGGGGGGGGGGGGGGGGGGGGGGGGGGGGGGGGGGGGGGGGGGGGGGGGGGGGGGGGGGGGGGGGGGGGGGGGGGGGGTGGGGGGGGGGGGGGGGTGGGGTGGGGGGGGGGGGGGGGGGGGGGGGGGGGCGGGGGGGGGGGGGGGGGGGGGGGGGGGGGGGGGGGGGGGGGGGGGGGGGGGGGGGGGGCGGGGTGGGGGGGGGGGGGTGGGGGGGGGGGGTGGGGGTGGGGGGGGGGGGGGGGGGGGGGGGGGGTGGGGGGGGGGGGGGGGGGGGGGTGGGGGGGGGGGGGTGGGGGGGGGGGGGGGGGGGGGGGTGGGGGGGGGGGGGGGGGGGGGGGGGGGGGGGTGGGGGGGGGGGGGGGGGGGGGGGGGGGGGGGGGGGGGGGGGGGGGGGGGGGGGGGGGGGGTGGGGGGGGGGGGGGGGGGGGGGGGGGGGGTGGGGGGGGGGGGGGGGGGGGGGGGGGTTTGGGGGGGGGGGGGGGGGGGGGGGGGGGGGGGGTGGGGGGGGGGGGGGGGGGGTGGGGGGGGGGGGGGGGGGGGGGGGGGGGGGGGGGGGGGGGGGGGGGGGGGGGGGGGGGGGGGGGGGGGTCTGTATGAACGAAACTTTTTTCCACACCTATTCAAGCTAGAGACTGAAACTTTCAATTCTCTTTATTTGGATGTAAATAAAGAGTCAAGATGGGGGTTCTACGTAAAGGGGGCTCGCCAAATCGATAATTTCGATAAACTCAAAACCGATAAATCAACAATATCGCACATCCTGACAGCTAGAACTAACAGAAAGGGTGGAGAGATAGATACTAAGCAACCCCACAAAAACTGCACAAAAAATTTTTGAGCCCCCCCTACCGATTCCGCCCCAGCCACCACCACGCATTTAAAGTCAAAAAAAGCCTAAATCTCCACGTTTTTGAGCTATAGCCACCAAATTTGGTGCCAAGATGGTGATTATGAACCTCCAAAAAACGGCATCAAAGTTTGGATGCCACGCCCACCAATAGCAAATAGCCACCCCCATCAGCCCAAACGCTTCTGTCAAAAACGGGGAATGCGTGTATCTTCCAGAGTAGGGAGCTTAGGTGGAGCTAGTAGACAAACCAAATTTAGAGGAAGATAGTGGAACAACACCCGAAAAGAATGCATCAAGTTTTGGAGCCCAAGCCAAACATCCGCCCAGCACCCCTCGCATTTTGAATCAGAAAAGCTAGATCTACCACAGTTTTCTAGCTAGGTCACAAATTTGGTGCCAAGATAGGTGATGGACGACCCCCCAAAAACTGCATCCAAGTTGGATCCACGCCACCAATACCGACTAGCCCCCCCATCTGCCAACGCCTTCGTCAAAAACGTGAATGCGTGTAGCTTCCAGAGTTAGTGAGCTAGCAGCCACCAAATTAGGAGGCAATGATAGATGCAACAACCCCACAAAAATGCGTAAAAGTTTTGGCCAGCTTGCCAACCCATTCCGCCCCTTTCTCCACCTACAAACTTTGAGCTAGAGCACCAAATTTGGTTGAAGGTCGCATTGACATCCACAAGGATCGCAGCAAAAATTTGGATGCCGCCCACCCATAGCCCCAGCCCCCTTTCCCCACTTATACAAACTTCGAGCTAGAGTCACCAAATTTGGTATGAAGAGCATTGACATCCCACAGGATCTGCAGCAAAAATTTGGATGCCACGCCCAACCATAGCCCGCCCAGCCCCCTTCCCACTTTATACAAACTTCGAGCTAGAGTCACCAAATTTGGATGAAGGTAGCAATTGACATTCCACAAGATCTGC
>JARNME010000404.1:52186932-52375143 GCA_030179655.1 Scaptomyza flava
TACCGATTCCGCCCCCAGCCACCACGCATTTTAAAGTCAAAAAAGCCTATATCTCCCACAGTTTTTGAGCTATAGCCACCAAATTTGGTGCCAAGATAGGTGATTATGACCCTCCAAAAACTGCATCCAAAGTTTGGATGCCACGCCCACCAATACCGCACTAGCCACCCCCATCAGCCCAAACGCTTCGTCAAAAACGGGAATGCGTGTATCTTCCAGAGTAGTGGAGCGAGAGTGGAGCTAGAGCCACCAAATTTAGTAGGAAGATAGCTGGCAACAACCCCAAAAGAATTGCATCAAAGTTTTGGAGCCACGCCCAACCATTCCGCCCCCAGCCCCCCCGCATTTTGAAATCAGAAAAGCCTATATCTCCCACAGTTTTTTAGCTAGAGTCACAAAATTTGGTGCCAAGATAGGTGATGACGACCCCCCAAAAACTGCATCCAAAGTTTGGATGCCACGCCCACCAATACCGCACTAGCCACCCCCATCTGCCCCAACGCTTCGTCAAAAACGGGAATGCGTGTATCTTCCAGAGTAGTGGAGCTAGAGCCACCAAATTTAGTAGGAAGATAGCTGGCAACAACCCCAAAAGAATTGCGTAAAAGTTTTGGAGCCTTGCCCAACCATTCCGCCCCCCTTTCTCCACCTTATACAAACTTTGAGCTAGAGTCACCAAATTTGGTATGAAGGTAGCATTTGACATTCCACAAGGATCTGCAGCAAAAATTTTGATGCCACGCCCAACCATACCGCCCCCAGCCCCCCTTTCCCCACTTTATACAAACTTCGAGCTAGAGTCACCAAATTTGGTATGAAGATAGCAATTGACATTCCACAAAGATCTGCATCAAAAATTTGGATGCAATTCCACCCATACCGCCCCCAGCCCCATAGCCCTCCTTTCACCACCTTTTACATGCTTCGAGCTAGAGTCACCAAATTTGGTATGAAGGTAGCATTTGACATTCCACAAGGATCTGCAGCAAAAATTTGGATGCCTAGCCCAACCATACCGCCCCCAGCCCCATAGCCCCCCTTTCCTAACCTTATACAAACTTTGAGCTAGAGTCACCAAATTTGGTATGAAGGTAGCATTTGACATTCCACAAGGATCTACAGCAAAAATTTGGATGCCACGCCCAACCATACCGCCCCAGCCCCCCATTTCCCCACTTTATACAAACTTTGAGCTAGAGTATCCAAATTTGGTATGAAGGTAGCATTTGACATTCCACAAGGATCTGCAGCAAAAATTTGGATGCCACGCCCAACCATACCGCCCCCAGCCCCCCTTTCCCCACTTTATACAAACTTCGAGCTAGAGTCACCAAATTTGGTATGAAGATAGCAATTGACATTCCACAAAGATCTGCATCAAAAATTTGGATGCAATTCCACCCATACCGCCCCCAGCCCCCCTTTCACCACTTTATACAAACTTCGAGCTAGAGTCACCAAATTTGGTATGAAGATAGCAATTAACATCCCACATGGATGGGAATCAAAATTTTTAATACTGGTATCGAGTATACCGCAGTCGGTTGCGAACGACTGCAACGTTTTCACTTGTTTTTTTTTTTTTGTCTGTGCTGCATAAACGAAAGCATGCTTGATCCCAGATATGTTTATTCTTAATCAATATGTAGATCAACACTGTAGGCTTTCAAGTACTATATGTCTGTCTCTATATTTTATCAGCTTTTAGGTATTAAGATTAAATTTTGCTCAGAATCTCATCGATGACTTAAACACATGAATGTCACAACTTTTACACTTAAGGAGCATCAGATCTTTTCGTTTCAAAGAGTTTACTATATGACGCTTTTAAGAACAATTTTCTGGCCTGAGCTTGGTAGGTTATACAGTTAAAAAAATTAGTGGAAAGACGGAACTGTCTTATAAAATTTATTCTACATTATTAGTTGGTTCTTTCCCTATCGCTTTGTGATCTATGTTCCTGTTTGTTTGCTGATTATTGTTGTTAATTATTATTTTGTTTATTTATTTCTTTTGCATCTCATATAGTATTTTTCTTTATGTTTCTCTTTTTTGCGCTCCACTTCTATACTTACTTTAATAATTTATCATATGTTTCCTACAATTTATATTCTATCGCCCTTTAATGACAAAAACTGGGCTGTTAAAAACGTAAGGCAATTAATCTATAAAACTGATGGAACGGAATAGTTTTGATTATTTTTCATTTAAAAATAAAAGTAGGCTGTTATACGGGTTTAATAAACCGGCTTATTTTGAGAAATTGTAGTTTTTTAAAGAACATATTAAGCTCATATCATATTTATTAAGATTTTCTGAGCCCCGCCTAGCGATTCCACCCCCAGCCCCCCCGCATTTTAAAGTCAAAAAAGCCTATATCTCCCACAGTTTTTGAGCTATAGCCACCAAATTTGGTGCCAAGATAGGTGATGATGACCCCCCAAAAACTGCATCCATGCCACGCCCACCAATACCGCACTAGCCACCCCCATCTGCCCCAACGCTTCGTCAAAAACGGGAATGCGTGTATCTTCCAGAGTAGTGGAGCTAGAGCCACCAAATTTAGTAGGAAGATAGCTGGCAACAACCCCAAAAGAATTGCATCAAAGTTTTTGAGCCACATTCCGCCCCCAGCCCCCCCGCATTTTGAAATCAGAAAAGCCTATATCTCCCACAGTTTTTTAGCTAGAGTCACCAAATTTGGTGCCAAGATAGGTGATGATGAACCCCAAAAACTGCATCCAATGTTTGGATGCCACGCCTACCAATACCAACCTAGCCACCCCCATCTGCCCCAACGCTTCGTCAAAAACGGGAATGCGTGTATCTTCCAGAGCAGTGGAGCTAGAGCCACCAAATTTGGTAGGAAGATAGCTGGCAACAACCCCAAAAGAATTGCATAAAAGTTTTGGAGCCTTGCCCAACCATTCCGCCCCCCTTTCTCCACCTTATACAAACTTTGAGCTAGAGTCACCAAATTTGGTATGAAGATAGCAATTGACATCCCACATGGATCGGCAGCAAAAATTTGAATGCCACGCCCACCCATACCGCCCCAAGCCCCATAGCCCCCCTTTCACCACCTTTTACATGCTTCGAGCTAGAGTCATCAAATTTGGTATGAAGGTAGCATTTGACATTCCACAAGGATCTGCAGCAAAAATTTGGATGCCACGCCCAACCATACCGCCCCCAGCCCCATAGCCCCCCTTTCCTAACCTTATACAAACTTTGAGCTAGAGTCACCAAATTTGGTGTGAAGGTAGCATTTGACATTCCACAAGGATCTACAGCAAAAATTTGGATGCCACGCCCAACCATACCGCCCCAGCCCCCCATTTCCCCACTTTATACAAACTTTGAGCTAGAGTATCCAAATTTGGTATGAAGGTAGCATTTGACATTCCACAAGGATCTGCAGCAAAAATTGGATGCCACGCCCAACCATACCGCCCCCAGCCCCCCTTTCCCCACTTTATACAAACTTCGAGCTAGAGTCACCAAATTTGGTATGAAGATAGCAATTGACATTCCACAAAGATCTGCATCAAAAATTTGGATGCAATTCCACCCATACCGCCCCCAGCCCCCCTTTCACCACTTTATACAAACTTCGAGCTAGAGTCACCAAATTTGGTATGAAGATAGCAATTAACATCCCACATGGATGGGCATCAAAATTTTTAATACTGGTATCGAGTATACCGCAGTCGGTTGCGAACGACTGCAACGATTCCACTTGTTTTTTTTTTTTGTCTGTGCTGCATAAACGAAAGCATGCTTGATCCCAGATATGTTTATTCTTAATCAATATGTAGATCAACACTGTAGGCTTTCAAGTACTATATGTCTGTCTCTATATTTTATCAGCTTTTAGGTATTAAGATTAAATTTTGCTCAGAATCTCATCGATGACTTAAACACATGAATGTCACAACTTTTACACTTAAGGAGCATCAGATCTTTTCGTTTCAAAGAGTTTACTATATGACGCTTTTAAGAACAATTTTCTGGCCTGAGCTTGGTAGGTTATACAGTTAAAAAAATTAGTGGAAAGACGGAACTGTCTTATAAAATTTATTCTACATTATTAGTTGGTTCTTTCCCTATCGCTTTGTGATCTATGTTCCTGTTTGTTTGCTGATTATTGTTGTTAATTATTATTTTGTTTATTTATTTCTTTTGCATCTCATATAGTATTTTTCCCTTATGTTTCTCTTTTTTGCGCTCCACTTCTATACTTACTTTAATAATTTATCATATGTTTCCTACAATTTATATTCTATCGCCCTTTAATGACAAAAACTGGGCTGTTAAAAACGTAAGGCAATTAATCTATAAAACTGATGGAACGGAATAGTTTTGATTATTTTTCATTTAAAAATAAAAGTAGGCTGTTATACGGGTTTAATAAACCGGCTTATTTTTAGAAATTGTAGTTTTTTAAAGAACATATTAAGCTCATATCATATATATTAAGATTTTCTGAGCCCCGCCTACCGATTCCACCCCCAGCCACCACGCATTTTAAAGTCAAAAAAGCCTATATCTCCCACAGTTTTTGAGCTATAGCCACCAAATTTGGTGCCAAGATAGGTGATGATGACCCCCCAAAAACTGCATCCATGCCACGCCCACCAATACCGCACTAGCCACCCCCATCTGCCCCAACGCTTCGTCAAAAACGGGAATGCGTGTATCTTCCAGAGTAGTGGAGCTAGAGCCACCAAATTTAGTAGGAAGATAGCTGGCAACAACCCCAAAAGAATTGCATCAAAGTGTTGGAGCCACGCCCACCCATTCCGCCCCCAGCCCCCCGCATTTTGAAATCAGAAAAGCCTATATCTCCCACAGTTTTTTAGCTAGAGTCACCAAATTTGGTGCCAAGATAGGTGATGATGACCCCCCAAAAACTGCATCCAAAGTTTGGATGCCACGCCCACCAATACCGCACTAGCCACCCCCATCTGCCCCAACGCTTCGTCAAAAACGGGAATGCGTGTATCTTCCAGAGTAGTGGAGCTAGAGCCACCAAATTTGGTATGAAGATAGCTGGCAACAACCCCCGAAAAACTGCATCAAAGTTTTGGAGCCTTGCCCAACCATTCCGCCCCCCTTTCTCCACCTTATACAAACTTTGAGCTAGAGTCACCAAATTTGGTATGAAGGTAGCATTTGACATTCCACAAGGATCTACAGCAAAAATTTGGATGCCACGCCCAACCATACCGCCCCAGCCCCCCATTTCCCCACTTTATACAAACTTTGAGCTAGAGTATCCAAATTTGGTATGAAGGTAGCATTTGACATTCCACAAGGATCTGCAGCAAAAATTTGGATGCCACGCCCAACCATACCGCCCCCAGCCCCCCTTTCCCCACTTTATACAAACTTCGAGCTAGAGTCACCAAATTTGGTATGAAGATAGCAATTGACATTCCACAAAGATCTGCATCAAAAATTTGGATGCAATTCCACCCATACCGCCCCCAGCCCCCCTTTCACCACTTTATACAAACTTCGAGCTAGAGTCACCAAATTTGGTATGAAGATAGCAATTAAAATCCCACATGGATGAGCATCAAAATTTTTAATACTGGTATCGAGTATACCGCAGTCGGTTTCGAACGACTGCAACGATTCCACTTGTTTTTTTTTTTTGTCTGTGCTGCATAAACGAAAGCATGCTTGATCCCAGATATGTTTATTCTTAATCAATATGTAGATCAACACTGTAGGCTTTCAAGTACTATATGTCTGTCTCTATATTTTATCAGCTTTTAGGTATTAAGATTAAATTTTGCTCAGAATCTAATCGATGACTTAAACACATGAATGTCACAACTTTTACACTTAAGGAGCATCAGATCTTTTCGTTTCAAAGAGTTTACTATATGACGCTTTTAAGAACAATTTTCTTGCCTGAGCTTGGTAGGTTATACAGTTAAAAAAATTAGTGGAAAGACGGAACTGTCTTATAAAATTTATTCTACATTATTAGTTGGTTCTTTCCCTATCGCTTTGTGATCTATGTTCCTGTTTGTTTGCTGATTATTGTTGTTAATTATTATTTTGTTTATTTATTTCTTTTGCATCTCATATAGTATTTTTCCCTTATGTTTCTCTTTTTTGCGCTCCACTTCTATACTTACTTTAATAATTTATCATATGTTTCTTACAATTTATATTCTATCGCCCTTTAATGACAAAAACTGGGCTGTTAAAAACGGAAGGCAATTAATCTATAAAACTGATGGAACGGAATAGTTTTGATTATTTTTCATTTAAAAATAAAAGTAGGCTGTTATACGGGTTTAATAAACCGGCTTATTTTTAGAAATTGTAGTTTTTTAAAGAACATATTAAGCTCATATCATATTTATTAAGATTTTCACATTTCTCAGTTCAACTCTCTCAACATCCGATAGTGAGCTGCCGTTTACAGACGGTAAAAAAAAAAGGGATGCCGCTAAATCGTTTCTCATAATCACAATTTAGCTGCCCGACGATGAAAATTAGTTCCCTTACGATTTAAGTACTGTCACTGTTTACAGCAGCGTGGCATCCTAAAAAGACTCAATCGCTCACCATCATCACTTGTTATTTTGCTGTTTAAAAAAAAGGCTGTTATTTTTTCTGGTTTTAAATACCGGGGTTGTTAAGCTGTTATTTTGGTGGTTTTCTTACTTGTAGATTAAGATTAAAATGTGGTAGAGGAGGAAAGAGTTAGAGGGGGAAAGTGTTAGAAGGAGACTGTGTGTGAGAGGGGGAAAGATTTAGAGAGGGAAAGTGTTAGAGGGAGAAAGACTTCGAGACAAGTTTTTGCATGCTTGAAGTGCGCTAGTCAAAAGTCAAGTACATAAGTTGGCTAATGTGTTATAGGCATCACCGTCCGTGAGGATCAGTGAGCAAAGTACATTTCCTATGAAACTATTAAATGCTAGAGTCAAGTGTGCACAGGTTTCTTAGCTACAAGTTAGTAGATAAGAGAGAGAGAGTCAACTGTGAACAGGTTTCTTAGCTACGAATAAGTAAGTTTTCCGGTTTGTTGAGTAGCCCTTCTCATTTAAGTATTATGTTCGCTTATACACACATAATCATTTACTTCGATTTTTATCTGACTAATAAAAATGTCTTAAAACATTTTAAACATTTTAGGATTTACTTATATGCATGGAATTTTAGTTGTCCTATTATATCGCTGATTGTTCGAGCTAAACAATTGATTGAACACTACTTCCATAATGTCTTTTGAACGTATCTTTGATTGAGTTTTCGATAATCACTGCTTATTCAATTTTCTAGATCGTACCTGAGTCACGTGAATATAGCAGGGTACGTCAAAATAAGCACGCAAACAAGATTGAGGGCAGATACACTCCTAAAAGGCTTTGAGCCGAAGTGTGACGTAGAAAAAGGTACAATAAGGTAGGAGCTAACGAACAGCGAGAGTCTTTAGAGGGAAGCGAGCTGAACGAAGACATCTGATCTCAGGCCAGACAAACGTTTATCGGGAGAAAGAATCCTCCTTTCACATTATAGCAGTATGCGTAGCCTTAGCAAGGAAAAAAATTTATTGTCTTAGAACAACATATCAACCGTATTAAAGGCTAAGAAACCCTCAACTCATCATAAATACTTGATATCGTACAGTTTCCATGTCCGGTGGAAGAGTCATAGAACTAGAAGGGGGCACAACAGACCTCTCAGTTACCAAATCATTCATCGACGATTAAGGTTTATACAGGCAGGAGACATGTTATTCTATTATTAATTCCCCTTTTTATTTTATTTTTTTTATTAAAAAAGAACATTTCAATAAAGTTGTTACTATTTTACTGACTTTTATTGATTTTTTATTAATTTTTTTATTATCTTGTCGGAAATTTAATTTCCGTGTTTTTCTTTACAAAGTAGTTTACATCTGTCAGCAATGTCAATTCGTGATTTTTTTTTTTCGAAAAAATTTCTGAGAACCGAATCTATTTTTTAAAGAGTGCTTTCAATATTTTTCACTAAAAGCCAACGAAAGTACTGACGCAATACTGCTGCGTTTCGTACTATAACTTTAATTTAACATTTAAATGAAATAACATGTTCACAATCGTATCGACAAAAACCGGGACTTAAAAGTACGCTGTTGAACAGAGTAAAGTACTCCTTGCAAAGTGAGGCAGCGGTGGCCATCTGACGTTTCCAGGCAAATATTTTCTCTTTCAACTCCAATTCTAGAACTCATACAATAACCTTGAAAAGAGGTAAGCCCAAAAAACATGGAACTGGTGGCAGTTTTGCTGTTAAAAACACGTTTTTTTTTGGTTTTAGAAACCGGTTGTTGTTTAACTGTTTAAAACAGGGAACTGCTATTTTTCCGGTATTTAAACCCGGGTGCAGTTTTGCTGTTTTTATTCATATTTTTCTGAAACAGCTTGTTGTTTTGCTGTTATTTTTGTTGTTTTTCAGCAGAAACTAGTTTTTTTGCTGCTATTTGTGATGTTTTTAAGAAACACCCCCCTCCCCTCAACTGTTTTAAAACGGAAAAAATAACAGTCAAACAACAACCTGTTTCTTGAAAACCACAAAAATAAAATTTTAACAGCCCCGGTATTTAAAACCAGAAAAAATAACAGCTCTCTATTTTAAACAGTTAATAACAACCTGTTTCTAAAAACCAACAAAAAAAAAAACCGTTTTTAACAGCTAAACTGCACCCGGTTTTTTTTTTCACCGGAAAAATAACCGCTCTCTGTTTAAAACAGCTAATTAACAACCTGTTTCTTAAAAACATCAAAAATAACAGCTAAACAACAAGCTGTTTCCGAAAAACATGAAAAATAACAGCAAAACCGGTTTTTAAAACCGTGTATTTTGGGCTTACCTCTTTTCAAAGTTATTGTATGAGTTCTAGAATTGGAGTTGAAAGAGAAAATATTTGCCTGGAAACGTCAAATGGCCACCGCTGCCTCATTTTGCAAGGAGTACTTTACTCTGTTCAACAGCGTACTTTTAAGTCTCGGTTTTTATCGACACGATTGTGAACTTTATCTTTCATTTATATGTTAAATTAAAGTTATAGTACGAAACGCAGCAGTATTGCGTCAGTACTTTCGATGGCTTTTAGTGAAAAAAATTGAAAGCACTCTTTAAAAAATAGATTCGGTTCTCAGAAATTTTTTCGAAAAAAAAAATCACGAATTGTCATTGCTGACAGATGTAAACTACTTTGTAAAGAAAAACACGGAAATTAAATTTCCGACAAGATAATCAAAAATTAATAAAAAAATCAATAAAAGTCAGTAAAATAGTAACAACTTTATTGAAATGTTCTTTTTATACTCGATACCGAAGGTAACTAGTATATTGGTTTTGTGCAATGTCCGTCATGGTGTCTGTCCGTCTGTCCGTCTGTCCGTCCGTATGTATGCAAGTTTTTTCCACACCCTTCAAGCTAGAGACTTGAAACTTTCCAATTCTCTTTATCTATGGGATAGTAAATTAAAGTCTCAAGATGGGGGTTCTACGATAACTGGGGGGCTGGCAAATCGATAAATTCGATAACTCAAAACCGATAAATCCACATATTTCGCACATCCTTACAGCTAGAACTACCAAATTTGGTAAGAAGATAGCTACTAGCAACCCCCAAAAAACTGCATCAATAATTTTGGAGCCACGCCCCCCCATTCCGCCCCCAGCCCCCCCCGAATTTTAAAGTCAAAAAAGCATATATCTCCCTCAGTTTTTGAGCTATAGCCACCAAATTTGGTGCCAAGATAGGTGATGATGACCCCCTAAAAACTGCATCAAAAGTTTGGATGCCACGCCCACCGACACTGCCCTAGCTACCCCCATCCACCCCAACGCTTCGTCAAAAACGGGAATGCGTGTATCTTCCAGAGTTGTGGAGCTAGAGCTTCCAAATTTGGTGGGAAGATAGCTAGTAGCGATCCCCAAAAAACTGCATCAAAGTTTTGGAGCCGCGCCCACCCATTCCGCCCCCAGCCCCCCCGCATTTTGAAATCAGAAATGGCTCTATCTCCCAAAGTTTTTGAGCTAGGGCCACCAAATTTGGTGCCAAGATAGGTGATGATGACCCCCTAAAAACTGCATCAAAAGTTTGGATGCCACGCCCACCGATCCTACCCTAGCCGCCCCCATCCACCCCAACGCTTCGTCAAAACGGGAATGCGTGTATCTTCCAGAGTTGTGGAGCTAGAGCCACCAAATTTGGTAGGAAGATAGCTGGCAGTGACCCTCAAAAATCTGCATCAAAGTTTTGGAGCCAAGCCCACCCATTCCGCCCCCCTTTCCCCACCATTTACAAACTTTCAGCTAGAGTCACCAAATTTGGTATGAAGATAGCAATTGACATTCCACAAAGATCTGCATCAAAAATTTGGATGCCATGCCTACCCATAACGCCCCCAGCCCCCCCCCCCCCTTTTCTCACTTTTTACAAACTTCGAGCTAGAGTCACCAAATTTGGTATGAAGATAGCAATTGACATTCCTAATGGATCGGCAGCAAAAATTTGAATGCCACGCCCACCCATACCGCCCCAAGCCCCATAGCCCTCCTAACCCCACCTTATACAAACTTTGAGCTAGAGTCACCAAATTTGGTATGAAGGTAGCATTTGACATTCCACAAGGATCTGCAGCAAAAATTTGGATGCCACGCCCAACCATACCGCCCCCAGCCCCCCTTTCCCCACTTTATACAAACTTTGAGCTAGAGTCACCAAATTTGGTATGAAGGTAGCATTTGACATTCCACAAGGATCTGCAGCAAAAATTTGGATGCCACGCCCAACCATACCGCCCCCAGCCCCCCTTTCCCCACTTTATACAAACTTTGAGCTAGAGTCACCAAATTTGGTATGAAGGTAGCATTTGACATTCCACAAGGATCTGCAGCAAAAATTTGGATGCCACGCCCAACCATACCGCCCCCAGCCCCCCTTTCCCCACTTTATACAAACTTCGAGCTAGAGTCAACAAATTCGGTATGAAGATAGCAATTGACATCCCACATAGACTTGCGCAAAAATTTGAATGCCACGCCCAACCATACCGCCCCCAGCCCCCCTTTCCCCACTTTATACAAACTTCGAGCTAGAGTCAACAAATTCGGTATGAAGATAGCAATTGACATCCCACATAGATCTGCGCAAAAATTTGAATGACACGCCCAACCATACCGCCCCCAGCCTCCCTTTCCCCACTTTATACAAACTTCGAGCTAGAGTCACCAAATTTGGTATGAAGATAGCAATTGACATCCCACATGGATGGGCATCAAAATTTTTAATACTGGTATCGAGTATACAGCAGTCGGTTGCGTCCGACTGCAACGTTTCCACTTGTATAATATAAAATAATAATAAGGCTAAGCATACTGCTATAATGTGAAAGGAGGATTCTCTTTCCCGATAAACATTTTGGTGCATTTAGACTAGTTGATGCAGCGTCAATTCTAGCTATATCAACAATTGATATCCAACGTCAACGCATTTGTTGTGTTTACATTAGTTGATTGAGTTGACAAAAAAACCGGGCTGCCAACTAATTTTCGAGTTGAGCAACGCGCAAGATGCCAACGCGTTGATATTGAAGTTGAGAGTAATTTACACCAGTTGATATCCACATTCGTTGACATTCACGTTGCTAAGCATTTTTCGTTGACGTCGATATTGTGAATGTATCGAAACTGATTTTCAATATTGTGTTGTTTTGTTAATTGAGAAAAGTGGTTAGTACTAATGCATATGTAACTTAAAACTAATTGATATGCAATTTGATTACTTTAGAATAAAATCAGAACAATGGCAACAGCGAAGAAGAGCAAAATAGCGGCAGCAGTGGTTTTGGTTCTCGCTCTTGAGTTAATCGATAGCTATCGCCAGCAACTGAAGCAGGTCTACTTTCGATATTAAAATATGGTTCAACAAATATGCATAAAAATAAATAAAATTGTATTTTAAATAGCTTTTTATTACTAATTTTTGTTTTTATAGACTGCACAGTTGAAAAAGCAGACAACATTAATTAAAACGGATGGCGAAGCGAAGTGCTGCCACCTTTAATATGTTCATAAAGTTTGTTAACACACAGCAAAAGAATGAACATGAGCTCAACTTAATTTTGTGTTGTCAACGCGCCGATTGTGACTTCAACTGTTGACACAAAGTGTTTACACTATGTTTACACTCAGAGCAACAATTGACGATTTTCGCATTGTCAATCTACTGTCAACGCAACAGTTGATCAAGTTGACAGCTGTTCACACTAGGATTGATAAAGTTGATATTAACGTTGACTGGTTTATCAACTAGTGTAAATGCAGCATTTGTCTTGCCTGAGATCAGATGTCTTCGTTCAGCTCGCTTCCCTCTAAAGAGACTCGCTGTTCGTTAGCTCCTACCTTATTGTACCTTTTTCTACGTTACACTTCTACGTCACTTTCGGCCAAAGCCTTTTAGGAGTATCTCTGCCCAATCTTGTTTGCGTGCTAATTTTGACGTACTCTGCTATATTAACGTGACTCGGGTACGATCTAGAAAATTGAATAAGCAGTGATTATCGAAAACTCAATCAAAGATACGTTCAAAAGACATTATGGAGGTAGTGTTCAATCAATTGTTTAGTACGAACAATCAGCGATATAATAGGACAGCTAGAATTCCATACATATAAGTAAATTCTAAAATTTTTAAAATTTTTTAAGACATTTTTATTAGTCAGATAAAAATCGAAGTAAATGATTATGTGTGTATAAGCGAACATAATACTTAAATGAGAAGGGCTACTCACCAAACCGGAAAACTTAAAATTTACAATAATATAAATACAATATAAAATCCCTATAACATACATATTGATTGACTGTGAGGCTACCGAACTTAAAAACATTTTCTAGAAATAGAAAATTGAAAAAACAGGTACGCACTTACCTGGTTGAAAAAAATAGTAATAAGGAAAAACGGATAAATTGATAGCGGTTTTAGATGGAAACAACTCATGGAAAAATGTGTACTACCTAGTAGACTTGACTATGACTTCACAATTTAATGTAAACCATAATAAATATTTTGGGTGTTACATTGTTCGATCAAATTTCCTCCGTATACCTTATACATTTTTGTAATAGCTCTTGGTGCTTGATAGTCATTGTCTAATGTTTTTATATCCAAATAATATGTTATGTGGGCTGGTGTGTTAAAAATTTAAGGTGTGAGCCTTGGAAAGTAGCTGGAAATAATATAAATCAGGGGATCCAAAATCGGTACAGAGTAGAACAGAACTATTCAAATAAGACGGCTACACGCAAACCGTACCTAATGGTCCAGGTGAGGATCGCTTCGTCGTATGGGATGGCGGGTGGAGGGGGGGTGTGGTGTCAAGTGAAGATGGTGAGCGATTGAGTCTTTTTAGGATGCCAGGCTGCTGTAAACAGTGACAGTACTTAAATCGTAAGGGAACTAATTTTCATCGTCGGGCAGCTAAATTGTGATTATGAGAAAAGATTTAGCGGCATCCCCGTTTACTTTACCGTCTGTAAACGGCAGCTCACTATCGGATGTTGAGAGAGTTGAACTGAGAAATGTGAAAATCTTAATAAATATGATATGAGCTTAATATGTTCCTTAAAAAACTACAATTTCTAAAAAAAAAAAGCCGGTTTATTAAAAATAAATTCAAATTTTAATTTTATATAAGTAAATATTTTGTGTACCCGTATAACAGCCTTCTTTTATTTTTAAATGAAAAATAATCACAACTATTCCCTTCCATCAGTTTTATAGATTAATTGCCTTCCTTTTTTAACAGCCCAGTTTTTGTCAATTAAAGGGCGATAGAATATAAATTGTAGGAAACATATGATAAATTATTAAAGTAAGTATAGAAGTGGAGCGCAGGGGGCTAGGGAGCTTTTTGACTAGCCGTAGAATAACGAAAAAACGAACAATTTTGTTTTCTTTAATTAATAATTTATTTAGCCAGCTAGGGCATATAATTAGTTATAAATTAGTTTGTGGGTTTATATAAATCAGCAGGCAGGCTCGAATTTGCCTCTGCTAGTTTACTGACAATGTTTTGGCAAGTCGATCCGAAAAAATCGATGCGCAGCGATAGCGAAAAAGCGAGTTGACTGTTAAGCGATCGTAACATAACTAATTTTGGCTGCTGCAACGCCGAATACAAAAGGGCATGCAAAGCAAGATAATTGACAAGCGGTTAACATAGAATGAGCATGCAAATCAAAGAACATAACAAAGAGTTAAGTTGTTGTTGGAGCAGTTAAGATTATAACTATATGTATAAGAGCAGCTGTTGCTGCTTATGCTGCAGTGATGCTGCTGCTGTTTGGCTGCATAGCCAAACATACTCCCCCCGTTGAAGGACTACGGCTTTCAACAACATCCTGTTTGGGTAGGACGCACAGCTTTCGAACAGCCCGCTTAGTTGTTCCGGTGGCAGTCCTGAGCGTAGCTACACGTGCCACGCCATCAACTCCAGTTGCCAGCTCGATGACTCTTGCCAGTGGCCACTTGAACGGAGGTAGGTTTTCGTCCTTGACCAAAACAACATCGTTGACGCACAGATTGGCGTGAGGTGTACGCCATTTTGAGCGTTGACTTAGGAGCGTCAGATATTCCTCTCGCCAACGGCCCCAGAAAATTTGCTGGTAGTAAGAGATCCCCTGCCAGCGATTCAATCGATTGAGGTTTAGCCCTGTGAGATCAGGCTCGGGAAACAAGGCCAGTGGAGCTGTGCCCAGAAAATGTGCTGGCGTCACCACATCGAGGTCTGCAGGATTTTCTGAAATTGGAACTAAAGGTCTTGAGTTAATTACGGCAGCGATGTGGCATAGAAGAGTGCGAAGGTCATCTAATGGAAGCATAGAAGGGCCAACAGCTCTATAGAAGTGATGCTTTGCCGTCTTAACTGCTGCCCGTCCCAAATACCGCCGAAGTGGGGCGATCGTGGTGGAATAAAACGCCATTCAATGTTGTCAATCAAGCAGAAGTCGTTGACCGCCTGCTGATGTTTGCTGCTCAGGAACAACTGCCGCAAATCCGCCAACTCGTTCTTGGCGCCAACGAAGTTAGTGGCATTATCCGACCATATGCGATACGGTTTACCACGAGTTAGTATAAACCGCCTTAGTGCGCATAAAAATGCTCCTGTGGACAAATCGCTCACAAGCTCGAGGTGCACAGCCTTCGTTGCGAAGCATATAAAACGCAGACGTAGCATTTCACAGCTGCGCGATTCCGAACATCGTTTTTGTAGAAAATGGGCCGCAGATGTCGATGCCCGTTACAGTGAACGCGTGCGCTCCAGTCACCTCGATCCTTGGGTAAATCAGCCATGATATGCTCAGCCAAGCGTGGTTTGGCTCGAAAACACATCGTGCATTTGGCCACAACTAATGAGACTGTCTTGCGTCCTCCAATGGGCCAGTACTGCAGTCGAATGTGCGCAAGAAGCGAGCGAGGTCCAGAATGCAAAGTGCTGCGATGATAATGCATTATTATTGCGCGAGTTACTGGATGCTGCCTTGGTAATATTGCAGGGTGCTGAGCCTCACAGTTTAAAGCCGAATTCTTTAAACGACCACCAACACGAAGCAGTCCATTGCCATCAACAAAGGGTGCCAGAGACGCCAATGAGCTGGATGATGCCACCTGAAGACCGTTCTTTAAACGGCTGTAGTCCTCAGACAAATGCGACATTTGAATGCAACGAATCAGCATTCGTTCACCTCGGCGCACATCATCTCCGATGAGTCCAGGGTGCTTGATTCGATGACAAAACTTGTGTACGTAGGAAAATACATGTTTGAGTTTTTCCCAAAAGTTAGCAAATTTGCAGTTTGCAGCAAGATCTTCGGTGTTGACAGTCGCAATGAGAACATTTTTCTTCATTTCTGGCAGTGACTTAACGGCGAGACATGATTCCGGCCATTGATTTTTGTCCGTTGTGAGAAACTCTGGACCATGAGCCCAGAGCGATGAGTCTACCAGTTCACTAGGAAGCGCTCCTCGGGATAAAACGTCAGCAGGGTTGACTTTGGTGGGTACATAGCGCCATTCCATGCCGGCAGTAATATCTTGGATTAAAGAAATTCGATTAGATGCAAATATTTGAAATCGTGAGGGCTCATCTCGTATCCATGATAAAACTACAGCAGAATCAGACCAACAATAAAAAGGGCAATGGAACAAGTCCATTTGCTTAATTTCTCGCATAAGTTGTGCCAGCAAAACTGCCCCACATAGCTCCAACTTTGGTACCGTAAGGGTTTTTAACGGAGCAACACGAGATTTTGCACAAAAAAGATGCACTTCTCGCCTTCCCTGAGTCATAGAGACAATATAGATGCATCCACCATATGCTTCTATGGAGGCGTCGCAGAATCCATGTACGCCTTTAGCGCCCTTGGGCAACTGAGCCAACCGTGGAAACTTCAATTGTTGCGCGCTGCCAATATCAGACGACAAACTAAGCCACGATGAGTTAAGTGCTGCAGGTAGACTCTCATCCCAATCCACCTTTTCTCTCCAGAGCTTCTGCAAAATGAGTTTAGCCTTTGTAATGACCGGGCATATAAGGCCGAGAGGGTCATAAAATCGCGCGATTGCAGACAGAACAGATCGTTTAGTTGGCATCAGAGGTGACCGAATTGGCGAAAATGAGAAGCGCAGAGTGTCAGACACAGGATCCCATGCGAGGCCAAGCGTTTTTGTAATGTCACTGCCATCATCAAACTTAAGAAATGAATCCTTATCCGAATCTGGTATTTTTTGCAGTACAGATGAGTCATTTGAGCACCACTTTCGAATTTTAAATTTGCCACGACCCAGTAAACCCGAAACTAGGCCCAATACATCCAGCACTTAAGAAGCAGAGTTGCCACCAGTGATCAAATCATCAACGTAGAAATCTCTTTTGATTATTTTTGAACCAATGGGAAACGATTTCTGCTCGTCAGATGCAAGCTGCTGCATGGCACGAACCGACAGAAATGATGCAGACTTCGTGCCGTACGTAACGGTGTCCAACTTGTAAACTTGCATCCTTTGCTGCGCTGAGTCTCGCCACAAGATGCACTGCAAGTAGCTGTCAGATTCATCCATCCTGACGCAATGGTACATTTTACAGATGTCCCCCGTTAACGCTACTGGAAACGTTCTAAACTGCAGCAAAGTGTTAAGAAGCTTGGGCTGTAATGTTGGACCTGCCATAAGCAGCTCATTTAAGGAATATCCTGATGATGAACTATCAGACCCGTCGAAAACACACGAAGTTTTGTTGATGTACTTTCCTCCTTAAGGACGCAATGATGTGGCAAAAAATATTTGCAGAGACTTAGGGAATTTTCTGGAACCAGTGACATGTGTTGTAGCGATAAGTATTCAGCAATAAATGCCGAGTATTGAGCCTTGAGCTCAGGATAACGTTCAAGCTTTCTCTGTAGGTTGAGAAAGCGTCGATATGCTTGCTGGTAAGAATCTCCTAGCATATCCAAACTAGCTTTCATAGGTAGACGGACAGAGTATTCGCCTGTAGGCAAGCGCAAAAAATTGGCAACAAAATGATCCTCGCAATCCTGTTCTTCCTTTGTGTAACCGTGGCTAGACTGTTCGAAACCTTCAATCTCCCAAAAACGGCGCACAACTTCGTCCATCTTCGTGTCAGATTCCATATTGGCGCTTTCAGTAGATTGACTAGCTACCAAAACTGAATTTTGGCGCATATGCTTCCCACCGGAGACTATCCATCCAAACCGAGTTTTCTGGAGAAGTGGAAGATCAGCAGACAACTTGATTTGGCCTACACAAAGGAGTTCGAAGAATAAACCTGCTCCAATCAGCAAGTCTATCTTACGCGATCTATAAAATTCTGGATCTGCCAGGCGAATATTTTCGTGTATATTCCAAGTTTCTGGGCTTAACGTTAAACTTGGTTGATTCTCAGTTATTGCTGGAGCTACTAAAGCTGTGATGTTTGTTTGATATTCCGAGTTTAAAGATTTTAAATGCACATCAACTGAGAATCCTTCTGAGCGAAAGTTGGTTTGGCCTAATCCGGTAACAATAGCTGATGATTTGGTTCGCTTAAGTTGCAATTGATGAGCTAAAAATGCTGTAATTATGTGCAATTGCGACCCAGAATCGAGCAATGCACGGCATGGCACCCATTGGCCAGAGCGATTCCTTATATTGACAACAGCAGTGGCAAGAAGAACAATATCTGGGTTTCGTTGTTGAGCTAACAGAGAGGTAGAGTGTGGCGGAACCGATTGGCTGCTAACCGATGTTTCATTTTGAGTACGAGTAAGTGAAGCGTTCACAGCGCATTGAGTTCGCGGCACGGTCGATTGCGAGTTCAGATGCAATAAGGTATGATGTTTGCTGCCACATGTGCGACAGCCAGATGAACTACAATTTCGCAGCTGATGGCCCTTTTTTAAACAGTTTAGGCAAGTGATAGTCTCTTAGCTTCTCTAAGACGGTTCTGGGGCGTTAAATTCGCAAATTGTGGGCACGAGTAAATTGAGTGGTTTGCGTTATAGCAAAAGACGCAATCATTTGCTGATGAGTTAGTGGCAATTAAAGAGCTTCTACTTTGGTTAGTCTTTTTGTTCTGTCCCACCTGAGAATTTACTGCATACGATTCAGTTGCATGCTCCACATTTTCCATTTTTAAGCAGCGCCTCTCCAGAAAAGTTGTGAATTGTTCACATGTTGGAATCTCATCACTTGATGCTGTTTCTTCCCACTTGGCCTGTGTAACCTTGTCCAGCTTCTGCAAGATTGAGTGCACGATGATGCTGTCAGCGATTTGCTCGACAGTGCCCAAAGAATTCAATGCACGAAGATTTGCATTGATAACATCCGAAATCTCCCGCAGCTTCACTGACGACGCCGACTCTACCTTCTGAAGCCTTAGAATGTTGACAATGTGTGCCTGAAATGTTAAACGTTTATTATTAAATCGCTTATGCAACAATTCTTTTGCCACTGCATAGTTAGCATTGCTGATTTCCAGAGATCTGATTGTATGCAACGCTGCTCCCTTCAAACACGTCCGCAGATGCTGCAGCTTCTCGATGCCTGACAACGGAGTATCATGATCAATAATGCTTGAAAACATTGACATGAAGTCCGAATATTCAGTGTAGCCGCCACTAAACTCGGGCAACTTGAGTTCAGGTAAACAAATGCGTTTCGTGAATGCACCATTATGCGCCTCCTGTGGCATTAATGCATCACCTCGCACTGTAGAACAAGCTTGCACTTTATGCGCACGTTTATTTAATTCGCGGCGTAGATTTGATTTTATCGAAATAACAAGCTGTTCAAAGCTGTCGCGTAACTGGCTACCGAATTCATCAAAGTTTGTCTCCTCAAGATTGTTATGAGTTAGCTCAAATGCCGATTCACTCTTGTCAATAAGCTCTAAACGCACTTCCAACTCCTCGTCGGGCATTTGGCTTAATTGCTGGGAATTTAATTCACTTGAAATCCTTTGAAGCCGGCTATAAATCGATTGAACTTTCCGTTTTAAAAATTCGGATTTATTTTCACTATTTAGATTTGTCTCATTATGTGCCATCGTTCTCACTCAACTTTCAGCAACACGTAAAGCAAACCAAGATTGTATGTGTTTTGTATTTGAATGTGTGTATGTGCAGTCAAACGCACTTGACAACAGCTGTACTAAATAGCAAGCACTTGCGAAAGTATAGGCACACGAAATTGGGGAAAGAAACCGAAAACTAAAGTCAATCACCTTTGGCTAACGGCGATTTAGCCAGCGAACGACAGCGACAACGAAAAGCGTAAGCTGCGATTACGTTGCACTTGCTGGTGCGTTTGTTAATTGCAAATTATACCGATTACAAAGCAACTGACCGATGTGTAGTTGTTTGTAATTTTATGCGAACAATGTTTAGCTTATAAATAAGCGATTTTAACGAAAAGTATATAGATCACGTCGGGGTCACCAAAATGTTGGGCTAGGGAGCTTTTTCACTAGCCGTAGAATAACGAAAAAACGAACAATTTTGTTTTCTTTAATTAATAATTTATTTAGCCAGCTAGGGCATATAATTAGTTATAAATTAGTTTGTGGGTTTATATAAATCAGCAGGCAGGCTCGAATTTGCCTCTGCTAGTTTACTGACAATGTTTTGGCAAGTCGATCCGAAAAAATCGATGCGCAGCGATAACGAAAAAGCGAGTTGACTGTTAAGCGATCGTAACATAACTAATTTTGGCTGCTGCAACGCCGAATACAAAAGGGCATGCAAAGCAAGATAATTGACAAGCGGTTAACATAGAATGAGCATGCAAATCAAAGAAACATAACAAAGAGTTAAGTTGTTGTTGGAGCAGTTAAGATTATAACTATATGTATAAGAGCAGCTGTTGCTGCTTATGCTGCAGTGATGCTGCTGCTGTTTGGCTGCATAGCCAAACAAGAAACATAAGGGAAAAATACTATATGAGATGCAAAAGAAATAAGTAAACAAAATAATAATTAACAACAATAATCAGCAAACAATCAGGAACATAGAGCACATTCCATTAAGTAATGTTATCATCTCAAAGTGCGTGATAGAAAGCGATAGGGAAAGAACCAACTAATAATGTAGAAGAAATTTTATAAGACAGTACCGTCTTTCCACTAATTTTTTTAACTGGGCAATGAAATTTGTTCTTAAAAGCGTCATATAGTAATCTCTTTGAAACGAAAAGATCTGATGCTCCTTAAGTGTGAAAGTTGTGGCATTCATTCTGAGCAAAATTTAATCTCAATACCTGAAAGCTGATAAAATATAGATACAGACATATAGATCTAGGAAGCCTACTGTGTTGATCTAAATATTGATTAAGAATAAACATATCTGGGACCAAGCATGCTTTCGTTTATGCAACACAGAAAAAAAATACTATGTCTCGGCTCAAAAACTGAGAGGCAAAACCCTTAAATTTAAAGGCAATATATAAAGTCAAATAACATAAGAGAATAATATTAAAAATTATATAACAATATAATAAAAACAATATACAAATATTACTAGAATGGAATGACATACTACTATTAAATCTTACTCCCTGCCGTATTATATTCCAAGGAAAATGGACCAAGAAAATAGATTGTGGACCTAAACAAGAACAACTTTATCTCGCTCTTTCAATGTACGAATTATAACCCACAAGAATCATAATACAATATAGCCTAGAAAAACTACTTACGATGAAGTCTAAACGGTCTTAGGACCATGAATCCTAAGCTAGTGAAAATTAGTGTAAATGACTTGCTTGCGCTCTTTTTATTAGTTTAACATACACACAACTAGTGTTTCACCAACACAAAATAGAAGAATAAATCTTACCATACAATTACTAAATCAAATCTTATTATATGGAGCCTCCTCCACAAACAGTATACAATAAAATCAGACCCTAATCTAAAATCCAAAAACCGGATTAAGCGCTAGGGTGTATAAAACGACTAATACAAAGAAGAAAAATCAGAAAATACCAATATTTAGTGGCTATAAACCAATCCGGTGATAGTTGAAGTACATTATTTTAAAAACACACTACAATTAAAAATTTTAAGTACTCTACCGCCCGTTTTGCAAAACACAGACTTTTAAGTCATCTCGAGCTTTAGTTCATCACAACCTTATTTTACCTCCAAATTCAAGGTTAATGCAAAGGTTCAAGAAGAACAAAACACAATACAATGGTTTCACGAATTTAATAAATAACTCAGATCAAGAAAACATAAATCCTTTAGCGACAATAAGTTTTGAGCACTAAAGAAAATAAGTCTCCTTAATAAATAATTTAATAATTAAATGAATACATACCCCCTTATAACATGGCATCTAGAAAAAAGGTTTTGTTCTCATTGAAATTAATAAAGCACCTACAAAAAAAATAAATAAATAAATAAATAAAAATAAAATCAAGAAAAATATGGAAGTGAGATGTAACAAAACTGCAACTATAACAGTTAAGGAACAGTAGTAGTAGTAGATACTTAACCCTTAAATTAAAACACCTAACGTATTCATACTTTTCGAAACAGTGTAAGACTCATATCTCGAACTGTTAGCTAGTTCAATGCACTTCCTTATTAAATGCAAGAAAAATGGGGAGAATAATCATATAAAATATTACCATCCATCAACTATAAGAAATTAGTAATGAAATTTTCTTAGTTGAAGCAATGAGTTTGGAAATATAAAAATCTAACATAATCACTAAAAAAGTAGAAAGGTACATAGGTTGACAGTTAAAATATATCAAAGCAATCAATAACAAAGTGAAAAATCAATGTCCGATCGATTTCCCTGTTAAAATTAAGTTAACTTGTTAAGGACAATAATACAATCTATCTCGTTTTAAGCGTTAGTTGTAAGCCTAGTCAAAATAGCTAACTACATAACATCAAATGTTTAAAAATCAGAAGAATACTAAGTTGAAGAAAACGATTAAATATAACACATATTAAGATAGGGTATCAGACAACATAAATAGAAGAATTTTTGAAGTCAGTAAATGAGTACAAAACACATTCTTTATACATTTTTATCGTGAGTAGCATACTGGGAAAGAGTATAGTAAAACCCGTTTATAAAAAAAAAAATCAAGCTGCTTAGAACTTCTTACTGTTTTAATTTTCTTTATTATAGAAATTGATTTGATATGTGAGTTTGATGAAATAATTTTAGTTGAGTATAAGAAATAGTTTGACGGATATCTTAAATATGAAAAGTGTCATTTGATGAAAATCTTAAAGCGAGCAGAGGTAAAGTTAAGGAAAAGATTATTTGATAAACCGAAAAGATTACCTTAAAGAATTAAAAGAATGTATAAGCAAAATAAATTATTACTTAAATTATTAAAAAAATAATTATAATAATCTCAACAAACGATGAAGTATAAATATTAAGATCAAAATTATTTTGTTAAAACATGATTTATTATACCAGCAACACGAACTCCTTTAAGCTTTCAAGTGAGTACTAGAACTTAGGCTTATAATATTGACTTAAAAAAGCTTTTTATAAAGCCGAAACAATATCATGGAGTATGACTTGCGTGTTCTACCGGCTATAACTATATGTCATTAATCTTAATGTTCGGTGTTTGTGTTTGCTAAATCCCTCAACGGAACAAGCTTAATATAAATCTCAAATTTAACATACTGCAAAAATCTATAAAAAAAAAAAAATATTAAATAAAATTAAAACATACCCATAAGAAAAACATAATTTGATAGTTTGTTAACAAAGTACACCAATTTAAAAAATTTTCATTGGTTTATTAAAAAGTTATACTAATTAGCTCTATAAAAGTAACAGAAGTCAGTGCAATAATCAAAACAGATAAATGCAAATAAAGGTTAGAAACGTAAATAGCGAAAAAGTTGGGTGTGCGTTAGAAGGAGAGACAATCAACAATCATACCACCTGCATTTCATAGACGCTCGTGTGTAGAATCGCTTAAGGGAGCGTGTTTTAATATAATAATACAAGCAGGATCGCTTTCCCGTATAACACTTTCGCCCTCTAACACTTACTCTCTCTAACACTAACTCTCTCTTTCTCCCTCTTACACTTTCCCCCTCTTACAACTTCCCCCTATAATATTCCAAACTAAACCTGCAGGTCTCAATACACTTGTTTAAAAACAATGTGTTGATCTTGCTGCTGCTGCGAAAAAATTCCCATCCCTTGCTTACATAACACTCACGAATGTTGTTGTTCTTTTTGTTGTTGGTGTTGCTTTTGATCATAACAATGCGGCCTACGAATGTACTGCCCTTTGACTAGCGTACTTCAAACAAGCACAATCTTGTCTCAATCCTTTTATTCTTTGATCACTGGTTCTCACAAACATTCATTGTTTATGCTTTGTTTGCAGGTGTGCAAGGCAACGCAAGTCAAACAGGCGCCCTCTCGACTCTCTCTTATCTACTTATTCGTAGCTAAGAAACCTGCTCACAGTTGACTCTCTCTCTCTCTTATATACTAACTTGTAGCTAAGAAACCTGTGCACACTTGACTCTAGCATTTAATAGTTTCATAGGAAATGTACTTTGCTCACTGATCCTCACGGACGGTGATGCCTATAACACATTAGCCAACTTATGTACTTGACTTTTGACTAGCGCACTTCAAGCATGCACAAACTTGTCTCCACCAAAATAACAGCTTAACAACCCCGGTATTTAAAACCAGAAAAAATAACAGCTCTTTATTTTAAACCGTTAAATAAAAACCCGTTTCTTAAAAACAACAAAAAAAAACCTGTTTTTAACAGCTAAACTCCACCCGGTTTTTTTTTACACCGGAAAAATAATCGCTTTTTTTTTAAAAAGCAAAATAACAAGTGATGATGGTGAGCGATTGAGTCTTTTTAGGATGCCACGCTGCTGTAAACAGTGACAGTACTTAATCGTAAGGGAACTAACTTTTCATCGTCGGACAGCTAAATTGTGATTATGAGAAACGATATAGCGGCATCCCCGTTTACTTTACCGTCTGTAAACGACAGCTGACTATCGGATGTTGAGGGAGTTTAATTGATGTTACCGAAATGTGAAAATCGAAATATTTATGATATGAGCTTAATATGGTCTTTAAAAAACTACATTTTCGAAAAAAAGCCAGTTTATTAAAAATCAATTCAAATTTTAATTTAATATAAGTAAATATTTTGTGTACCCGTATAACAGCCTACTTTTATTTTTAAATGAAAATAATCAAAACTATTCCGTTCCATCAGTTTTATAGATTAATTGCCTTCCGTTTTTAACAGCCCAGTTTTTGTCAATTAAAGGGCGATTGAATATAAATTGTAGGAAACATATGATAAATTATTAAAGTAAGTATAGAAGTGGAGCGCAAAAAAGAGAAACATAAGGGAAAAATACTATATGAGATGCAAAAGAAATAAATAAACAAAATAATAATTAACAGCAATAATCAGCAAACAATAAAACAATCTTGCTTTGCATCGCATCGGACGTGTTTTTTTTTATGCGCTTCGCTTTTTTGACTATTGTGCGTTTTATTTCTGCTATTAATTTCGCGAATTTGTGTAAACTAATAGTTTTGTGGCTTTGTGTTTTGTCGGTTTGCCTAAACCCAAAGTGGACATTAAATTAACGATTTAATTTGCATTTGTTTTAAAGTGTTTCCAAGCACAACAACAAACTGCAGTCCAGCATACTGAAAAATTTGCTCAACTTGCTGCCGCCTGCTTTTGTTTTGTTTTTTGTGCTTTTACGCTCACTCTCTCACTCTCTCTCTCTTTTTTCAAGCACTGCAGTGCATTAAACCGTTTCTTGATCGTTTACTCTAACGCGCTCTTTTGTGTTGGTGTTGGTCGCGGTCAAAATTTTCTCCGTTGCTTGTTGCTTTCGGTGGTCGCGCTCGCTTTTGTTTGTGAAGCTGTGAAGTAAGTTTTGTTTGTAGCTTTACTATTTGCACATTAGGGTGGACCTGTATCTTAATAATAACAATTTTCTGCAGAGATTTTTTTTTTTATTATTTTTATTTTTTTATTTTTATTTCTTTATTTTTATATTCTTTTAATAAATTAAATAAAAATGTCTGTCTGCTGCTATGCGAATTGTCAAGTCCGCGCTAACTCAAAATGGTTTTGTCTGCTGCTGGATGTGCACAAATGTTGCTCATGAGCAATGTGCTGGCATTAATGGCCGTATCTTAGACCTCTTGAAGGTTACTAATTAAGAGTGGCCGTGTTGGTCATGTTTGGAGAAAAAAAAAACATTGCAAGCTTTATAGAAACTCAGCTTGGCTTAGAGGGCGTTTTCTGTCAGTTGAATAAACTGTGTGAAAAATTCTCATCGGTTCAGAGAAACCTTAGCGAGAAAATTCTCGTACAGGATTCTCCAAAGCGTAAAAAGGCCAACGTTGGGCAGTTATCGGGCTCTGTGACTATGGAAAATCCTCCAAACGCTCCGATACCACAGGGTAAAGTAAATAAAAATCTTCATGTCCCTTCTACTAAAGTTATCGAGAACTTAGATGATATAACAATAACTCTCATGGATATTGTCTTATCTGATCCCGATCCTTTGGTTCCTTTGGTGGTTAGTAGTGTTGATGTTAATCAACAAAAAAACTCTATCAAACCTAAAGAGCCAAATATTCAGTTATCCGAGACTGAGTCTTCCAAACCAGCCTCAGTGGAGGATATAATTAAAAAATTTGTTGCTGTCCCATCTAATAAACAAATATTTGTTTCAAGGCTTCCCCCTGATGTAACATCAGATGATGTCAAGGTCTATATCAAGGCCAAATCGAATGCCAATGTCACGGTGGAGAAATTCAAATTTGCTTATGATCGGAACATTTCGTCTTTTAAAATCAGTGTTTCGAATCAAGATTTTTGCACCATATGCTGCAAAGAATTTTGGCCAGAACACATAATTGTGAAAGAGTATACTGCAAGAAAAAAAAATCGGCCCCCGATTGTATCTACACTTCCGGTGGTTGGTTCTAAGGTAACTCTCCCAATTACTGATAGTTCAAAAAACTAACATCCTCCTTCTTACTTAGCTATCAGAATGTAAGAGGTATTTGTAGTAAACTCATTAGCTTATACCTTAATAGTCTTTCTTTCCCTTTCCATGTCATTGCCTTTACTGAGACGTGGTTAAGGCAAGACATTCTCAATCCCGAAATTCTATGTAGTACATATTCTATTTATAGAAAGGACCGTACTCTTCGGCGTGGTGGTGGAGTGCTTATTGCTGTGAATGTTGACTTTCCTTTTGAAACAGTCGTATTAAATAGTTTTTTTGATATAGAGTTTATTGCTGTAAAGCTAAATATATACGGTATTAACATTTTTATCACTTGTTCCTATATACCTCCTTCCTCTGATCTCTCTATCCATCTATCTGCTATTCATTCTGTCTCTGCCTTGCTTTCTGATCGCGATTTTCTTGTAGTTCTTGGTGATTTCAACATTGCTGAAGCTACTTGGATTTCTTGTCCTGACTCTGGTGCCCTGACTCCCACGGCCCCGAATGAATTTTTAATCGACTTACTTGGGATGTCATTGAGTCAAATTAATGCTATCCCAAATTCTCTTAATAAAATGCTTGATCTGATTTTTGTTTGGGATTCATCATCTTCATCCGTTTCCCGTTCCCAGCCTATATCTTATCCCGAAGACTTATACCATCCTGCGTTGGAGCTGTTGATTAATTTACCTTCCCGGACGCGTTGCAATGTCAAAATGCCTTTGAGTCGAGTTCGTCAATTTCGGAAAACTGATTTTGAGGGTCTCGCCCTGCTTTTATCCCATACTGACTGGTCTCCCCTCTACGAGTCTAACGACTTGGACGTGGCAATCAGTATTTTTTACATTACAATTTGATTTATGTGTCCCAGTTGGTAAGCTAAACAGGTCTAACACACCTGTGTGGTTTACCCGAGGGTATACAATTCTCAAAAATCGAAAATCTAAACTCTACAAGAGATTTAGAAAAAACGGCTCATCGGTAACCTATTCTGCATACTTGATTGCTCGTGCCAGTTTTGCTATCTCAAACAACCAATGTTATAAGAATTACCTGACTCGGTGTAGATTACAGTTTCAGCAGGATCCAAAGCGGTTTTTTGATTTTGTTAATGCGAAGCGTAGGTCATCGACACTCCCAAAGGAGGTATTCTTTGAGGAAACGAAGGCCAATTCTGAACAGGAGATTGCAAATATATTTGCCCAATTTTTTCAAACGACGTATAGTTCTTTTCAATCTCAAGTCGGTTTGTTTTAAAACCTATATTTTCCCAAGACCTGACGGAGTGCCAGGCTGTGTGCTTAGACACTGCGCTCATGGTCTTTTAAAGCCGTTGCTTAAAATGTTTAACTTGTCCCTGGAGTTAGGCTCCTTTCCAAAAATTTGGAAAGAGTCATTTATTATTCCTCTCCATAAAAAAGGAAACAAATGTAATGTTCAAAATTATAGGGGTATCTCCAAGTTGTCTGCTATTCCTAAGATTTTTGAAAAATTAATAACCTCCCATCTTCAACACCTTTGTAAATCTATTATTTCACCGTGCCAGCACGGATTTATGAAACAAAGATCTACTACCACTAACATGTTAGAATTTACTTCGTTTGTTATCAAGGGTTTTCAGGACAAATTGCAGACTGATGTTATTTATACTGATTTTAGTAAGGCTTTCGACTCTGTAGATCATCATCACCTAATACATAAACTAGAACTCTTGGGCTTTTCAATATTTTAGTTCTTTGGATTAAAGACTACCTAACTCTTAGAACTCAGAGGGTTTTATTTAAAGGGTCCGTTTCCAAGACGGTTCAGGTCACTTCAGGCGTTCCTCAGGGTAGTCATCTTGGTCTTTATTATTTATTTTGGTTATAAACGAACTTCCATCGGTTATAAAGTTCTCTCGGGTTTTGATGTACGCTGATGATGTAAAGTTATGCACGTCAGCTGCAACTCCCCTAGCTGCTCAACGGCTTCAAAGAGACTTAGACAACTTTCAAATGTGGTGTAAAGTAAATTTTTTAAATCTTAATTACAGTAAATGTAAAGTAATGTCATTTTTTAGATGTTTGCCCTTTTTATAATATTTATTTTCTTGACAACAAACCACTAGATAGAATTGAATGGGTTGACGATTTGGGCATCGTTATGGACCCAAAGCTTAAGTTTGACAAGCATATTTCTTCAATTCCTAATCGAGCATCTGGTGTCTTGGGCTTCATTAAGCGCTGGTCGAAGAAGTTCAACGATCCCTAGTTAACAAAAACTCTGTATACTTCTCTTGTACGACCGATTCTGGAATATGGATCTTGTATATGGTTTCCCAAATACGAAATACATCAGAATAAAATAGAATCGGTACAAAAACAATTTCTGCTCTTCGCACTTAGAGGTCTTAACTGGGACACTAACAATAATTTGCCGTTTTATCGTAGTAGTAGACTTTTACTAATAGATCTTCCTTCTCTTAATGATCGTAGAACAATGCTAGCGTTTTCCTTTTTTCACAAATTAATTAATGGTGAAATTGATTCTTCTGAATTAATTAACCAAATTAACTTTGCTGTTCCTATTAGAAATACTAGAAATTTTGTACCTATACCTCTTCAAACTTGTAATTCTAATTATGCTCTTCATAACCCTTTTCGTATTCTGTGTTCTATTTATAACGATCTTTCCAACTTAATACACAGTGCCACTCCTACTTGCTCTATATAAAAGTAAGTTTTTTGTCATTTGTCTGCATGTTCGCGATCATCGTAACCGCACGTTAAGCGGAGCGCCCCTCGGTCGGATGGGCGGGAGGTGGGTAGCTTTGTGCGTGGGACCGCGCGTTAACAAGCTGGTGCTTGGTATCGTTGGGCCACTTGACTGTACTGTTCGTTAGTACATCTTCATCCAATAATAATCTCAAAGTGCGTGATAAAAAGCGATAGGGAAAGAACCAACTAATAATGTAGTAGAAATTTTACAAGACAGTACCGTCTTTCCACTAATTTTTTTACTGTATTACCTACCAAGCTCAGGAAAGCAAATTGTTCTTAAAAGCGTCATATAGTAAACTCTTTGAAACGAAAAGATCTGATGCTCCTTAAGTGTGAAAGGTGTAACACTCATGCTGCGTCACTTAGAACGGCTGTCATTTTTAGTTTATTTTTAGTGTTTTTCAAGTATTGGGTTTTAATTATTTTAACAATATAAGATGTGTTTTAAGTCACGTCTTTTGTTTAGTTGTTGAGTATTGCATTTTTTTTATTAATGCACTTTTTTCACTTATCCTTTCGGCTGCACCAATAATAAGTTTGCGTATTAAATGTGAAAAAAAAAATAAAACACTGTTTTATTTTATATTCTCACTAATAAGCACTTTATTAATTTATTGAAGTATTGACAGTTATGTTTTACAAGAATACGAATGCGCGACGTCTTTCTCGTTTAAAACTTAAAATCAAACTCGAACCTCAAAGTTCTTGCTTTGAGTTTATATACCATAAGTGGCTATCGTTTGTTTTGGTGTCTTTTCATGCTGAAGCCGAAATATGTTTACATTGACAATTTCGCACTTGTGGCGTGATTAGGAAAATTTGTTTGCAATTATTAATAATTGGGTTGGTGTGAATACAGATATTGTTTAGAATTAGTTTGAGATGTGCATAAGTTGTTGGGTGTGGATACTGAAATTGTTTGCAATAAGTTTTAGATATGCATAAGTAGTTAAGAGTGATTATGGATATCTTACCATATTAAAGTCGGTACCACTAAAACAAACAAACAACTTGAATTGAAATGACATTGACAAATACTTAAAAAATGAATTTATTCTAGCGCAGAGCGAACTATGGAGACGTAACTTCAGGCCTAAGTAGCCAGCGCAGCTTAATAGTTTGCCAATACTGAGATAACTCAGTACTGATTAGTTTTTATATAAATAAATAAATAAAAAAAATTAATTTATATCATACAATTTAATAAACATGTATTTTTTTTCTTCAACTCAAGCCATCCCGTACTTCCAGGGTGTAGATCTGTAAAGTGAATTTGCTTTGAGTCTTTTGATTGGTTTCGGTTATGTTAAGAATAATCTCTGGTTATCTCAGCTCACCCATCAAATATGTGTTCACCCCAATGATACCATTGCTTTTTTCATTAACGTTCTGCCTTTTTTAAAAACCGCAAGCGTTTTTTGAACACAAAACGTAGCCTATGTTGGTCATAAATCATTATTTTAAATTCATTTATTTTACTTGGCAAGTAAACAAAATTCAGCTGCATTTATAATTTATTTAGAGAAAGCTAATAACCTACCGGAGTAAGGGAACCACACTGGTGTTTCTAGACCGTCATTGGTCTCAGAGGCATGGGAAAAACCATTAAATATATATATGGAGATGGCCAAAGAATGAAAATGTTTGGGCCATCCCAGAAGGAAATATACTGGTTACCAGTATTAAAACCAGTAAAAAGAGGCCTGATTGCAAAGGGGTACGGATGCGGCAAGGGTGTACGCTGCCTTAAAGATTTTCCGATGCAGATGGGAATGCTTCCAGCTATTTTCCCTCCAAAATGTTTGTTGGAGTCACCAAATTTTTTAGTTCTAGAAGGATGTGGGAAATCTGTGGATCTATCGGTTTTGATTTATCGAATTTATCGATTTGCCAGCCCCCCAGTTATCGTAGAACCCCCATCTTGACACTTTAATTTACTATCCCATAGGTTTAGAGAATTGGAAAGTTTCAAGTCTCTTGTTTGAAGAGTGTGGAAAAAACTTGCAACTTGGACAGACGGACAAAAACCAAAAATCTAAACTCTGCAAGAGATTTAGAAAAACGGCTCATCGGTAGCCTATTCTGCATACTTAATTTAGAAAAACGGCTCATCGGTAGCCTATTCTGCATACTTAATTGCTCGTGACAGTTATGCAATCGAAAATAACCAATGTTATAAGAGTTACCTGACTCGGTGTAGATTACAGTTTCAGCAGGATCCAAAGCGGTTTTTTGATTTTGTTAATGCGAAGCGTAGGTCATCGACACTCCCAACGGAAGTATTCTTTGAGAAAACGAAGGCTAATTCCGATCAGGAGATTTTTTCAAACGACTTATAGTTCATTTCAACCTCAAGTCGGTTTGCCTTACCCTTATCAGCTTAATGGCTCGAACCGCATCTTTGGACTGAAAATCACTGAGAACTCACTTTTAAATAATCTACATGTTTTGAAACCAATATTTTCCGCCAGACCTGACGGAGTGCCAAGCTGCGTGCTTAGACACTGCGCTCATGGTCTTTTAAAGCCGTTGCTTAAAATGTTTAACTTGTCCCTGGAGTTAGGCTCCTTTCCAAAAATTTGGAAAGAGTCATTTATTATTCCTCTCCATAAAAAAGGAAACAAATGTAATGTTCAAAATTATAGGGGTATCTCCAAGTTGTCTGATATTCCTAAGATTTTTGAAAAATTAATAACCTCCCATCTTCAACACCTTTGTAAATCTATTATTTCACCGTGCCAGCACGGATTTATGAAACAAAGATCTACTACCACTAACATGTTAGAATTTACTTCGTTTGTTATCAAGGGTTTTCAGGACAAATTGCAGACTGATGTTATTTATACTGATTTTAGTAAGGCTTTCGACTCTGTAGATCATCATCACCTAATACATAAACTAGAACTCTTGGGCTTTTCAAATATTTTAGTTCTTTGGATTAAAGACTACCTAACTCTTAGAACTCAGAGGGTTTTATTTAAAGGGTCCGTTTCCAAGACGGTTCAGGTCACTTCAGGCGTTCCTCAGGGTAGTCATCTTGGTCTTTATTATTTATTTTGGTTATAAACGAACTTCCATCGGTTATAAAGTTCTCTCGGGTTTTGATGTACGCTGATGATGTAAAGTTATGCACGTCAGCTGCAACTCCCCTAGCTGCTCAACGGCTTCAAAGAGACTTAGACAACTTTCAAATGTGGTGTAAAGTAAATTTTTTAAATCTTAATTACAGTAAATGTAAAGTAATGTCATTTTTTAGATGTTTGCCCTTTTTATAATATTTATTTTCTTGACAACAAACCACTAGATAGAATTGAATGGGTTGACGATTTGGGCATCGTTATGGACCCAAAGCTTAAGTTTGACAAGCATATTTCTTCAATTCCTAATCGAGCATCTGGTGTCTTGGGCTTCATTAAGCGCTGGTCGAAGAAGTTCAACGATCCCTAGTTAACAAAAACTCTGTATACTTCTCTTGTAGGACCGATTCTGGAATATGGATCTTGTATATGGTTTCCGAAATACGAAATTCATCAGAATAAAATAGAATCGGTACAAAAACAATTTCTGCTCTTCGCACTTAGAGGTCTTAACTGGGACACTAAAAATAATTTGCCGTTTTATCGTAGTAGACTTTTACTAATAGATCTTCCTTCTCTTAATGATCGTAGAACAATGCTAGCGTTTTCCTTTTTTCACAAATTAATTAATGGTGAAATTGATTCTTCTGAATTAATTAACCAAATTAACTTTGCTGTTCCTATTAGAAATACTAGAAATTTTGTACCTATATCTCTTCAAACTTGTAATTCTAATTATGCTCTTCATAACCCTTTTCGTATTCTGTGTTCTATTTATAACGATCTTTCCCACTTAATACACAGTGCCACTCCTACTTGCTCTATATAAAAGTTAGTTTTTTGTCATTTGTCTGCATGTTCGCGATCATCGTAACCGCACGTTAAGCGGAGCGCCCCTCGGCGCTCAGCTCACCCATCAAATATGTGTTCACCCCAATGATACCATTGCTTTTTTCATTAACGTTCTGCCTTTTTTAAAAACCGCAAGCGTTTTTTGAACACAAAACGTAGCCTATGTTGGTCATAAATCATTATTTTAAATTCATTTATTTTACTTGGCAAGTAAACAAAATTCAGCTGCATTTATAATTTATTTAGAGAAAGCTAATAACCTACCGGAGTAAGGGAACCACACTGGTGTTGCTAGACCGTCATTGGTCTCAGAGGCATGGGAAAAACCATTAAATATATCAATGGAGATGGCCAAAGAATGAAAATGTTTGGGCCATCCCAGAAGGAAATATACTGGTTACCAGTATTAAAACCAGTAAAAAGAGGCCTGATTGCAAAGGGGTACGGATGCGGCAAGGGTGTACGCTGCCTTAAAGATTTTCCGATGCAGATGGGAATGCTTCCAGCTATTTTCCCTCCAAAATGTTTGTTGGAGTTTTTTGGGGTTTGCTAGTAGGTATATTCTCACCAAATTTTGTAGTTCTAGAAGGATGTGGGAAATCTGTGGATCTATCGGTTTTGATTTATCGAATTTATCGATTTGCCAGCCCCCCAGTTATCGTAGAACCCCAATCTTTACACTTTAATTTACTATCCCATAGGTTTAGAGAATTGGAAAGTTTCAAGTCTCTTGTTTGAAGAGTGTGGAAAAAACTTGCAACTTGGACAGACGGACAAAAACCAAAAATCTAAACTCTGCAAGAGATTTAGAAAAACGGCTCATCGGTAGCCTATTCTGCATACTTAATTTAGAAAAACGGCTCATCGGTAGCCTATTCTGCATACTTAATTGCTCGTGACAGTTATGCAATCGAAAATAACCAATGTTATAAGAGTTACCTGACTCGGTGTAGATTACAGTTTCAGCAGGATCCAAAGCGGTTTTTTGATTTTGTTAATGCGAAGCGTAGGTCATCGACACTCCCAACGGAAGTATTCTTTGAGAAAACGAAGGCTAATTCCGATCAGGAGATTTTTTCAAACGACTTATAGTTCATTTCAACCTCAAGTTGGTTTGCCTTACCCTTATCAGCTTAATGGCTCAAACCGCATCTTTGGACTGACCTATCTCAAAAACTATTAAGCGCGTGATCAGACTATTTTCGAAGCACTGGAAGCAAATGTGGCTTTTCACTGTCACACTAAACATTGATATATGTATGTAAGAATTGCGAAAGAAACATCAAATAATAAATAAAAGTTGCGCTTTCCATACCTTGTTATAAACAAATGTTAAAATTTCAATAAAAAATTTGATAACTTCCCTTTAATACATAAAACTCAGCATGAAACTGGGTAAATTTCTTAGATCTAGTTGTTTAACAAGAGCCAAATATATAATTGTATATGTCGGAGGGAGATTAATTATTTGAATTGCGCGCTCAACTTTTGAGGCGAATTGATCAGTGCTATAAAAGGCGGGATGCTTTTGGTGTTGGATAGCACTAATATGGTGGGAAGACAGCAAATGCTGTCGTCAGTGTGGCTCAGTGTAAGATTGAGGTAAAGAGATGACTATAACGGTCTTGTCGACGTTGAAGGAGAAGAGAACTGACGTACAGGCTCAGTAAAATTGCAATAGTGAAACACTCAACACGCACGCTGAGACTCGAGACTAGTTTGCAATAATAATAAAAATGGCAGGAACAAATCCTGACCAGCCACCACTGGCTGAACAAAACGATAGTTCTTCGATATATACATATGCTTATATGAATTTGAGTGGTATTTTGTAGTTAACTATTATGATGTAGGGCCACATTCTCGATGTCTGGTTAGCTAAACTAACCCAAGTTTAGTCAGTTTTGAGTTTCTCAATGTCTGCGCAGGGTTAAACGAGACACAAACTAACCGAGGCTTGAGTGCCGGTTAACATTTACATATATCCCGTTTAGGTGCCAATATATATATCGCTCAAATCATCTTCAGACAAACAGATGATTAGAGATCAATAAAAAATTCATATATTTTCATTTCTAAGCGAAAATTAAAACTGTTATTATTGTTCATATATTTTTTAACAATGAATGAATATAAAGCTATTTGCTAAAAAGATTAATTTTAAATGAATGATTTCAAATTTAAAACCGGTAAAAAAAGGCCTGATTGCAAAGGGGTACGATGCTTTAAAGATTCTCCGATGCAGATGGGGATGCCATCAGCTATCTTCATACCAAATTTGGTGACTATAGCTTAAAGTTTGTAAAAGGTGTTGAAAAGGGGCTAGGCCGGAATGGGTGGGCGTGGCATCCATATTTTTTCTGCAGATCTTTGTGCTATGTCAATTATTATTTTCATACCAAATTTTGTGACTCTAGCTCAAAGTTTGTAAAAGGTGTTGAAAGGGTGGCTGGAGGCGGTATGTGTGGGCGTGGCATCCAAATTTTTGCTGCAGATATTTGTGGAATGTCAATTATTATCTTCATACCAAATTTGGTGACTCTAGCTCGAAGTTTGTAAAAGGTGTTGAAAGGGTGGCTGGGGCGGTCAATCCAAATTTTTAATGCAGATTTTTGTGGAATGTCAATTGCTATGTTCATACCAATGTAGTGTGTATATGCATTAAATAACACCCTGTATTTACATTCATAAGTATGCGACACTTTGTTGCATACAATAACAAACACTTGAGTTTATTGACTCAGGCTCATATTACGCAGCACGGACCGCTAGTACACTAGCCGGCCAATCAGCTGACGGCGCATATCCCACGCTACGCTTATGTAGCGCATACCACGAGTAATATATAAGGGAGAAGCCCTAGTGACGGTCATAGCCCTTTAATAGGTCAACCGGAATATTTTGGCGAGTTTTGATGCTAGCGGGGTCTAATCACTGTGATTGATAGCTCTTAGTGCCGGCTTGCTTTTTATGTAGTCTACTGGTGTTTATACTAAGTTTTGGATGCACCAGAGACTAAAATTGAAATACCGATATTTCGACGTAAGCTTTTTCAAGTTTCAGCAAAGGGAAATAAATAATTTTCTTAATCGTTTTTTCTTGCCCTTTCATAATCTGTAATCCAAAATTTTTTCTGTTCAATATTTTGGGTTTAACATTAATAAATGTAAAAATATGTTTCTGCGTGTTCTGGTCACATACGATGTGATACACTTTAACACTTATCGATATTTGTATCGACTATCGTATCACTTTGCGTCTCTCGCGTTGCTCTTAATTGCGTGTGGGCGCCAAAATGATTTCGCCACGAAAATTACTGTGCTGTTAATCATAATTTCAAAATATCTGAAAATTCTTCAAAATTTGTTCAGTGAACCAAAATTCACAATTGATAAGTAGAAAAGCCGCAAAAGCCGAATTTCAAAATTGTGTCAAATTCACACAAGGAACAGATGCGTGTTGACTTAAGAAGAAGAGAAAAATTTTATTATTATTTAGTTAAAACAATGTTAAATGAATTTGTTATGATTTGCAAGAAGAGCAAGAAAAAGTTTTATTAAGAAAAATGAAGAAAAAATAATAAAATGAATTTATTATGAGTTGGCATAAAACTTGACTTAATTTTTTGTAGATTTGCTGAAAAGTTTGCGCCCTTTTTAATAGCAACATGACACAATTAAGACAGATAACGCATTGCGCAGATGACGTCACATATGATGCATATTACCAAGGCAAATATTCAACACATGCATTGTGACGTCATCTGCGCACAACATAAACAAGTTTCTGGGCAATCTAAAAATTTATTGTTCTTGTGTGTGCGATGTTGAGCGTGCGATGCATAAATCGATACTTTAATCGATACATCGCTGCATCGCTGGCGATACTGTTTTTTACGAGTAATAAATTTTAATAAATTATTAAATTCGGTTGTTTTTGAGTGTTTAATTGCATAAAATACAAAAGCATAAATAAAAACAATGATTTGGCATTTTATTTCATTTTATTGGCTCTATTTTGACAAGATTAAGGGGAGTGACTACTACAGGGGCACTTTATCGAAAATCGTGATTTTGACTTTTTTCATTAAATCCTATATATCTTTCAAAAACGAATGAAATGTGTATAATGCCTTACACTGATCGATGGGCAATTGAACTAGCTTTCCTACGATACCAACAGCTAAGCTTTACGTTGATTTCTGACAATTTAATATCCCAAAAACCTTAGGGGTGTTCACTATTAGGGCTTCTCCCTTACATATGTACTCGCAATGCATGCATATAACATGCACACTCTCTCCATATTCTTATTATTATATAGTGCAGAGAGCCGCTCCGCTGCCGGCGTCACTGGCAGCGCAGCTCCGCGGCTATAGGCTAAAATATACTCTAAGATATATTGTACAATTCATTCAATAAATGAACTTGAAACGAAACAGTTATCTGCGCTCTCTACATGAAATTGGAATTGAGATTACATGAACCCGACTACATTACATGAGTCCGATTATATGGCGACCGTGACAAGTGCCGAATCGGCATATATATATACAACAAAAGTGTTTGTAAAATATATTGAAATAAAATTAAAAAAAAAAAAAAAGTTTGAGAACACAAATATAATTGCAGTGTTGTTGTGCCCACATCTGCAGTCGAAACAGGCTTCGAGCTTCGAGCCTCAATGCCATTATTCATTGTAAAATAATAGACATAAATAATAATACTGTCTCAAAATGTACACTCCCCAAAATGCAATGTAAAGAATCTTTTGTAAAGACCAAGCAGATAACTCTGCGGGTTTAATAGCTTCAAATAGGCAGGGATATTATGTACATGCACATTCACATTCAAAATATTTTCTCTCCGCCGCAAGGCGTCAAATTAACAGAAACAAAAAATTTATATGTAAATATATACATATAATGTCAAGTAGGGAATATATACAGATCACTAACAACACTAAAAATAAAACAAAAAAAAAAAAGAGATCAAGAGGTGGACAGAAAAATTTCATAAATAAAAAAATTAATAGATTAAATAAACAACTTTATAATAGTGAACCGGTAGAATGGAATGAAAATGTAAAAAAAAAAACTGAAGAACTTTAGACAACTCATAGAAAATTAGAGCTCTATAAAAAGAGGGAATACAAATATTCCCCAAATGAAGATATTCCTAAATGTAAAGAGGATTGTAAGGGACCTCTCTACGAAGTATCTTGCGAGTACACTTTTATTCATACAAAATAGTGGTAACAATATATAGAGCTCTGCTTGCGCAATTTAGAACAAAATAGGCTCAAACGAGAATCAAAGCGAACCATTAAGTCCATATTTTGATAAAAAGGTTAAATCACAGGGAGACATACAGGGTGTAGTAGACGTAAAATCGGTAGATTCGACCGCCAACGTTATCAATAATGTTGACGTGTCATCACCGGATTTGCACTATAAGCTCATTTTAGTAGCCATTATCGTAGGCCTTATGCTGTTAAATATAGCATTCAAAATATACAAAATACACAGCAGAAGTTTGAAAAAGAAGTACATAAGTCTAGGTAACGATCTGGATAAAATCTAGATACTTTATAAAAAAAAAAAACAAAACAAAACATAACAAAAAAAATTACCAAAAGTAACCATCTTGCGCATTACACTAGTTACGCAAAAAAAAAAAAGAACAAATAAAAAACAAATAACAAAAAATAAGAATGACAACATATGGCCATCTGCCAATATATTAAAAAAAATTAAAAAAAAAACCAATTGTAATAAATATATTAATACAAAATATGCGAAGTTAAAATAAAAAAAAAAAAAAAAAAAAACATATAAGTATACATTTCCTGACTGTTTTCGAATCGAAAAAAAAATTACCGCTAAATGCCGAAAGAAGCGCTTGCGAAGCTTGAGTCGTTAACGCTAAAAGCTGCGTGCAAGGTCAAAGTAATCGCATCGCCCTCTGGCCATTCTTGTGAAAAATAACTGACGTACAAACATTTCATACTGACTATACCACTTGAAACCCAAAGTAAACTTACAAAATAGTTTGTGAAATCAGAAAAATTATGCTTAAGTGAAAAACTCACAATAAAAACACTTCAAACAAACGCCTTCCGTGTTCTTGTTTAATTTACCCAATAAAATTTAAAAAAAAATATATATCTCTATATATATAAAAGAGTTTGTCCTGATGATAATGGAAGAGCCACAGCCTAAACGAAAAGAGCTAGAAGGCTGAAATTTTCACACAATTTTCCATGCAGGTAGGAGATGAGCACTAAGAAGGGAATTTTTATTTGGACAACTCCTTTAAGTACCTCCCATACGATTTGGAGCACTTTTTACCCATTTTAACAAATTACAATTACAACAAGTAAGGGAGGAGCCCTAGTGACGGTCATAGCCCCTAAATAGGTCAACCGGAATATTTTGGCGAGTTTTGATGCTAGCGGGGTCTAATCACTGTGATTGATAGCTCTTAGTGCCGGCTTACTTTTTATGTAGTCTACTGGTGTTTATACTAAGTTTTGGATGCACCAGAGACTAAAATTGAAATACCGATATTTCGACGTAAGCTTTGTAACTTTTCAACGCGTTGGAATTGTATTATTTCAAGTTTCAGCAAAGGGAAATAAATAATTTTCTTAATCGTTTTTTCTTGCCCTTTCATAATCTGTAATCCAAAATTTTTTCTGTTCAATATTTTGGGTTTAACATTAATAAATGTAAAATTATGTTTCTGCGTGTTCTGGTCACATACGATGTGATACACTTTAACACTTATCGATATTTGTATCGACTATCGTATCACTTTGCGTCTCTCGCGTTGCTCTTAATTGCGTGTGAGCGCCAAAATGATTTCGCCACGAAAATTACTCGGTGCTGTTAATCATAATTTCAAAATATCTGAAAATTCTTCAAAATTTGTTCAGTGAACCAAAATTCACATTTGATAAGTAGAAAAGCCGCAAAAGCCGAATTTCAAAATTGTGTCAAATTCACACAAGGAACAGATGCGTGTTGACTTAAGAAGAATAGAAAAATTTTATTATTATTTAGTTAAAACAATGTTAAATGAATTTGTTATGATTTGCAAGAAGAGCAAGAAAAAGTTTTATTAAGAAAAATGAAGAAAAATTAATAAAATGAATTTATTATGAGTTGGCATAAAACTTGACTTAATTTTTTGTAGATTTGCTTAAAAATTTGCGCCCTTTATAATAGCAACATGACACAATTAAGACAGATAACGCATTGCGCAGATGACGTCACATATGATGCATATTACCAAGGCAAATATTCAACACATGCATTGTGACGTCATCTGCGCACAACATAAACAAGTTTCTGGGCAATCTAAAAATTTATTGTTCTTGTGTGTGCGATGTTGAGCGTGCGATGCATAAATCGATACTTTAATCGATACATCGCTGCATCGCTGGCGATACTGTTTTTTACGAGTAATAAATTTTAATAAATTATTAAATTCGGTTGTTTTTGAGTGTTTAATTGCATAAAATACAAAAGCATAAATAAAAACAATGATTTGGCATTTTATTTCATTTTATTGGCTCTATTTTGACAAGATTAAGGGGAGTGACTACTACAGGGGCACTTTATCGAAAATCGTGATTTTGACTTTTTTCATTAAATCCTATATATCTTTCAAAAAACGAATGAAATGTGTATAATGCCTTACACTGATCGATGGGCAATTGAACTAGCTTTCCTACGATACCAACAGCTAAGCTTTACGTTGATTTCTGACAATTTAATATCCCAAAAACCTTAGGGGTGTTCACTATTAGGGCTTCTCCCTTACATATGTACTCGCAATGCATGCATATAACATGCACACTCTCTCCATATTCTTATTATTATATAGTGCAGAGAGCCGCTCCGCTGCCGGCGTCACTGGCAGCGCAGCTCCGCGGCTATAGGCTAAAATATACTCTAAGATATATTGTACAATTCATTCAATAAATGAACTTGAAACGAAACAGTTATCTGCGCTCTCTACATGAAATTGGAATTGAGATTACATGAACCCGACTACATTACATGAGTCCGATTATATGGCGACCGTGACAAGTGCCGAATCGGCATATATATATACAACAAAAAGTGTTTGTAAAATATATTGAAATAAAATTAAAAAAAAAAAAAAAGTTTGAGAACACAAATATAATTGCAGTGTTGTTGTGCCCACATCTGCAGTCGAAACAGGCTTCGAGCTTCGAGCCTCAATGCCATTATTCATTGTAAAATAATAGACATAAATAATAATACTGTCTCAAAATGTACACTCCCCAAAATGCAATGTAAAGAATCTTTTGTAAAGACCAAGCAGATAACTCTGCGGGTTTAATAGCTTCAAATAGGCAGGGATATTATGTACATGCACATTCACATTCAAAATATTTTCTCTCCGCCGCAAGGCGTCAAATTAACAGAAACAAAAAATTTATATGTAAATATATACATATAATGTCAAGTAGGGAATATATACAGATCACTAACAACACTAAAAATAAAACAAACAAAAAAAGAGATCAAGAGGTGGACAGAAAAATTTCATAAATAAAAAAATTAATAGATTAAATAAACAACTTTATAATAGTGAACCGGTAGAATGGAATGAAAATGTAAAAAAAAAACTGAAGAACTTTAGACAACTCATAGAAAATTAGAGCTCTATAAAAAGAGGGAATACAAATATTCCCCAAATGAAGATATTCCTAAATGTAAAGAGGATTGTAAGGGACCTCTCTACGAAGTATCTTGCGAGTACACTTTTATTCATACAAAATAGTGGTAACAAAATATAGAGCTCTGCTTGCGCAATTTAGAACAAAATAGGCTCAAACGAGAATCAAAGCGAACCATTAAGTCCATATTTTGATAAAAAGGTTAAATCACAGGGAGACATACAGGGTGTAGTAGACGTAAAATCGGTAGATTCGACCGCCAACGTTATCAATAATGTTGACGTGTCATCACCGGATTTGCACTATAAGCTCATTTTAGTAGCCATTATCGTAGGCCTTATGCTGTTAAATATAGCATTCAAAATATACAAAATACACAGCAGAAGTTTGAAAAAGAAGTACATAAGTCTAGGTAACGATCTGGATAAAATCTAGATACTTTATAAAAAAAAAAAACAAAACAAAACATAACAAAAAAAATTACCAAAAGTAACCATCTTGCGCATAACGCTAGTTACGCAAAAAAAAAAAAAGAACAAATAAAAAACCAATAACAAACAAGTGGAAACGTTGCAGTCGGACGCAACCGACTGCGGTATACTCGATACCAGTATTAAAAATTTTGATGCCCATCCATGTGGGATGTCAATTGCTATCTTCATACCAAATTTGGTGACTCTAGCTCGAAGTTTGTATAAAGTGGGGAAAGGGGGGCTGGGGGCGGTATGGTTGGGCGTGGCATTCAAATTTTTGCGCAGATCTATGTGGGATGTCAATTGCTATCTTCATACCGAATTTGTTGACTCTAGCTCGAAGTTTGTATAAAGTGGGGAAAGGGGGCTGGGGCGGTATTGTTGGGCGTGGCATCCAAATTTTACTGCAGATCCTTGTGGAATGTCAAATGCTATCTTCATACCAAATTTGGTGACTCTAGCTGAAAGTTTGTAAATGGTGGGGAAAGGGGGGCGGAATGGGTGGGCTTGGCTCCAAAACTTTGATGCAGATTTTTGAGGGTCACTGCCAGCTATCTTCCTACCAAATTTGGTGGCTCTAGCTCCACAACTCTGGAAGATACACGCATTCCCGTTTTTGACGAAGCGTTGGGGTGGATGGGGGCGGCTAGGGTAGGATCGGTGGGCGTGGCATCCAAACTTTTGATGCAGTTTTTAGGGGGTCATCATCACCTATCTTGGCACCAAATTTGGTGGCTCTAGCTCAAAAACTTTGGGAGATATAGCCATTTCTGATTTCAAAATGCGGGGGGGCTGGGGGCGGAATGGGTGGGCGCGGCTCCAAAACTTTGATGCAGTTTTTTGGGGATCGCTACTAGCTATCTTCCCACCAAATTGGAAGCTCTAGCTCCACAACTCTGGAAGATACACGCATTCCCGTTTTTGACGAAGCGTTGGGGTGGATGGGGGTAGCTAGGGCAGTGTCGGTGGGCGTGGCATCCAAACTTTTGATGCAGTTTTTAGGGGGTCATCATCACCTATCTTGGCACCAAATTTGGTGGCTATAGCTCAAAAACTGAGGGAGATATATGCTTTTTTGACTTTAAAATTCGGGGGGGCTGGGGGCGGAATGGGGGGGCGTGGCTCCAAAATTATTGATGCAGTTTTTGGGGGTTGCTAGTAGCTATCTTCTTACCAAATTTGGTAGTTCTAGCTGTAAGGATGTGCGAAATATGTGGATTTATCGGTTTTGAGTTATCGAATTTATCGATTTGCCAGCCCCCCAGTTATCGTAGAACCCCCATCTTGACACTTTAATTTACTATCCCATAGATAAAGAGAATTGGAAAGTTTCAAGTCTCTAGCTTGAAGGGTGTGGAAAAAACTTGCATACATACGGACGGACAGACGGACAGACGGACAGACACCATGACGGACATTGCACAAAACCAATATACTAGTTACCTTCGGTATCGAGTATAAAAATAAGAATGACAACATATGGCCATCTGCCAATATATTAAAAAAAATTTAAAAAAAACCAATTGTAATAAATATATTAATACAAAATATGCGAAGTTAAAATAAAAAAAAAAAAAAAAAAAAAAACATATAAGTATACATTTCCTGACTGTTTTCGAATCGAAAAAAAAATTACCGCTAAATGCCGAAAGAAGCGCTTGCGAAGCTTGAGTCGTTAACGCTAAAAGCTGCGTGCAAGGTCAAAGTAATCGCATCGCCCTCTGGCCATTCTTGTGAAAAATAACTGACGTACAAACATTTCATACTGACTATACCACTTGAAACCCAAAGTAAACTTACAAAATAGTTTGTGAAATCAGAAAAATTATGCTTAAGTGAAAAACTCACAATAAAAACACTTCAAACAAACGCCTTCCGTGTTCTTGTTTAATTTACCCAATAAAATTTAAAAAAAAATATATATCTCTATATATATAAAAGAGTTTGTCCTGATGATAATGGAAAACCACAGCCTAAACGAAAAGAGCTAGATGGCTGAAATTTTCACACAATTTTCCATGCAGGTAGGAAGTGAGCACTAAGAAGGGAATTTTTATTTGGACAACTCCTTCAAGTACCTCCCATACGATTTGGAGCACTTTTTACCCATTTTAACAAATTACAATTACAACAAGTAAGGGAGGAGCCCTAGTGACGGTCATAGCCCCTAAATAGGTCAACCGGAATATTTAGGCGAGTTTTGATGCTAGCGGGGTCTAATCACTGTGATTGATAGCTCTTAGTGCCGGCTTGCTTTTTATGTAGTCTACTGGTGTTTATACTAAGTTTTGGATGCACCAGAGACTAAAATTGAAATACCGATATTTCGACGTAAGCTTTGTAACTTTTCAACGCGTTGGAATTGTATTATTTCAAGTTTCAGCAAAGGGAAATAAATAATTTTCTTAATCGTTTTTTCTTGCCCTTTCATAATCTGTAATCCAAAATTTTTTCTGTTCAATATTTTGGGTTTAACATTAATAAATGTAAAATTATGTTTCTGCGTGTTCTGGTCACATACGATGTGATACACTTTAACACTTATCGATATTTGTATCGACTATCGTATCACTTTGCGTCTCTCGCGTTGCTCTTAATTGCGTGTGAGCGCCAAAATGATTTCGCCACGAAAATTACTCGGTGCTGTTCATAATTTCAAAATATCTGAAAATTCTTCAAAATTTGTTCAGTGAACCAAAATTCACATTTGATAAGTAGAAAAGCCGCAAAAGCCGAATTTCAAAATTGTGTCAAATTCACACAAGGAACAGATGCGTGTTGACTTAAGAAGAATAGAAAAATTTTATTATTATTTAGTTAAAACAATGTTAAATGAATTTGTTATGATTTGCAAGAAGAGCAAGAAAAAGTTTTATTAAGAAAAATGAAGCAAATTAATAAAATGAATTTATTATGAGTTGGCATAAAACTTGACTTAATTTTTTGTAGATTTGCTTAAAAGTTTGCGCCCTTTTTAATAGCAACATGACACAATTAAGACAGATAACGCATTGCGCAGATGACGTCACATATGATGCATATTACCAAGGCAAATATTCAACACATGCATTGTGACGTCATCTGCGCACAACATAAACAAGTTTCTGGGCAATCTAAAAATTTATTGTTCTTGTGTGTGCGATGTTGAGCGTGCGATGCATAAATCGATACTTTAATCGATACATCGCTGCATCGCTGGCGATACTGTTTTTTACGAGTAATAAATTTTAATAAATTATTAAATTCGGTTGTTTTTGAGTGTTTAATTGCATAAAATACAAAAGCATAAATAAAAACAATGATTTGGCATTTTATTTCATTTTATTGGCTCTATTTTGACAAGATTAAGGGGAGTGACTACTACAGGGGCACTTTATCGAAAATCGTGATTTTGACTTTTTTCATTAAATCCTATATATCTTTCAAAAAACGAATGAAATGTGTATAATGCCTTACACTGATCGATGGGCAATTGAACTAGCTTTCCTACGATACCAACAGCTAAGCTTTACGTTGATTTCTGACAATTTAATATCCCAAAAACCTTAGGGGTGTTCACTATTAGGGCTTCTCCCTTACCCATTCCACTACTGTCGCCTGATTGTCGCACAAGCTGAGGGTTTGATCGCGAGCGAGAATACAAAAACAAAACAAATGCGCAGTGACGCCTTCGCGTCGCACAAGCAAAGTCATAAAAAAAGGTTCGACACTTGCAAAAAAGAAACGGATTTCCGATTCTTAATGAATAAGTGGATACACAATTAAGTGAACAATGCGCTTGAAAATAATTTTCATAATTTTATGTGCATGTATCACTTCGCACAGTGCACATTTTTTATACTCGATACCGAAGGTAAAGAGTATATTGGGTTTGTGCAATGTCCGTCATGGTGTCCGTCCGTCTGTCCGTCTGTCCGTCTGTATGTTCGCAACTTTTTTCCACACCCTTCAAGCTAGAGACTTGAAACTTTCCAATTCTATTTATCTATGGGATAGTAAATTAAAGTGTCAAGATGAGGGTTCTACGATAACTGGGGGGCTGGCAAATCAATAAATTCGATAACTCAAAACCGATAAATCCTCATATTTCGCACATCCTTACAGCTAGAACTACCAAATTTGGTGGGCAGATAGCTACTAGCAACCCCCAAAAAACTGCATCAAAATTTTGGAGCCACGCCCACCCATTCCGCCCCCAGCCCCCCCGCAATTTAAAGTCAAAAAAGCGTATATCTCCCACAGTTTTTGAGCTAGAGCCACCAAATTTGGTGCCAAGATAGGTGATGATGACCCCCCAAAAACTGCATCAAAAGTTTGGATGCCACGCCCACCGATACTGCTCTAGCCGTCCCCATCCACCCCAACGCTTCGTCAAAAACGGGAATAAGTGTATCTATCAGAGTTGTGGAGCTAGAGCCTCCAAATTTGGTAGAAAGCTAGCTGGTAACGACCCCCAAAAACTGCATCAAAATTTTGGAGCCACGCCCACCCATTCCGCCCCCAGCCCCCCCGCATTTTGAAATCAGAAATGGCTATATCTCCCACAGTTTTTGAGCTAGAGCCACCAAATTTGGTGCCAAGATAGGTGATGATGACCCCCCAAAAACTGCATCAAAAGTTTGGATGCCACGCCCACCAATACCACCCTAGCCGCCCCCATCCACCCCAACGCTTCGTCAAAAACGGGAATGCGTGTATCTTCCAGAGTTGTGGAGCTAGAGCCACCAAATTTGGCAGGAAGATAGCTTGCAACGACCCCCGAAAAACTGCATCAAAGTTTTGGAGCCACGCGCACCCCTTCCACCCCCCTTTCCCCACCTTTTACAAACTTTGAGCTAGAGTCACCAAATTTTGTATGAAGATAGCAATTGACATTCCACATAGATCTGCATCAAAAATTTGGATGCCACGCCCACCCATACCGCCCCCAGCCCCCCTTTCCCTACTTTATACAAACTTCGAGCTAGAGTCACCAAATTAGGTATGAAGATAGCAATTGACATCGCACATGGATCAGCAGCAAAAATTTGAATGCCACGCCCACCCATATCGCCCCAAGCCCCATAGCCCCCCTTTCACCACCTTTTACATGCTTCGAGCTAGAGTCACCAAATTTGGTATGAAGGTAGCATTTGACATTCCACAAGGATCAGCAGCAAAAATTTGAATGCCACGCCCACCCATACCGCCCCAAGCCCCATAGCCCCCCATTCACCACCTTTTACATGCTTCGAGCTAGAGTCACCAAATTTGGTATGAAGGTAGCATTTGACATTCCACAAGGATCTGCAGCAAAAATTTGAATGCCATACCCAACCATACCGCCCCCAGCCCCCCTTTCCCCACTTTTACAAACTTTGAGATAGAGTCACCAAATTTGTTATGAAGATACCAATTGACATTCCACAAAGATCTGCATCAAAAATTTGGATGCAATTCCACCCATACCGCCCCCAGCCCCCCTTTCCCCACTTTATACAAACTTTGAGCTAGAGTCACCAAATTTGGTATGAAGGTAGCATTTGACATTCCACAAGGATCTGCAGCAAAAATTTGAATGCCACGCCCAACCATACCGCCCCCAGCCCCTCTTTCCCCACTTTACAAACTTTGAGCTAGAGTCACCAAATTTGTTATGAAGATGCAATTGACATTCCACAAGATCTGCATAAAAATTGGATGCATTCCACCATACCGCCCCAGCCCCCTTTCCCCTTTATACAACTTCGAGCTAGAGTCACCAATTGGTATGAGATAGCATTAACATCCACATGGATGGGCATCAAATTTTAATACTGGTATCGATATACCGCAGTCGGTTGCGTCCGACTGCAACGTTTCCACTTGTTTTTTTTTAAATTTGTGTGCCTTGACAATTGATTTCTACCCAGTAGCGTTGTTGTGTTGTGGGCCCCACTGCTACTATTGTTTGGTCTTGATTTAAGAAACAACAACAACATAACAAAACTTGGTGCGTCTATAAAAATTTCCCACACCAGAATATGTTATGGGGGTGGATTCGCCTACTTGCTGCTTATATAACTTAGACAAAACGTAACACACTTAAATTATTGATATATTATTGATATGCAATTTCGAATAAGCAAAGAACGTTCACATAAGCGCGCGTGTTGCTCTTATGATAATCAGATAATTAATAATCTCGCTCCGATCATGCTCCTTTGTTGTTGCTCATTTACGTTCACTCTCTATTTTATTTTCAAACATAAATCTTAATATTCCTATCTCCTCCGCATTCACTATGCTAAACTAACCATATCTAAGAGGCTGCTGTTTAAGGAATTGCATTGCCTAATTTGCACCACCCATACCTAGCTCTTAAGTGCAAGCGTTGTATGTATGAGCTGGGGATCTGCTGCTTAGAGAAATAACTGTAATGCTCTTTCCCACATTATGTTTTTACATAATATGGTAATGGAATTAGTTATGCATTTAAGTTCATATTTGATGTGAACAAAGAAAGTAACTTTTCGTTTCAGTGAATTTTTTAATATTGTTTATATAAATGATAATAATAACATCGAAAGTTACTTTTTGAATCAGTGAGTTTTTCAATATTCTGATTTTCGTATTATATATATATACATTCCTTTAAAATACGTATTTTATGATAAGTTATAAAAAATATTTAATTGCTATTATTTAAATATTTAAATAACGATCAACGTATTTAAATTTCTTTAGTTGTTTTTTAAAGACAAGAAAATTCAGTTGATTTTCGACTTAATAATAGAAGCAACATTATATATAGTTGTCTTCTATTTTGCATATTATATAATAGTTATATAGACGCTGCTTTAGTGCATTTAAAAATCAAATAAAACTAAGCAGTCTGAATATTCCATTAAATCAATATAAGTTGGTATATTCAATTTTATTGAATTCTATACTTACGTATAGACACTGTAACGTTGTAACAATCGTTTTACAGTGAAGTCAATTGACTCACAGCCAAATTAAAATATGCCTATTGAAACTTTAGATATAAGTGGGGTTTTGGTGCCGCATTCAGTTATTAATATGATTGGTGATGGAGCCTGCCTTTTGAGACCTATTTCCTACCAAAAAATTGTGTTTTACCGGCGAATTAATGAATGGACATTTTTATGTTTATATTCCTTTAGAGGAAGTATTAACTCAAGATACCGATACGTCAAGTGAATGTATAACTGAAAATGTTAAAAATCCCGTTAAAAGACGTAGTCGGTTCACCGACAAAACAACACAAACGGTACGAAAACATATAGTTGAAAAATATCTTGAAAAAAATAAGGGTAAGCACATAGAAGCATCAAAACGATATCAGGTTAATAATCCAGAAGCTCATAAAGCTGCAAAGAGAAGACATCAGGCTGATAATCCTCAAGCTAATAGAGATGCAGTGAGACGACATCAGGCTAATAATCCTAATGCACGTCAAGAAAGGCGTTTGCGTGCATGGAGTGTTAAAGCCATGTCTGGCCTAAACTATGATTTTGAAATAGCTTATAGCTTGGTAGTATGAATTTGATATGCAAACATTGTAATGCTTTAAAGTGGAAAAATGAGCCTCTGGGTATCTGTTGCAAGGCAGGAAAAGTTAAGCTTTCACAAAATGAAAGTTTGCCTGATCCACTTAAGAGCTTAATAATTGGTGGACATCCCAAGCATGATCATTTCATTGATCGTATAAGAAAGTATAGTAGTATAGTATAGTAGTATAGTATAGTAGTAAACGATCTTCAATGTATGTTTCATCATCATAATCGTTATGTAAAAGATCTAAAAATGGCTCTCAATAAAATACCAATAAGTACTGAAGATTATAAATTGGTTATACGTGCTGATCGAACACCCGCTGGTGCCCACAAAGGGCTTTACAATGCACCTCTATTAAGCGAAGTAGCTATTGTTATTGTTGGTCAGCAATTTGCAAAGCGCGATATTATTATTGAAAGACATAATAATAAATTACATCGCATTAGTGAGGTGCATCGATCATACGATGCCTTACAGTACCCTTTGCTATTTCCTTATGGCGAAGATGGCTATTCAGTGGATATACCACAATGGAATCCATTATTAAAAAGGGAGGATCCAAAAAAAAAAAAATGATATCTGCGTTAAGCTTCTACAGCTATAAAATAATGATTCGTCAATCTGAGATAAATCATTTAATTTATTGTCATTCCCTTTTATTCATTTTTTGGTTGATATGTATGCTAAAATTGAAACAAAAAGGTTAAATTATATTCGCTACAATCAAGCGAAACTCAGAGCCGATAGCTATTTACATCTACAAGATGCAATAGACAAGATGTTGTCGCAGCTCAACTTGGTCATATGGTAATTTTACCATCTTCTTTTACAAGCTCTGCACGATATATGCATGAAAAGACTCAAGATACTATGACATATGTTCGCCATTATGGGCGACCAGATCTTTTCATAACATTCACATACAATCCACAATGGAATGACATCAAAAGTGTTTTGATACCGGGTCAAAAACCGCATGGTCGTCACGACATTATAGCTCGAGTTTTTCATTTAAGGTGGGTATCCAGTACAGCGCAAAAAAAATTTTTCATTCAAAATCGTCGCAGCAGGAATTGTTTTTTTTTTGGCTACGTGTGTTCTAGGTATCCAGCAACGTAGCAAAAAATACTAAACTGCTTATCGATAGTATCTATTTATTTAATAAGTACACACTGGCGCTGGGCGCAGGAAATACCAAATCATATATCTTTTTGTGCCCAGGCCAGCAAACACATTTTGTAAAACGTTTATAAAAACTTATAAATAATAATGGAAAGAAAAACGGGTGGAAAATTTTAGTCACGAGGGGAAGATTTTGCTTATTAAATCTGTCGAGTCGCGACCATGCCTTTGGAGGTTGACAGAAAAAAAAAACATTTTGACTTTATTTCGGTGAGACAGGCATGGGAAAGTATTGACACTGCAACAAAATATGCTACCAACAACGGAATAAGCATATTCGCACTATTTATCTTTCATTTTTTATTTTGTGTTTGTGGGTTTGTTTACTTTTTAAATTTGATGCCTTAGTGTGACCAGGTATCTCTTAAGCTATATAGGGCAAAATGCCATATTTTTACCACAAATTAGTGGACTATGGTCACACTATAAAATCTTGTGCCCACGCTTCCAAAATATATCACAAATTCCTGCCAGGAATTTTTTATTGTACTGGAACCGGACCTTTAAAAGTTAAAGCTTTAATCTCACTATTGACAAAAGGTTCTTTGTTTGGAAGCGTGCAATGTTTCATGTACTCTGTGGAATGGCAAAAGCGGGGCTTACCACATATATATATTCTACTTTGGTTACAAAATAAAATAAGACCAGATAAAATCGATAAGATTATCTGTGCCGAAATACCAAACGCAAATGAGGATCCTTTGTTATTTAACATTGTTAAGTAAAATATGATTCATGGTCCTTGCGGTGCTTTTAATAATAAATCGCCATGCATGAAAAATGGAAAATGTACCAAAAGGTTTCCTCGACAATTACACTGATAGAAAAAAGCCGTGCTAAAATTAAGTACGAACGTACTTGAATTGAGTATTTGCGATTCTAGTATTTCATTCTTGATTTAAGTATGTAATACTTGAAATGAGTATACAAAAACTGAAATCAAGAATAAAATACTTAAAATGAGTTTAAAAATACTTAAATCAAGAACAAAAGTTCTTGAATTAAGAAAAAGAGAAAATCAAGTATAATTCCAGAAATACTGAAATCCAGTACGAAATTCTTGATTCAAGTGCGAGTTGTGGGTTCAAATCCCACCAGCGGCTTTTTATAAATTTTTTTTTCTTCATTTTTTTGTCTGTTGAGAAAATATTTTATGTACATATGTATATGTACATGATTTCTTGTTTGCTTTTTTTCGTTTACGTTATATATGTATGTATGTATATGCACATGCATGGATGTTTTTGTAGAAAACAAGAATTGCGCTGTTTATTCTGTTTCTTCATTGAATTTGTGGTTGTTGTAACTTAAGATTACCCGATACCAAAAACCAAGTACACTCATTACGTGTTTGACACTTTTTTGTGGGTCTATTTAATTATGTAGGTCGTTTTCTTGATGCACTAAACCCCCCTTTTACATTACCTTTGTACATACATACATATGTACTCATGTAAGTGCCAGCGACCAAGTTTGGCACTGATTTTGGGTGATCGCTAGTATAAATTAAATTATAACTAAATAAGAAAAACCTTACAAGGTATACATATGTACATACATACATGTATCTATTTCATCAAGTTTTGTGACGAATATTATATTTTATGTACAAGTGGAAAAAAGTAATTTGACATTAAAAAAACGCATATTTTGTTCATGTATTAACTACATATGTATGTACATACATATGTACGAACAGAATTTATTTATGAGCAATAAGGCCCAAGTATATCCTTTTTTGCATTAGCACTGCTTGTGCAGGCTTGGCTTTCTATACACTGCATTCAATACGGGCTCGTGAGTGTCGGGTCGAAAATATTTTGCACGTTCCATCTCTAGTCTAGAATTTGTATGAAATGTACGCGGCGCTTCTAACGGTAAATCTTTACGACGTGCCACGACGGTCGTGGTGGTCGAACACAGCATGTAATGCGATTTGATCATTTTCAGCTAAGAGTTAAAGCAAGCCTGACGATGTCGGAGTGTAGTGAATATTCAGTGCGTGAAGAAAACGAATTAGAGAACTTATTAAAAGAGTTCGAGCTGCCGGACGTTTTGCCATACTTGCAAGGTAAGTTTTAAGAAAGTGCAATAAATTTAAGATAAAAGTGAGAAAAAATTATAAGTGGAAAAAAATATATATGTGTTTCTATATGCTTTGCGCTGTATGTACTATAAATTTATGAATGCACGTACAAACATGATTGTAATTGTTTTCATACCGTCGCTTACGCTATACACAATGTATGTATGTACATACATACGCGCCGGCGCTACTACCTTATTTAAACAAAACATAAACTCATACACAACAATATATAAATATAAATAATACTAAATTATTATGAATGCATGTACGTATAAAGGGTTATGTTTTGTTCAAATAAAGTTTGTTCAAAATAGACATGGTTGTGGAATACACACGCGAATATAACTGCGCACTTCGCTTGTGAGTACGCCGCAGTTTCGATCGGCCTGAAAAAGACCTGAATCAGGGGTGAATAGCCCATTACTGTGCATGAATTTCTAGCTCCAAGACGTTCTTTTCATGCATGAGTTTGTACACGGGCTTGCATCACCAATTATTAGCGATTTAAAACTGCTGGGCTATTATGTTACTTTCGTCATACACATGCATCTAGAGAAACTCGAAACGCTTGCGTCTTTTGCGTCAGCTCAGATTTATCAATAAAGCATACATATCTATTTTTCATATTAATTAATTTGTAAATATTATGTTTTAACCTAGCTGCGTCGGTATCATTTGAAAGCCTTAAATATTTGGAAAAAGCGGACTTGCAGGAGGCAGTGCCGCCATTAGGTTTGAGGGTTCAGTTCCGAGAAAAATTGTTTTTGTGGAAAAAATTAAAAGTAAGTTTGCTTTAGCAGTGGTGAAAAATTTAAATATCAATTTTTTATATATTATATACATATGTTTATTTAGTATGGAATCGACGACGAAACTATATCTATTGGCTCAAAGGTTTCAACCTTTCTACATGGATCGGAGTGCTCATCAGTTCCAATTTTAAATAGGGAGAGAGATTTATATTTTCTTTAAAAGTTCCGGTAATCTTTTTAAAAGATTTTATAATTTTATGTTGTTTCTTAATTTTACTTAAAATTTATTAACTAATTTTTCTAGGATTTAGCGACAATTTTGAATGAGTCTACGAAAGGACGCGCCGTGCCTATGTATGAGCAGCAAAATAAATCGCTCTTAAATAGTCACAGGGATCACGTAATAAATATCATTATTGAAGAGGTCATTTTAAACAACATTAATTTAAAAGTTAATGATTTTAGTGTTGTTTTTAATGAAATTTGTTCAATTTTTCCGAGCGAAAATTTGATGCAGGTAATATATTCAATGGTTTCTATATGAAGTATATGAAGTTTGTTGATATCCTTTAAAAGATCACTTGCTTCTTTCCAAATGGGATCAGTTCAAAGCAAAAATGTTTCAATTTTATGAAAGTAATATCAGTAACGACTACTGCAAACATCTTTTACTTAAAGCAAAACAGACAACAAACAATGGTAACTATTATAAACTTTCGTTAAATTTTTTACTATTCACACTAATTTTATTCTATAGATGCTCAAGATTATTTAGCTGCTATCCTGTTAAATGCTGTGCTACTACCAGTTGCACGCTTTAAAGACGACAGTGGAAAAAAATACAGGAAGGCAACAATAACGGATGCTCAAGAATGTTTCGTCTTACACATTTTGTGCCTCAACGACTACGATATATATATATAATAAATGAAGTCATCAACAAATTCTACTGTTCTGGGATGACAATCCAACCCTTTATAATTGTGGTTGGAGTTTCGGAAAGTGACATAAAAGGTTTTTATATATATCTTGACGGAAACCTCCTTCAATTTAATTCGTTCATTGAAAGCTTAGACATATGTTTCAAGACTTTCCAAGTTTTATCGCTCAAATATCCAGAAGCTTGCCAAACACCTTGGCTGTTAATACAAAAATATTTTTTTGGCATTGATTCTTCTTATGATGGAAAATCTTCTTGTTTAACTTCACTTTTGCAGTTTTTACATAATTAAAATCAATTTTAAAAATGTATTTATGCTTTAAATGCCACAAGGCACTAAGCAAGCAGAAAACACTTAATATCTCATTTTAACCCCTCGATGCGTGAACATTTTTTTACCCTTCAATGCGTGAACAGGTCCCTGGGGACCTTTTTTTATTTTTAAGTTTTTTACTATAAAAAAAATCGCAAATTTTTTTTTTTATTTTTTAATTGTTTATTATTGTCTAAAGAAGAAAACTGTATATTTAGAATTTTTTTTTTTATTTATTTTTTTTACATAGGCCATATAAAAGTCAATAAAATTTACATATAAAACACCTTATTTTCTATTGTTGTTGTTGCTGCTGTTGGTCCACCGAGGCCTGTTCGCAGGTATAACAGCGGTGGAGGACTGTAGAATGCTCTCCGCAAACAGCATTGTCGCAATTGAAGCAGTAGGCCCTTGTTTTCCGCTGACGTCCGTACTCAGAACGGCAAAGGCGGCATGACGGCCTGTTCGTCCTAGGCGCAAATGCTGGTGAATTTACTTCTATCGGTCAAAAAAAATAATAATCAGTAGTCTGATAGTGAAATTGGAGCAGTTTTTTCTTACCCTGACATCAAATGTCTCCATCGCATTACGTATCCTTTGATGCTTCGTTATTTGGTTATTCAGCGCCCGATTTTCAATGTTTGGCATTGCCAACTGCCTGGTGAGGAGCTGAAGAAACGCCCGTCGTCGATCACTTCGTTGGGCAGGCTGCATTTCATTGTATATTGTGAATGCAGCAAGTGCAGCAACGTCTTTCATGTTATAGAACATTGCCAATGGCCAGCGTTGTGTAGAGCGTTTGCAGGAGTAAGTACCCAAATGTTGTCAATTGCCGCTGTTTTGCTGGTGATTAGTCGCTGCTGTCGTGTATTTGCATTGTCGAATCTAATGAACTTCTTGATGCACATAAAACGATCGTATGACAAAGCAGCTTTGTATATTGGTTTACGTGTTGGGCCCCATAACTCTCTAGCAGGTTCGGTATTCGACTTGTTGAGTCCAGCATGTAGAATAATTGCTAAAAATGCATCAAACTCTCTCAGTGTAATGGTATTCCACTCCTTCATCTTCTTTGGATTTGCCAAATTCCATGCAGCTGTGACTTACCTGGCTTTCCTATTCGTTTCGCGTATTATTATGTACGCTATGTCTTCACTGATGATGGAGCGGAATATAGTGAAGGGATCATGTACCGCCCCGTTTGGCCCTGGTCTCCTTCTTGTGAAGTCAACCACATTATGAGCACGAATGCGAGAAGAAGGGGGTGCTGTTTTACACCATTGTGTGCCATCTTTACCATAATAGAAATTGTCATTGGTTTGCTGTGCATTATTTTCTTCGTCGTCAACATCGCTGTCATCGCTTTCTTCATTTACTTCGATATATTGTTCAGTTCCTGCGTCTGAATCATCACCATGAAAACCTGGTTCATATATGTAGTCGTCATCATTTTCAGCTGTATCGCCAAAAGCATCATAATCTTCGTCACCGCTCAGCTCTCCTTGCATAAAATTAGCAATTCTGTCGTCAGCTGCACGCCTTTCATCTACACTCATTTGCTGGTATCTGCTACTACGGCGTACAACCATTTTAGCAACTTCAATATCTTGGTCTGCCATATCAATTTTATTATACTTTTATACTTTTATTTTCACTTTGTAAACACACTTTACTGCCCACTGTCTGAACTTAGAATGATTTGGCTGACGAAATTAGAACCTCTTATATACTCTTTCATACGTCCTGGCCTTTAGGTTACCTTTTTGTGCACATCTGCTCTTTGTACATAAAAAGTGAAGTATAGGTAGCAATTCTAAGAACTGGTTTATTGTGTTTGCCAGATTATTATGCTTTCAAGGACACAATAACAATAATCCAAAAATTACCAAAAAGTCACAGAACACGAAGAACAAATGCATTTATAAGTGTTTTCTTGCATTTTCAGTACAAGGTCCCCAGGGACCTGTTCACGCATCCGAGGGGTTAACGCGTTTAGAAGCCTGTAAAACCTAAACCATTGCTCCGATCAGAACGCGGAATACATTAAAAGACGCAGAACAAAATTCTCTTGGAATACATGGTAACTTTGGGAGGGGGTATTGTCTTGGCCGAAATAGGAGTAAATTGCGTTTGAAAACGCAATAGGTCCCTAGGGACCTGTTCACGCATCGAAGGGTTAAAGTTGATCACTTAATGACAGCAAAATTATTAATAATTAAATGCTTGCAAAGCAACTGTAATCAAACATTTACTAAGTTTTCAATTTTTCGAATACATTTGGAAAAAAGGCACCACAGCCAAATTAATAATGTGAAATTAAGTAAGCCAATTTTGCCAGCAATGCTTCTGCAGCCAAATATTTTTAAATCAAAAGAATCATTGCCAGACATTGATAACTTGTCAGTGAATTTAAATAAACCTATAATTAAAGATTTTGCTTCTGTTACAAATGATCTCAAACAACAAGCTTTGATTTGCTCTCTCAATTTGTATGAAAAAAATTCAATGCCAAGAAGTCATGTTATCGAAATACAAAATATGTTTTCAACGCTTTTGACAGATATATCTACTGCTATAGAATGCCAGTTAACGGAGAATAGTGTAATGATAACTAGTAACTGAAAATGTTTATTAAACTTTTGTAAAAGCCCATTTGAAGAAAACCGCACTGAGCACAGAATGCTTACTAGATTACAAAATTTAAGTTTATATAAAGAACCCACTGCTTACGTTATTGATGAAAAAGTTTCAGATATTATTACTAATGGAAATCCAACGTTGAGTCCAAAGATATCCAAAGTTTTTGTTATGCCATTAAGTTTTGTATTTAAATCAATTTTTGAAATCCCCAATCTCTTAAATTTAAACACTTAAAAATATAAACAAGTAAGAAGGCTCTAGTCGGGAGAGCCCGACTAGAAGATACCCTGAACCCAGTTGCAATAAATATATTTAATTTATATAAGACTTTGGTATACTGGCTTAGCTTCCATCGATTAAGTTCAATATCTCCGGTGTTTCTCAACCGATTTGGACGAAATTTTCAGAAAAGTTCTATCATTATCCATTACTTCAACCCTCATTTTTAGATTTTCCAAATTCGATATTTTATTGTTATCGATATTATGTGTATATCGGAAACCAGAATAGTTATCGATAATTTGAAGCAAACTTGTTCTGCTCATGGTATAGGAGAACTTAAATACAAAATCAGAAGTCTCTAGCTCTTGTAGTCTCTGAGATCCACGCGTTCATACAGACGGACAGACGGACAGACAGACGGACAGACGGACATGGCTATATCGTCTCGGCTGTTGATGCTGATCAAGAATATATATACTTTATAGGGTCGGAGATGCTTCCTTCTGCCTGTTACATACTTTTGCACAAAACCATTATACCCTTATTTACCCATTTTATGGGTTAAGGGTATAAAAATGGGTTGTTATCAAAAAGTATATCAAGCTTTACCGCTGGCGAATTATATAAAAAAAAATTAGAGATGTTTGATACAGACTTAGTTATTCCATATATTTTATACTTTGACGATTTTCAGATTAACAATCCTCTCGGCAGCCATGTATATTCCGTATGTGCTTCTTTTATAAGCTTCCTCCTTATGCCAGAGCACTTAGTATCGAAATTGGAATATATTTTTCCTGCCGCATTTGTTTCAACATCAAACTTGAAGACAATTGGCAATAAAAAATCATTTTATCAATTGATACAAGAGCTTAAGCATTTGCATGATGGCATTGATATAAAGGAAGGCAGTTCTATTAGGAAGGTTCATGTTGTTTTGGGCTTAGTTGTAGGCGACAATTTCGCGGTTAACACTATTTTAGGCTTTGTGCAGTCATTTAATACCAAACGGTTTTGTCGTGCATGCAAAAGGACAAATGAAGAAATGCAATACGATAAAGAAGAACATAAAATTTTTTGAGAAATGAGGATTCATACAAAAAAGATGTTTTGGAATGTAACTATAAAGAATCAGGGATTAAATCTCCATCTGTTTTTATCGATTTACCAGGATTTTTAGTTACTGAAAGTTTTGCATTCGATTTGATATACGAGGGCGTTTTTATTAATATATATTTATACTAGTAAGTGGCCCGCTTACTTCGCTGCGCGGATAGTTTTTATAAATTTTAGCAATAGAAGATAGATACAAAATAAATAAATTAGAAAATATTTCACAAAATATTAAAGCAAAGTATTTAATATTCTCTTTACCACGCCACCATTGAGGTAGAGAATCAGGCGGGTCATTTTTTATTGTGGTTTCTCCAGTAGGCCTTATCCACTTATTGAATTTAATTTGCAATTATTAACAACTTTTAAGACCTTTTTTATAAACGATATTGGTTGTTTTTCCGTCAGGTGCCAATACAAATAAACTTTTTGGTGAACTGACTCTTGAGCAGGCTACATAAAATTGGCCATGAGAAAAACAATCGTGTCTTAAGTTTAGTCCGGCTAATTTAAGAGTTTGTCCCTGTGATTTATTAATTGTTAAGGCAAACCAAACTTTTAAAGGAAATTGCAATCTTTTAAATTGAATTGGCAATTCAGAATGAAAAGGTATTAATGGAATTTTCGGTATAAAAACCGTTTTCCCTATACCATTGCCAGTAAAGATAATTGCTTCGACAACATTCTTATGAAGGACTTTAACTTGCAATCTTGTACCATTGCACAGTTTTGGCGGCTTCAAGTTGCGAATCAACATTACAGGTGAACCAATCTTTAAAGTTAATTTATGTTGAGGCAGGCCAGCCGGATTTAATGAATTAAGAAACTCGACGGGGTAATGAACTGCATCTTCGATTTCAGTTACAGAATTATATGTCATTTCTTCACTTTGAAATGATTTTAATAAAAACTCGTTTATTTCCAATGCATTGTCATTTCTCGCAGTCAAAATAGCACGTTCTGAAAACCATTCGAGTGATTTTTGAGAGATATTTGTAATATCCGGAAATATTTGAGAGTTAGTTCTTCAATACTTTTCACAACATGACACAAAGTGGATGGTAAAATTATTTTGCCATCTTGGGTTGGAAATAATCCATTTCCTATTTGAAGAAGCATTTCTGCAAATTCACCAGCTATGCTATCACCTTTTAAGTGCACTCGCATATTTTTTGTTAATGCAATTTTCTGTATTTTGGGCCACAAAATTGAAGACTTTAAGCACGCATTTATTTCATCTGCTCTTGTTCCTCTGGGGATCACTGGAAGAGTTTGTCGAAAATCACCAGCTAAGAGAACAGTTATGCCACCCATTAGGTATTCACTATCTCGAATGTCTTTCAAAGATCGATCTACAGCTTCAAAAGCTCCTTTATGGGCCATAGTACACTCATCCCAAACAATAAGCTTGCAATCTTTGAGCACAGCAGCCATATTAGATTGCTTTGAAATTGAGCAATGTGGTGTTTCTAAATGAAACAAATTAAATGGAATCTTTAGAGTAGAATGCGCTGTGCGACCACCATTTAGTGAAGTGGCTGCGATACCGGAAGAAGCAACGGCCAATGCAATGTTTTACTTTGCCGTACCTTTGCCAATAATAAATTTAAAAGAAACGTTTTACCTGTTCCTCCAGGTGCATCTAAAAAATAGATTTCTCCTTTTTCTGCTTCAACGCTATGCAGTAACTTTTCGTATACTTGTTTTTGCTCAGCAGTAAGGAGTAGCTCATTATTAACAACAAAATTATCGCAATTTTCATAATTTGTTACTCTATGATGTTCATTATTTTGAACAATTTCCTCGGATCTGATTGGTAGTGGAAGTCCATAGTTAGTCAAGTTTTGACCACCAATAGACAGTACTATATCTTCAATGTACAAAAAAATATTTATTATATACATTATTCAGAATACTTTCATCAATATTTCTGTCTCGTGAAATATGAAAGACTCTTAAAATATCTTCTGAGAAACTCTCTTTATAAATATTCCAAAGTTTAAGAGCATCTGAAATTTGACAAAATACTAACATTATTGCAAAAAGTTCCCTCAGTTTTGTAGGATTTTGACATATGACAGCTTCGGCTATAGTTGAATCCCAGTGCTTATCATCATCTAGTAATCCTAAAGCTTTACACGCCAATTGAGGCGTATGCTATACCATTAACGGTTTTTAATTTGAAAATGAAGTTGGCCCTCTTACAAAATGTAGTAAAAGTCTTAAATAAAAACATTCTGTATTATTGGGATGAGTAGTGTAAACTCTTCCCAAAGCTGAATCTTTTTTAACTCCAGGAAAATTTGGCACATCATGCCCTCGTTTTCTTCTTTGAAATTCTTTATTGTTCCATGTAAAATACGATGGAACTTCACAATATAGAAGCGTTCTTGCAAACTCATCACGTGTGCATAGCTCAAAGAAGGCTAGCAAAGTGGTTTTGGGTGTATTGCTTAATCTGTCAAGTAATTGTTGCGGATTATTGGGGTTAAAATATATTCGTTGACCATTTTCTAAATGAACAGCTAAGTGTGTAATAGCCGGAAAACGTTCATGTATGGGAAATGCAAGGATTCTCCATACCGCTTCTGAGCTACTTATATAACGGCCACTTTCGTACATATTAATTTCATTACGTTGGTCTTCAAGAGTAAATGATGCTTGATCACTGCCCTTATTAACATATTTACAGATGTATTTAATAGACTTTAGAGAACTACAATACTCAACATTTATGTGAGCTTCAAATGTTCTCAAAAGTACACAGTTGTAAGGCACAACCCAACGATTATCTATGCAATTACCATTTATATTAATTGCATTACCTCCATCTTCTATCGCTCTTCTACGATATAGAGGGTAACTATCTTTTCCAGTCACAGTTTCTTTAAGTAATTGTCGAGGAAACCTTTTGGTACACTTTCCATTTTTCATGCATGGCGATTTATTATTAAATGAACCGCAAGGACCATGAATCATATTTGACTTAACAATGTTAAATAACAAAGGATCCTCATCTGCGTTTGGTATTTCGGCACAGATAATCTTATCGATTTTATCTGGTCTTATTTTATTTTCTAACCAAAGTAAAATATGAATATGTGGTAAGCCCCGCTTTTGCCATTCCACAGAGTACATGAAACATTGCACGCTTCCAAACAAAGAACCTTTTATCAATAGTGACATTAAAGTTTTAACTTTTAAATGAAAAACTCGAGCTATAATATCGTGACGAGCATGTGGCTTTTGACCCGGTATCAAAACACTTTTGATGTCATTCCATTGTGGATTGCAGGTGAATGTTATGAAAAGATCTGGTCGCCCATAATGGCGAACATATGTCATAGCATCTTGAGTCTTTTCATTCATATATCGTGCAGAGCTTGTAAAAGAAGATGGTAAAATTACCATCTGACCAAGTTGAGCTGCTTCAACATCTTGTTGGCCTATTGCATCTTGTAGATGTATATGTATATAGCTATCTGCTCTGAGTTTCGCTTGATTGTAGCGAATATAATTTAACCTTTCTGTTTCAATTTTAGCATGCATATCAACCAAAAACTGACTTAAAAGGGAACGACAATAAATTAAGTGATTTATCTCAGATTGACGAATCATTATTTTATAGCTGTAGAAGCTTAACGCAGATATCATTTTTTTTTTTTGGATCCTCCCTTTTTAATAATGGATTCCATTGTGGTATATCCACTGAATAGCCATCTTCGCCATAAGGAAATAGCAAAGGGTACTGTAAGGCATCGTATGATCGATGCACCTCACTAATGCGATGTAATTTATTATTATGTCTTTCAATAATAATATCGCGCTTTGCAAATTGCTGACCAACAATAACAATAGCTACTTCGCTTAATAGAGGTGCATTGTAAAGCCCTTTGTGGGCACCAGCGGGTGTTCGATCAGCATGTATAACCAATTTATAATCTTCAGTACTTATTGGTATTTTATTGAGAGCCATTTTTAGATCTTTTACATAACGATTATGATGATGAAACATACATTGAAGATCGTTTACTACGCTTAAATCAACATTTGGAATATTTTTGCAACGTAGTTGAGCTTCCTTTTCATCATCACCAACAAAATAAATTTGAAGAAACTGCATTTCTTCATTTGGCAAAGGTCGGACACTACCAATTAAGTGATACACTTGTCCTTGGACTTTAAAGGTTGACCAACTTTCATTTATAATTTTTGTACTAACAAAAGAAGTCATTTGAAAGCAGCTGTTATACTTTCTTATACGATCAATGAAATGATCATGCTTGGGATGTCCACCAATTATTAAGCTCTTAAGTGGATCAGGCAAACTTTCATTGTGTGAAAGCTTAACTTTTCCTGCCTTGCAACAGATACCCAGAGGCTCATTTTTCCACTTTAAAGCATTACAATGTTTGCATATCAAATTCATACTACCAAGCTATAAGCTATTTCAAAATCATAGTTTAGGCCAGACATGGCTTTAACACTCCATGCACGCAAACGCCTTTCTTGACGTGCATTAGGATTATTAGCCTGATGTCGTCTCACTGCATCTCTATTAGCTTGAGGATTATCAGCCTGATGTCTTCTCTTTGCAGCTTTATGAGCTTCTGGATTATTAACCTGATATCGTTTTGATGCTTCTATGTGCTTACCCTTATTTTTTTCAAGATATTTTTCAACTATATGTTTTCGTACCGTTTGTGTTGTTTTGTCGGTGAACCGACTACGTCTTTTAACGGGATTTTTAACATTTTCAGTTATACATTCACTTGACGTATCGGTATCTTGAGTTAATACTTCCTCTAAAGGAATATAAACATAAAAATGTCCATTCATTAATTCGCCGGTAAAACGCAATTTTTCACAGGATGCATATCATTTCCTAATGATAGATATAAGTTTCCATTTAGAAAAACTTGAAAATTTACAGCATAAATTTCTGCTGCTGCTTGAAGCTCACATGCAGTACCATAAGTATATGAATTTGACATAGTGCACTCATATTGTTCAGAAGAGCTATAACACTCTCCATTTATGTTCATGCTGAAGCAAGCAAAAGTTTCCCAGTTGGTAACGACATGGGTTACAATATGTTGGCGTATGGTGCCATGGAAGCCTTGCCTACCAAATAAAAGGTAGGAAATAGATCTAAAAAGGCAGGCTCCATCACCAAATATGCGAACAACTGAATGCGGCACCAAAACACCACTTATATCTAAAGTTTCAATAGACATCTTTTAATTTGGCTGTGAGACAATTGACTTCACTGTAAAACGATTGTTACAACGTTACAGTGTCTATAGGTAAGTATAAAATTCAATAAAATTGAATATGCCAACTTATATTATTTTAATAGAATATTCAGACTGCTTAGTTTTATTTGATTTTTAAATGCACTTAAGCAGCGTCTATATAACTATTATATAATATGCAAAATAGAAGACAACTATATATAATGTTGCTTCAATTATTAAGTCTAAAATCGACTTATTATTTTTGTTTAAAAAAAAAAAAAACAAAACAAATTAACAACTTAATTTAAAGTAAGTATTATAAATAAATAAATACTTCAAAATAAGGCAAAAATTGACTTCACTGAACAACGTTACAGCGTCTATACAAAGTATAGAGTTCAATAAAATTGAATATGCCAACTTATATTATTTTAAAAGAATATTCAGACTGCTTAGTTTTATTTGATTTTTAAATGCACTAAAGCAGCGTCTATATAACTATTATAAAATATGCAAAATAGAAGACAACTATTTATAATGTTGCTTCAATTATTAAGTCTAAAATCGACTTATTTTTCTTGTGTTTAAAAAACCACAAAAGAAATTAAAATACGTTGATCGTTAATGTTTTGAATTAAATATTTTTTATAACTTATCATTAAAATACGTATTTTATATGAATTGTATATAAATAATACGAAAATCAGAAAAATAAATAACTCACTGATCCAAAAAGTAACTTTCGATGTTATCCTTTAATACAAACTATGTTTAAAAATGAACTGAAACGAAACGTAACTTGCTATCTTCAAAATAAATATAAACTAAAATGCACAACCAATTCCCTAACCATTGTATGTAAAAACATAAAGTGGGAAAGAGTATTACAGTTATTCCTCTACACAACACACACCGAGATCTTACATACAACGCTTGTACTTAAGAGCTAGGTGTAGGTGGTACAAATTAGGCAATGTCATTCCCTTAAATGCAAACTCTTAGTTATGCTTAACTTAGCTTAGAGAGTGCGGAGGAGGAAGGGATATTAGGATTTATGTTTGACATGCAGAGCGTGCGCACAAAGAGCATTTAAAAACAAACAGCTGATAGAGAAATGACGAAATAACGGAGTCGCGAATTCTTTTTTTCGCAAAGTGTGCGAAGTGCGAGACAAAGATTAGTTATACCGCACTTTGCATTGCATTCGCTTGCTGCCGTTTATGATGCTTTTGCTCCTGCTGTTGCTGCGGCTGCTTAATAAAAAAGGGTGGTATAGACTTAATTGACTTATTAATTAATCAATGCAATATATAAAAATGTATTATTCATAATACATATTACCTTTCTTATTGGCATTAAATAATTGATAAAAACAATCTGTATAAAAATAAAATTATTTTGTTAATTAAATACCGAAAACAAATTTTTAGCAATGGCTGTTTATGAAATTTTAAAACGTAGGGTATTAAAATTTTGTGCTTTGTATTTCGAAGCAACTTGCAAGTGTTTAGCTTGTATATTCTCGATGTGTACACAGAACGCTATTGCTTGGCGAATGACCATTTGATCTACAGACCAGAGGGTATATTGCTTTTGTGCAAATGTATGTAACAGGTAGATGGAAGTATTTCTGACCCAATTATATGTATGTATATATTATATGTATATTCGGGAAGTTCAGTCAATCAATTTTGTAAGATATTATTTGCAATGCATGCTACTGCTGCTGATGTACATTACATTTTCTTAAGTTTCTATTTGTTAGTGTGTTTGTTTTTGCACGGTATATTTGGTGAACATTTTTTTGCTTTCTTTTAGCTTGCTTCAGAAGTCAACAATGTATGCATGCATTTACAATGTATGCGCGCGCTCTGCAAGTCTAACAAAGAGCGTAGTAACGCTACCTTCTTCGCACGCACTGAATTAACGCAAAACATATCTAAGAGGCTGCAGCTAAGTGAATTGCATATTGCCTTTAGCTTTAATTTAGTGTGTGCGGAGGAGTTAGGGTTATTAAACTTTATGATTGACATGCAAAGCTCGCACATAAAATAGAGAGATTTGTAATTACCTGATTATCTTAAGAGCAACACGCGCACTTATGTCAACGCCCTATGCTTGTTCGCAATTGCATATCAATAACATATTACTAATGTTAGTTAGTTTTGTCTAAGTTATATAAGCAGCAAGTAGGCAAATCCACCCCCATAAAATATTCTGGTGTGGGTAATTTTTTTAGACGCACCAAGTTTTGTTTTGTTGTTTTTGTTTTTTTAAATCAATCACACCAACAAAATGTAACAGTGCGGGCCCAACAACAACAACAACAACAAACGCTTCTTGCAAGTGTACGAACCTTTTTTTTATGACAATTTGCTTGCGGGACTCAAAGGCGTCATTGCCCATTGTTTTGTTTTTGTATTCTCGCTCGCGATCGAGCTCTCAGCTTGTGGGACAATCAGGCGACAGTAGTGGAATGGGTAATTGTTGTAATTATTTTATTATCTTAAGAGCATTACGCGCACTTATGTGAACGCCCTATGCTTGTTCGAAATTGCATATCAATAACATATTAATAATGTTAGTTAGTTTTGTCTAAGTTATATAAGCAGCAAGTAGGCAAATCCACCCCCATAAAATATTCTGGTGTGGGTAATTTTTTTAGACGCACCAAGTTTTGTTTTGTTGGTTTTGTTTTTTTAAATCAATCACACCAACAAAAAGTAGCAGTGCGGGCCCAACAACAACAACAACAAACGCTTCTTGCAAGTGTACGAACCTTTTTTTATGACACTTTGCTTGCGGGACTCAAAGGCGTCATTGCCCATTGCTTTGTTTTTGTATTCTCGCTCGCGATCGAGCTCTCAGCTTGTCCGACAATCTGGCGACAGTAGTGGAATGGGTAATTGTTGTAATTGTAATTTGATTTTTAAAATGGGTAAAAAGTGCTCCAAATCGTATGGGAGGTACTTGAAGGAGTTGTCCAAATAAAAATTCCTTTCTTAGTGCTCACTTTCAACCTGCATAAAATATTGTGTGAAAATTTCAGCCTTGTAGCTCTTTTCGTTTAGGCTGTGGCAATGTCAACAATCACTTAGGACAAACTCTTTTATATATAGAGATAATATTTTACTTGAGTTAATTAAATCAAATGAAATTTCATTATCCGATTTAAATGGAAGAAAACAATTATTTCAATACGGAGAGTTAGAAATAAACAATACATCTGTTCCATTAGATATTAAGCGACTACGTAATTTTAATCTTAAAATGACTGCAAGTGAGGTGAACTGCTTTGTGTATTTTCTTCCACTTATGATAGCAGATTTAATAAGTAAGGAAAACAAATATTGGAAATTTTTTTTAGTATTGCTAGATATTGTCGATTTGCTTTTTAGGTCAGACTACTGTGAAGATGACTTGAATAATTTGAATTTATTGATAAAAAAAAAAACATCACTTACATTATACAAAACTTTTTGGTCCATTAAAGCCTAAGCACCATTTTCTTGTGCATTATGTTTCTGCCATTAAGAAATGTGGGCCTTTAAGGAATATTTGGTGCATTCGATTCGAAGCAAAACACAAAGAAGCAAAAATCTATATTCAGAACATTACTTGTCGGATAAATCCCCCTCACACATTAGCCTTAAAATCGAGCTTTAAGTTTTCTAAATTTTTAATTGATCATGGTAAGTCAATTGAGCAAGTTTTGGAGTATAAATCGGCTGTAAACATAGATTTAACTAAAGAAGAATTTTTTCCTAACTTAATCAATACACATGAAGTGGATATTAATTATAAGGATTCCCTTGTATGCAATGAAATTATTTATAAAGGCACAAAATATAAAAAACAATTTTATGTTGCGACTAATTTTAAAAATATACAGCTTTTAAAAATTCAGTCGTTTATTGTTAAAAATGAAAACATATATGTAATTTGCCAACAAATTTATTTAAAACAATTCGAACGTCATTTTCATGCGTTCGAAGTAGGTCACCCTCTAAAAGAAATGGAAATACGAAACATTTTAGAATTTATAAGCCCGCCTTTACATTTGTATCCCTTAAATAATAAAAAAACTTATTTTAGAATTAAGTACATTTAATGATTTTCAGAGTTAAATTAAATGTTTTATGCTATGTTGAAAAAAAACAAAACTTATGATGTCTTTTATTTTCCAAATATAACAGCTTTATTCAAGTACATACTGTCAAACTTAAACCAAGTATTTGAACCAAGTACTTGGATACTTGATTGAAGTATACAAATTCTTGAATCAAGAATACAAGTACTTTTTTCAAGAATTTTCCGAACTCAATTTTCAAGTTTTGCGATACTTGAATCAAGTATTTGAATACTTAAATCAATTTCTTCGATACTTGATGAAAGTATCCAAATTCTTGAATCAAGAATACAAATTCTTATTTCAAGAATTTTCCGAACTCAATTTTCAAGTTTTGCAATACTTGAATCAAGTATTTGAATACTTAAATCAATTTCTTGGATACTTGATGAAAGTATCCAAATTCTTGAATCAAGAATACAAATTCTTATTTCAAGAATTTTCCGTACTCAATTTTCAAGTTTTGAAATACTTGAATTAAGTATTGCTATACTTGGGTCAAGTGCATAATACTTAATTTAAGAACTTTATGAACTTACATTTTATGAACTCGAAAACTTAAATCGAGTTCTGAAAGAACTTGAATCAAGAACGGTAAAACTTAATTCAAGTTAAAACAGAACTTAAATCAAGAAAAAAACGAACTTAAAAACCGTACTTGAAATAAGTACGACATTCTCGGTTTCAGTAATTCCGTACTTGAGGAGAAATCAAGTACGAAATGTGGGGTTTTAAGTACGAAATACTTGATTTTTTCTATCAGTGTACTTAAAGAAACTGTGACTGGTAATGATAGTTACCCTCTATATCGTAGAAGAGCGATAGAAGAAGGTGGTAATTCAATTAATATAAATGGTAATTGGATAGATAATCGTTGGGTTGTGCCTTATAACTGTGTACTATTGAGAACATTTGAAGCTCACATAAATGTTCAGTATTGTAGTTCTGTAAAGTCTATTAAATACATTTTTATATATGTTAACACGGAAAGCGATCAAGCGTCATTTACTCTTGAAGACCAACGTAATGAAATTAATATGTACGAAAGTGGCCGTTATATAAGTAGCTCAGAAGCGGTATGGAGAATCCTTGCATTTCCCATACATGAACGTTTTCCGGCTATTACACACTTAGCTGTTCATTTAGAAAATGGTCAACGGATATATTTTGATAATCCACAACAATTACTTGACAGATTAAGCACTACACCCAAAACAAATTTGCTAGCTTTCTTTGAGCAATGCTCACGTGATGAGTTTGCAAGATCGCTCCTATATTGTGAAGTTCCATCGTATTTTACGTGGAACAATAAAGAATTTCAAAGAAGAAAACGAGGGCATGATGGGCCAAATTTTCCTGGAGTTAAAAAAGATTCAGCTTTGGGAAGAGTTTACACTACTCATCCCAATAATACAGAATGTTTTTATTTAAGACTTTTATTACATTTTGAAAGGGGCCCATTTTCATTTTTAAATTTAAAAAGCGTTAATGGTATAGCATAATTTCAATATGCGTGTAAAGCTCTAGGATTACAAGAATATGATAAGCACTGGGATTCAACTATAGCCGAAGCTGTCATATGTCAAAATCCTACAAAACTGCGAGAACTTTTTGCAATAATGTTAGTATTTTGTCAAATTTCAGATGCTCTTAAGCTTTGCAATACTTATAAAGAGAGTTTCTCAGAAGATATTTTAAGAGCCTTTCATTTTTCACAAGACAGAAATATTGATGAAAGTATTGTGAATAATGTATTAAATAAATGTATTGTTTACATTGAAGATATTGTATTGTCTATTGGTGGTCAAAACATGACTTACTATGGACTTCCACTACCAATTAGATCCGAGGAAATTGTTCCAAATATTGTATATAATAGAGAAACAAATTATGAAAATTGCGATAATTTTGTTGTTAATAATGAGCTACTTCTCGCTGCTGAGCAAAAACAAGTACACGAAAAGATACTGCATAGCGTTGAAGCACAAAAAGGAGAAATCTATTTTTTAGATGCACCTGGAGGAACAGGTAAAACGTTTCTTTTAAATTTATTATTGGCAAAGGTACGGCAAAGTAAAAACATTGCATTGGCCGTTGCTTCTTCCGGTATCGCAGCCACTTCAATTAATGTTGGTCGCACAGCGCATTCTACTTTTAAGATTCCATTTAATTTGATTCATTTATAAACACCACATTGCTCAATTTCAAAGCAATCTAATATTGCTGCTGTGCTCAAAGATTGCAAGCTTATTGTTTGGGATGAGTGTACTATGGGCCATAAAGGTGCTTTTGAAGCTGTAGATCGATCTATGAAAGACATTCGAGATAGTGAATACCTAATGGGTGGCATAACTGTTCTCTTAGCTGGTGATTTTCGACAAACTCTTCCAGTGATCCCCAGAGGAACAAGAGCAGATGAAATAAATGCGTGCTTAAAGTCTTCAATTTTGTGGCCCAAAATACAGAAAATATATATCCGGATATAACAAATATTTCTCAAAAATCACTCGAATGGTTTTCAGAACGTGCTATTTTGACTGCGAGAAATGGCAATGCATTGGAAATAAACAAGTTTTTATTAAAATCATTTCAAAGTGAAGAAATTACATATAACTCTATTGATTCTGTCACTGAAATCGAAGATGCAGTTCATTACCCCGTCGAGTTTCTTAATTCATTGACTCCGGCTGGCCTGCCTCAACATAAATTAACTTTAAAGATTGGTACACCTGTAATGTTGATTCGCAACTTGAAACCGCCGAAACTGTGCAATGGTACAAGATTGTAAGTTAAAGTCCTTCATAGGAATGTTGTCGAAGCCAGTAAAGATACTGGCAATGGTATAGGGGAAACGGTTTTTATACCGAGATTTCCATTAATACCTTCTGATTCTGAATTTCCAATTCAATTTAAAAGATTGCAAATTCCTTAAAAAGTTTGGTTTGGCCTAACAATTAATAAATTTCAGGGAAATTAGTCGGACAAGGCTTAAGACACGATTGTTTTTCTCATGGCCAATTTTATGTAGCTCAAGAGTCAGTTCACCAAAAAGTTTATTTGTATTAGCACCTGACGGAAAAACAACCAGTCGTTTATAAAGAAGCTCTTAAAAGTTGTTAATAATTGCAAATTAAATTCAATAAGTGGATAAGGCCTGCTTGAAAAACCACAATAAAAAATGACGCGCCTGATTCTCTACCTCAATGGTGGCGTGGAAAAGAGAATATTAAATACATTGCTTTAATATTTTGTGAATTATTTTCTAATTTATTTACTTTGCATTTATCTTCTTTTGCTAAAATTAATATAAACTATCCGCGCAGCGAAGTACGCGGGCTACTTACCAGTATACATATATACGTCTTTATTACAGAATAATTGTTTGCAATAAAACAGTATTATTTGTCCCAAATAAAGCCTCTCCAGGCACATCAAATAGAAAAGAAAATTTGTTGGCAGATGCCCATTCGAGGATATTGTTATCCAAATTATTTCCAAATCGAAAGACTTACGAAATAAAGTCCTGAAGTTGCTATTAGGCACCACAGTAGACAGAATAATCATGCGCATGAATATAACAAGAACCTTTGCTTAGGCAAAATCTTGAAAAGCTTCTAAGCCCAACGTCATCACAAATGACAGATTAAAAAAAAATTAGTGACCTTGCGTATAACAAACTCAAAATTGTTTATAAACAAGAAAAAGTTATCGCAAGATTGCAGTTAGCGATTTGTAAACTAACGGAGTATCGACTTAGGTCAATTTTCCAAAGGCTCGAACGGGGCCGGTATACTTACAATCAGCAAACTCAAGTGGCACCGAGAAGAAATATCATTGAATCAATTTCAATAGGTAATTTCAAATATATGGGCAATAATGTATAAAAGAGTAGCTACTCAAGCCGGTGATCCAAATAAATAAAAGTAAAAGAAGCAATAATGTCTACAATTAATAAGTAATATTCCAACTAAAGGAATCCATTATATTCTAGTTCAGTCCAATGAAGACGTTCATTACGGACATAGAAACTAAAAATAAAAGTTATACCTTGACTTACTCGTGCATAGATTGACAGTAAAACGTCTTCTACACACCCACCAGACAGAGAAAAACAAACATCAATAATCTCAAACAAAAAAAAAAAAACAAAAAAAAAAGAAACATAATAATAATAATAAAATATAAAATAAAAAACAAATAATAAATAATAAACAAAAATAAAATTTTTTGAAACGGTCTGATCAGCCATATACATAAAAAAAAAAAAGAAACACTTGTTCCATAGAGCACAAAAAAAAAAAAATTATATTATATAGATATAATGACAACTAAATAATGTACTATTTTTCCTATATACACTCCCCGAAATTTAATTAAAGGCACCTCATTTTTTGTACGTATTTCATATTAAAAATTAAGGAAAAAATTTTGTTGATATTTTTTACTATTTTGTTCTTTAATTGTTGTTTAACAATGTAGTTTACAAAATTACAAAAAAGCTAGTCGATCCACCAACTTTGAAAATAACCTCAAAAATTCTATTTGGCATTGATTGCACAACCTTCTGAAAGTCTGATTGAGGAATTTCAGCCCATTCTTTGATGACAGTAGTCCGTAACTCCTCTAAAGACTGAAATTTTCTTCGACCGGCGTAAACACGTCTAGCAAGATTTCCCCACATGTTTTCGATAGGATTTAAGTCTAGGGAACGTGCTGGCCACTCCAAAAGTTCAATTTCCCTTGCCTGAAACCATTGACGACTGGCTTGCGAAACATGTATCGGGGCATTATCCTGTTGGAAAATGGTTTCTTGGTCCGGCTGCAGCTCCAAAAAGCTTAAAAGTTCTTTATCTAGCAAGTTTGTATAACCTTCTGAATTCATTCTTCCAGTAATCTTGCAATTAGGCGTCCTATTGTAAAAACTGAACCCAGCCCAAAACATCAACGAGCCACCGCCACAGTTTCTCTTTGTTGAAAAGCGTTCAGGTCCACTCAAATCATGCCAATAGTAATAAAAACCATCTGGGCCATCAAGATTAAATTTTTCATCCGAAAAAATCACTTTATTCCACTCTTCTGTCCACGCCATATGGTTTTTTGCAAAATCCAGCCTTGCTTGTTTATGGACTTTAGTAAGAGCTGGCTTCGACTTCATTTTCGTCCACTTTAGTCGGTTACTGCCCGATAAAATTTGCTGCACTCGACGTGTAGTTATTGGCAGTTTAAAATCAGTTTTAATTTTAGAAGCTGTTGCATTTTCCTTTATGCCGGAGGGAATTATGGCGGCTTTATCCCTTGAAGAAATTTTTAAGTTGTTCTTCTTTGACCAATTTTTGTTATAGTTTCCTTTTGTTTGACCAAATTGTCCACTGCGGATGCAGAACGGTTTAATTTCAGCGCAATTTTTCGATTGCACATACCGGTATCCTTGTAAGCAAGGACCTTGCAATTTCTTCGGAGGAAAGTGTTGTTCCCCTTCCCATCTTGAATTTTGAATTGAAGTCAGTTTTTTTTTGGTTATTTTCTAATCGTCAATAGACTCAGCACTTCAAATTAGTACGAACAAAATTTATTTGACTTCACAATATTCCCCAGGAACAGCTACAAAGGCATTGCCTTTAATTGAATTTCGCATCGAAAGTTGTAACTTAACAGAAAATTCGGCGAAAACAATCTAAAAACTAACGGTAAATGCATTTCTGAAACTTAAAATAGACTACGAATAAGAATAACAAAAGGAGATGACAAATACAAGGTACCGTTATCTCCAAACATGATTTTTCATAACAAAATGAGGTGCCTTTAATTAAATTTCGGGGAGTGTATGTTAATTACAACAAATATAAACACGTTATTCAAAACTTATGTTACACTTAATAATACCGCTTAATATTAGAATAACTGCGCATACGCTGCGCTATTCTTCTAAAAGGGGAGGTTTAGTGTGTATATGCATTAAATAACACACTGTATTTACATACATTAGTATGCGACACTTTGTTGCATACAATAACAAACATATAGCCAAAAGCGCGAGCCACTTGAGTTTATTGACTCAGGCTCATATTACGCAGCGCGGACCGCTAGTACACTAGCCGGACATTCAGCTGACGGCGCATATCCCACGCTACGCTTATGTAGCGCATACCACGAGTAATATATATCGTCTATGTAGAACAAAAAGTCACTAACTACACTTTTGTCGAAAGCGAGTTTTTTGCGTTTTGTTCTATAATTTTCAATTTTTTATCTCTTGTAGAAGACGATATACGCATATCTTCTTTATTTTCTAAGAAAAAAAAAATTAGAACTCATTAGCTGCAAGTTTGCGATAAAATTTGTGAAGAAAAAATCATTATCTACATCATAAGTCAAAGGGCAGCTTGACTTAGAGTGTATGCGTGAAAGCTTTGCCTAAGCGCAGGCAAAGCGCAGCTTGACCTTATTTGTATTAGTAAAAGCTGTTCTTAAACGCACGCTTACAGCCAGTACTTTTCCATTCACAAAACTTTAACTGTATCTTGTTTACTACTTAATTTTGGCTATTCTTGCATTTTTGCAAGAACGTACAGTCAGTCACAATTTGTTATCAATGCAACCACAACGCATCGCTAATTTAAGAGTTCAAAAATTTAAGCATTTGGAAAACTATTCTCTAATTTTTATCAAGGTAAATACTTCTGCTTCTAATTGTTCTATAAATAAACAAAATATTTCCTTCTAACGATGTTTGGGAAACGAGGCAAAATACAAAAATTTAAATCAGTGGCTTATCCGTATGGAAAGGAGCCCAGAAATATTGATATCTCAGATACAAGCGATCAGAGTGAGGATGAACGTGAACAGCAGCGATCACCAACGCCATGTCATAGTGTAAGTGATTTTTCCGTTGATTCTGGCCTTGACAGCACTGCTTTACGTGGAAAAGAAAACCCAAACATTGAAAATCAAGTGACAACTAAAAATTCCCCATATCGTTGGAAACAGCGAAATCTGGCGATGTGGAAAGTGAACACCACAAAAAACAACCGTGCAAAATGTTTGCCTTATGAAACTTATTCTGGATTAAAAAAAGCAAAGAGGCCTAAGCAATATAACTGAAGCAAATGTCGTTTCAAATGCTGCTTACATTTTACAGAAGAAGATCGAATAAAAATTTGCAGTGTATATTGGGCAATGAACAATTACAAACGACAAAAAGATTTTATTTTGAAATGCATACACCTTTCTTCTGTGAAACGAAGAACTACTTCGGAGAATTTAAGTTCGCGAAGTTAATCAAGGGCATACTATCTTTACAATGGCCAACGACAACTATGGAGGGTGTGTGCATCATTTTTTAAAAAAACTCTATGCATCTTAAATGGGCCCATAAATGTAGCTTTGTCTTCAATCAATGCTGGTGGCAGTTTTGAAGGGGATGATAAACGTGGAAAGAAAAATCCTGGCAACAAAACAAGCAATCATTCGATAAATATAGTAAAGCGACACATTGAAGGTTTTTCGACCGTACCGGGACATTACATTCGCCAGTCATCAGAAAAAAAATACCTTGACAGCAATCTTTCCATCCTCAAAATGTATGAGCTTTACCATATGTATTGTTCTAAGTTTAATGAGATGCCAGTGAAAGGAAATGTGTACAGAAAAGTGTTTTGCACACAATACAACCTATCTTTCTTTAGACCAAAAAAAAGACCAGTGCACTGTCTGCTCACGATTTGCTTTGGCAGACTCAGTTAGAAAGGAGCAACTTCAAGTGGACTATGACTTGCATATCAACCGAAAAGATGACTGCAATATGGCTAAGAATTCAGACAAACAACGATCAACAACGGAGGACCATTTTCAAATGGTTACATTTGATCTCCAGAGTGTCTTGCAGATACCATCCTCAGCATCGTCTCAAATGTATTATAGCCGCAAGATTAATGTTTATAACCTAACCGTGTATGAAAGCGGTAATAATAAAAAGGCGTTGTGTTATGCCTGGAACGAACTAAATGGAAAACGAGGAAGTTCAGAAATTGGATCAATACTGTTTAGATACATCAATTCCATACCACTAAAAATTACAGAGCTGTCACTTTTTTCTGACACATGTGGTGGGCAAAATAGGAACATAAACGTTGCTGCCATTCTGCTCTATGCTGTTCGTGCCACCCACCTTCAAGTTATCGAACAAAAATTTTTGGAGCCCGGTCATACGTATATGGAGTGCGACTCTATGCATTCATCAATAGAACAATCGAAGAAATACAGATCGGTTTTCGTAATGAATGATTGGCTTGAAATTTTTAAAGCGGCAAGATCCACAAGAGGTAAAAATAAATACAAGGATCCATACGTAGTCAATGAAATGAACTACTACGATTTTCTTAATCTCCAAGAACTGTCGGAAAATCTTATCAAAAATAGAAATATTGATGAGGATGGTAACAAAGTGTCTTGGTTAAAAGTAAAATGTTTCCGATACCAAAAAACCGATTCGAATATAATATTTTATCGATATGATCACACAGGACCATATAAAAAAATGTGTGTTTACAAACGTGGAAGACCACGGAAGATTTTAGCGCCTACACAGCTTTATGAAAATGAATAATCCATCAGCGAAGCAAAAAAATAAAGATTTGCTAAAATTATGCGCAAGTGGCGTTATACCAGACGAGCTTCATCAGTGGTACAAGGACTTGCCGACTTTAAAATCTGTAAAAGATTTTGATGAGGAAAATTCCGAAAATGAATAACAAAATAGCATTTAAAATTAATCTTAAAGTCGATAATATTAAAAAAGTGTATTTGAATTTCCATTATCTTATTTTTATTAATAAAACAATTTAAATATCAACCTTGTATTTATGCTATAAAAACTCACTAGCTATAATAAAAAAAAAAAAATAAAAAAAATTCGAAGAAAAAATCATTATCTACAATTAAGTAAAATTAACTCGAAATTCTCATTACTTATTGAAAGTTTAAGATGGATATAATGTGGTTATTATTAACACACAACTTGTGGTATTCAAAAGACTTGTTATCGAAGCATTGGATTTTTAATGATAAATTATAAGCAAAATGCCTTATAACTCAAAACCATGAAAATGTAGATAGTGACTTTTTGTTCTACATAGACGATATGTACTCGCAATGCTTGCATATACCATGCACACTCTCTCCATATTCTTATTATTATATAGTGCAGAGAGCCGCTCCGCTGCTGGCGTCACTGGCAGCGGCTATAGGCTAAAATATACTTTAAGATATATTGTACAATTCATTCAATAAATGAACTTGAAACGAAACAGTTAACTGCGCTCTCTACATGAAATTGGAATTGAGATTACATGAACCCGACTACATTACATGAGTCCGATTATACCAAATTAGGTGACTCTTGCTCGAAGTTTTTAAAAGGTGGAGAAAGGGGGACTGTGGGTGGCATGGGTGGGCGTGGCATCCTAATTTTTGGTGCAGATCCATGTGGGATGTCAATTTTTAATGGTTACATATCTGAATATTTTGGTGGCTATTACCCAGTATTGAATTACGGGTACTGATGTAATGAGCACATGGTAGCAAGCTCAGGCATATGCGTGCATACGCACTCACATAAAAACAATGCCGCCATTAAGTCGTTAATTTAGTGTAACTCCTTGCCAAGCCTTCTCGCTAAAAATCTCTTACTTGTGTTTTGATGTTGTGGAAATCTTTTAGTTCGTTTCAGTTTAATTATTTTGTTTGGGTTTCGTTGTGTTTGATAAGTTGTGCCAATACTTTTTTTTCGTGGCTTTCTTTGTAGCCGAGCTAAATTTTTGCAGCCATTGAATTGCAGCAAACGTTGATATAATTGTTTTTGTTATAGTTGTCGCTTGCCTCTGCCTGGTCGCTGTTTTTCTATACACAGACTACACCTTGACACAATTATTGAAACAAAGTGCACGAAAAATAAAAATAGTGCAATTGATTTGCATTTTGCTTGTTTGTATTTTTATATAGACATTTGAAATAAATGTGTAAGATGCATTTGACATAAATGAGGCACATAAAATATATTGAGGCAGTAGATAGTTGGAGCTTAATCCAAAATATAGTATTCAAAAAATTTTGTAATTTACTGGTTCGGTTCCGTGCTTTCACTTTTTGTTGTTTTTAGAAAAAGTTTTACGTTTTTTGTTAGATAATAATTCATGGCACCGTTATTAAAGTTACTTTACATTTCACACCACACGAAAACATGATTTACATAACTCACTTACTGTACACTCAAAGCAGCTGGACGAAGTAGCTGAACGTTTCAAAAAAATTCCCAAGTCAACACAAATAGGAAATAAGTATGATTTTATGGTTCTGTCAAAATAATAATTTTTGGCTAGAAAAGAGAAATTCTATATAAAAGTACTTATTTATGTATAATATGTTTACTTAAGTCTTTATCTTCCGTGTTTTGTTTCTGCTTTTTATTCCTGAAACAAACTGTTTAAGAGCATATTGCACGTAGGAAAAGGTGTTGTTTAAATTACTCCGCTAATAGATTTGCTTGTTATGCTATAGTATTGCAAACACGACCCGAACTGAAAGTTTTTGTTTTCATGCAGCTGGCACAATATTCTTTGTGTACAAAAGTACAAGAGACAGACCGAGACTGCTGCGCTCCTGCTTTCGGTCATGCTTTGCGAGCTTTTTTGAACTAAAGCTGTGAGAAAGTCCTCTGCAAAGCTTGTCAATTGATTGCAGCTGTATAAATACTCTCTCTTAAATTTTTTTGAAGGCAAAACTTCTCTTTTTTTGCTTGCTCTTTTCAAGTTAAGCACAGCTGATTGCTTTACCAGCTACCGCAACCCCCCATTACCAAACAACATTTTTGCTGTTTTGTTACATTGTTAATGGCACCAAATGACGTAATTTTCGTTTCTTTTATGGTGGTGGCTAGGACGGGTGAGTGGGCATGGCCAACAAGTTTTTGACGCAGTTTTAAGGGTACGTCATCACTTATCTTGGCATCGAGCTCTCTTTCAAGCTCAAAAACTGTGGAAGATATGGGCGTTTTTGATTTCAAAATGCAAGGGCCTGGGGTGGAATGGGTGGGAGTGGCTCCAAAAATTTTCGATTAAGATTTCTTTAGGGACGCAAGTAGCTATCTTCTAATCAAAATTGTTAACTCTATCTGTAAGAATGTTGGAAATATGTACATATGTGGATATATCGATTTTCAGTCATCAAATTCATCGATTTTCCAGCCCCCCAGAAGACGTAGAAACTCAATCTTGGCATTTTATATGTGAGGGCTATAGAAAAAAATATTTGCAAACTTTCAAGTCTCTGGGTGTCGAAAAAAGTTTCGTTTATGCGTCTGTACAGACTAACAGGCGGACAACCGCCCTGAAGGACATTTCTTAAAACCAATATGCCCTTTACTTAGAAGTATTAGAATAACCGATAGAAAAAATTTTGAGCTTAATGTTAGTTTTATTTTACTGTAAGCAAAATCTGCTTAGTTGTACTTTCTCATTTAATTAAAAATATAAGCGTACAAATTTTTAAATATTTCAAATATGAAACAAGTTAGAAGGCGCTTGTCGAAAGTGCCCGACTAGAAGATACCCTGAACCCAGTTATAAATTAAATTTATGTAAGACTTTGGTATACTGTCTTAGCTTCAAGCGATAAAATTCAATATCTCCTATCTTTCTCAACCGATTTGGACGAAATGTTCAGAAAAGTTCTATTGTTACCCATTACTTCAACCCTTATTTTTACATTTTCCAAATTCGATATTTTTGTTATCGATACCATGTGTATATCGGAAACCAGAATAGTTATCGATAATTTGAAGCAAACTTGTTCTGCTTTTGGTGTAGGAGAACTTATATAAAAAATCTGAAGTATCTAGCTTTTTTAGTCTCTGAGATCCACGCCTTCATACAGACGGACAGACGGACGGACGGACAGACGGACAGACGGACATGGCTATATCGTCTCGGCTGTTGATCCTGACCAAGAATATATATACTTTATGGGGTTGGAGATGCTTCCTTCTGCCTGTTACATACTTTTGCACAAAACCATTATACCCTTATTTACCCATTTTATGGGTTAAAATTAAAATTTTAATAATAATAATTAACTGAATGAAATATTTATTATTGCATAATATTTTGAATTTTTGGCCTGAAATGCCTCGTGTTAGCAGTTTGTCAGATCGGGAACAGGGAATCATCATAAAAATGCAGGAATGAGGTTCCAAAACTTTCAATTTAGCATCTCGGCCTAACCGTCATAAAAACTCTTTTCAAAATTTAAAAAAAAAATACCACTGAATATGGTACAACCCGACGTACCAAAGCCAAAGCTAATGGAACGACATATACGGGCTCCTTTAGAGTTTGCAAACAAGTACCAATTCTCGACGGAAGAGAGGCAGATGAGAAAATTATAATCTTCAGAGATGAAAAAATTTAATTAAGATGGCTCAGATAACTGTAACAAATATTAGGGAGAATCACGTCAGGAACGACGGTCCTGCTACAAGCGAGGCTTTGGAGGTGGTACTCTGATTGTATGGGTCGCATTCTGCTACAAGGGAAGCACCTTTATAAGCACCATATCCACCCAAATGAGTGCCAGGTTTATATTGACAATTTGGACAGTGAACTGATAGAATTTGCTGGCCATATCTATGGTGATGACTGGACCAATCAACAGGATAACGCATCGATCCACACGGCTTGGGTCACCTAAGACTTCTTTAATGTCAGAAACATTCCTGTATTAAAGTGGCCAGCGTTGAGTCCAAACCTAAATCCGATTGAGAACCTTAAGGAGATTCTCTCTAATCATGTTTGCAAAATCGGAACTCAGTTTGAGACCGTACGTCACCTAAAATCAGCGATTGAGAATGGGCCAATTTTGAAAAAAATACCTTACAGGTCCTAATTCAAAGTGCCTTAGGGCCAGTTTCTCAATGTCTGGTTAAAGTAAGAATTAGCTAACGACCAGATAAATTAACGCTCGCGTTAAGCAATTGGTTTCTCAATGTATAGTTAAGTTAATCGATATGATACTATCGCATTGATGGCCACCTTTTTCGAGCAAAACAGCTGTTTTTGTTTGAAATTTTTTGTTTTGTGGCTGCCAAATTCTTCTTTCAACTCAAAAATAACAATTACAAACAAGTGGAAACGTTGCAGTCGGACGCAACCGACTGCGGTATACTCGATACCAGTATTAAAAATTTTGATGCCCATCCATGTGGGATGTCAATTGCTATCTTCATACCAAATTTGGTGACTCTAGCTCGAAGTTTGTATAAAGTGGTGAAAGGGGGGCTGGGGGCGGTATGGGTGGAATGGCATCCAAATTTTGCTGCAGATCCTTGTGGATGTCAAATGCTACCTTCATACCAATTTGGTGACTCTAGCTCGAAGCATGTAAAGGTGGTGAAAGGGGGGCTATGGGCTTGGGGCGGTATGGGTGGGCGTGCATTCAATTTTGCTGCCGATCCATGTGGGATGTCAATTGCTCTCTTCATACCAATTTGGTGACTCTAGCTCGAAGTTTGTATAAAGTGGGGAAAGGGGGGCTGGGGGCGGTATGGTTGGGCGTGGCATCCAAATTTTTGCTGCAGATCCTTCTGGAATGTCAAATGCTACCTTCATACCAAATTTGGTGACTCTAGCTCGAAGCATGTAAAAGGTGGTGAAAGGGGGGCTATGGGGCTTGGGGCGGTATGGGTGGGCGTGGCATTCAAATTTTTGCTGCCGATCCATGTGGGATGTCAATTGCTCTCTTCATACCAAATTTGGTGACTCTAGCTCGAAGTTTGTATAAAGTGGGGAAAGGGGGGCTATGGGGCTGGGGGTGGTATGGTTGGGCGTGGCATCCAAATTTTTGCTGCAGATCCTTGTGGAATGTCAAATGCTACCTTCATACCAAATTTGGTGACTCTAGCTCGAAGCATGTAAAAGATGGTGAAAGGGGGGCTATGGGGCTTGGGGCGGTATGGGTGGGCGTGGCATTCAAATTTTTGCTGCCGATCCGTGTGGGATGTCAATTGCTCTCTTCATACCAAATTTGGTGACTCTAGCTCGAAGTTTGTATAAAGTGGGGAAAGGGGGGCTGGGGGCGGTATGGTTGGGCGTGGCAGCCAAATTTTTGCTGCAGATCCTTGTGGAATGTCAAATGCTACCTTCATACCAAATTTGGTGACTCTAGCTCGAAGCTTGTAAAAGTGGGGAAAAAGCGGCTGGGGCGGAATGGATGGGCGTGGCAGCCAAGTTTTTGATGCAGTTTTTGGGGGGTCATCATCACCTATCTTGGCACCAAATTTGGTGGCTCTAGCTCAAAAACTGTGGGAGATATAGGCTTATTTGACTTTAAAATGCGGGAGGGCTGGGGGCGGACTGGGGGGGCTAGGCTCCAAAATTTTTGATGCAGTTTTTTGGGGGTTGCTAGTAGCTATCTTCTCACCAAATTTGGTAGTTCTAGCTGACAGGATGTGCGAAATATGTGGATTTATCGGTTTTGAGTTATCGAATTTATTGATTTGCGAGCCCCCCAGTTATCGCAGAACCCCCATCTTGACACTTTAATTTACTTTCCCATAGATAAAGAGAATTGGAAAGTTTCAAGTCTCTAGCTTGAAGGGTGTGGAAAAAAGTTGCGTTCATACAGACGGACAGACGGACAGACACCATGACGGACATTGCACAAACCCAATATACTCTTTACCTTCGGTATCGAGTATAAAAATTGAAATGAGTAAACAAACAAGTTTAATGAGCTCAGTTGAGAACAAAAAGCGGCCACATTGCGTGGATGTAAGCCACAGTCAGCTGTTTGCCTAACGAAGATATCATCGATATTTATATCGGCACTTAACGAGAGAACAAACACTCAGGCCTCATGTTAGTTTTAATCACGAACAACCCTAACCAGACTTTGAGAAACTCAATTTTGACTAACCATCAGTTAGTTAAGCAAACCATCTGTTAGTTTTGCTAACCAGACATTGAGAATTTGGCCCTTAGTTTAGTTAAAAAAGTTAAAGGGAAATTAATCCACTACTAAAATTAAGATATCTTTCAGTTTACCGAATGGAGTCAGATTAAAAAACAAAAATTTTAAAAATTCACTTATAAATATTTACTATGAATATACATAATTATTTGGATTTTTAGATATAGATTAAATGACAATTTGTTGATGTTTGGTTTTTATACTCGATACCGAAGGTAAAGAGTATATTGGGTTTGTGCAATGTCCGTCATGGTGTCTGTCCGTCTGTCTGTCTGTCTGTCTGTCCGTCTGTATGAACGCAACTTTTTTCCACACCCTTCAAGCTAGAGACTTGAAACTTTCCAATTCTCTTTATCGATGGGAAAGTAAATTAAAGTGTCAAGATTGGGGTTCTACGATAACTAGGGGGCTGGCAAATCGATAAATTCGATAACTCAAAAACGATAAATCCGCATATTTCACACACCCTTACAGCTAGAACTACCAAATTTGGTAAGAAGATAGCTACTAGCAACCTTCAAAAAACTGCATCAACAATTTTGGAGCCTAGCCCCCCAGTCCGCCCCCAGCCCTCCCGCATTTTAAAGTCAAATAAGCCTATATCTCCCACAGTTTTTGAGCTAGAGCCACCAAATTTGGTGCCAAGATAGGTGATGATGACCCTCCAAAAACTGCATCAAAAGTTTGGACTCCACGCCCACCAATAACACCCTAGCCGCCTCCAGCTGCCCCAACGCTTCGTCAAAAACGATAATGCGTGCATCTTCCAGATTTGTGGAGCTAGAGCCACCAAATTTGGCAGGAAGATTGCTTGCAACGACCCCCAAAAAACTGCATCAAAGTTTTGGAGCCACGCGCACCCCTTCCACCCCCTTTCCACACCTTTTACAATCTTTGAGCTAGAGTCACCAAATTTTGTATGAAGGTAGCAATTGACATTCCACATAGATCTGCAGCAAAAATTTGGATGCCACGCCCACCCATACCGCCCCCAGCCCCCCTCTCCCCACTTTTTACAAACTTTGAGCTAGAGTCACCAAATTTGGTATGAAGGTAGCAATTGACATTCCACAAAGATCTGCATCTAAAATTTGGATGCCACTCACAGCCATACTACCCCCAGCCCCCCTTTCCCCACTCTTCACAAACTTCAGCTGGAGTCACCAAATTTAGTATGAAGATAGCAATTGACATTTCACAAAGATCTGCAGTAAAAATTTGGATGCCACACCCACCCACACCGCCCCCAGTCCCCCTTTCAACAGCTCTTACAAACTTTCAGCTAGAGTCACCAAATTTGGAAGGAAGATAGTTGGTGGCATCCCTATCTGCATCGGAGAATCTTTAAGGCAGCGTACACCCCTTCCCCATCCGTACCCCTTTGCAATCAGGCCTCTTTTTACCTGTTTTTATACTGGTATCGAGTATGCCGCAGTCGGTTGCGTCCGACTGCAACGTTTCCACTTGTTTATATATAAATTAGAATAATAATAATCCTGCGCAGCTACAATTTTTAAACTATACTTTACTTATTATCTGTAAAAATCAACGTTGCGAATGATTTATGTTGGATACTCTTATAATGTTGGAAGATGATATTTTATTAAACTGTTTTTAGTTATTTTTCAATTGTGTGCTGACGCCAACCTTTGCTTATCAAGATAATCAAAATATGCAATTATTGCAAATATATTCTATTACACCGTTTGCACAATAGCACATATATTTTATTAGGGTATCCAACATTCATCATTCGTCTAGTGCATTTTTGTGTTGCTTCTTTTTTGAATGCACACAAACTTCTTATTATAGCTAAATTTAATTATTTCCAACCTATTATTCTCTATTTTGACCTAATATATTTATAATTTCCAATTAAGAAACCCTGCACCCACAAATAAAAAGGCTTGTACGTAATAGTATTTTATTTTGTGGTTGTTTGTGGGCATAACATAAACGGCAGAACCGCGTGACTCGACCGTGTCAGTCGGCTGCTTTCTGCAACTAGGCACAAACAAGACAAAGCGAATTCAAAGCAACAGACAGCGTTCGTTAATTCACTCCTTCGTTTCTTACGACCACTTTTCTCTGCCGCAACACCAATACTATCATATTCGTTTGCAAGCAGAGACAATTATTGTACAGCAAGCACACACTATTTCAATTTTGGAGTGCCTATCGGTGTGAGTTACTCGGCGACATAAAGCAGCGAGTATTACAGCGGCGAAATAACGGAGCGAATTGACTTATGTGCTACCCGCGCGTATATATGTTAACACAAAAAAAATTGCGTTCATACAGACGGACGGACAGACGGACAGACACCATGACGGACATTGCACAACCCCATATAGACTTTAACTTCGGTAACGAGTATATATATACCATTTGTCACCATATTCAATTAAATTCGATAGAAAATCGGGTGTATAATTGAATGTTTAAATAACTTATTTTATATATACAAAATGCGTTTATTTTAGTGTGTGAATCTAGTGAATCTATTTTATTTACTTGTTACTTCTTAAATCAATTATATGTTGACAAATAAAACAATCCATGGCAAAGATAAATGTGTATCGATCATAAATTTAAATCATAGTTGCATTTACAAAGAAAATGTTTCGTGAAAAATATTCATCGTGTAAATACGACCAGATTTGCGAAGAAAATTGTTGAATAATTGTCAAAAAATCGTGGGCGCTTGTGATATATTTTTCGTGTATCGAGCGCCAGAAGTTTTTTCACAATAATTCAAGAATTTTTAGATTTTTTAAGCTTACATTAGAAATTATTTTTTTAATTTTTTGTTCAATGTTTTTAAAAAGCGTATATTTTAGTTTTTTCAAACTATATTTATTTTTACATTTAGTTCAATGTTTTTAAAAAGCGTATATTTTAGTTTTTGGTTCTTAATATATTTATTTTATTATTATTATTATTACTGAATATTAACTATTAAAAAATTACGAAGCTCGCTGCTACGAATACTTAAACATCTGTATGTCAGTGTCAGACTGTCACTACGTACAACAATTAATTTCAGTTGCTGGTGAATAACTGTACTGCAATAACTGTAGAATTTGTGTATAAAGCAGTGGTGGGCAGACGTCGACGTCGAAAATATTTCTAACTCACACGAGGCAGCGCGCTGTTAGTTAGTTAGTTTAGTTAGTTAGGTTTTTCGCTGCCGACTGCACGAAATCACACGTACGCTATTAGCATTGAAATCTATTTTTAGAACACGTTTGTTCGTTCGTCGTCGGTTGTCGTGCCGAAGCATGCATTAGACTTAACATTGTACTTTTAGTTGAAGGCGAACTATTGACAGGCAGGCACCACGCAGCGCATTAGCAAGAAAACAAATTTTTTACAGTGCGCTCCAAAATGTTTATGCCCGAATGGGAGAATGAATTTTTTTTCATAGAAAATAAAGATTGCAGAGCAAAATGCTTAATATGCAATAACATTGTTTTTCGAAATGTTAAATATTTTTCAAGATGGCATTATTTATTAATAAATAATAAGCACAATGAGTAACCGTTAAGTTGCAGCGTGCACCGTACTGATCACACTTCGTTTTTTCGCTGCAGCGCACGCAAATTGTGCTTGTATGCGTGTGAAAACTGTGACAATATTTGTGTGTGCCCACCACTGGTATAAAGTGTTTTAAAGCATGAGTAAAAGGCAAAATGCATTTGGTAATAAAGAAAGTGGTGAAAAAAAGGGAAAGAAAATGAGTGAGTACACTGTATATATATATATATGTATACATATATATACATATATAAGCAAAAGCAGTATTCCTAAAATATTGCATTCAATGTTTATATATAATACTGATATAAACATAGCCTAAATTTTTGATATTAAAATGAGCGATATTATATACCTATTATTTATAATTCGTTTTATAGAGTAGAAAAACTCAAAGAGCTAAGCAGAAAAAGAAATTTTGAAAGTCAAAGGCTATATAATCAGCTGTACAATGATTTGAAAAAAAAAAGAAAAGCAGTACCATTATCAAACGCTGAACCTCAAAGGAAACTTCCTCAACGTAACGCAGAAAAGTCTTACGTGGATAAGTTATTTGATTTAATAATTGTAAAGGAGTAATTTAGCCAGGCCCAAGTTGCAGATTTTGTCACTCCCCACACTTGCTCGTGACCTTGGTGGATTTGATGATCGCAGCTGGCGCGCTGCATCTTGCGACTCTGTGTTTTGGGGCGGTTATATTTAAATCATTAGGCGTTAGGCGTCAATCAAAAATAAGTACATCCGATAAATCTAAATACTTTACGCTCCTTGCGTTTATTAAATATAAATACTGCGCACTCCTTGCGTCTAACAAAACTATACCTACAACTCGAACAACCCCTGCGCTTCTTGCGACTTAACAACTATCAATATAATACAGGTAACTCAAACAACCGATGCGCTTCTTGCGATTTAACAACCATCAATATAATACAGGTAACTCAAACAACCGATGCGCTTCTTGCGACTTAAAAACTATAAATATAATATATATAACTATTTGTGAAGGGGCCGACGCGGCCTGCTTCACATAATATTTAAAAACAAATTGTAATATATGACTCAATATTATTAAGCTATTTAACTTTACGATACCCTCATTTTTATACTCGATACCGAAGGTAAAGAGTATATTGGGTTTGTGCAATGTCCGTCATGGTGTCTGTCCGTCTGTCCGTTTGTCCGTCTGACTGTCTGTCCGTCTGTCCGTATGTATGAACGCAAGTTTTTTCCACACCCTTCAAGCTAGAGACTTGAAACTTTCCAATTCTCTTTATTAATGGGATAGTAAATTAAAGTGTCAAGATTGGGGTTCTACGATAACTGGGGGGCTGAAAAATCGATAAATTCGATAACTCAAAAACGATAAATCCGCATATTTCACACACCCTTACAGCTAGAACTACCAAATTTGGTAAGAAGATAGCTACTAGCAACCCCCAAAAAACTGCATCAAAAATTTTGGAGCCACGCCCCCTCATTCCGCCCCCAGGCCCACGCATTTTAAAGTCAAAAAAGCCTATATCTCCCACAATTTTTGAGCTAGAGCCACAAAATTTGGTGCCAAGATAGGTGATTACGACCCTCCAAAAACTGCATCAAAAGTTGGATGCCGCGCCACCAATACCGCCCTAGCCGCCCCCAGCTGCCCCACGCTTCGTCAAAACGAGAAGCGGTATCTCCAGATTTGTGGAGCTAGAGCCACCATTTGGTAAGAGATAGCTGGTAAGAACCCAACAACTGCATCAAGTTTGGGGTCACGCCCACCATCGCCCCAGCCCCCCCGCATTTAAAATCAGAAAGCTATATCTCGCAGTTTTGAGCTAGAGCCACCAATTGGTGCCAGATGGTGATGATGACCCCAAAACTGCATCAAAATTGGATGCCACGCCCCAATACCACCTAGCCGCCCCAGATGCCACACACTTCGTCAAAAACGGGAATGCGTGTATCTTCCAGAGTTGTGGAGCTAGAGCCACCAATTTGGTAGGAAGATAGCTGCAACGACCCCAAAAAACTGCATCAAAGTTTTGGAGCCACGCGCACCCCTTCCACCCCCTTTCCCCACCTTTTACAAACTTTGAGCTATAGTCACCAAATTTTGTATGAAGGTAGCAATTGACATTCCACATAGATCTGCAGCAAAAATTGGATGCCAGCCCACCCATACGCCCCAGCCCCCCTCCCCACTTTTACAACTTGAGCTAGAGTCACCAATTGGTATGAAGATAGCAATTGACATTCACAAAGATCTGCAGTAAAAATTGGATGCCACGCCCACCCACACCGCCCCCAGCCCCCCTTTCAACAGCTCTTACAAACTTTCAGCTAGAGTCACCAAATTTGGAAGGAAGATAGTTGGTGGCATCCCCATCTTCATCGGAGAATCTTTAAGGCAGCGTACACCCCTGCCCCATCCGTACCCCTTTGCAATCAGGCCTCTTTTTACCTGTTTTAATACTGGTATCGAGTATGCCGCAGTCGGTTGCGTCCGACTGCAACGTTTCCACTTGTTTAAATAGGAAAAGACAAAAATTGCACAGTTATAAAAAGAATGTCAAGCAATGTAGGGTTGTTGAAAATATAGAAAATGTAATGCTACTAGAAAATCAATTTCACAGCAAAAAACTTCAAATTAGAACAGCGTGTTAATGCATTACTCCTAAAGATATTCTACACAGGAGCACAAGAATTCCTAGCGATGGTAATTGTCTATTCCACTCGCTCATGAGTGTTTTGCAACTTCAAATTGAAACTTGTGACTTGAAAAATCAGTTACGCGATTTACCCTATTTAAACTAATGCCGCAATCCGCAAGAAGCATATAACATTCTATCAAGCACTAATGATTACGGAGATTTTGATTGTTTGTGCTTGTTTTCAAAAATGTACAATCAAAATGTTTGTGTACATTATTGTTTTTACAACATAGCTATAAAGAATCAGGACACTATCTTTTGTCATTTTAAAGCGAATGATACACAAAACTGGATTCATCTACCATCATTTATCAATCAGTTACGCGATTTACCCTATTTAAACTAATGCCGCAATCCGCAAGAAGCATATAACATTCTATCAAGCACTAATGATTACGGAGATTTTGATTGTTTGTGCTTGTTTTCAAAAATGTACAATCAAAATGTTTGTGTACATTATTGTTTTTACAACATAACTATAAAGAATCAGGACACTATCTTTTGTCATTTAAAAGCGAATGATACACAAAACTGGATTCATCTACCATCATTTATCAAACAATGATCCTTAAGTTATTAAATTAATCGACGAATTAGTGTCTGTGTCAGTGTCAGAGGTGTCAGGATGTACAAGCCTAGTAACACACAAACACAAATTCACATACAGAAATGGCATTTCAACAATGACTTTCAATTGCCAAAGTCTAAATTGTCACAAATACGATTTACAAAATTCAGTTATGAGACACACAAATGTGTTACTTCTTACCGAAACTTGCATGGGGCATGATAATCCGATTGAAATACCTAATTTCAGTTTTATGGTTCAAACGAGATACTGTTCCAAAAGGTGGGGTAGCTATTAACCAAAATAATACTAATGTTGTTAACATTATGACTCCGAACCTTGACGTAAGCGATGTTAATGTTAGGCGATCAAATGTTGGAGATATACCAAAATTGGATGAGGTAGAGCAGTTTATTCATCGCACTTTGCTGTAGTACACTGAAGAAGATACAAATGGTAAAAAATTGCCACTTATCTTGGCTGGCGATTTCCACATCAATTTCGCTAAAAAAAATCATATCGGTTGACAACTTTTCTTTTGGAAAAATTTAATTTGAATATGAATAATGATCCCCAAAAATCTACAATAAAATATGGGACCACTATTGACGCGGTATATTCCAGATATTTGGAGGATATCAAGTCTCAAACTTTTGTTTCATATTTCAGTTACCATATACCTATAATTTCAATGATAAAATTTCTTGAATAACGTATATGTATTGTAACATATTAAAAATATATTAAACGAAATTAACTTCTTATTTATTCAATAGAAAACAAAATATTCAATAGAAGAAAAAATTTTTTTGCTTGTCGATCACCAAGCTCAAAGAGCGTAACTTGAATTAATATCAAAGATATACTTGCATAAGTTGAAATAAAAATGCTATGCAATAGCCTCACCGCGGCAGTCCCGCAGTGCCCACTTCTTTTATTCAATACTTCTTGCGCAGCATTGACTGCCAAAATAATATGTATGGCTCTATTGGAGCCTGAGTTAGATCAACTTTGTTAATATTATCCGGAAAAAGAATATGCCGGCTCTTGCCCGACATGTTGTTGCTTTTCGTACGACCTTAAATAGCTGCTGAAAGCTATTTACTGCCGTTACATTTTAACATAATATTTTAACATTTTCATTGTTCAAGACGCTGTACGTGTGGTAGACAAATATATATGTGAATAGGAAAACACAGCAGCTTCGTTACGCACGTCTTTTTTATTTCACAGCTCGATCAAGACTGTCTTTTGGTTTCTTTCTTACAAAAACAGAGTAAAAAGTATGCGTTAACGGGACTTGCACTAATTCCAGTGCATGTTGGATAGGAAAACATAAAATAACTTACAGTAAGGAATCATGTATTAGTCGGTAATGCTGAAGTTAATGTCAATGTTAACATCTATGATATACTTATATACATATCGATCGAACTCTGAGCTTACAGCTGGCCATGGTAATACCCCAGCACTCCTTGTGTGTGAGGAGAGGCATGGTAGTGCCATGCCTTGCCAGCTCGTCTGCTTTGGAATTGCCCTCGATGCCGCTATGTCTGGGCACCCAAATGAGGTATAACTCAAACTGCTCTGCCATCCCCTGTAGAGATCTACGGCAGCTTGTGACAGATATCGAATTTCATGATATCGCCTTTAGTGATTTTATAGCCACCTGGCTATCAGAAAATGTGCAGATCCTAGCTGCGGAGCATTTAGTTTTTGAAATGCAGGAGAGTGCCTTCTGTATTGCAGCGATCTCGGCTTGAAACACACTGTAATGATCAGGAAGGCTGAAAGATTTACTGATTGGTAGCTTCTAGCTTTGAGCCATCGGTAAAAATCTTTATTGAGTCTGTCGGCCCCCGGCGCACAATGGGGAAAAAGTCGAAAATTTTCGCATAAATGCAATTTTTTTGTGTTCGAAATTATAAAATTGACTTCGTTTTATTATTGACAATACTCCAAAAGGCGTAAAAAGTTTTTTTTTTTTTAATTTTTGCGGGCAGCGGTAAGTGATTTAGAGTATCGAAAAGTATCGATATGTTTGGCGTGATCATTTATCGTAAATGCACATGTAAAATTCTCTTCATTTCACATTGGAGTACACTTGACTGTGTAAACAAAGCTTGAAATTTTGTGATATGAAAACAATGAGTCAAGGTATATAGAATAAACTTTTAAAATGTTATTTTGTAGTAAATGTGCTTTATTGTCTAATTGTCCAATGTGTTGTTCATATTCTTGTAGGCCCCAACTAATAAATTTGTTTTGTGTTTCTGTGGAATGTAACTTTCAAGGCGTCGAAAGGCATCGCAAAGTAAAGGTTGTATGTTACTAATAAAACTATTGTGAACCAAATATTAATATTTTCATTTACTACTAATGGCTACAACTATGCGTAAAATACACACATTGCAGTTGTGTATGAGTTTTGCCATTCGACGTTGCTTACAGCTTGGTGCGACAACAATCGCCAAGACTCTAATCTAATCGAATTTATTTTGCAAAAAAAAAAAGATCGACGATAACAGAAGATCCGCTTCTTATAATTAATGAAAAAGTACAGAAGTTCACCAAGTTTGTAAAATACAAATTGTCAAAATGCAAGAGAAATCTGGATTATTTCAAAAGAAAACATTCGCTTTGGCTTGCACCCAGTCTTCGTTTGGCTTTTAATAGTAGTAACATACCACCGAAGAAAGCAGGTCGCAGGCCTTTAAGCTATATGAAAGCAGGACCAAGATTAAAACTAATATTAGCAACTCAGTTAGAAGAACAAAATGAAGTGTCACTTTTGTTGCATGCTGCTTATGTTTCAGCGAAAAAGACAAGAAATGGAGAAGTAGCCTTTTGGATGAAAAAATTAATGTGCAATGTAAAAATGACAGGCTTAAGAAAAGCACTTGTACTTGTATATGAAAAAATCGTGATATATACAGTGCTACCCTCGTTACACGCAACTCCTCGACAATTGCAACACCCGAATTCTTAACCTAGTTGGCTCCGTTAAAGTAACTTAAAAAAGAATCATTTAACGCAACTTCCTTAGGAAATCGTATGTCTTAGTTCGTTTTTACCACATTTCTTTCGTTCTTCTCTTTTTTTATACGCTTAACCCCTAAAATGGGTGAAAAGGGTATAATAGTTATGTTCAAAAGTATGTAACAGGCAGAAGGAAGCATCTACAACCCCAAAAAGTACATATATTCTTGATCAGCATCAACAGCCGGGACGATATAGCCATGTCCGTCTGTCCGTCCGTCTGTATGAACCTTGGATCTCAGAGACTACAAGAGCTAGATACTTCAGATTTTGCATATAAGTTCTGTTAAGAAACATTGGAGAAACGAATTTAATCGATTGAAGTTAAGTCAGTATACCAAAGTCTTACATAAATTTAGTATATTTATTTCTGGGTTCAGGGTATCTTCTAGTCGGGCTCTCCCGACTAGGGCCCTCTTAATTGTTTTGCAATCGGTTGGTTCACTCATGCTCATTCACTCATGCCCATAGCCCAAAAACGTGGAATCCAAGACTGGACAGTGGCATATGATAATATGAATAAATCATGGTTCGCGTGGTTTCTAAAAAAGAACAGACTCCAATTTCTCAATTTTTCAAAAAATAAATGAAACAATATGAAATCCTTGCTTTAAACACAGGTTTATTCGATTAAATTTAATTTTAAAGGTAAGCGATGACATATTTAAACAAATAAGAAGGCTCTAGTCGGGAGAGCCCGACTAGAAGATACCCTGAACCCAGTTGCAATAAATATATTTAATTAATATAAGACTCTGGTATACTGACTTAGCTTCCATCGATTAAGTTCAATATCTCCGGTGTTTCTTAACCGATTTGAACGAAATTTTCAGAAAAGTTCTATCATTATCCATTACTTCAACCCTCATTTTTAGATTTTCCAAATTCGATATTTTATTGTTATCGATATTATGTGTATATCGGAAACCAGAATAGTTTTCGATAATTTGAAGCAAACTTGTTCTGCTCATGGTATAGGAGAACTTAAATACAAAATCAAAAGTCTCTAGCTCTTGTAGTCTCTGAGATCCACGCGTTCATACAGACGGACAGACGGACAGACAGACGGACAGACGGACATGGCTATATCGTCTCGGCTGTTGATGCTGATCAAGAATATATATACTTTATAGGGTCGGAGATGCTTCCTTCTGCCTGTTACATACTTTTGCACAAAACCATTATACCCTTATTTACCCATTTTATGGGTTAAAATTAAAATTTTAATAATAATAATTAACTGAATGAAATATTTATTATTGCATAATATTTTGAATTTTTGGCCTGAAATGCCTCGTGTTAGCAGTTTGTCAGATCGGGAACAGGGAATCATCATAAAAATGCAGGAATGAGGTTCCAAAACTTTCAATTTAGCATCTCGGCCTAACCGTCATAAAAACTCTTTTCAAAATTTAAAAAAAAAATACCACTGAATATGGTACAACCCGACGTACCAAAGCCAAAGCTAATGGAACGACATATACGGGCTCCTTTAGAGTTTGCAAACAAGTACCAATTCTCGACGGAAGAGAGGCAGATGAGAAAATTATAATCTTCAGAGATGAAAAAATTTAATTAAGATGGCTCAGATAACTGTAACAAATATTAGGGAGAATCACGTCAGGAACGACGGTCCTGCTACAAGCGAGGCTTTGGAGGTGGTACTCTGATTGTATGGGTCGCATTCTGCTACAAGGGAAGCACCTTTATAAGCACCATATCCACCCAAATGAGTGCCAGGTTTATATTGACAATTTGGACAGTGAACTGATAGAATTTGCTGGCCATATCTATGGTGATGACTGGACCAATCAACAGGATAACGCATCGATCCACACGGCTTGGGTCACCTAAGACTTCTTTAATGTCAGAAACATTCCTGTATTAAAGTGGCCAGCGTTGAGTCCAAACCTAAATCCGATTGAGAACCTTAAGGAGATTCTCTCTAATCATGTTTGCAAAATCGGAACTCAGTTTGAGACCGTACGTCACCTAAAATCAGCGATTGAGAATGGGCCAATTTTGAAAAAAATACCTTACAGGTCCTAATTCAAAGTGCCTTAGGGCCAGTTTCTCAATGTCTGGTTAAAGTAAGAATTAGCTAACGACCAGATAAATTTAACGCTCGCGTTAAGCCAATTTGGTTTTCTCAATGTATAGTTAAGTTAAATCGATATGATACTATCGCATTGATGGCCACCTTTTTCGAGCAAAACAGCTGTTTTTGTTTGAAATTTTTTGTTTTGTGGCTGCCAAATTCTTCTTTCAACTCAAAAATAACAATTACAAACAAGTGGAAACGTTGCAGTCGGACGCAACCGACTGCGGTATACTCGATACCAGTATTAAAAATTTTGATGCCCATCCATGTGGGATGTCAATTGCTATCTTCATACCAAATTTGGTGACTCTAGCTCGAAGTTTGTATAAAGTGGTGAAAGGGGGGCTGGGGGCGGTATGGGTGGAATGGCATCCAAATTTTTGCTGCAGATCCTTGTGGAATGTCAAATGCTACCTTCATACCAAATTTGGTGACTCTAGCTCAAAGCATGTAAAAGGTGGTGAAAGGGGGGCTATGGGGCTTGGGGCGGTATGGGTGGGCGTGGCATTCAAATTTTTGCTGCCGATCCATGTGGGATGTCAATTGCTCTCTTCATACCAAATTTGGTGACTCTAGCTCGAAGTTTGTATAAAGTGGGGAAAGGGGGGCTGGGGGCGGTATGGTTGGGCGTGGCATCCAAATTTTTGCTGCAGATCCTTCTGGAATGTCAAATGCTACCTTCATACCAAATTTGGTGACTCTAGCTCGAAGCATGTAAAAGGTGGTGAAAGGGGGGCTATGGGGCTTGGGGCGGTATGGGTGGGCGTGGCATTCAAATTTTTGCTGCCGATCCATGTGGGATGTCAATTGCTCTCTTCATACCAAATTTGGTGACTCTAGCTCGAAGTTTGTATAAAGTGGGGAAAGGGGGGCTATGGGGCTGGGGGTGGTATGGTTGGGCGTGGCATCCAAATTTTTGCTGCAGATCCTTGTGGAATGTCAAATGCTACCTTCATACCAAATTTGGTGACTCTAGCTCGAAGCATGTAAAAGATGGTGAAAGGGGGGCTATGGGGCTTGGGGCGGTATGGGTGGGCGTGGCATTCAAATTTTTGCTGCCGATCCGTGTGGGATGTCAATTGCTCTCTTCATACCAAATTTGGTGACTCTAGCTCGAAGTTTGTATAAAGTGGGAAAGGGGGGCTGGGGGCGGTATGGTTGGGCGTGGCAGCCAAATTTTTGCTGCAGATCCTTGTGGAATGTCAAATGCTACCTTCATACCAAATTTGGTGACTCTAGCTCGAAGCTTGTAAAAGTGGGGAAAAAGCGGCTGGGGCGGAATGGATGGGCGTGGCAGCCAAGTTTTTGATGCAGTTTTTGGGGGGTCATCATCACCTATCTTGGCACCAAATTTGGTGGCTCTAGCTCAAAAACTGTGGGAGATATAGGCTTATTTGACTTTAAAATGCGGGAGGGCTGGGGGCGGACTGGGGGGGCTAGGCTCCAAAATTTTTGATGCAGTTTTTTGGGGGTTGCTAGTAGCTATCTTCTCACCAAATTTGGTAGTTCTAGCTGACAGGATGTGCGAAATATGTGGATTTATCGGTTTTGAGTTATCGAATTTATTGATTTGCGAGCCCCCCAGTTATCGCAGAACCCCCATCTTGACACTTTAATTTACTTTCCCATAGATAAAGAGAATTGGAAAGTTTCAAGTCTCTAGCTTGAAGGGTGTGGAAAAAAGTTGCGTTCATACAGACGGACAGACGGACAGACACCATGACGGACATTGCACAAACCCAATATACTCTTTACCTTCGGTATCGAGTATAAAAATTGAAATGAGTAAACAAACAAGTTTAATGAGCTCAGTTGAGAACAAAAAGCAGCCATATTGCGTGGATGTAAGCCACAGTCAGCTGTTTGCCTAACGAAGATATCATCGATATTTATATCGGCACTTAACGAGAGAACAAACACTCAGGCCTCATGTTAGTTTTAATCACGAACAACCCTAACCAGACTTTGAGAAACTCAATTTTGACTAACCATCAGTTAGTTAAGCAAACCATCTGTTAGTTTTGCTAACCAGACATTGAGAAACTGGCCCTTAGTTTAGTTAAAAAAGTTAAAGGGAAATTAATCCACTACTAAAATTAAGATATCTTTCAGTTTACCGAATGGAGTCAGATTAAAAAACAAAAATTTTAAAAATTCACTTATAAATATTTACTATGAATATACATAATTATTTGGATTTTTAGATATAGATTAAATGACAATTTGTTGATGTTTGGTTTTTATACTCGATACCGAAGGTAAAGAGTATATTGGGTTTGTGCAATGTCCGTCATGGTGTCTGTCCGTCTGTCTGTCTGTCTGTCTGTCCGTCTGTATGAACGCAACTTTTTTCCACACCCTTCAAGCTAGAGACTTGAAACTTTCCAATTCTCTTTATCGATGGGAAAGTAAATTAAAGTGTCAAGATTGGGGTTCTACGATAACTAGGGGGCTGGCAAATCGATAAATTCGATAACTCAAAAACGATAAATCCGCATATTTCACACACCCTTACAGCTAGAACTACCAAATTTGGTAAGAAGATAGCTACTAGCAACCTTCAAAAAACTGCATCAACAATTTTGGAGCCTAGCCCCCCAGTCCGCCCCCAGCCCTCCCGCATTTTAAAGTCAAATAAGCCTATATCTCCCACAGTTTTTGAGCTAGAGCCACCAAATTTGGTGCCAAGATAGGTGATGATGACCCTCCAAAAACTGCATCAAAAGTTTGGACTCCACGCCCACCAATAACACCCTAGCCGCCTCCAGCTGCCCCAACGCTTCGTCAAAAACGATAATGCGTGCATCTTCCAGATTTGTGGAGCTAGAGCCACCAAATTTGGCAGGAAGATTGCTTGCAACGACCCCCAAAAAACTGCATCAAAGTTTGGAGCCACGCGCACCCCTTCCACCCCCTTTCCACACCTTTTACAATCTTTGAGCTAGAGTCACCAAATTTTGTATGAAGGTAGCAATTGACATTCCACATAGATCTGCAGCAAAAATTTGGATGCCACGCCCACCCATACCGCCCCCAGCCCCCCTTTCCCCACTTTTTACAAACTTTGAGCTAGAGTCACCAAATTTGGTATGAAGGTAGCAATTGACATTCCACAAAGATCTGCATCTAAAATTTGGATGCCACTCACAGCCATACTACCCCCAGCCCCCCTTTCCCCACTCTTCACAAACTTCAGCTGGAGTCACCAAATTTAGTATGAAGATAGCAATTGACATTTCACAAAGATCTGCAGTAAAAATTTGGATGCCACACCCACCCACACCGCCCCCAGTCCCCCTTTCAACAGCTCTTACAAACTTTCAGCTAGAGTCACCAAATTTGGAAGGAAGATAGTTGGTGGCATCCCTATCTGCATCGGAGAATCTTTAAGGCAGCGTACACCCCTTCCCCATCCGTACCCCTTTGCAATCAGGCCTCTTTTTACCTGTTTTTATACTGGTATCGAGTATGCCGCAGTCGGTTGCGTCCGACTGCAACGTTTCCACTTGTTTATATATAAATTAGAATAATAATAATCCTGCGCAGCTACAATTTTTAAACTATACTTTACTTTTATCTGTAAAAATCAACGTTGCGAATGATTTATGTTGGATACTCTTATAATGTTGGAAGATGATATTTTATTAAACTGTTTTTAGTTATTTTTCAATTGTGTGCTGACGCCAACCTTTGCTTATCAAGATAATCAAATATGCAATTATTGCAAATATATTCTATTACACCGTTTGCACAATAGCACAAATATTTTATTAGGGTATCCAACATTCATCATTCGTCTAGTGCATTTTTGTGTTGCTTCTTTTTTGAATGCACACAAACTTCTTATTATAGCTAAATTTAATTATTTCCAACCTATTATTCTCTATTTTGACCTAATATATTTATAATTTCCAATTAAGAAACCCTGCACCCACAAATAAAAAGGCTTGTACGTAATAGTATTTTATTTTGTGGTTGTTTGTGGGCATAACATAAACGGCAGAACCGCGTGACTCGACCGTGTCAGTCGGCTGCTTTCTGCAACTAGGCACAAACAAGACAAAGCGAATTCAAAGCAACAGACAGCGTTCGTTAATTCACTCCTTCGTTTCTTACGACCACTTTTCTCTGCCGCAACACCAATACTATCATATTCGTTTGCAAGCAGAGACAATTATTGTACAGCAAGCACACACTATTTCAATTTTGGAGTGCCTATCGGTGTGAGTTACTCGGCGACATAAAGCAGCGAGTATTACAGCGGCGAAATAACGGAGCGAATTGACTTATGTGCTACCCGCGCGTATATATGTTAACACAAAAAAAATTGCGTTCATACAGACGGACGGACAGACGGACAGACACCATGACGGACATTGCACAACCCCATATAGACTTTAACTTCGGTAACGAGTATATATATACCATTTGTCACCATATTCAATTAAATTCGATAGAAAATCGGGTGTATAATTGAATGTTTAAATAACTTATTTTAAATGCGTTTATACAAAAGCGTTTATTTTAGTGTGTGAATCTAGTGAATCTATTTTATTTACTTGTTACTTCTTAAATCAATTATATGTTGACAAATAAAACAATCCATGGCAAAGATAAATGTGTATCGATCATAATTTAAATCATAGTTGCATTTACAAAGAAAATGTTTCGTGAAAAATATTCATCGTGTAAATACGACCAGATTTGCGAAGAAAATTGTTGAATAATTGTCAAAAAATCGTGGGCGCTTGTGATATATTTTTCGTGTATCGAGCGCCAGAAGTTTTTTCACAATTATTCAAGAATTTTTAGATTTTTTAAGCTTACATTAGAAATTATTTTTTTAATTTTTTGTTCAATGTTTTTAAAAAGCGTATATTTTAGTTTTTTCAAACTATATTTATTTTTACATTTAGTTCAATGTTTTTAAAAAGCGTATATTTTAGTTTTTGGTTCTTAATATATTTATTTTATTATTATTATTATTACTGAATATTAACTATTAAAAAATTACGAAGCTCGCTGCTACGAATACTTAAACATCTGTATGTCAGTGTCAGACTGTCACTACGTACAACAATTAATTTCAGTTGCTGGTGAATAACTGTACTGCAATAACTGTAGAATTTGTGTATAAAGCAGTGGTGGGCAGACGTCGACGTCGAAAATATTTCTAACTCACACGAGGCAGCGCGCTGCCTTGTGTGAGTTAGGTTTTTCGCTGCCGACTGCACGAAATCAAACGTACGCTATTAGCATTGAAATCTATTTTTAGAACACGTTTGTTCGTTCGTCGTCGGTTGTCGTGCCGAAGCATGCATTAGACTTAACATTGTACTTTTAGTTGAAGGCGAACTATTGACAGGCAGGCACCACGCAGCGCATTAGCAAGAAAACAAATTTTTTACAGTGCGCTCCAAAATGTTTATGCCCGAATGGGAGAATGAATTTTTTTTCATAGAAAATAAAGATTGCAGAGCAAAATGCTTAATATGCAATAACATTGTTTTTCGAAATGTTAAATATTTTTCAAGATGGCATTATTTATTAATAAATAATAAGCACAATGAGTAACCGTTAAGTTGCAGCGTGCACCGTACTGATCACACTTCGTTTTTTCGCTGCAGCGCACGCAAATTGTGCTTGTATGCGTGTGAAAACTGTGACAATATTTGTGTGTGCCCACCACTGGTATAAAGTGTTTTAAAGCATGAGTAAAAGGCAAAATGCATTTGGTAATAAAGAAAGTGGTGAAAAAAAGGGAAAGAAAATGAGTGAGTACACTGTAATATATATATATGTATACATATATATACATATATAAGCAAAAGCAGTATTCCTAAAATATTGCATTCAATGTTTATATATAATACTGATATAAACATAGCCTAAATTTTTGATATTAAAATGAGCGATATTATATACCTATTATTTATAATTCGTTTTATAGAGTAGAAAAACTCAAAGAGCTAAGCAGAAAAGAATTTTTGAAAGTCAAAGGCTATATAATCAGCTGTACAATGATTTGAAAAAAAAAGAAAAGCAGTACCATTATCAAACGCTGAACCTCAAAGGAAACTTCCTCAACGTAACGCAGAAAAGTCTTACGTGGATAAGTTATTTGATTTAATAATTGTAAAGGAGTAATTTAGCCAGGCCCAAGTTTCAGATTTTGTCACTCCCCACACTTGCTCGTGACCTTGGTGGATTTGATGATCGCAGCTGGCGCGCTGCATCTTGCGACTCTGTGTTTTGGGGCGTTTATATTTAAATCATTAGGCGTTAGGCGTCAATCAAAAATAAGTACATCCGATAAATCTAAATACTTTACGCTCCTTGCGTTTATTAAATATAAATACTGCGCACTCCTTGCGTCTAACAAAACTATACCTACACTCGAACAACCCCTGCGCTTCTTGCGACTTAACAACTATCAATATAATACAGGTAACTCAAACAACCGATGCGCTTCTTGCGATTTAACAACCATCAATATAATACAGGTAACTCAAACAACCGATGCGCTTCTTGCGACTTAAAACTATAAATATAATATATATAACTATTTGTGAAGGGGCCGACGCGGCCTGCTTCACATAATATTTAAAAACAAATTGTAATATATGACTCAATATTATTAAGCTATTTAACTTTACGATACCCTCATTTTTATACTCGATACCGAAGGTAAAGAGTATATTGGGTTTGTGCAATGTCCGTCATGGTGTCTGTCCGTCTGTCCGTTTGTCCGTCTGACTGTCTGTCCGTCTGTCCGTATGTATGAACGCAAGTTTTTTCCACACCCTTCAAGCTAGAGACTTGAAACTTTCCAATTCTCTTTATTAATGGGATAGTAAATTAAAGTGTCAAGATTGGGGTTCTACGATAACTGGGGGCTGAAAAATCGATAAATTCGATAACTCAAAAACGATAAATCCGCATATTTCACACACCCTTACAGCTAGAACTACCAAATTTGGTAAGAAGATAGCTACTAGCAACCCCCAAAAACTGCATCAAAATTTTGGAGCCACGCCCCCTCATTCCGCCCCCAGGCCCACGCATTTTAAAGTCAAAAAAGCCTATATCTCCCACAATTTTTGAGCTAGAGCCACAAAATTTGGTGCCAAGATAGGTGATTACGACCCTCCAAAAACTGCATCAAAAGTATGGATGCCGCGCCCACCAATACCGCCCTAGCCGCCCCCAGCTGCCCCAACGCTTCGTCAAAAACGAGAATGCGTGTATCTTCCAGATTTGTGGAGCTAGAGCCACCAAATTTGGTAAGAAGATAGCTGGTAAAGAACCCCAAACAACTGCATCAAAGTTTTGGGGTCACGCCCACCCATTCCGCCCCCAGCCCCCCCCGCATTTTAAAATCAGAAAAGCTTATATCTCGCACAGTTTTTGAGCTAGAGCCACCAAATTTGGTGCCAAGATAGGTGATGATGACCCCCAAAAACTGCATCAAAAATTTGGATGCCACGCCCACCAATACCACCCTAGCCGCCCCCAGATGCCACAACACTTCGTCAAAAACGGGAATGCGTGTATCTTCCAGAGTTGTGGAGCTAGAGCCACCAAATTTGGTAGGAAGATAGCTTGCAACGACCCCCAAAAAACTGCATCAAAGTTTTGGAGCCACGCGCACCCCTTCCACCCCCTTTCCCCACCTTTTACAAACTTTGAGCTATAGTCACCAAATTTTGTATGAAGGTAGCAATTGACATTCCACATAGATCTGCAGCAAAAATTTGGATGCCATGCCCACCCATACCGCCCCCAGCCCCCCTCTCCCCACTTTTTACAAACTTTGAGCTAGAGTCACCAAATTTGGTATGAAGATAGCAATTGACATTTCACAAAGATCTGCAGTAAAAATTTGGATGCCACGCCCACCCACACCGCCCCCAGCCCCCCTTTCAACAGCTCTTACAAACTTTCAGCTAGAGTCACCAAATTTGGAAGGAAGATAGTTGGTGGCATCCCCATCTTCATCGGAGAATCTTTAAGGCAGCGTACACCCCTGCCCCATCCGTACCCCTTTGCAATCAGGCCTCTTTTTACCTGTTTTAATACTGGTATCGAGTATGCCGCAGTCGGTTGCGTCCGACTGCAACGTTTCCACTTGTTTAAATAGGAAAAGACAAAAATTGCACAGTTATAAAAAGAATGTCAAGCAATGTAGGGTTGTTGAAAATATAGAAAATGTATGCTACTAGAAAATCAATTTCACAGCAAAAAACTTCAAATTAGAACAGCGTGTTAATGCATTACTCCTAAAGATATTCTACACAGGAGCACAAGAATTCCTAGCGATGGTAATTGTCTATTCCACTCGCTCATGAGTGTTTTGCAACTTCAAATTGAAACTTGTGACTTGAAAAATCAGTTACGCGATTTACCCTATTTAAACTAATGCCGCAATCCGCAAGAAGCATATAACATTCTATCAAGCACTAATGATTACGGAGATTTTGATTGTTTGTGCTTGTTTTCAAAAATGTACAATCAAAATGTTTGTGTACATTATTGTTTTTACAACATAGCTATAAAGAATCAGGACACTATCTTTTGTCATTTTAAAGCGAATGATACACAAAACTGGATTCATCTACCATCATTTATCAATCAGTTACGCGATTTACCCTATTTAAACTAATGCCGCAATCCGCAAGAAGCATATAACATTCTATCAAGCACTAATGATTACGGAGATTTGATTGTTTGTGCTTGTTTTCAAAATGTACAATCAAAATGTTTGTGTACATTATTGTTTTTACAACATAACTATAAAGAATCAGGACACTATCTTTGTCATTTTAAAGCGAATGATACACAAAACTGGATTCATCTACCATCATTTATCAAACAATGATCCTTAAGTTATTAAATTAATCGACGAATTAGTGTCTGTGTCAGTGTCAGAGGTGTCTGGATGTACAAACCTAGTAACACACAAACACAAATTCACATACAGAAATGGCATTTCAACAATGACTTTCAATTGCCAAGTCTAAATTGTCACAAATACGATTTACAAAATTCAGTTATGAGACACACAAATGTGTTACTTCTTACCGAAACTTGCATGGGGCATGATAATCCGATTGAAATACCTAATTTCAGTTTTATGGTTCAAACGAGATACTGTTCCAAAAGGTGGGGTAGCTATTAACCAAAATAATACTAATGTTGTTAACATTATGACTCCGAACCTTGACGTAAGCGATGTTAATGTTAGGCGATCAAATGTTGGAGATATACCAAAATTGGATGAGGTAGAGCAGTTTATTCATCGCACTTTGCTGTAGTACACTGAAGAAGATACAAATGGTAAAAATTGCCACTTATCTTGGCTGGCGATTTCCACATCAATTTCGCTAAAAAAAATCATATCGGTTGACAACTTTTCTTTTGGAAAATTTAATTTGAATATGAATAATGATCCCCAAAAATCTACAATAAAATATGGGTATTTTCCAGATATTTGGAGGATATCAAGTCTCAAACTTTTGTTTCATATTTCAGTTACCATATACCTATAATTTCAATGATAAAATTTCTTGAATAACGTATATGTATTGTAACATATTAAAAATATATTAAACGAAATTAACTTCTTATTTATTCAATAGAAACAAAATATTCAATAGAAGAAAAAATTTTTTTGCTTGTCGATCACCAAGCTCAAAGAGCGTAACTTGAATTAATATCAAAGATATACTTGCATAAGTTGAAATAAAAATGCTATGCAATAGCCTCACCGCGGCAGTCCCGCAGTGCCCCACTTATTTTATTCAATACTTCTTGCGCAGCATTGACTGCCAAAATAATATGTATGGCTCTATTGGAGCCTGAGTTAGATCAACTTTGTTAATATTATCCGAAAAAGAATATGCCGGCTCTTGCCCGACATGTTGTTGCTTTTCGTACGACCTTAAATAGCTGCTGAAAGCTATTTACTGCCGTTACATTTTAACATAATATTTTAACATTTTCATTGTTCAAGACGCTGTACGTGTGGTAGACAAATATATATGTGAATAGGAAAACACAGCAGCTTCGTTACGCACGTCTTTTTTATTTCACAGCTCGATCAAGACTGTCTTTTGGTTTCTTTCTTACAAAAACAGAGTAAAAAGTATGCGTTAACGGGACTTGCACTAATTCCAGTGCATGTTGGATAGGAAAACATAAAATAACTTACAGTAAGGAATCATGTATTAGTCGGTAATGCTGAAGTTAATGTCAATGTTAACATCTATGATATACTTATATACATATCGATCGAACTCTGAGCTTACAGCTGGCCATGGTAATACCCCAGCACTCCTTGTGTGTGAGGAGAGGCATGGTAGTGCCATGCCTTGCCAGCTCGTCTGCTTTGGAATTGCCCTCGATGCCGCTATGTCTGGGCACCAAATGAGGTATAACTCAAACTGCTCTGCCATCCCCTGTAGAGATCTACGGCAGCTTGTGACAGATATCGAATTTCATGATATCGCCTTTAGTGATTTTATAGCCACCTGGCTATCAGAAAATGTGCAGATCCTAGCTGCGGAGCATTTAGTTTTTGAAATGCAGGAGAGTGCCTTCTGTATTGCAGCGATCTCGGCTTGAAACACACTGTAATGATCAGGAAGGCTGAAAGATTTACTGATTGGTAGCTTCTAGCTTTGAGCCATCGGTAAAAATCTTTATTGAGTCTGTCGGCCCCCGGCGCACAATGGGGAAAAAGTCGAAAATTTTCGCATAAATGCAATTTTTTTGTGTTCGAAATTATAAAATTGACTTCGTTTATTATTGACAATACTCCAAAAGGCGTAAAAAGTTTTTTTTTTTAATTTTTGCGGGCAGCGGTAAGTGATTTAGAGTATCGAAAAGTATCGATATGTTTGGCGTGATCATTTATCGTAAATGCACATGTAAAATTCTCTTCATTTCACATTGGAGTACACTTGACTGTGTAAACAAAGCTTGAAATTTTGTGATATGAAAACAATGAGTCAAGGTATATAGAATAAACTTTTAAAATGTTATTTTGTAGTAAATGTGCTTTATTGTCTAATTGTCCAATGTGTTGTTCATATTCTTGTAGGCCCCAACTAATAAATTTGTTTTGTGTTTCTGTGGAATGTAACTTTCAAGGCGTCGAAAGGCATCGCAAAGTAAAGGTTGTATGTTACTAATAAAACTATTGTGAACCAAATATTAATATTTTCATTTACTACTAATGGCTACAACTATGCGTAAAATACACACATTGCAGTTGTGTATGAGTTTGCCATTCGACGTTGCTTACAGCTTGGTGCGACAACAATCGCCAAGACTCTAATCCAATCGAATTTATTTTGCAAAAAAAAAACGATAACAGAAGATCCGCTTCTTATAGTTAATGAAAAAGTACAGAAGTTCACCAAGTTTGTAAAATACAAATTGTCAAAATGCAAGAGAAATCTGGATTATTTCAAAAGAAAACATTCGCTTTGGCTTGCACCCAGTCTTCGTTTGGCTTTTAATAGTAGTAACATACCACCGAAGAAAGCAGGTCGCAGGCCTTTAAGCTATATGAAAGCAGGACCAAGATTAAAACTAATATTAGCAACTCAGTTAGAAGAACAAAATGAAGTGTCACTTTTGTTGCATGCTGCTTATGTTTCAGCGAAAAAGACAAGAAATGGAGAAGTAGCCTTTTGGATGAAAAAATTAATGTGCAATGTAAAAATGACAGGCTTAAGAAAAGCACTTGTACAGCGTGATGTATTGCAAATTAGTGTTGATAAGAAATTGGCATTTTTAATTGAAAACAAATTAACAAAGCAGCAATATATTAATATCAAGGATCAATCCAAGCAACATCGATATGACATTCATCAGCCTTACACAGAGCTTTGCAAAGCTAAATTGAAATGCAGAACATGCGAAATTGAGTACTCTGACACGAAGCCAGAAGTGTTACTGCAAAATTTATTAAGCCATACGGCTGGCCGTATAATGAAGATGCAGGAAGAAGTCATTGATATTTGCAAAACAACGCTGTGCAAACTAATTGTCAGCTATGGGTTTGATGGTTCCACACGGCAAAGTTTATATAAAGAAAATTCAAAATCCTGTGCGCAGAGACATTTAAATTGTATGTAAAGACTTATTCGTGGTATCCAATGTCTCCAACTGTGCATAAAGTTATATATATATATATATATATATAATAATAATAATAATAATAATAATAATAATAATATATGTATATATGTTACATTTCGTTGTTAATTATTACATTAATTAATATGAGTTGTATATCAACTTTATGAACTAGGTGTATAATTAGTTATCTGTATGTATATAAGAGGCGTGGAAGAATGCGAAGCCAGAAGTGTTACTGCAAAATTTATTAAGCCAAACGGCTGGCCGTATAATGAAGATGCAGGAAGAAGTCATTGATATTTGCAAAACAACGCTGTGCAAACTAATTGTCAGCTATGGGTTTGATGGTTCCACACGGCAAAGTTTATATAAAGAAAAATTCAAAATCCTGTGCGCAGAGACATTTAAATTGTATGTAAAGACTTATTCGTGGTATCCAATGTCTCCAACTGTGCATAAAGTTATATATATATATATATATATATATAATAATAATAATAATAATAATAATAATAATAATAATAATATATGTATATATGTATATATGTTACATTTCGTTGTTAATTATTTACATTAATTAATATGAGTTGTATATCAACTTTATGAACTAGGTGTATAATTAGTTATCTGTATGTATATAAGAGGCGTGGAAGAATGCGTGGTACGATCAAAAAAAAAAAAAAAAATCCGAAATTGTAGATAATTATTAGTATTACACATGCAAAAATTTCGACTTTTTCCCCATAGTGCGGCGTGCCAGAGCACCAAGCGTCCCTTGCGGGGATGAGTGTATGGAAAGAGATTTTGGGGAATTTCTGAGGACAACCATATTCCGTGTTTGAGGGTATAAGTAAGTTTCACAGAAGAATATTAGAGTGTCCGTAAGTCTGTTCGGACCACTGCATTATATCCCTCATGCGTAAAGCAGAGAGAGTTGCTACTACTTTCCCCATCATGTCTATTGGTATAAGATTAAGTATATTGTCAAGGGCCTCAGTTGGGGTCGTTCTGAGGGCTCCCGTTGTGGTCAGTCCAGCGGCACGCTGTACTCTGCCGAGCTTGGGGACTGAGGTCTTCTTAGACAAAGTTGGCCACCATACTGACACTTCGTATAGTAGGATGCGCCGAACGATGGCTGTGTACAGCCACAGCGTGATGTGGTGTGCCATTCACCATTTCAGTCCAATAGACTTCTTGCATGTATATTATGCAACTGAGGCCTTCTTAACTAGTTCTTCAGTGTTAAGATTCCAGTCAAGATTACAGTCTGTCTAAAGTGAGCCCTAAGTATTTGGCAGATTTGCTGAAAGCGAAATCCGTCGTATTTAGATTTGGCGGTCTGAAGGGAGGAATCTTACACTTCTTTGTGAAAAGGACTAAATCAGTTTTAATTGGGTTAAGTCCAAGTTCCTTTGAAGTGGCCCATGAAGACAGGGTTCGAAGTGCGGTGGTCATAAGCTAGCACAAACTTTGGGGGTTTCTACCCGAGACGGCTATGGCAACGTCGGCCGCGTAAGCGATCACCCGACAGCCCCCTCCCTTCATGGAGCAAAGTAAGCTATTAACAGCTTAATTCCAAAGGAGAGGGAAGAGAACCTCTATTTAGGGATCTGAACATGGTCGAAGACCACAGTGTGGCCCTGACGGTCCTGAACTTAAGCAGTTGATCAGTTTCACAGTGCAGGGTCCAACTCCCAGCTCCGACAATGCCTCGGTAATCGCTCCCAGTGCAACGTAATTGATAGCGCCCTCGACGTCTAGGAAGGCTATAAGGCAGTACTCCTTGTGGCGGAGTGCTTTTTATTTTGTAGAGATAACAGCGTGAAGCGCTGTCTCAGTAGATTTACGTTTTTGGTAAGCGTGTTAAGCTTGGGAGAAATTATCGGTCGTCATCGAATCTCTATTATGTAGTCCCAGCACCCAGCACACAGGATCGAACCTGTCGTCAGGATGTCTGAAAAGATTTTCTGTAGCCAGTTTATGGCAATATCCCCTGCATGCTGTAGTTGGGCTGGAATGATTCCGTCCGGCCCAGGAGATTTATAGGGCAAAAAACTAAGGAATACCCATGAAATGATATCTTTGAAGAAAATGTCAGTGGAGTCCTGTATTTCTCTGAATAAAGGGGGTCGTATTCCTACGACTGAGCATCCGGGAAAATGGGTTTCCACCAAAAGTTCCAGTGACTCTAGACTGGTCCTTGTCCACGAGTCATCAGATTTTTTGAGAAAGCTCACGGGTGCTTGTGTGCTGAGACAACTTTTCTGAGCTTAGCGGCTTCTGCAGTACTCTCGATTGTAGAGCAAAACTTTAGCCAAGTGGAGCGTTTACCTTGTCTTGTTCATGTTCTTTTTATAGGAGGTTAGGCTGGCTTTATATATATAAATTTATTTCCGTGCTTCCCCACCGATGGTGGTGAGCGTTGGCTCGCATCCTATGATGAGCTCGGTGTGAGTCGCTTCGCAGTCGGCGATTATTGCGTAGAAGTAGATGTGGCAGTGGCCCTTGTTGGTCATGGGCCATGTAGGCTGAGCTGAGCCTGACTTGTCCTGACTTCAGCTCAAGGCACGCAGCAGTGTTGTCGCCATTACTGAAATTGGGGAGCAGAAAAATGTCTAGATGTTTTCTGGCTAGTATGTAGGTGCGGACTTTACTTTCTTTTTGGGCTACATTTAGCTTGTATTCCTTAGTCCCCAGTCCAGAAACCTTGCCACCGCAAGCCCAAGGTTCCTGAATGCGGAAAACATCTGCTCCACATTGGCCCCTGTCGGGGACCCCAATGAGTACTTTCTCTCTAGCGCAAAGTGGCGCCCGTAGAACAAGTCAAGTGTCAAAAATCAAAAATTGCATGTGCCTCTAAAAAATATTGAATGAACCTACTTTATAGGAAATTTTCCAGCGATTTCAAATCTGCAATCCATAATGTAACCGGATTTTTTGTTTAGAAGATATAGCATTTCAAAGTTGTCTGATTTTTTGTGTTACATATAAATCACAATTTTAAGGTAATTTGGTCGGCTTTGAGATACAATATCTCTAAAAATAACAATTTTAAGGTAATTTGGTCGGCTTTGAGATACAATATCTCAAAAACTAAGTTACGGATCGTCATTATTTTTGGTTCTATTGATAGATCTATTTATTAAGAAAAGAATAAAAAAAAATTATTCTGTTTGCTTTGCGTTTGGCCAGGCAATTCAATATTTACCAACTATCCACTTTTTCACTATTTCTCAACTTTGATGGAAAATAAAAAAAAATTATATCACATTATATCGGCTATTTTTTTTAAATTAATTTCTTTGATTATTCCTCTATTAAATGCAAAAAGTTTCATGTGCCCGTTTTTGCCGCTTTTTTTTTAAATGTAAAAAAAGTGAAAAAAGTCATAGGAAAAAAATGTGTTGCATGCATTTTTGGGCAATTTATGACATATAACCGTGAAAACCCATTTTTGTTGTTGTTGTTACGTTCGTTATTGTGAAGATACTTGGACTTCAAGTAGACTGCCCCAAGTACGGATACGGAAACTCAAACGATGGAAACACTTCAAGGAGATTTTTTGAGAATGATGAAATCACAGGGATAAACAACCAAATCGTTAAGAGATTGGGAACGATCTTAAATGTTTTGAACTGCAAGGAAAAAGTTGATTCTGCCAAATATGGAGAATATGCTTCAAAAACTGCATCACTTTTAGCAGAATTATATCCGCAGAAAAAGTTGACCCCGACAGTCCATAAAATATTGGCGCATGGCAAATATATAATTGAGTATCAGTCTTTGCCAATTGGAGAGCTCTCTGAAGAAGCACAAGAGTCCCTTAATAAGTTTTATAAAAAATACAGATTGCTAAACACTTTCAAAGCTTCAAGGGTGAGACAAAATGAGGACCTCTTCAACATGTTAGCAGCATCTTCAGATCCACTAATTTCATCACTGAGGCATGTTAAGTCACGAAAAGAATTAGAAAATACTTATAGTTCAGAGATGATTTCTCTTCAAGATATACCATCTTTTACGGATTGTGATGAATATTTTACAAAAAATTAATTAAAAAAAAAAAAAAATTATTTTTAATTATTTTAATATTAATTTTAGATTATAAAAACCATTAAAACGAAACAATAATAATCAAAAAATTTAAAAATATATTTTTTCCTTCCCGTAAAGTTGATTTTTCCACAAATTTCAACTTTGCATACCCATAAATAGGCACAGAAAAATCGTAGAATTCATTTCAAACGCTCATTTTATAGGTTGATTAATTATCTATCATATGCTTTTAAATCGTTCGATTATCTCATTTGGTTCAAAAGTTATGAGTTTTGATATGAAAAAACTCAAATGGCCCCACTGTGCGTCGGTAGCGGACGATCTGTTTTGGACCTAGCTTCTGCATATCAATTGTTTTTTTTTTTTAAGTTTGTTCTCTTAAATGTTTGGTGTAATACGTATCTCTTAATTTAAGCTATAACATTTTTATTTGTGGTTTTCGATCTTGTTTTTTCTCAACGCAGTTTTGGTGTGATATTGGTGGGATTTTATTATCAACTTAGATGTCTTGCAATCTGAAAGTGTCCAGATCGAACAGCCAAGCAATGATTAGGATATCAATTAAACATAAAGCTGATATTAAGATATGTCACTTGAATGGTCAGAGCTTATGTTATAAGATGGAGGAGTTTTGTTTTATGTTCGTGAATTCAAATAGTGCTATTGTGTGTGTATCTGAAACGTGGTTTGTCCCTGAATTAGAGAACTTGTCTATTGTTTGTCCTGGCTATATTTTATATCGTTCGGATCGTGTTTGTTACGCAGGGGGAGTTGCAATATTTGTCACAAAAAGACTAAAATTTAAAGTTGTATGTCGACAGCCAGTTGAGAGTCCAATGCCTTTTTATTAACATAACTAATTCTATCTGTGACAAAAAATTGCTTATTGGCTGCATATAAAGACCCAATAAGAATTTTGACTACTCTAGGCTAATAGATGTGTTATCGAATGTAACACTGGCGTATACTGATATAACATTAGCTGGTGACCTGAACAGCAATGTAATAAAGTCTTATCAATAGTAAACTCGACGGAACCAACACATTTCTCAAGCAATACAAGCACGCTTCCCGATGTAATATTTGTTAATAAAACTGACAATATTACATAACGACCAACTCTCCGTACCTGCGTTTTCTTAGCATGACCTTATCTTCCTGAATTATGATATGCATCTCATACATTCAAAGCAAATAATAACTTTTAGAGATTTTACAAATATAATATCAACCAACTATCTCTAGTTGAAGCATGCTGCAATTTTGACCCGGATGGCATTTACCATGTAGTGTTCAACTGTGATGGGACACAGGGATGCCTGCTAAGGCATCCGTAGCTCACACTGTCTGAAGGACAATGCGTACAGAGGATTTGGCAGTCGTGCACTTCTAGCCTTGCTCTGTGCTATGCTCGTCGGGGGTGGCGTAGGTTTTTGCCGCTTCCTGCTATATGACGCTACTCGACACAACAAATAAGAATTTAGTGCACTATCGGAAATCTAAGAGGAATGGTTCAAGAGTGTCTGGGTTGTACCCGCGTATAAAAATCGGCAGCAGTATATGGTTGCGTTAACCTTTAGGGTGGCTGAGGTGATATTCGCCCCCTTATTCTTTACCTTCCCTACCTTGATAACTGATTAAACATTTAGCTATAGCGGCTTTGGCGAAGGGCCGATTGAGCGGTTTTGGACGCGGGGGTGGCCTGATCCGTTTGGCTTGCTGGCCGACTCCTCAACGGAACGTTGGCGCTTCTGTTTGGCTTTAACAGAAGTGGCCGGGATCGCTGCCTTGAAATCCACTCGACCAGGTTGACATCGTCGGGGGATGAGGGCTGGGCGGTTTGGTTAATTTGCCGAATCTCTGCCGCGTGCCGCCGGCTCTGAATGGACGGTTTATTTGCCGCTATGCTAGCGGGCCCCACGGCAGTTGCCTGCGTCACGGACCGGGAAGCTGGTGTTGCAGACTCATGCTGCAACCTCCGAGCTCCAGGAGCCGCTCCAGGTCGTCTTGCTGGCGGACCAGGCGTCGGAAAGGGGGTGCTAGCACCTGTAGGGGTGCTACCACTAATTGAGGGATTGGTGTTTCCCACCGGTTTTTTAAGTGATCTAGACACTGGATTTTTTTTTTTTTTTTTGTAAATTGAGCTAATTTTGGTCCCAAGAGTATACGGGAATGAAAAGTCACCCTCGACGCGTGTGCCGCGGGAAACCTTTTTAAACTGGAAGTCGGAAGGTATCCTGAGTTCGCAAAGTAACGACCGAGCACCCCCTCGGCCACTAGTCCCTCGGCACAATGCTGTTCCACCTTGGAATGGGGAAATTTTATAGAGTATTCTTCTCTCGCCTGACTACCATTCGTCAGCGCCCTTGTCATTTTTACTAATTTCTTGTATTGTGTGGACGCATATTTCGCAAAGAAATGAAAACAATACATACATTTATTCATTACATTCTATAATAATTATAATAAGGAACAAAATTAATAATTTATATATATACACATATTAAAAACGACATTGTATAGAAAAGTGTTAGTATTATTATTTCAATATGACCCCATTTACAAGCGGAAGTTTTTTCATGAAGTTTTTTTTTTCTTTCTGTTTTAAAACTTCTTGGGAATACAGGTCGCATTCACACGCTGAAGTTTTTCAGTGAAATATTTCCTTTGAAAATGCAACTTTGGTTTAAATTTATGGTCGATAAACATAGACAGTTAACACCAGTTCAATTAATTCTTTTGTCCATAACATTTCTATTAATAATTAATAAAGCAGAACAATATATCTACTATTTGCGCTAATATTTGCTTGTGCGATATTTCGTATCAATAAATTTATTTTTCACATCAAACACTGTGCAACTCTGTGTTTACTTTCTATCGGAATAAGGCAAAGCAACTTTAAAAGAAAAATTCACGACTTAACAAGTAGTGAATTTTCGCTTGAAATTTTACCCCTCTACTCCCCTTGCCTACAAACAAAAGATTCAGAGAGAAAATTCAGGAAAAAACTTCAGCGTGTAAATGGGCTTTATGCCTAAAAAAAGAGAATTTAGCAATCGGAACTTGCGGCGACTTGTTACAATTTAACGATTTTTTCTACTATTTAAAAAGGTGTGAGCTCTTCAAACAATGATAAGAAGAAATATTGAAAAAAATTTTTGTGTATTTTTGGTAAAGGAATAATTCTAAATCTGGAAATGGGCAAGAGCCGTTTAAACAGTTTAAAGCCTTAAACGATACTCTATATGGTATATATAAATCATCTTTATTTATTTTTCAATAACAACAAATTAACCCTCCGTTGAGTGAGAAGGTCCGTAGGGACCTACTAACATATTCAATTTGAAATTACTCCTATTCCGGCCACTACGACCCCACCATAAAGTTACTCTGTATTCCAAGAAAATTTTGTTGCGCATCTTTTAAAAAAATCGGATCATTATTTTAGGTGTTATTGAGGTTTTTCGCACACTAGTACGCGGACGTGTGACAAGGTCCGTAGAGACCTTGTACTGAATTTTCATGGAATAACTCATAAATGCATGTTCTTTGGGCGGAATTATATTTTTTTTTATTATTTGAACACATAACTGATTTTTATTTTCAATGCTGGCTAATTTTATGTTGCCTTTCATGGAAATCAATAATCGAATTCTTTGAATTTACCCTAAATGACTTTGCGTTCAGGTATACGTGCCAAACCAATGCTTTCAATTTACTTCATCCCTAAATGCTTATGCGTTCAGGTATACGTGCCAAAGAGTATATTTTTATTTTTTGTATTTAGTATTTAGTTATAAAGAATAAAAACACAAAAATCCTTTAAATAAATTTTTTTTTAATCAAATTAGCACTATTTTCTATATAGGTCCCTACGGACCTTGTCACACGATGGTGAAGATCAGAAGTGTCACTCACCGGAGGGTTAATAATGTTAAATTTACAGATGCTATTAAAACGCAACAACAATTCGCAACTGTTTCCGTCTTCAAAAAGGTCGGCTAGCGAAACAAAATTCGATAGCAAGCCAAAAAATACAAATATGAAGAAAATGAAAAATTAATAATAAAGGCCTGTACGCAGAAGCCTGTACAGCTCCACTAAAGCAAAAACTTCATAAAAAAAGGTCTCGTACATTGTCAGTACCGTAATTACATTTTAGGTATGCAGTTCTGCTCGCTTCTGCTGGTACGGTAGTGTTCAACAATGAAAATGTTATGTTAAATGTTTACAGCAGTAAATAGCTTTCAGCAGCTATTTACGATTGTAAAACAAGTAATAAGGCTCTAGTCGGGAGAGCCCGACTAGAAGATACCCTAAACCCAGTTGCAATAAATACATTAAATTTATGTAAGACTTTGGCATACTGACTTAGCTTCAATCGATAAAATTCGATATCTCCGGTGTTTCTTAACCGATTTGGACGAAATTTTCAGAAAAGTTCTATCGTTACCCATTACGTCAACCCGCATTTTTACATTTTCCAAAATCGATATAAATTTTTTTGTTATTGATTCCATGTCTATATCGGAAACCAGAATAGTTATCGATAATTTGAAGCAAACTTATTCTGCTCATGGTATAGGAGAACTTACATACAAAATCTGAAGTCTCTAGCTCTTGTAGTCTCTGAGATCCACGCGTTCATACAGACGAAGAACAGACAGACAGACAGTAAGAAGAATTTGCTTTGAGTCTTTTAAGTGGTTTCGGTTATGTTAATCATAATATTTGGTAATCTCAGCTCTGCCCATCAAATATGGGTTCTTTAAAATGCTTTTTGGTTTTGCGGCCTGCTTTTAAACAACCGCCAGCAGCAAAGCATTAGTTCTACTCAAACACAAAAGTAGCGCGCTTTGGTCGTGAATCATTTTTATACCCTTAACCCATAAAATGGGTAAATAAGGGTATAATGGTTTTGTGCAAAAGAATGTAACAGGCAGAAGGAAGCATCTCCGATCCCATAAAGTATATATATTATTGATCAGCATCAACAGCCGAGACGATATATCCATGTCTGTCTGTCCGTCTGTCTGTCCGTCTGTCCGTCTGTATGAACGCGTGGATCTCAGAGACTACAAGAGCTAGAGACTTCAGATTTTGGATATAAGTTCTCCTATACCATAAGCAGAACAAGTTTGCTTCAAATTATCGATAACTACTCTGGTTTCCGATATACACAAAATATAGATAACAAAAAATATCGAATTTGGAAAATCTAAAAATTAGGGTTGACGTAATGGGTAATGATAGAACTTTTCTGAAAATTTCGTCCAAATCGGTTAAGAAACACCGGAGATATTGCATTTTATCGCTTGAAGCTAAGTCAGTATACCAAAGTCTTACATAAATTTAATTTATTTATTGCAACTGGGTTCAGGGTATCTTCTAGTCCGGCTCTCCCGACTAGAGCCTTCTTACCTGTTTTGATTTCAAGTGTACAAATCACAGCTGCATTTCCGATTTATTAAGAGGAAGTTATTAGCCTACCGCCACAATATGTGCTTTTTTCAGCACTTGTTGTTACGGTCGTGAACTCATGTATACTGTACGGGAGCTGTAAGGCTTTAAAACTAAAATTTGAATAAAAAACAAGTAAGAAGGCTCTAGTCGGGAGAGCCCGACTGCTCATGGTATAGGAGAACTTATATACAAAATCAGAAGTCTCTAGCTCTTTTAGTCTCTGAGATCCACGCGTTCAGACGGACAGACGGACAGACAGACGGACATGGCTAAATCGTCTCGGCTGTTGATGCTGATCAAGAATATATACACTTTGTGGGGTCGGAGATGCTTCCTTCTGCCTGTTACATACATTTGCACAAAACCATTATACCCTTATATACCCATTTTATGGGTTAAGGGTATAAAAACTACTACATTACTAAAGCGTATATTTAGTTTATTTTGTAATCAATTATTTATTATGAAGGGAGAAGCCCCAATCTCGGACACTGTACAGAAGTCGGAATCATTATTCGTTATTATTAATGTAAACTCATTACCATCCCATAAGCGATTTTTAAATTATAAGCTGCGTTTTATACAGGCTGCACAATTACTGCATTACAATATTTTAAAAGGCTACGCTTGGGTAATGGAGACCCGAATGAAATTTCGACTCGTCATTTCTTTCTGCATTACGAAATTCAGTAAATTCATGCACCGTGCCTACAAAGCGGCCATTGTGTTAAGAAAGTAATGGAGCTCGTAATCGGTTTTTGAATGCAAACTGGAGAGAAGTATTCCATTCGTAATCGATCCAATAATGAGCATTTGCACCACTGGGTAGTCGCAGAATGCAGTCGACTTAGACGGTCGCTTTTAAGTCGCCGAGCTGTTCAAAGTAAACGTGCATGCCGGCTGGCATGCTATATTTTTGATTGCTTTAAATTTTAGGCGATTCATCACATTGAAGGCATACATGCGAGTCGTTTTCGAGTCGCGCTTTCATCGCACAAGCGATTTGTCGTTTTTAATCATCAAAATGACTCAAACTAGACTCGTAATGGGGTTTGTGATCAAAACAATCTTCCTTCCAATTGCTTGCTGGATAGGTACAGGGTTTCTGGGTTGGCAATGCATTTAGTTACAATAGAGAATAATGGCATGCCAATAGTTAAAATTAAGCTATAATAAAAAGTGTGAGTTTGTGTGCATACACAAAAGAAGCAAAGCAGAAATGCACTAGACGAATGATGAATGTTGTATACCCTAATAAAATATAAGTGCTTTTGTGGATATGTAGGTTTATAATTTATTTGCAATAATTGCATATTTTGATTATTTTGATTAGCAAAGGTTGGCGTCAGCACACAATTGAGAAATAACTAAAACCAGTTTAATAACATATCATCTTCCAACATTATAAAAGTATCCAACATTTATCATTCGAATAGTGCAGTTCTGTTTTGCTTCTTATGTGAATACACACACACACACACACCTATAGACTAACATAGCGGACTTCTTTAATAAGAGAATGAACTGACGAATGATGAACCCAAATTCAAAACGTAAACCTTAGTTCAATAAAATATAGCAATAATAACGGTACAAACACACCAACAAACAGGTGTTAACACATCGCGTGTTAGTTCCAACACTCATTGATTTTTTTTCTTACATAAATTAACTTATAGATACAAGTATAATTATCACTTAAAGTAAAAACTTATTATTAATGTATGTACAATTTTTTATAAAATTTATCATTTTAAACCATATTATCTATTGGTTGCTACCCAATGTCGCATGTTTTGAGCACTCCAGATACCCCTGTATAGGTTTCTCGAAACTTGAAATCCTTCTACGTCTTTTAAAAGGTATCTGCAGTTTCGTAATCCTTTTTCAATAACATATGCTCTTTCTTTAAAGGAATCAATTTTCTAGCTGCCCCAACTGTGCTGTCGAAATTTTTACTATTACTTAAACTCCTTTTTCGAAAACTTTGGTTTTCCGTTTCTTTTTGTTAAAATTTAATTAATTTTTCGATAGTGCTTGTAACTGTTTTTTTCTGCTATTTTTCTCAATTCATTTAAATTTATAGTATTATCTGTGTTCAGTGTGTCTTCTAAATTTTCTCGCAAATCATCGATGACTTTGCCCTATTGCTCTACGCCAAAGAGTAGTTTACTTGGGGTCTGCTTGGCACTCCGATGTAATGTGTTGTTAAATGAATCTTCGACTTGTTCTATAACTGCATCCCAATGTTTCCCATTTTCCGCTCCTGTGAGCTTTGCTATCATTGGACCCAAATTTTTGTTTATTCGCTCTACCTGTCCGTTGGCCAGTGGACACCCTGTTCTAATTATACTCGATAGCGAAGGTAAAGAGTATATTGGATTTGTGCAATGTCCGTAATGGTGTCTGTCCGTCTGTCCGTCCGTATGGTTATCCTTCAAGCTAGAGACTTGAATTAAAGTGTCAAGATGGGGGTTCTACGATAACTGGGGGGCTGGCAAATCGATAAATTCGAATACTCAAAACCGATAAGTCCACATATTTTGCACATCCTTACAGCTAGAACTACCAAATTTGGTGAGAAGACAGATACTAGCAACCCCCAAGAGAATCGCATCAACAATTTTAAAGCCACACCCACCCATTCCGCCTCCAGCCCCTCCGCATTTTACAGTCAACAAAGCCTATATCTTCCACAGTATTTGAGCTATAGCCACCAAATTTAATGCCAAGATAGGTGTTGATGACCCCCCAAAAACTGCATCAAAACTTTTGATGCCACGTCCACCCATACTGCCCCCAAACCCCCCCTGCCACACTTGTTACAATTTTTAAGCTAAAGTCAGCAAATTTGGTATGAAGATAGCATTTGACATTTTAAAAAGTTCTGCACCAAAAATTTGGATGCCACGCCCACCCATTCCGCCCCCAGCCCTCCTGCATTTTGAAATCAGAAAAGCCCATATCCTACAGTTTTTGAGCTATAGCCAACAAATTTGGTGCCAAGATAGGTGATGATGCAAACTGCATCAAAAGTTTGGATGCCACGCCCGCCAATACCGCCTTAGCCACCCCCATCTGCCCCAACGCTTCGTCAAAAACGGGAATGCGTGTATCTTCCAGAGTTGTGAAGCTAGAGCCACAAAATTTGGTAGGAATATAGCTCGAAACCATCCCAAACATCTGCATCAAAGTTTTGGACCCATTTCGCCCCCCTTTCCCACCTTTTAGAAACTTTTAGCTAGAGCCACCAAATTTGGTATGAAGATAGCAATTGACATTCCACATAGATCTGCATCAAAAGTTTGGATGCCACGCCCACCCATACCGCCCCTAGCACCCTTCTCCACACTTGTTACAATTGTCGAGCTAAAGTCAGAAAATTTGGTATGAAGATAGCAATTGACATTTCGTAAAGATCTGCATCAAAAATTTGGATGCCACACCCACCCATACCACCCCAGCCCCCCTTTCCCCACATTTTACAAACTTCAAGCTAGAGCCACCAAATTTGGTATGAAGATAGCAATTGACATTCCACATAGATCTGCATCAAAAGTTTGGATGCCACGCCCACCCATACCGCCCCTAGCACCCTTCTCCACACTTGTTACAATTGTCGAGCTAAAGTCAGCAAATTTGGTATGAAGATAGCATTTGACATTTTAAAAAGTTCTGCATCAAAAATTTGGATGCCACGCCCACCCATTCCGCCCCCAGCCCTCCAGCATTTTGAAATCAGAAAAGCCCATATCCTACAGTTTTTGAGCTATAGCCAACAAATTTGGTGCCAAGATAGGTGATGATGAAACCCCAAAAACTGCATCAAAAGTTTGGATGCCACGCCCGCCAATACCGCCTCAGCCACCCCCATCTGCCCCAACGCTTCGTCAAAAACGGGAATGCGTGTATCTTCCAGAGTTGTGAAGCTAGAGCCACCAAATTTGGTAGGAATATAGCTCGAAACCATCCCAAACATCTGCATCAAAGTTTTGGACTTTTTCGCCCCCTATTCCCACCTTTTTCAAACTTTGAGCTAGAGTCACCAAATTTGGTTTGAAGATAGCAATTGACATTCCATAAAGATCTGCAGCACGAATTAGGATGCCTCACCCACACAAACTAACCCCAGCCCCCTTTTCCCACTTTTACAAACTCTAAGCTAGAGTCACCAAATTTGGTATGAAGATAGCAATTGACAATCAACAAAGATCTGGATAAAAAAAATTGGATTCCGTACCCACCCATAACGCCCCCAGCCACCCTTTACAAATTTTAAGCTAGAGTCACCAAATTTGCAACGAAGACAGCTGGTGGAATCCCCATCTGTATCGGAGAATCTTTAAGGCAGCGTGCACCCCTGCCACATCCGCATCTTTTTGCAATCAGTCCTCTTCTTACCGGTTTTAATACTGGTAACGAGTAACCCGCAGTCGGTTGTGTCCGACTGCAACGTTTCCACTTGTTATACCCTTAACCCATAAAATGGGTAAATAAGGGTATAATGGTTTTGTGCAAAAGTATGTAACAGGCAGAAGGAAGCATCTCCGACCCCATAAAGTGTATATATTCTTGATCAGCATCAACAGCCGAGACGATATAGCCATGTCCGTCTGTCCGTCTGTCTGTCTGTCTGTCTGTCCGTCTGTATGAACGCGTGGATCTCAAAGACTAAAAAAGCTAGAGACTTCTGATTTTGTATATAAGTTCTCCTATACCATGAGCAGAACAAGTTTGCTTCAAACTATCGATAACTATTCTGGTTTCCGATACACACATAATATCGATAACAAAAAATATCGAATTTGGAAAATGTAAAAATGAGGATTGAAGTAATGGGTAACGATAGAACTTTTCTGAAAATATCGTCCAAATCGGTTAAGAAACTCCGGAGATATCGAATTTTATCGCTTGAAGCTAAGTCAGTATACCAAAGTATTACATAAATTTAATTTATTTATTGCAACTGGGCTCTTACTTGTTTTTATATGTTTTATGTTGGAATTTGACATAAACTGTTCGTAATTTTTGGATGTGAAACAACTGGCCTTCTCTTACACTATGCATTTGGGCCGGTTGTACGCCCTAAAATAATCTTTCAATGCTTTGATCACCTCTTTTGTGATTGTTGACCTTGTTGCATATAATCAAACAAACTTGGTGAAACCGTCAACAATTAAAAATATATGTTTATTTGCCCTTCCTGCAGCTAATGGTTTATAATGGTTTATATGTATTAATTCGAACGGTTAACTTCCTTTAGGAATGCTGTGTAAAGCTCCTTCACCTTTGCCACCCTATATGATTTAAACACTTTTCTTTTAAGTTTACAATCCAGTAACTTTTGGATATACTATCCATCATTTTGTCCTTGCCTAGGTGCCCAGCTCATTGTGATATTCGTATAACTCATGGTTTTCCATGTCTTTCGGTACGTAAAAAAGTAATCTGTTGTCATCTGTTTTTCTATAAACAACACCGTTTCTCATTTCGAATTATTCGTGTTAGTTTTTCTCAAACAATATTTTATTATTTTGAATCTTAATGTCTTTTCCTTGGCAAATGATTAAATTATCCTCAAAGCTGTTTGTGTCTTTGATTAAAATATTTGTACACCTACTTAAAGCGTCGACATGCTGCATCTTGTTTCCTGATCTGTGCACTAGCTCATAGTCATAATTTTGTAATTCTAAAGCCCATCTAGCTATTCTTTGATTTAATTTTATTTTGCTCAATGTAAGAGTTAGCAAGTTTGCAATTTGTAATAATTTTGAATCTTTTTCCTTGCAAATAAATAAAATTATTGCAAAAGTCTCTAGCTCGAAACTGTGGTATTTTGATTCTGTCTCTGTTGTTCGTTTTGAGAAATAAAAGATTGGATGTGAGTTTGCATGTTTTTTTTTTTTGTCCTGTTTGCATCAACACAGCACCAAAAACCAAGTGAACTTGCATCGCAATGCATTTCAATTTCGTCCTTGTAATTATAAATAGCTAACATTTGATTTATTTTTCTTTAAGAGAAAGAAAACAGTCATATTCTTTTCCGTTAAACTCGAATTGCATTTCTTTCTTTAAAAGGTCTAATAATGGCTTGGCTTGTATTGAAAAATCTTTAATGAACCGCCTAAAGTATTAACATAAGCCCAAAATCTTTAAACTGCTATTGTCCTATCTGGAATCGGAAAATCTTTTACTACTTCTATACCTTTGTCGTCTGCTCTTATACCTTGGTCTGTTATGAGAAATCATAAATATTTAATGCTTGACTGTAAAAATTCACATTTGTCTAAACGTTATACCAGCTTATTTTGAACTTATCTTGTAAATACGTCGTTCAATACCATCAAATGCTCTTTCATGTCTTTGCTCGCTACCCTAATGTAATCCACATACACAATAACCTTATCCTGTCTTATCAAATCTGCATAAATTTTATTTACGAATCTTTGGAACACCGCTGATGCATTTTTAATGCCCATTAGCATTCTTAACAAGTAAGAAGGCTCTAGTCGGGAGAGCCCGACTAGAAGATACCCTGAACCCAGTTGCAATAAATAAATTAAATTTATGTAAGACTGATATACCGTATGCTGTCGTCGAATGCAGACGTGTTTTCTCATCGTGGTCCGGTTAATTAATTCCCAAACGCAAAAGTGCAGTGATATAGAAGCTTATAAAATATATATTTTATGCGAAAAGACGCTAAGTGCAATGTATCCGCACAAATTGCTATTTAAAAATCTGCAATTCAAACAAAACAATTGACTTTTAACAAATTAAAACATATAAAACAAAAGGCACTAACAAATTCTTCACCTCGCTTAAGACAATGAGTCAACGCGAGAATTGTGGCCAGCGACAACGCGAGCCAGACGAGCGTCGTCGGCTGAGCAACGCTTACTTTTCCGTAGTTTCAGAGCAGCCCGAGCGGTCAATTACCCCCAACCCGCAAATCGAACTCTCTTACACAGCGCGTGCCAGAGAACGTTCTTGCTCACCGTCTCCGTCCCTGTTATCTATCGAGTCAACGCAATCCGACCGCGCGCGGTCGGCAACACCCAACCCGACCAATAAAGTATTGCACACAGCACGCGACCGAAAGTTTTCGTGCTCCCCGTCTCTTTTAGCAACGCCTGCAAGTGCTGCGCCGTCTCTAGGTACCGCAACAGCGACTACAACCACAACTGCACCGATACCTACTTCCCGTTCAACAAGCACAACGACTGCTGCGCCGTCAGCAAATCAAACTGCAAACAGCAAAAATGTTAAGCCGGCTACGCAGACTGGTATGGATCGTTACATTTATATCAAAAGAAAGCTAAGTCCACAAAATTCTACGAATAAACCAAAAATGACCCGCAGCAATTTAAATATACCCTCGAATGATACTACATACAATAGCAATAGATTTCACATCTTGGCAGAAAACACAGATGATCTGCCTTCTGAAGCCGTTTGGGTTGTCATGAAAAAGCCAAAGCCACCCCCAATATATATAAGCGAGAAAAGCACCAGTTAACAAAGTTATCGAGCTCATAGGCAAAGATAGTTTCTACATAGTTCCTCTCGTACAGGGTAAAATTCAAGAAATTAAAGTCCAGACAAAGTCGGAAGATAATTACAGAGTTCTTATAAAGCATCTAAACGAAAAAAAAAAAAAAAAAAATGAATTATTATACGTATCAATTAAAAAGCTGCAAGGGCCTGCAGGTCGTAATAAAAGGCATAGAACCTGATGTAATACCAGAAGAAATAAAACAGGCGCTGCAGGAGAAAGGATTTCGAACAAAAGCCATCATAAACATCTTAAACATGAACAGGATGCGGCAACCACTTTTTAAAATAGAACTTGAACCAGAAACGAAGATGTTAAAAAAAAAACGAGGTGCACTCAATATACAAAGTTCAGCTTTTACTTCACCGAAGAATCACAGTAGAAGAACCGCACAAACGAAACGGTCCGGAACAATGTATGAGTACGGCCATACAAAAGCCTACTGTACACTGCGCTCGGTATGCGTATACTGTGGGGAACTGCATAGCTCCGCAAGTTGCCCAGTAAGCAAAGAAGACTCTAGCAAAAAATTCTGCAACAACTGCGAAGGCAAGCATACAGCCAACTACAGAGGCTGCCAAGTCTACAAGGAACTTAAAAATCGTATCCATCAGCGCTGTACCACTGTACGCTCACAACACGCACCGACTACCTTCACTCCATCGAAACACAACCCAGACGTCTTCTTTTCATCTGCAGCCAGATCCTCACTTGGCCTCGCGTTCTCAACCAATAACGCAACTTATGCAAGCGCCCTAAGATCTGGACTGGCTCTTCCTGCCTCTAACACACCGTACTTACAACCAAAACAAGTGAGCACAAACGCTGCACAGGAGCAGCAACAAAGTAACCTTGAAGCACTCGTATGTACCCTGAAGCAGAGCATGAACGAATTTATGTCATTCATGAAAACAACTATGCAGGAACTAATGCGTAATCAAAATCTCTTGATACAAATGCTTGTATCACAACAGTCAAAATAATCAATGGCTGAGATACGAATATCTACGTGGAACGCTAATGGCGTCTCACAGCATATACTTGAATTAGCTCAATTCCTTCTCGATAAGCACATCGACGTAATGCTACTTTCCGAAACACACCTTACAAACAAATATAACTTTAACATAAGTGGATACTTATTCTATGGTACAAATCATCCCGATGGTAAAGCACACGGTGGAACTGGTATTTTGATCAGAAGCCGCCTCAAGCACCACTACTATAAAGAGTTTGCTTTCTACATGCCACATCTCTAAAAATATATTTGGACAGTGGGAACCAACTTACTCTTGCCGCTTTATACTGCCTTCCGCGTTATACCATATCTGAAGACCAATTTATGGAATTTTTTAACTCACTAGGAGAATGCTTTATAGCAGCAGGAGACTACAATGCCAACACACACACCAATAGCCTCCATTGGCTCATCAATGCTCGCTCTTCCATTAGTTTGGACTACAAGGTCCTGCTTTACAACCCAGTCAAAAATATTGAGAACCATTACCGGGGCACCGTGGTATGTTCGAAACGAAAACATTCATAAAGACTTAAACATCTCAACAGTCAAGGAGGAAATAGCGGAACAAAAAGTAAAATATCTTAGTAAGCTCTCATCGCACACAAATCATCTCGCGAGAGGTCTCACAAGGCTGCGCAGCCGTTCCCGTCTTCGTCGTAACGACTTACCAACCCAGCGATGATTTTTAGGGACGCGCACTCAGAATACAGTCAAAAAATAAAATGAACTGTTAGCTAAGATTTATTAATAAGATTTGTATACTTATTGTTAGTTTTCTAATTCACTAGAAAAGATTCAATAAATAAGACCAGCAATTTAAAAAAAAAAAAAAAAAAAAAAGGAAGACTTTGGTATACAGACTTAGCTTTAATTGATTAAATTCAATATCTCCGGTGTTTCTTAACCGATTCGGACGAAATTTTCAGAAAAGTTCTATTGTTACCCATTACTTCAAACCTCATTTTTAGATTATTTTTACATTTTCCTAATTTGATATATATTGTTATCGATATCGTGTGTATATCGCAAACCCGAATAGCTATCGGTAATTTGAAGAAAACGTGTTCTGCTCATGGCATAGGAGAACTTATATACAAAATGTGAAGGCTCTAGCTCTTGTAGTCTCTGAGATCCACGCGTTCATACAGACGGACAGACGGACATGGGTATATCGTCTCGGCTGTTGATGCTGATCAAGAATAAATATACTCTATGGGGTCGGATATGTTTCCTTCTGTCTGTTACATACTTTTGCACAAAACCATTATACCCTTTTTTACCCATTTTATGGGCTTAGGGTATAAAATTTTTTTATTATTTCTTTCCACAAAATTATCAAAAACTTGGATATTTTCAGTTTTGTTCTTAAATAGTCGACCATTATCAGTTGTGTCTGTAAACATTAGGTCTCGTTTGTTAATATTTGATTATTAAAACTTATATTTTCCACTATTTCATCAATAACACTTTTCTTTCGTAACTATTGCTTTACATTTTTATTGTGGCTTTGTTCAATAACAGTCTTGCTTCCTAACAATTGATCACTAACAGTTTTACTCTGAAACCTTTGCTGGCTATGTTCAAAACCAGACGTACTTCTTAACAATGGATTGCAATTATCTTTACTTTTAACATTTGATTTTGATAAGCTGCACTAAACATTGGCTTTGTAGAAGCTTTGGTGTTTACAGCTGCTTTACTGCATATTATCATAATTAATTGTGTTCTTTGCACATTCAAAACTAGCTATTATTTGGTCGTTTGAATCGTTTGGAACTTTGGCTTTAATTCCTTAACATTATCAACTTTAATTAGCTCAACCATTTTAGGGGTATCCAGATTTATACTCAATTTACATGCAGACATAAAATCTCTACCCAGTACTACATGGCACATGGATTCATTTGCAACCACAATCCATTCAAAATAAGCATTCTTTTTTAATGTTACACATAGTTTTTCCAAAAACATTAAGTCGTCTTTGATTAAGTCCAAAATAACAAAATTTAGCAAAATTTCAATCGGCATACACGATTATTTGATAAATGAATTTGCGCTGCCCGAATCTATGGTGCATTCTGTAACGGTGGGTAAGTTAGAATTTTCTTGAAATAAATTTTAAAATAGCTTAGATAATCTTCGTTGCTTTGACCTGCGCTTTTCTTCTTAAAGAATTGCGCAACAAAGTGCCCCATTTCACCACAAGCGAAACACGAACCGGGTGCTCTTTTAGGCTATCGGCATTCCTTAGAGAAATGACCTCTCGAAATGCAATTGCGGCATCGTAAATCTTTGGTTTTCTTGGCTGCTGTCGACGCCTCCGTGTTCCTCAGCGTTGATGATGGTTCCGGCAAAGAAACATCGCTTAACGCTAGCATCCTATACTATGGATTCGTAAAACGTTGAATACGCGCTTGATCGCGCAAAAACGTCGAAGCTATTTTCTAGATGATTTGTTTTATTAGCTCATCAGTGTCGATATTGATGTCCTGGGCTAGGGTCATCTTTTGTTCAAAGTACTGTAAAGAAGTGATCTAAAGCTGGGGTAGAAGCTCAGTCCAAGTACAGAGTCATTTTACAATAAAATTTATAAAATACCGAGACTCAGAGAGTGTTTTGGCAACCCCTACGCACATCGAGAAAACGCTCGAGATGTGAGAAAAGGAGATGGTAGGATGCTCACAAGGCCCATTAATAACGCGCAGAGAAAACCCTTGCGTTATGCTGACCCTTGTGGTGCCCGAGCAATGCCAGATAACCACAGAACACGTTCTGGGGTCGTAAGCACGCCTTCACCCACCCAATAGAAATAATGCCACTAAAAGAGTTGCAAGACACGTGCAAGATTTACCAAAACGCACTGAGAAACCCTCGAAATGCGCTTTGGGAATTTTTGCTGTGCCTGAGCAATGCCGAACACGTGTTTTGAGCTGAAAGACACGCCGCTACTGTGAAGGGGTGGGGGGGGGGGGGGGGGGGGGGAAACACTCTTGTGAAACGCACTTGAATATAAGTCACTTGGTTTTCTTCACTAGTTGTACGTTTAATGTTTCTCTAACTTTATTTATTTTCCTAGCCACACCGCAACAATAAAACTTGCATCCCGCCCATTCAGAAACCAGCAGATTTAAGGCCAGCTTACCCCGATTTTATGCCTTTTGCTTTTGCTGTTGCTGTTCGTTGAAATGACGTTGTACGTTTAATGTTTCTCTAACTTTATTTATTTTCCTAGCCACACCGCAACAATAAAACTTGCATCCCGCCCATTCAGAAACCAGCAGATTTAAGGCCAGCTTACCCCGATTTTATGCCTTTTGCTTTTGCTGTTGCTGTTCGTTGCTTGCTGCCGCTGCTGTGTGCCGGTGTTTAATTGTCGCGTGGTATGGGTTTTCTCCGCACTGATACCCCAGCCGTGCGTTGCTGTCGCGACCTCTGCCCTTAAGCCTGGGCTGAGGCGCGTGCCATCCTCGGCTGCAGAGACCTCTGCCGTAGCTTGGCGCGTGCCATCCTCGGCTGCAGAGGCATCTGTCGCTCTCGCTAGGGTATATGTTGTTCTCGCTCCGATGCTTGCGCCGCTGCCTGCTGTCACGCGTGATCCCTTTCTGTCAATGCGCGAACTTCGATTTTCTGCATGCGCAGTCTCTCTTGGGTGCGAGAGCGCACACGATCTCGTTATGATCCACTGATGCCCACTGCTATCAGTGATACCCACTGCTACCAGTGATGCGCGTTACTGGCTTATGAGCTTATACTTTTTTTTGGGGCCCAGTTTCTCCTTCCTTAAGGCCTCTACGCAGATGCTAGTTCATCGCCCGTACCTTAGAAACTTCCTATAAAAAAAACAGTCTAGTACAGCGCCCGTACCGTATTACGAAACACTGGTATGCAGCTCTGTTAGTCACAAGCAGTTGCTTAGTGTTGAACAATGAAAATGTTATATAAAAGTTGTGCTGTTGCTACTGATGGAATCAATGTTCAGCAATTGTTTACGGGCCTTAAAAGTGAAACAAGATGTCGGAAACAGAAGTAGGTTTGAAAATTTTAATAGCGAATCGGAGCAAATTGCTTTAACAAAGGCAATGGAACGTCAGCCAGTCTTGAGGGACATTACAAGCGAGCTGCATTTTAATAATGTAATCGTTAAATGCGCGTGGGAGGAAATTGGCGCCGAGTTGGGAAAAGATGATAAGCAATTGAACAAATTAGCCAACAACGTAATTTATAACATATATATATACTTGTGTATTTTTTTGGTGAATATGTCCCAACTGAGAATGTAAGTCATTTTATATATATCGTATTCCAATTCCATATTGGTTTGTATATAGGTGTATATAAGCACTACGCTCAATATAATTGTTAGTTATAAACTTTTATATAAAGTACAAAAGGAATTTATATTCAATTCGTTGATTCGATATTCAATACTTCGATTTCACTATCTTATTAACGGATAATGCCTTAAGTACATATTTTTTTTACTTATACACTTTCGTATTTGCTACCCTATTTTGATTAAAATTCTTATAAACACTACATCAACGAGCATTTTTGTTCGAGTGCTGTAGGAACTATGAAAAATATCTTTTTTGAAAAGAGTTTGCGAGATTGGAAAACATTTTTATGGAAGCACAAATCGACCGGCGATTCAAAATGGGAAGAATTTTGACAAGTGTGTTTGTGTAAGTGTGTGTGTGGAATTTGGAATTTCACCACGAATGTTTAAAGGAATTAAGTACTAAGTTAAATATCCGGTTCCACAAAGGAAGCTGGAAATAAACCAGTTTTATGAGTGCGCGCATGTGTGCCTTTATACCATCCATTCTTTTGTTTGCGCTGCACATAGATAATACCTCCGGGCCGTAATTCCAACTCAATCTCACTATTCGACGGATAAGGCACAATACAACGAAATCGACTCTCTCGTGTGCATTAACATTAAAAATTTAAGTATTTTTATTTCAGAACGATGGATTCGAATATTAGTACGATGGATTCGAATATTAGTGAGGCTGAGTGGTCGAGCAATGACGTGATGGAGACGTTGCTGTCAGATGTAGATTTGGATGCGTCCACTAGCTCTGCGAGCCAACAACCACAGTATTCCTAAGTAAGTAATAGAACAAAGCAACTACTTCAGCATACTAATACTACCATCTATTTTTACAGAAACCAAATAATGCAAGAAAGCGCAAACGAGATGATGGAGCTGATGAAGATCAAATTTTACGCGACATAATGGTGTCGCATCAAAGTTAAGTTAAGGAAATTGCAGCGCAAACTCCGTTGGAGCCGCACTTTGTATATTGGCGTTCCATTCTGCATAAATTGGCCAGCGAAAATGCTGTTGTTAAGGTGACCCAGCTTTTGTGGCAAAAACAACAAGCATTTAAATTCGAATAAAAAATAATGAAAAAGTTACACATTGGTTTTTTTAACACGCTTATATTAGCTTCACTTGTATGTATGTATGTTTGTAAGTAACTCTCCTTTGGACTAAAAGCAAGTGGCTTATTACTGTCAGTATATACCACTACCTCAAGTTCATTCGTTGGCCGAGCGGTCTAAGGCGCGGGTCTACGTTCCCGGACTCACCGATCGTGGGTTCTAATCCCGTCCACGGCCGAAAAAAAATTTTTTTTTTTAAATCTGCACCATGTTCATGTTCACTAGAACTTACAATTTTTTTTTTTTCAATAATTAATAGAACTAAAAATTAAAAAATAAATATAGTTAAAAAAAACTAAAAAACACGCTTATATAATACATCGAACTAAAAAGTGAAAAATAAATATAGTTTAAAAAAAACTAAAAAACACGCTTTTAGAGCATATCAAACTAAAAAGTTAAAAATAATTTTTCAAATAAGCTTAAAACAATAATAAATGATAAATAGTATTATTGTAAAAAAAGAGTGGGGCGCTTTGTCCATACTTCTCGTACATCGAGCGCCCAACTCTTTTTTTTACAATAATTAGCTGCGGAAAGCTAATGAGCTAAAACGAAGCTTTTTTGGCGCGTGCATTGTGTTTGCTGCACGAAATAATTGTGAAGCTATTATTCCGTTTTTAAGAACAGCTGATTATGGAATCCACAATTGTTCCACTATCGGAACTATCGATGAACTTTTCTGAAGGTTGCTGGGAATTTAAAAACGGAAAGCATACACGAAAATTTCTGACAACTGTTTTTTATACCCTTAACCCATAAAACGGGTAAATAAGGGTATAATGGTTTTGTGCAAAAGTATGCAACAGGCAGAAGGAAGCATCTCCGACCCTATAAAGTATATATATTCTTGATCAGCATCAACAGCCGAGACGATATAGCCATGTCCGTCTGTCTGTCCGTCTGTCCGTCTGTATGAACGCGTGGATCTCAGAGACTACAAGAGCTAGAGACTTCTGATTTTGTATTTAAGTTCTCCTATACCATGAGCAGAACAAGTTTGCTTCAAATTATCGATAACTATTCTGGTTTCCGATATACACATAATATCGATAACAATAAAATTTTGAAAAATTTGGAAAATCTAAAAATGAGGGTTGAAGAAATGGATAATGATAGAACTTTTCTGAAAATTTCGTCCAAATCGGTTGAGAAACACCGGAGATATTGAACTTAATCGATGGAAGCTAAGCCAGTATACCAAAGTCTTATATAAATTAAATATATTTATTGCAACTGGGTTCAGGGTATCTTCTAGTCGGGCTCTCCCGACTAGAGCCGTCTTACATGTTTTATATAGAGTTGCAGCTAAAAATAACGTTTCGCAGCTGCTGGGAATGGGCCTTTAACAAGTAGAAAATTTTTGCTTGAAATTTTACCCCTCTACTACCCTTGCCAACAAACAAAAGATTCAGAGAGAAAATTCACGAAAAAACTTCAGCGTGTAAATTGGCACTTATTTGCTTTGCGTATTCTTTCTGTCTTCCACGTGTGGAATACGCATTTGCGGCAATATCACTTTCAACTACGTTCAAGTTCGTTGTGTTGCCATACTCTAGTGGACTTCTTCTTATTAAAAAATTGTGCAGCAGCAGCATGCGAACACAACTTGCGCTCTGGTAGGGGAGCATAATAGCTTCCGTTGCACCGCAATCCATCTAGCCGTCAGTATCCCGAACGCGTTTTCAATGCAGCGCTAAGCTCTACTCAAACGATAGTTGAAAATGCGTTCTTCTCGAGACAAATTCCGGGACCCGAACGGCTTCATGAGATGCTCATGCAACGGGAATGCGTCATCTCCAACGAGGAAATCTGGAGTGAGCAGACCATTTACCACGCTGTCGTTCGGAAGTTCGAACGTGTCCTCCAACAGCGCTTTTCCAAACATTGAATGCGGAAATGCATTCATATCGCCTTCGCTTCCATAAGCGCCAACATCAATATAAGTAAACGCATATGATGCGTCGCATATGCCGAGAAGCACAAGTGAAAAAAATCCCTACAAAACAAAATAGAAATAGCAAAAGGCAGCACTACTTGCATATGCATACCTTATAATTATAAAAGGCGCTGCCACTGGAGGTGCACGAAGTGCAACAAGCTTGCCGTCTATGGCTCCAATGCAGTTTGGAAGGCTCTACTTTTCTTCAAACTCCTTCGCAAACAGTAGCATGTTTTCATTTTTCCACTTAGGAATCTCGCCAGATAAGGCCTGCACAATTGCATTGCAAACCAAATCAATGGTTGTTCCTATGTGCTGCTTACTGACACGGTAGGTAGATCCAATGTGCCGTTGCAGATCACCTGCAGCGAAATATCTGTACGGAAAATAAGTTTTAATAATGCAAACAATACATATTGCAATTTACTTACTCCAAGACAATTGCAAACTTGGGTTTAGTTGGTATCGAATCTGGCCGTGTGAGCCGATTCGGTACGAAGTACTGCTCCAATAATCCAAACAAATCAGGAAAATTGCTGGACGACATATGAAAATGTTTATAAAATATAGCCGGCTTCTTGCATAAATTTTCAAACTAAAATTTGGTTGCAAAATCAATATACTTACATTTTATACACATAATTAAAAATACTTACATCTCTTGCCAATCGGCCATGCTCAGCCCTGCCCATCAAATATGGATTTACCCAAGTGCGTCTCTTCCGCTTTGCTTTTGCAGCGTCCCTTTTTTTTTAATAACGCCAACAGCAAGGTGCTGCTTGATATGGCGAGTAGCTTAAGCTGTAAATAATCCATTATTTAAATTAGATTATTTTTCACAATTGTAAACAAACAATCAAACACAGTTGCACTTGCGATTAATTTACAGAAAGTTATCAACCAACCGCCACAATATGTGAATTTTTTAACACTGCTCGTTAAGGTCGCGTACTAAACTCAGTGTATACTATTTATATAATTAGTAATACCTTCGTGGGAACAGTTGCTAATGTAAAAAATAAGAAAATCTGTTTTTGGGGGAGCTAGTTTGCTCCTTCACACTCTCTCCTTACTTCGGGGTGAGGAAAGTTATTGTGACCTGTCGCGATCGGTAGATACTGTACCGAAAGGTATGGGGTCCCAAACGTTTTAGGTTCCGGATACCCAGTCGAGTGCCCGGGTCATGGAGGTAGCCTTGTATTTAATTTATGACCCTTGTCGATAATTGTCGGAATTCGCTTCCGACTCGCCATCTTTTCGGTGCTGTTGTCCACTCTTCGTTGGTGTCCGTCGGTTCTTACGACGCCTCTACAGTCATCGTGCACTCCACCAGTACCTCGTCGACGGTCTGATGCTCCTCCAACACCCGCATCAACCGTTCGGTGACCGGCCCCTCGAATGGCTACTGGCCTCTACGCTTGATTAATCATCGTGCTCTGCGGATGCTCCAAAGGGTGGGTTGGGTGCCACCGAGGTTACGTCCGACCAATTTCTGGAATGCAACACGTTTCACACGTCCACTCACCATGACCCATATGCTGGTGGTGGGCTAGTTGGGTATGGCGACGGGTACCCTATATCGCTGAAGCGCATTACTAAGCGGTATGCCTCCGAAATCTGTCTACGGTCTCCGTCGGTGTGGCGGCCGTCGGGCGTCCTGGCGAGTTTTGGGTCGCCTCGCTCTCCGATCCTTCCTCCGTGATGCCAGACGAGCGTGGTACCGCGCTGCGGTCGTCTTCCTCGATGCGACGATTCAATTCTGCACATCCCAGTTAAGGGAGCCCTTGCTCCGCCAGTCCGGAAGCGTCCATCGGGTGCCACCTCTTACCCCGAGCTGAAGGATATTATATCCTCCTCCTGGCGTGTGCTCTCCACCCAACCATGCACGCCTGCATACGTATCGCCGTGGGTACCGGCTCAGGGTGCCACTCCACCATATCGACTCGGCGAAACTGCCCCTCCTGTGACGACTGCCCCAGGGACGCCCCATCCATACGACTTGTGCCAGCAGGGGCCGTGCGTCCAGATCTCTCTCCGATGCCTCGATGCTTGGCTCCGTTGTCTTCGTGCTAAATTAAAGAGTAAGGATATGTTGTATGTTTTCTTCACTACCTATTCTACCCCATGACTTAGCCCTGCGGTGTGGTGGATTACAATTCTTGATCTTATTAACTTACTTCTGGTTTTTGCGCGGGTTTTTTTATCATTGCGTGGCATTATACTGGCTCACCGATAAAAGGGGTCCCAGTAACTTTGCTCTTGCCGTCTAGTTGTCTCTGGTGTCGTTATTGCTAGTGTCGTTGTTACTAGTGTCGTTGTCATCTGCGTTGAATTCCTTGGGTTCGTCCAGCCGCTGGAAACTAGTTTGGATGGTACTTTCCAAGCGTTGAAAGTACCGCGGGGGTAGGAAGAAGTCTAAAAACTCCTTCTTTAGTGAATCCCAAGGCTTATCATGCATCCAATAGGTCCGGAAACATCCTTCAGCGCGGCCAGTGAAAAGACTGAACATTGGTCGCGGCAGCTGGTCATCACTCACCCGGTACGATGCGACTCGCTCCTCCAGTTTCTCAATGAAACTGAGCGGGTCCGAGATACCGTCAAATACGATGCCCCAGTTGAGCAGCTTATCCGCCAGCATTGAGCACGATATTTCTTCCCGGCCTGCTCTTTTGCTTGTGACACTGGTACCAGCAAATTCGAGGGGCTCCTGTGTCAAAATCAGCAGCGCTGGCACTGGCCCCTTAAGCTGGTGTCTATCTTCCTTATACTCTCAGCTTTCTGGACCCGGGGACCTGGCTGGCGAGCGGGAATCCCGAGGGCTTGCTGTACCTCCGTAGCTTGCTTTCAGCTGCCAACGGAGTACGCGCTGGCTTCAACGGCTGTGGCTCGTCGGCTCAGTCGAGGGTACCAAAAGAATGAACCGAGTGCTACGTTGCTCCAGTCCTTATCTGATTATAATTAAATTCGCGTACTATTTTACCAGTACAGGAAAACCGGGGTGAAGTAGGAAAGGAGGGATTGGGAGGGAAGCTCTTAAAATTGTGTGGGTTTTTATGGGCGGCTGAAAAAAAAAACTTCTATACTCAAGGTAGACTATGGCAAAGGCTGTTGATGCAAAGGCACAAGATGCTGAAGTGCATACGCCCACCCTACCATGATCCTGACAATAGCCAACTTAATGTATCGATTCAACATCCCTAAAAGCGCTTACGGCAGCTAGCGCATCTCGTTCAGGCTAGATATGGTTCAAATAAAACAAAGATAATTTAAAAAGACATAATTATATTCTTAGCACAAATAATAAACGACCTAACATGACGCTAACAAAAATAATAAGTAGAGCAAAATAGCAAGTGCTTAGAGCAGCTAAAATAAATAGTAATAAATTATGAGATTAATTGGTAAACATATAACATAACATAACATAAACATTAAATAAATATGATCAAGCATATGGATTACTTTACTGTACTCAAAATTAATTATTTTAAAATGATATGCGTTACGTTACTTGACTATTAACTCTTAGTTACAAATATTAGTGCAAATGAAAACAAAGACAAATTGGTACGTTAACTTGTTAGCACAAGTGTGTTTGCCTATGCTGCAAAACAAATGTGTTCGCACGCAAAGTCAAAATGATCGGAGTTCAAGGCTAGGTAAGAGCAGATTTTGTAAAAGTTGGGTTAATGCACGCAAAAGAGAAGCTTCCGCGGGCATATTTTGTAAGGGAATGAATAGAAAACAAGTGGAAACGAAGCAGTCGGACGCAACCGACTGCGGCACACTCGGTTCCAGTATAAAAACCGGTAAAAAAACAGACAGATTGCAAAGAGATACGGATGTGACAGGGGTGTACGCAGCCTTAAAAATTCTCCGATGCAGATGGGGATGCCACCAGCTATCTTGCTTCCAAATATGGTGACTCTAGCTCAAAGTTTTTAAAAGCTGCGGAAAGGGGGCAGGGGGCAAATTGGGTGGGCGTGAAATCCAAAGTGTTGCTGAAGATCTTTATGGAATGTCAATTGATATCTTCATACAAATTTTGGTGATTCTAGCTCGAAAATTGTAAAAAGTGTGGAAAGGGGGGCTGGGGGCGGTATGGGTGGGCGTGGCATCCACATTTATGATGCAGATCTTTGTGAAATGTCGATTGCTATCTTCATACCAAATTTGGTGACTCTAGCTCGAAAATTGTAAAAAGTGTGGAAAGGGGGGCTGGGGGCGGTATGGGTGGGCGTGGCATCAAAATTTGGGATGCCGATCTATGTGGAATGTCAATTGCTATCTTCAAACAAAATTTGGTGACTGTTGCTCGAAATTTGTAAAAAGTAGCGAAAGGGGGGCTGGGGGCGGTATGGTGGGCGTGGCTGGGGTCGTTGCCAGCTAACTTCCCTTCAAATTTGGTGGCTCTAGCTCCTCTACTCTGGAAGACACACGCATTCCCGTTTTTGACGAAGGGTTGGGGCGGATGGGGGGGCTAGGGCAGTATTGGTGGGTGTGGCATCCAAACTTTTGATGCAGTTTTTGGGGGGCCATCATCACCTATCTTGGCACCAAATTTGGTGGCTGTAGCTCCAAAACTGTGGGAGATATAGGCTTTTCTGATTCAAGAATGCGGTGGGGCTGGGGCGGAATGGGTGGGCGTGGCTCCAAAAAACTCAAAACTTTGATACAGTTTTTTGGGGGTCGTTGCCAGCTACCTTCCTGCCAAATTTGGTGGCTCTAGCTCCACAACTCTGGAAGATACACGCATTCCCGTTTTTGACGAAGCGTTGAGGCGGATGGGGGCGGCTAGGGCAGTAATGGTGGGCGTGGCATCCAAACTTTTGATGCAGTTTTTTTGGGGTCATCATCTTCTATCTTGGCACCAAATTTGGTAGCTATAGCTCAAAAGTGTGGGAGATATAGGCTTTTTCAACTTTAAAATACGGTGGGCCTTGGGCGTTATGGGTCGGCGTGGCTGCAACATTTTTGATGCAGTTTTTTGGAGGTTGCTATAGCTATCATCTTACCAAATTTGGTAGTTCTAGCTGTAAATATGTGCGAAATGTGTGGTTTTATCGGTTTTGAGTTATCAAATTTATCAATTTGCCAGCACCCCAGTCATCGTAGAACCCCAATTTTGACACTTTAATTTACTATCCCATAGATAAAGAGCATTGGATAGTTTCAAGTCTCTAGCTTGAAGGGTGTGGAAAAAAGTTGCGTTCATACAGACGGATAGACTGACAGCCGGACAGACGGACAGGCACCATGACGGACATTGCACAAACCCAATATACTCTTTACCTTCGGTATCGAGTGTAAAGAGCAATCACTTACAGCGGCATTATCCCACGCAGAAAGATCTTTCGTTGTGTGTGTGTGTCGTTTTTTTGTCGCTGAAGCTAGGGAAAAAGGTTATATATGAGTGGAGAGGGGGGGAATCTCGAGCTTTAGGCTTTCTTAGCACAATCTTTTTTATTTGTTTACATTTTCGCACATAACTTTAACTTGATTTAAAATGACTTTGCATATAATAAATCGCAATCGATTTAAATCTACTTTAACTTTGTGTTACTTTTTCTACCCTTAACCCATAAAATGGGTAAATAAGGGTATAATGGTTTTGTGCAAAAGTATGTAACAGGCAGAAGGATGCATCTCCGACCCCATAAAGTATATATATTCTTGATCAGCATCAACAGCCAAGACGATATAGCCATGTCCGTCTGTCCGTCTGTATGAACGCGTGGATCTCAGAGACTACAAGAGCTAGAGACTTCAGATTTTGGATATAAGTTCTCCTATACCATGAGCAGAAAAAGTTTACTTCAAATTATCGATAACTATTCTGGTTTCCGATATACACATAGAATCGATAACAACAAAATATCAAATTTGGAAAATCTAAAAATGAGGGTTGAAGTAATGGGTAACGATAGAACTTTTCTGAAAATTTCGTCCGAATCGGTTGAGAAACACAGATATCGAATTTCATCGATTGAAGCTAAGTCAGTATACCAAAGTCTTACATAAATTTAATTTATTTAGTGCAACTGGGTTAAGGGTATCTGCTAGTCGGGCTCTCCCGACTATAGCCTTCTTACTTGTTTTTTAATAACGCCAACAGCAAGGTGCTGCTTGATATGGCGAGTAGCTTAAGCTGTAAATAATCCATTATTTAAATTTGATTATTTTTCGCAATTGTAAACAAACAATCAAACACAGTTGCACTTGCGATTAATTTAGAGAAAGTTATCAACCAACCGCCACAATATGTGAATTTTTTAACACTGCTCGTTAAGGTCCGTAAAACTCATGTATACGGTATGGGCGCTGTACGGGGCTCATGCGTACAGGCCCTCAAGTGTAAATACGTACTGGGACCAACACTGTACGTGCTTTTCACAGCAGACATCCCAATAAGCAGCCGATTGACAACATCTACCTTTGCTGATGATACAGCTATTCTCAGCCGCTCCAGATGCCCAATCCAAGCAACAGCGCAACTAGCCCTTCATCTGGTCAACGTGGAAAAATGGTTATCAGATTGGCGAATTAAGGTAAACGAACAAAAATGTAAGCAAGTAACTTTCACCCTTAACAGGCAAGATTGTCCACCGCTCACGTTAAACAACACCACACTTCCAAAAACAAACGATGTAACGTATCTGGGCGTACACTTAGACCGAAGACTAACATGGCGGCGACACATTGAAGCTAAAAGAACACATCTCAAACTGAAAGCCAATAGCCTCCACTGGCTCATCAATGCTCGCTCTTCCATTAGTTTGGACTACAAGGTCCTGCTTTACAACTCTGTTCTAAAACCAATCTGGACCTATGGTTCCCAGTTATGGGGGAACGCTAGCAACAGCAGCATTGACATTGTCCAGAGAGCCCAGTCAAAAATATTGAGAACCATTACCGGGGCACCGTGGTATGTTCGAAACGAAAACATTCATAAAGACTTAAACATCTCAACAGTCAAGGAGGAAATAGAGGAACAAAAAGTAAAATATCTTATCAAGCTCTCATCGCACACAAATCATCTCGCGAGAGGTCTCACAAGGCTGCGCAGCCGATCCCGTCTTCGTCGTAACGACTTACCAACCCAGCGATGATTTTTAGGGACGCGCACTCAGAATACAGTCAAAAACAAAAATGAACTGTTAGCTAAGATTTATTTATAAGATTTGTATACTTATTGCTAGTTTTCTAATTCACTAGAAAAGATTCAATAAATAAGACCAGCAATTTAAAAAAAAAAAAAAAAAAGTGTAAATACGCTAGTTTATGCTAAATTTATATAATTAGTAATACCTTCGTGGGAACAGTTGCTAATGTAAAAAATAAGAAAATCTGTTTTTGGGGGAGCTAGTTTGCTCCTTCACACTCTCTCCTTACTTCGGGGTGAGGAAAGTTATTGTGACCTGTCGCGATCGGTAGATACTGTACCGAAAGGTATGGGGTCCCAATCGTTTTAGGTTCCGGATACCCAGTCGAGTGCCCGGGTCATGGAGGTAGCCTTGTATTTAATTTATGACCCTTGTCGATAATTGTCGGAATTCGCTTCCGACTCGCCATCTTTTCGGTGCTGTTGTCCACTCTTCGTTGGTGTCCGTCGGTTCTTACGACGCCTCTACAGCCATCGTGCACTCCACCAGTACCTCGCCGACGGTCTGATGCTCCTCCAACACCCGCATCAACCGTTCGGCGACCGGCCCCTCGAATGGCTACTGGCCTCTACGCTTGATTAATCATCGTGCTCTGTGGATGCTCCAAAGGGTGGGTTGGGTGCCACCGAGGTTACGTCCGACCAATTTCTGGAATGCAACACGTTTCACACGTCCACTCACCATGACCCATATGCTGGTGGTGGGCTAGTTGGGTATGGCGACGGGTACCCTATTTCGCTGAAGCGCATTACTAAGCGGTATGCCTCCGAAATCTGTCTACGGTCTCCGTCGGTGTGGCGGCCGTCGGGCGTCCTGGCGAGTTTTGGGTCGCCTCGCTCTCCGATCCTTCCTCCGTGATGCCAGACGAGCGTGGTACCGCGCTGCGGTCGTCTTCCTCGATGCGACGATTCAATTCTGCACATCCCAGTTAAGGGAGCCCTTGCTCCGCCAGTCTGGAAGCGTCCATCGGGTGCCACCTCTTACCCCGAGCTGAAGGATATTATATCCTCCTCCTGGCGTGTGCTCTCCACCCAACCATGCACGCCTGCATACGTATCGCCGTGGGTACCGGCTCAGGGTGCCACTCCGCCATATCGACTCACCTTTGACTGGATTAGTTCAACGCATCGTTTAAAACCAATTTAATACATAATAAAGTTGTGTTTGATATTCATCCAAATTTATAATTTAAAATATTATGTACCCCAACTTAATTAATAAATAAAAAAAAAGCATGATGAAAATAAAAAAAAATAATTTTTATTTTATTCAAGTATATACTATGTAGTATTAATATTTTCATTTTCTGATACCTCAAACTGAGAGTTTTCTAATATTGTAATTAGCTTAAATAAATTTTAAGTGCAAAGTCAATACCTGAAATATAATGGATATTTAGTTGTCTGGTATTGGATTTAAAGCAATTGTGAAGAAAATCGATGGTTATACCCTTCACAGGGTATATTGACTTTGTCATGAATCTGTAACGCCTTAAAGGAATGATGGGAGACCCCATAAACTATATATCAAAATGATCAGGACGAGCTCAGGAATTGATTTCCGTCTGTCCGTCCGTCTGTCCGTCTGTCCGTCTGTCTGTTTCAACATGATTTATGGCCAAACTGCTGAACCGATCTTGATGGAACTTTCACAGATTGCTTAGATCATGTCGCGTTTGTTCACTATGAAATTTCATCCCGATCGGAGCATTCTACGATATAGCCACCATATAAATTTACCATATCAACACGATTTCTGGCCAAACTGCTGAACCGATCTTGATGAAACTTTCACATATTGCTAAGATCATGTCGGGTTTGTTCACTATGAAATTTCATCCCGATCGGAGCATTCTACGATAAAGCCATCATATAAATTTACCATATCAACACGATTTCCGGCCAAACTGGTAAACCGATCTTGATGAAACTTTCACAGATTGCTTAGATCATGTCGGGTTTGTTCACTATGAAATTTCATCCCGCTCGGAGCGTGCTACGACATAGCCACCATACAAATTTACCATATCGTACTATCAATTGTTGTCTCTGTCGTGCACTTTTAAGTACCTACATGTCAAATTGTTGTTGTTGTCGCACACGAACAAGTAAATGACGCTCAAGAGTAAAAATATTAGCGAAAAATTACCAACAACTGCAAATAAACATAAATAAGAGGGGGGAGCATTGATTTGGCTGTGTGTAGGGTATCATATTCGCCACTATGTTTTTTTTAATGAGTTTGGCGAAATGATTTTTCCCGAATATCATGAACCGCTTGTGGAATATCGTGAATTTTTCTTCGGATATGAAAACTGTCAACTAGTAAATTTCAAATATGGCGATAATCTTTCTGCGTGCATCTTGTCATCTGATCTATCTACAGAGGGAGTTGATACATGTGGTTGCTTTCACTACAGTATGCGTCTGACAAGACTAGAACGTTTAATTACAAAATCTAGAAACTTAAACAAAAGAATGAACAAAAAACGTTTAAGTCAATAAGGAATCAAATGTTTAAATGCTAGATATAAAAATAAATATGTAATATCTTATATATGTAGATGAATTTATGAATTTAATTGAAAATAAAAATAATAATAAAAAATAAACTCTAAAACTAAAACCAAAAATGCCTCTTTTATTGATTTTGAGGTCAGTGCAGGATATAAGATTTTTCTAGCAGCCTATATGATTGGATGATAGTATTCAACTTAAGGATAGAGGAGACCAATCAATTAGTATTCTCATCTGCTTTTCATAGACGCTCGTCCCCTCTATCCTTTTCCCCCTCTAACACCTTCACATCCTAACACCCTCTCCTCAACTCCATAACCACATGATGTTTGATATGGTGCTTTGACAAAAAAAAAAAAAAAAAACAATTGGGGTGTTGAACAGCATGTTTCATCGTTTCACGTTTCAAAATTGAAACGTCCCACAACAACAACATACATAGAAAATTTCTTGAAACGTTGAAACTAGAGATGGGCACGGGCTTAAAAAAAGACAGACATCAGATAATAATATTCAAAAGGGGCAATAAGCTGATACATTTTATTTTTTTCAAATTTAGTATCTAATATGTTTTTTTAACAAGCTTAAATAAAAAATTTACATATTTTTATACAAAAACATTAGTTTGTCAAGGTTTTGGCTTTTCAATCTTGTTCTCTTTTCATTTAAAATTTGCCCTGATGCAGAAAAAAGCCGTTCGCTTGTAGCTGAACTTACAGGACAACTTAGTATGGTTCTTGCTCAAATTTGTAGGCATTTTAGTTCCTTGACATGCTTCCTAAACGTAAGAACGCACTTCTCGCTTACAGGTGTTTTTAAATAAATGTCTATTTCTTTGTCAACAACACTCAGCTCAACTTTTCTCTTCTTGCGAAAACTGGAGTCGAGGAATTCTGAATATTCGTGTTCACTGCGAGCGGGCGCATTCAAATTTTCTGGTGCTGATATGTCATTTTCATTATAAATTTGGGTGAGCATTGATCGCACCGTGAACTCAATGTTTTCTCGTTTCTCAACGGGCAAAAAAAGCATCTCCCTGAATGGGGGATTGAGAAATGGACCAACCAAGTGAGCAGTGTGGGTACAAATCGGACCATTAACGATTTCAAGCTTTGCTCCTTGAACTCTAGCATTACTGCCAAGTCAATTTGACTCGCACTGCACATTTGTATCAATTTTTCATACCACAACGGGTATATACTCATTGTAGGCTCTTTGTCGGAGCTCAACTTTTCTGAACACTCTTTAACAACTTTGAGGAATAATAAAAGGGAGTCCAAAAGCGTAAAATTTAGTTCGACAATGCGGTGTAGCTCATTTTTTTCTACTAACAAGCTTTTGACTTCGTGTTGAACACTATTAATACTTTCAAGCATGGTGTATGTTGAGTTCCATCTGGTTCTAATGTCTTGTTTCAATGTTTTAGTCAGCTTGCTGTGAAGTCCTGAGTGCTTGAAGTATTTCACAAGCTTCTTCGAGCAATCTATCATACTTTTAATGTCCGGAAGGGGGTTTTTTTCATCATCCATAACCAGCTTAAGGTTGTGACAAGCACAAGAAAGTCTTTTAAACTGTTTAAATGCGGAGACAACATTTGCTCCATTGTCAGTTACAAAAATAGAGGAGTCTATTTTATCGAGTACATTAAACTCTGCTAGTATGCTTTTAACTTGGCAAATTATATTTTCACCTGTCTTTCGCTCTTCTTAGAACTCCCTTACTCCCAATATAGCAAATTTCAGTTCGAAGTTCACATCAATGTAGTGGGCGGTCAGGGATATGAAACTTCTTGTCGTGTACTCCTCAGTCCACATGTCCGTAGTGAATGACAAGTGCTGCTCAGCAATCTCCAATGCATTTTTTTGCTTCAGCTTGTCATATTCCTCCTGCATGATCATTGAACTGATTTTCTTCCGGGAGACAACGACGTCGGTGAACCTGTGTTTGCCAAAATCAGCACCAAGATCAATCAGAGCTTGACCATAATCCTGGAAACCTCTTCCTAAAAAAGAATTTAAAAATTTATTATAAGTCAAAGTAAGCAAAAACTCTACTAAAACTTGAGCTAAACTTACCTTCAGTTACATTAAATGGATGTATGTCCTTAGCCACTAGGGCAAGCTGCTTACGAGCCAGTTTCTCCAAAATATTTTGTGGAACTTGTTTCCTGGCAAAATCATAAATTTGTGGCTGGCGGCCAGACTCTTGCACAGCCTGCAGTAAACATTTGTGGCGACTTAGTGTCCCTGTGCCATTTTTGCTTTGAAACACCAGCACTGTTTTGCATTCCATGCAGCAAACATAATCAACCAATTTGTTCTCATATATAATCAACTGGAACTTTTTCCACACATCGCTTTTACTGTCTGATTTTACCACAAATTCAACTTTTTTGTCCCTGCTGTTCACAGCTTCTTGAATTTTCACTTTAAACATTTAGGCAAATTAAATGTTGGCGTTTTGTAGACTCGGTTGAATGTGAGTGAGCACGATTACTCACAATGATAGATAGAATATCAACAGTTGCGATGATTTACGCATGTGCGTTTGTTAATCTATAAGAAGTTCAGTGTTGCGTTGTACTTTTAGGTAAGGATGGGCACACTGTTGACAAATATATGGGGTGTTCAACAGCTCGTTTCATCGTTTCACGTTTCAAAGTTGAAACGTCTCGCAACAACAACATACATAGAAAATTTCTTGAAACGTTGAAACACCCCAGCCTATGTATACAAAAAGTGTTTCAAGTTTGAACAAAGTAAAGATGGGAAGAGCACGATATTTATTCGATATTTGCTATCGATGCTCAGTACTTTTTAGTATATTTGGTGTATTTTTGTGCAAAATAGTATGAACACATATGATAAATGGCCGCCAAATGTTAAAAGCATGTAATTGAGCAACTAATTCAAACAACGAGCTCTTCTCACACTCAATATCCTCTATTTATCTAATAACTTGCTTTGCTAAAGCATCGCATAGCATATCTTTAGCACTTTTAAATGGCATTTTTTACAAATAAAGTATAGCCGCAGTAAACAGCAACAGTGACAAAAATTGAAGAATAAGAAATGTAAACAAACAACAGCTGACTGCACAAACATGAAACGCATTGACACCCAAAATGCCGTTCACGAGTTAATCGTTTCAACTTTGAAACACGAAACGATGAAACGGAGCTGTTGAACACCCCAATAGCTCGCTTATCGTTTAACCCTCATACTGTATTTTGGGCAAATTTTGCCCAAACGCGTTTTTAGCTGTACGTATCTGACGTATATTTAGCGATATCGGCATGAAACTTCTTGACAATTATTTATTTTGGTATATTTAGCAGTGTTGTGAAAATTAATATTGTGGCTCCATTCCGGACTCTCCCACGGAGAAAGTGACAAATCTTGTATTATGGGCAGTTTTTGCCCAATCTAATTTTCCGGTGTTTCCGTAAGCAACGTATAGACCAATGTTCGTCAATTCTCATACTATCATACAAATAAACTGATTGACATACCCAGAATTTTTTTTAGTGCAGACTCGTCTGCAAAAAAAAACAAAAAAAAAAAAAACAACATAATACCTACAAATTTTGTTGCCCAACAACAAAAGTATCTGAGTTCCGTTACATTCTTGGTTGCGATTAGACGAAAAAAAAAAAAAAAAAACGAAAAATTGTTTGTGTATATAACATTGCTTATGGGTAGAGCAGTTCATGTATACATAAACTGCTCGCCTTACATAACAGTAATTTTCGTGAACGAGTGAAAACAAATGAGGCAACTGCGCAAATGTTCATAAGGCGTTGATGATTACCGATTTAGACTGTGTGTTTTGTTTTTCAAAGTCAAAATAAATAGTTTTGTTTTACCCTAAGTTTGCTCAGGAAAATAAAAAACAATGCCCAAAAGGGTATGTATAAAAATATATTTATACATTTCCATAAAGTGCCAATATAAATAAATTTCAATTAGTCGGCGGCGCTTACTCGATGCCAAATAGAAGAGCTGCTGAGCGAATCAGACGGTGAGGCTGAAGGGCGTATCCCTGACCATGAAAGCTCTCTTGAAGATTTCGAAATCTCATCAGATGAACGATCAGTGACATGTGTTTCCATTTCCGAGGGAGAAAGTATTTACTCCGATGAACAACAATTTTCTGTTCCAGAGCAAGACCCACCTTCTGGTTTTATTTCTAAGGACAAAAAAACAATGTGGTACGAAAAATGTGGCAGCTCATTGGTTGGTAGGAAAAGGAAAGAAAACATAATTACTACTGCTCCAGGACCAACTCAATATGCCATTGCACGTGTTAGTGATATCAAATCTACATTTGAGTTGTTTATGACAAAGGAGATGCAAATTATTATTATAAAGATGACAAACATTGAAGGTATTCACCATATTTTCGAAAACTTTGCACATTACAAACTTATTTATACATTACTAAATAGGTATAAATGTGTTTGGAGAAGCTTGGGAGGAAATAAAACATGCTTCATTGAATGCATATTTTGGATTGCTGATATTAGCTGGCGTGTATCGCTCTTGTGGTGAAGCAATGGAATGTTTATGGGACGATCTGAAAGGAAGAACCATATTCAAAGCAACAATGTCGCTGCGTAGATTCCAAAATATAAGCAGAGCTCTTCGATTTGACGATAAATCAGATAGAGTGGATCGGCGAGCTCGTGATAAGCTGGCACCTTTAAGAGTTTTGTGGGACAAATGGGCTCATAATTTGAAGATTATGTATAATCCAAACGAATGCGTGACAGTTAATGAGCAGCTAGTGGCATATCGTGGAAAATGTCCATTTAGGCAATATATTCCTTCGAAACCAGCGAAATATGGAATTACAATTTGGACACTGTGCGACTCTAACACCAACTATGCCTGGTCTATGCAAGTGTATATCGGACGAAATCGTAATTGCGCTCCTGAAAAGAACCAAGGCATGCGAGCTGTACTAGAACTTGCAGAAGGACTCAAAGGCCGGAATATAACATGCGATAACTTTTTCACCTCATACAATCTTGCTGTTGAACTGCTGAAAAAGAAAACAAGTGGAAACGTTGCAGTCGGACGCAACCGACTGCGGTATACTCGATACCAGTATTAAAAATTTTGATGCCCATCCATGTGGAATGTCAATTGCTATCTTCATACCAAATTTGGTGACTCTAGCTCGAAGTTTGTATAAATTGGGGAAAGGGGGGCTGGGGGCGGTATGGGTGGAATTGCATCCAAATTTTTGATGCAGATCTTTGTGGAATGTCAATTGCTATCTTCATAACAAATTTGGTGACTCTAGCTCAAAGTTTGTAAAAATGGTGAAAGGGGGGCTGGGGGCGGTATGGTTGGGCGTGGCATTCAAATTTTTGGTGCAGATCTATGTGGGATGTCAATTGCTATCTTCACACCAAATTTGGTGACTCTAGCTCGAAGTTTGTATAAAGTGGGGAAAGGGGGCTGGGGGCGGTATGGGTGGAATTGCATCCAAATTTTTGCTGCAGATCCTTGTGGAATGTCAAATGTTACCTTCATACCAAATATGGTGACTCTAGCTCAAAGTTTGTATAAGGTGGGGAAAGGGGGCGGAATGGATGGGCTAGGCTCCAAAACTTTGATGCAGATTGTTGGGGGTCGTTGCCAGCTATCTTCCTACCAAATTTGGTAGCTCTAGCTCCACTACTCTGGAAGATACACGCATTCCCGTTTTTGACGAAGCGTTGGGGCAGATGGGGGTGGCTAGGGCGGTATTGGTGGGCGTGGCATCCAAACTTTTGATGCAGTTTTTGGGGGGTCATCATCATCTATCTTGGCACCAAATTTGGTGACTCTAGCTTAAAAACTGTGGGAGATATAGGCTTTTCTGATTTCTATATGCGGGGGGCTGGGGGCGGGATGGGTGGGCGTGGCTCCAAAACTTTGATGCAGTTCTTTTGGGGTCGTTACCAGCTATCTTCCTACCAAATTTGGTGGCTCTAGCTCCACTTCTCTGGAAGATACACGCTTTCCCGTTTTTTACGAAGCGTTGGGGCATCTGGGGGCGGCTAGGGCGGTATTGGTGGGCGTGGCATCCAAACTTTTGGTGCAGTTTTTTTGGGGTCATCATCAGCTAAATTGGCACCAAATTTGGTGGCTCTATCTCAAAAACTGTGGGAGATATAGGCTTTTTTGACTTTAAAATGCGGGGGGTCTGGGGGCGGAATGGGGGGGCGTGGCTCCAAAATTTTTGATGCAGGTTTTACCTTCGGTATCGAGTATAATGACAATAGTTGGGACTGTCCGTAAAAATAAGTTATTTCTACCTCCACGTATTTTGGACATGAGAAAAAAACCTGTGTTTTACTCAGAGTTCCTTTTTGAACATAAATATAATGTAACGTTAGTAGCTTATGTTCCAAAAAAATATCGGTGCGTATATCTAATAAGCACATTGCACCAAGACGCAAGAATACTTAGACGATAACCAGTCAAAGAAACCAGAAATAATAGAGTATTATAACCATACAAGTTTCAACAAAGTAAAGATGTGAAGAGCACGATATTTTTTCGATTTTTGCTATCGGTGTTCAGTACTTTTTAGTATATTTAGTGTATTTTTGTGCAAAAAAGTATGAACACATATGATTAATGGCCTCTAGTTGAAACACCCCAGCCTATGTATACAAAAAATGTTTCAAGTTTCAACAAAGTAAAGATGGGAAGAGCACGATATTTAGTCGATATTTGCTATCGATGTTCAGTACTTTTTAGTATACTTGGTGTATTTTTGTGCAAAAAAGTATGAACACATATGATTAATGGCCGCCGCAAACAAAAGTAATATCCGAATCAACTTTGTCTTGCCGTGAAACATCTACAAAAGTTAAAAGCATGTAATTGAGCAACTTATTCAAACAACGAGCTCTTCTTACCTTCAATTTCCTCTATTTCTCTAATAGCTTGCTTTGCTAAAGCATCGCATAGCATATCTTTAGCACTTTTAAATTCCATTTTTTACATATAAAGCATAACTGCAGTAAATGGCAACAGTGACAAAAATTTAAGAATAAGAAATGTCTACAAACAACAGCATGAAACGCATTGACACCCAAAATGCCGTTCACGAGTTAATCGTTTCAAGTTTGAAACATGAAACGATGAAACGGAGCTGTTGAACACCCCAAATGTATGTACTGACTTGCTTACAGACAACGCACTTGTCACATGTGTGTATACTTGACACCAGATCCTATGATCATATAACCCACTTGAATGTTTTTATGTTGCTGCTTTTGACAAAAAACAATGAATGCTGTGGCTTAGCCTGTATTTGACTCTAATACTAAATGGTTAAATAGCCAAACTGACCCTGTGCACACTGATTTTCCCAATAATTATTATCCATGTTTATGGCTTGCTAGTTAAACAGGCACATCCTTCACCAGATCCTATGATCATATAACCCACTTAAATGTTTTTATGTTGCTGCTTTTGACAAAAAACAATGCATACTGTTGCTTACTTGCATATGTGCAAGGAAATGCATTTAAAACAGGAACACACTTGATACCAGATCCTATGATCACTGAATCTCAAGTGGGTAATAAAAGTGTAAAAAGGGATCGCTGATTCTCTAGTGGGGTAATAAATTATGATTGGAGTAATAAAGTGACAGCTACATCCTGTTTCAGAACCGGCAGTTCCCTGCTTCTGGATGCAAGCAAACAGATTGATTGAGAGATTCAAGCACAAGGACTGGCTTAATAATGATACCATCCTGGATACATTGACAGGAGATGAACCCAGCACACCAACCGGCCGAGCAAGAGGACGGCCAACTAATAACATGGAAGAGTGCTCAAATTTTACAAGAAAAAGGAAACTCGCTGATTCAACAAATGATTTAATTACGGAACATCATTCGGAAGCGCTGTCTATTTGATAAACAAAGGATGTTCTCTGCCTAGTTGTTTCATGGACCGAGATAGTCTATCTGCAGGTTATCTCAATGCTTAGCCAGCGAGTACTTTCTGCTGCTAAATATCAAAATGAGGCAAATAAAATCATATTTAATAAAAAGAACGCTAATTATTGACCTGAGTCAATTATAATATTTATTGAGCGTATTCTTACCCAAAAAATCAGCTAAAATCACTATATGTGATAAATTGAATTGAATAACTTCTTCGCTTCAGTTAAAGCGATGTCAGTGGCTTTAAATGCAATTAAATGCACTTTAAATGCGCTGCTGCGGATCGATGTCGTTTGGAAAATTAATGAAAAATTCAACAAATATACCAATAAATTGGTTTAGGGCTTACGTCGAAAAAATGAGAGCATAATTTTTCGGCTGCACCTGTGCTTCCTTCACCTTCCAAAATCGAAAGGACAGAGCCGAGCGGAGCAATGATCTATAACACCTCGGTATAACCTCGATTCCAAAATATGCATTTCTGATCAAATGACATGGCAAAAAGAATTGCCGTTGACATGAGACGGTTCTCATATAACGTATCTTTTAGTCGCTTTCGACCAATAGATGGCACTTTAACTATTCTTTTGTTATTCCAACACTCAAGCTAAATGATTTTATACCCATAGGAACCAAATAACTTAACTTAACTTAACTTAACTTAAACTAGCTTAAAATGAGAAAAAGATACACGCAATCTTGTTTTTGAAGAAGTGGTGAGGCGATGGGCATAGTTTGGGAGCGTGGGATGTCACCAGCCATCTCCCTACCAAGTTTTGTGACTCTAGCTCAAAAATATATACGAATTCTAGATATTTTATTGTTATCGATTCCATGTGTATATCGGAAACCAGAATAGTTTTCGATAATTTGAAGCAAACTTGTTCTGCTCATGGTATAGGAGAACTTAAATACAAAATCAGAAGTCTCTAGCTCTTGTAGTCTCTGAGATCCTTGCGTTCATACAGACGGACAGACAAACGGACATGGCTATATCGTCTCGGCTGTTGATGCTGATAAAGAATATATATACTTTCTGGGGTCGGAGATGCTTCCTTCTGCCTGTTACATACTTTTGCACAAAACCATTACACCTTTATTTACCCATTTTATGGGTTAAGGGTATAAAAATTTTGGCTAGGGGCGGAATGGGTGGGCGTAGCATCTTAAGTTTTGATGCAGATCTTAAGGGGTCATTACCTACTGCCTTCCTACCAATATTGATGAGTCCAATTTCATAACTTAGAAAGTTATACGCATTCCCGGGGGCTAAGGCTTTGTTTGTGAGGCGTGTGTGCTTGCCGCCGCGCCAAGCTGACTTAGCCAGTGGGAGTTGGCAGTCACATGCCGACTACTGAAGACCGACCATACGTGGTGATGAGCCACATCCTGCTCGAGGTGCCCCTGCTCTAGACGAAATATGGCGGATCTAGAGAGGACAACTCGAAAAAACCCGTAATCACCGGTGTTACCATACCGTGCCTCTGTGATGAATGGCACTACGTTAGTGTGTCTTTTAACGGTGGCTTCCGGATACCTGGCACCTCCGGTCGTATGAGTGCCCGATCCGGGGTATGAGGCTATGGACCCTATGGACCCTCCTAGGGCAGTGCCCAGCATGGGTGGCGCCACAAACAAACGAGGTAGATCGGCCAACACGACCCCAGAAGAGGTGACGACAAAGAGGGCCATGATTAAAACCGCGGCACCTAGTGCCCTGACGAAGGATTGTCCTGCAAACTTATTGCTGGCCACGGAAGCTCCAGCAGCCTCCACAGCCGCAGCTGCGGCTGGGCAAGCAACACGGGAGCAGCCACCCCAAGTCGGTATCGTGGCCTCCTACAGGGACGTTGCCAGCTCGGCGAAGATGGCAATACTTCCTGCCGACTATCCCCAAAATCTTCTCACGACGGAGCAGCTCAGCGCCATTCAATCCGCCATATTGTCGAGGGTCATGACTCTAAGACACGGCTCGGTGAAGCCGCTGTTTTCTGGCTGCACCTTCATACCAGGGTGGATGGCAATAACTTGTGGAAATGCGGATACGGTCGAGTGGCTGAGCACAGAGGTGCCCAAAATCCGGCTGTGGAAGGATGCCCACATTAAGTTAGTCCCGGAGGCGGAGGCTCCACGTGCCACCGTCTTCGTTGGCTACTTTCCGCTTCCAAATGCGGATATGAAGACGGATGAGATCTTGAAGCTCGTCGAAGGTCAGAATAGCGGCCTGCGCGTGGGAGACTGGCGTGTCTTCCCACGAGAAATGAGGCAAAACATGGCCATCATCACGCTGGACCCAGTCTCGGCCAACCGGCTGAAGCTGCTTGGGTACCAGCTTAACTTTGCGTGGGGCAGGGCTACTCTTAAGCCTAAGACCAGCATGCAGCCGAAGGAACAGGCGGTGGCTCCTGCTCTGGCAGCGGAGAAGCCCACCTGCTCCAAGGCCATATTACCGGACATGGCTACAGAAACACCACAGGGTGCCATTCACGCAACCCCTGAGCTGCCTGCGGCCGTCAGCATCCGGACATCCAGCGGAAATGGGGCTAGTGGCACCGCAGATGCCCAAGTACCAGCAGTCCCGAAGAAAATCCTGCGGCTCCGGTGGATAATCGCTTGCGATGCCAATGCGCATCACACGGTCTGGGGGAGCAATGACATCAACAAAAGAGGTGAGTACCTTCTTGAGTATATTACTAGTAACAACATAGGATTACTAAATCGAGGTAGCGAGCCCACATTTATTAATGCAATCAGAGAGGAAGTCCTCGACCTAACTCTCTGTAGTCTTAACATGTTGTCCGTTGTCTCAAACTGGCACGTTGCGAGTGAAGTCACTATGTCAGACCACCAGCACATTAGATTTGATATAGGGTGTGCCTTGCAATGTAGCCTAGTTACTAGAAATCCCAAAAACACCAACTGGGATCTTTTCTGTTTTGAACTTGAGTAATCCAGAGACTGCTCCACCCGTCCAATTATATCCATTGACGAGTTAGAGCGTGAGGCTACTGTGCTTCATACGAACATTGAATTGGCATACGAAAGCTCTTCAATAAAGCGAAGAGTGGGAAAACCACATGGGATTCCTACAAATCTGCTTTAACGCTCTATAACAAAATGCTGAGAAGGTCAAAACGGGCCACGTGGCGTCAACACTGCGGGCAGATTTCAAATCTCCCGGAAGCTGTCAGGCTACAAAAAGCCCTCTCCAAGGACCACTCAAACGGCATCTGTACGTTGAAAAAGCCAGATGGAACATACACAAACGACCCAAAGGAAACGAGCAGCCTACTCTTGGCTACTCACTTTCCTGGGTGTGTGGAGCAGCCCATCTCAGAAAGTGAGGCACCAACCTACCTATCTGGGATTGGAGAGTGCCCACACCTGCGAGTGGCTATGGTGGCAGACTGTGTTGGAAACTTGCCCTATAGACTTTTTCATCAAAATAGCGTACAATGGGCTATACAGAGTTTCAGTCCATACAAATCCCCTGGACCACATGGAATATATCCGTGTCTGTTGCAGCGGGGACTGCACCAAATTGCAATCCCCCTGGTCCGTTTATTCCGAGCTAGCCTCGTGTTTGGACACATACCAAGCAAATGGGCTAAGGTGAAAGTTGTGTTTATTCCTAAGGTAGGGAAGAAAGATTCCCGATTGCCTAAGTCCTATAGACCGATTAGTCTTAGCTTCTTCTTCCTTAAAACTATGGAGAAGATATTTGACCAGCACATCAGGGAGGTGTATCTCAGGCATCTTCCCTTACATAGGTACCAATACGCGTACCAAGCTGGCAAGTCAACTGAGACTGCCATTCATTGCCTGACAACAACCATTGAAAAGGCCATTGGCGCTCAACAAATAGCACTTTGTGCCTTTTTAAACATCTCAGGAGCTTTTGACAACACGTCATATGAGGCTATCCATGCCGCTCTTGCACATAAAAATGTCCCCACACCCATTATTAGGTGGATTCTGGAAATGCTTAAATCCAGAATCATAACTGTAGACCTTGCAGGAACCATGACCTCAATCACAGCCACAAGGGGGTGCCCTCAAGGGGGAGTACTCTCTCCTCTCTTGTGGACTCTGGTCATCGATGAGCTACTCTATAAGCTCAACGACTTAGGGTTCGCCACTCAAGGCTACGCTGATGACCTAGTCATCTATATAGTGGGCTGGCATGAGAAAACCATCTCGGACCGCATGCAGCAAGCCCTTAACATAGCCAACAGATGGTGTCAGGACAAAGGTCTGTCCATAAACCCGTCTAAAACTGTTTTAGTTCCTTTCACCAGGTAAAGGTCTCTGTCTCTAACAAGACCATCCTTAAATGAATCCACCATTGACTTTTCGGTTGAAGCCAACTACTTAGGAGTTACACTCGACTCCAAGCTCAACTGGAATGTACACCTTGAAAAGACCATAAATAAAGCCACTCGAGCATACTTCGCTTGTAACAGGCTTTTCGGTAGAACATGGGGCTTAAGTCCCAAAATGATCTACTGGTCTTTTAACACTGTGGTAAAACCAATCTTAACCTAAGCATCTATTGCTTGGTGGACGAAATCTACCCAGAAGACAACTGCGGCTGCACTTACCAAATTACAACGACTGGTCTGCATAGGCATCACTGGAGCCATCCGAACATTCCCCACTGCAGCACTTGGAGTCATAACTGGCATACCCCCTTTACCCATCACCCTGAAAAAGGAGGCCTGCCTGGGGGCACTTCGCCTTCAAAATATGACCAACATAAAAAGCGGTGATCTTACCGGGCATCTTCGGGTTCTTGAACCCCTAATAAATGAGCCCATTCTACGCGTAACTGACAAACAGAAACCAAAACTTGTTTTCCACAGAAACTTCTCTGTAGTCTTGCACACCAGACATGATTGGAAAACAAAATCTATATCTCTGCCCAGTGGATCACAAACGTGGTACACCGACGGGTCGAAACTGGAAAACGGCAACACCGGGGCTGGTATTTTTGGACCAAGGTTCAACAAGTCCATAGCCATTGGAAAGTCTCCAACCATTTTCCAAGCAGAGATATACGCCATAGAAATCTGTGCTCGTGACTGCCTTCGCAGGAAAATGCAAGGTGCACGGATTTACATCTTTTCTGACAGTCAGGCGGCGCTCATAGCGCTGAGATCCTTCACGATCTCCTCCGGATTTATAGAGAACTGTTTCCAACAGCTGAACGCCCTTGCCTCCAAAAACATCTTAACGGTGGGCTGGGTGCCAGGGCATGAAGGCCATATAGGAAACGAGGTAGCAGACTCCCTAGCAAAACGCGGGGCGATGACACCACTAATCGGCCCTGAACCGTTCTGTGGACTTTCGCAAGGAAACAAAAGAGAACTGGTCAGGAAATGGGAGGAAAAGGAGATAAGTCGCCACTGGACCGACAGTGCAGGGCTGAGACAAGCCAAACAATTTCTTGTCCCCCAGATGACGCGATCAAAACGCATCATCAACTTAAAAAAGAACGAAATTTGCACTTTAACAGGCTACCTAACGGGTCATTGCAACCTAAGGTATCACCTTAAGAAATTAAAACTTTCGGAAATCGACACATGCAGATTCTGTGAGCTGGAGCCTGAAACATCAGAGCATGTTCTATGGGAATGCCCCTCGCTAAGCAAACGTCGACTTCTACAACTAGGAGGTGAACTTATCCCCCCCTACAGGATATGGGAACATATAGACCCTACCAAAGTGCTCTCTTTCATTAGAAGCCTCGGTATAGAGGCTATACCCTAAATCCTACAGGCCGGCACAAAAGATCTAACATCTGGTCGCAGTGCAACAAGGCCCTAGTAATAATAATAATAATAATATACGCATTCCCGTATTAAACGAATCGCGGGGCGGCTGGAGTGGGTGATTAAGAACTGAATGTGTACGCATATTTTTACTGTTCTGTGTCCGTTACGTGAAGGGTTTGGGTTGAATCTTAGACGCATTGCTAGAAATCATCAGATTTTCGCTGCTTGCATTACTGCTACTGCGAATTGTTTATTTAAAAATTAACAGCATGCACCAACATAAAGAAAAAATCTTTGATGGACTAGCTTCTATAGACATTTCTACTCTTCAAAGGCGGAAGGACTTAAGTGGGGGTGGTTTGCAAATTTGTGTAAAGATTTTTTTTTTTGCCCTGCAACTTGTTTTGTCATTGTTGACAGATATGGATAGTCTGATAGTGGTTGGTGATTTTAATCTGCCACATGTTGTATGGTCTGTGAATGACACATCTTCGGCGGTATTACCAGTCACTTCTGATGATTTTATCGATGGCCTACTGGAGTTAGGCCTATCGTAAGTTAACAAGTACATAACTGTAGTGGTAGAATGTTGAACTGAATATTTGTTTTGGATTCCGATTGCAGCAATTCTAGTATAATACCCCCACTAGTGCTTCCGACAGATACCTACCATCCAACCTTAGAACTATTCATTAAAATTCTTAACCCTATTTCAGTATCTAAAAATACTTTAGAAACCCGTTGCTTGCGTTAAACTAACTTTACTAAATTAAATTATTTTCTTCAACATACTAAATGGTCTCGCCTTTATTCCTGTAGTGATATAGAAACTGCCATTGCCATATTTTATGGGACCTTGAATTCGCTTTTGGATATTTGTGTTCCCCTCAATTGTTCTTCAAGTGATAATAAACCACCTTGGTTTACGAGAGAACTATCGAAATTGAAAAACGCAAAGGCAAGATCATATAATATATTTAAAAAATCGGGAACTTCATTAGATTTATCTTCATAATAAGTAGCAAAATCTAGTTTTATTTCCGTTAACACATCTTGCTACAATAATTATCTAAATCGTTGTAGACTAAACTTTTCACGTGACCCTAAACATTTTTATAAATTTGTTAACTCTAAACGTAAGTCTTCTTGCTTGCCATCCTCAGTATACCTAGATGATACAAAAGCAAGTTCTGATCAGGCAGTAGACGATCTATTTGCTGAGTATTTTCAATCAGTAGTTTCAACGAATTTACATAGTTGCAGTAATTCCTATCCTTTTCTAGTTCTATCGTCTAATTGCATATATATCCCAGTTATAACTGAGTGTACGCTTCTAAGTGACCTTAACTCTATCAAACCAGGCTATCTGCCTGGTCCTGATGGAGTGCCAGGTTGTATTCTTAGATACAGTGCGGATTCACTTTGTAAACCATTACATAAATTATTTAACTTGTCGGTTGACTCAACAGTGTTTCCTGCTATATGGAAGGAATCTTTTATCATTCCACTGCATAAAAATTCTTCTAAGTCTAACGTTAAAAATTATAGGGGCATATCCAAGCTGTCCTCCATTCCTAAAGTCTTTGAAAAAATTATATGTTCTCAACTGCAACACGGATGTAGTTCAATTATAGCGCCCTATCAACACAGTTTTTTTTTTTTTGGCGTAGATCTACTTTACTATATCTTAAATTCTCTTCGCTTGTTATCAAAGGTTTTCAGGAAAAAATGCAAACTGACGTTATTTATACCGATTTTAGTAAGGCATTTGATTCTGTTAGTCATTCTCTGTATTATCGGATCTCCATCAAAATTCGTATTGTGGCTTTCGGAGTACTTGTGTGGTCTAACACAAAAAGTAGTTTTTAAATCGTCGGTATCTAAACCTATTTTTGTTACCTCTGGTGTTCCCCAGGACAGTCACCTTGGACCTTTGCTATTTAATCTGTTTATTAACGATCTCCCAGCTGTTATAACTAACTCTTTTGTGTATTTGTTTGCTGATGATGTGAAGTTATGTTTCACCTTTAATGATGCTTCTCTGTGTAATTTACTACAGTCGGATTTGGATGCATTGTCAGCCTGGTGCCGTACTAACTTACTAAATTTAAATTGTTCTAAATGTAAAGTCATGTCTTTTTGTAGAAGTTCCCTTCACTCTGCTCACTACTTGCTTGTTGCTTCACCACTTGACCGCGTGTTTGAAATTTGTAGGCATTATTCTTCATCCTAAATTAAAGTTTGACGCTCATATTTTGTCCATGGTCAATAAGGTCATTGATGTCCTTGGCTTCATCAAGCGGTTTTCGAAAGAGTTTAATGATCCCTACACCACTAAAAACCTTTATACATCGCTAGTTCGTCCCATCCTTGAGTATGGATATTGTGTGTGGTCTCCAAAATACTCGATTCACCAGGAGAGAATTGAATCTGTGCAGAAGAAATTTCTTCTATTTGCCCTTTGGAAAATAACGCTGTTTTATAGGCCTGTCGTCGCTCATCACAATCTTGTGTTCCGTAATTTGTGATGTGCCCTTTAGGTGTTTGAAGGCTGCAACTTCCCGCAATAGAAATTCATTAATTTCTTGCTCCTCGTGTAGATTTTTGCTTTCAATAGTTGGGTTTCTGACATCATGTAATGCTTCGTCTTGTTCGGTTGTATTCTGGACAACTGCCACCGACAGTCTCTCTTCCAGCTTTCCAACCTTGTGCCGTCGTGCTGGGATGGTGACCACCAATCCCGCACACTGCAAGACTGTGCCCATGTCAGTCAGAAAATCCCAGCCCAGCACCAAATCGTCTATCACACCAGGCATAATTAGCAACGCTATTTCCAAACTGCGATGCCCGAGTCTCATTTCGACCGTTATTTGTTCTGTTGTCCTGCTGTTATGTCCGTCTGCTAACTTCACCTGTCCGCTTGCGACGCTTCTCCGGGCTACAGTGTTCAGTCTACAAGCTAGCTCTTCGCTAACAAAGCTGCTTGTAGCCCCTGTATCGACTGTAGCCTTATACTGACACTCACCGATCCATACGGTGGCAGTCAACTGCGTCCCTTCGTCCTTCAGGTGACCGACTAGCGTCTCGGGGTGGACCTTGGCGGCTCCCGCTCGCCCCTCGATGGCGGACGCCGCTGGCCGTTTCCCGACTGACAACATAGTGCTGTCCGCTGACCGATTCTGCCACAGACCCAGCAGAACTCCAGCATTGGGTTTCGGCACTCCATCGCCCAGTGTCCCTCCTGTCCACACACGCGACATGCCCTTCCTGGGTTGTTTATGTGTGTCCTGGCGGGATTTTGCTGGGTCCTAGGTGTTGGGGTTGGCCGTTCGTCCATTCCTCCAATGTGTTGGTTCTGCTCCTCCATGGCCATAAATCGTGTACGATTTGCACGATCTGATGGTGATCGCGTCCATTTTGCTGTGTATCTCGGTGTTGTTGAGGCTGTTGTTGTTGATGTTGGCTGTATTGTTGTTGGGCTGTAGCACTTTGTAACCTCAGTTTCAGCCTATCCTTTTCTTGTTCTTCGAATTCTTCTGCCAGTTGCATCAGCTGGGTCAAATTCGAGAACTGGTTTGGCCGTGCGTATCCGCGCAAGTCAGGAAGGCTGTTGGTGTAAATGGTGCGCACTTCCTTCTCTGTTGAGAGTCGTAGGGGTCTCATCAGAGTCTGCATCTCCACCATATAGACTTTAAAAGGCCCATCCATAGCTTGCCGCCGTCTGCGTACTTCGTCGTACAAGTTTTCAAAATAATCTCGAGGTAAAAAGTATTCTTGAAAACTGTCGACAAAATCCACCCATGTAGTCCAATGCCTGTTGTTAGCTATGTACCACTTAAGTGCCATTCCTTTTAGCAACTCCGGCATTGCTCTTGGAATTAAATTTAAGTTTAATCCATATGTGTCTGCCGACCATTCTACTTGCTCCAAGAATTCGAGAGGCTTCGATAGTCCATCGAATCGAAAGCTCCACTCTCGAACTTGTTTGGCTACTTTTTGATATTCACTTGCCATTGCATTGGTCTGATCATGTGTGTGGGTGTGGCTACGCTCTCCTGGCTGTTGGGTTGTACTCCAGGGTGATCGGCGAGATTCCTGTAAATCTCGCGCCCTAGCCGCCGCGCTGGTGCATGGGACGCTTATTCCCCTTCCTCGCGCATGAATTCTGGTTCTCTATTCGGCGACTGTCGGCTGTATGTTTTCGATTAAGATTAAGATTAAGATTAAGATTATTCTCATTTTGACTTACCCAGTCTCCGAATTGTTTTCTCATATTTTCGACAGTGCCTTCAAGCTCCAGACCGTATTCCACTCCGCATTTCACTAGTGCATCCTTTTTTTAGATTGTACACCCACGAACGAACCATATTGTCAATTATTTATATGTATTTTATTAAAGAAAACAATGTTATATTAGCCGTAGATCCACAGTTGGGCGCCAGTTGTAACGAACCTAAAATTGTCACGCGGTTTTTAGCTGGGCTAACTCTCGCGGTGCTGAGGGTACGTGCCAACAAATTTATATTTGTGGCGGCTGCGGCAATAATAACACAATTAGGTTTTCTTTTTATACATATATTTTAAAACTGCACTCTCTGCTAGTTTTCACGATGGATTTTACAATTGAGCTGTGCACTTAATGATATTTCTTATTAGAGTTAAGGAAATCGTACGGCTCTTGTGTCGTGGTTTTATTTGCAATGCTGGCGCTCTTGTTGCACCAAATATTCAATCAATGTTACGCCTACTAAACGAGGTTTTAGCTAGCAACGCCCGAATTCGCCAGGCTCTGCTATGGCCTCCTTGTTACCACAAGGCTCTCAGGCTCTGGCTTTAGCTTCACCTGTCCTTCGCCAGGTTCACTTGTCTGATACTTGGATTTAACTTGAGGTTGCTTTGCAAATGCAACGCACCACAAGGCTTGACAAATTCCGCGTACCGATTTCTTAGAAAAATGTTTGTTAATCGCTAAGGACACGATCTGCTTCGTCCTTATTGCGATATGAATCCTTTTTATTCTTAAATTATCCTTTCGCGTAGGATTTCTTGCCCTCTGAGTCCTTTGTTCACTTTATGTTTCGCGCTGACTTTCCACTTCGCACTCACACTAACTTTGTAGTCACTCTTGTACTAACTCTTGTACTGTCTCTTGAACTGTCTCTTGAACTAACTCGCCGCTCTGTCAAAGGCGGCTCCTTTTATACCCTTGTGCTGTCTCGCTGGACCGGGGCCTGTCAGCGCTGCCAATGTCGCGCCAAGGGCAAAGGTGGCGTGATCGTTCCAGTGAGATTTGCCTAGCAACAACGGTTCCTCGTTGCTGATCACGCCGGTCGTTGGTGTGACGGTGATCACTACATCTCGTGGATGCACCGCTCGCACACCAACGTCACTTTGCCACGACTTTTACGGTACGTGTTTTGTGGCTCCCATGTGCCAAACACGTACCTTAGCGCTGACATCCTGTGTCAGAGCGAGACAGCATGCGAATTCGCCGCAACTCAGGTCCGGCTGCGGCTATAAGTGCAATCGCCTTCTGTGAGGCACTATACGTGAATATGGCTCCTCACAGTATTTATGATGAGTTGAGGGATTCTTAGCCTTGAATACGGTTGATATGTTGTTCTAAGACAATAAAATTTATTCCTTGCTAAGGCTACGCATACTGCTATAATGTGAAAGGAGGAGGAGGAGTCAAGTGATGATGGTGAGCGATTGGGTCTTTTTAGAATGCCAGACTGCTGTAAACAGTGACAGTACTCAAATCGTAAGGGAACTAATTTTCATCGTCGGGCAGCTAAATTGTGATTATGAGAAACGATATTGCGGCATCCCCGTTTACTTTACCGTCTGTAAACAGCTCACTATCGGATGTTGAGGGAGTTGAACTGATGTTACCTAAATGTGAAAATCTAAATATATATGATATGAGATATGTTCTTTAAAAAACTAAATTTCCGAAAAAAAGCCGGTTTATCAAAAATTAATTCAAATTTTAATTTAATATAAGTAAATATTTTGTGTACCCGTATAACAGCCTACTTTTATTTTTAAATGAAAAATAATCACAACTATTCCGTTCCATCAGTCTTATAGATTAATTGCCTTCCGTTTTTAACAGCCCAGCTTTTGCCAATTAAAGGGCGATTGAATATAAATTGTAGGAAACATACGATAAATTATTAAAGGTAAAAATACTATATGAAGGGAAAAATCCTATATGAGATGCAAAAGAAATAAATAAACAAAATACCAAATAACAACAATAATCAGCAAACAATCAGGAACAAAGAGCACATTCCATTAAGTAATGTTATAATCTCAAGGTGCTTGATAAAAAGCGATAGGAAAAGAACCAACTAATAATGTTGAAGAAATTCTATAAGACAGTTCCGTCTTTCCACTAGTTGTTTTAACTGTATAACCTACCAAGCTCAGGCAAGCAAATTGTTCTTAAGAGCGTCAAATAGTAAACTCTTTGAAACGAAAAGATCTGATGCTCCTTAAGTGTGAAAGTTGTAACAGTCATGTGAGCAAAAATTAATCTCAATACCTAAAAGCTGATCAAATATAGATACAGACATATAGATCTAGGAAGCCTACGGTGTTGATCTAAATATTGATTACGAATAAACATATCTGGGATCAAGCATGCTTTCGTTTATGCAGCACAGAAAAAAATACTTTGTCTTTGTTCAAAAATTGAGAGGCAAAACCCTTTAATTTAAAGGCAATATATAAAGTCAAATAACATAAAAGAATAATATTAAAAATTAAATAACAAAATAAAAACAATATACACAATTTTACTAGAATCGAATGACATACTACTTTTATAACCAAAGGAATCATAATAGAATATAGCGTACTTGCGATGTAGTCTAAACGGTCTTAAGACCATGAATTCTTAGCTAGTGAAAATTATTGTAAATGACTTGCTCGCGCTCTTTTTATTATAAGTTTAACATACACACAACTAGTGCTCTAAAATACAACCACAAAAAAATAAGAATAACTCTTACCACACAATTACTAAATCAAATCTTATTATTTGGGGCCTCCTCCACAAACAGTATACAATAAAATCAGACCCTAATCTAAAATCAAACAAGTGGAAACGTTGCAGTCGGACGCAACCGACTGCGGTATACTCGATACCAGTATTAAAAATTTTGATGCCCATCCATGTGGGATGTTAATTGCTTTCTTCATACCAAATTTGGTGACTCTAGCTCGAAGTTTGTATAAAGTGGGGAAAGGGGGGCTGGGGGCGGTATAGGTGGAATTGCATCCAAATTTTTGATGCAGATCTTTGTGGAATGTCAATTGCTATCTTCATAACAAATTTGGTGACTCTAGCTCAAAGTTTGTAAAAGTGGGAAAGAGGGGCTGGGGGCGGTATGGTTGGGCGTGGCATTCAAATTTTTGCTGCAGATCCTTGTGGAATGTCAAATGCTACCTTCATACCAAATTTGGTGACTCTAGCTCGAAGTTTGTTTAAAGTGGGGAAAGGGGGGCTGGGGGCGGTATGGGTGGGCGTGGCATCCAAATTTTTGATGCAGATCTATGTGGAATGTCAATTGCTATCTTCATACCAAATTTGGTGACTCTAGCTCGAAGCATGTAAAAGGTGGTGAAAGGGGGGCTATGGGGCTTGGGGCGGTATGGGTGGGCGTGGCATTCAAATTTTTGCTGCCGATCCATGTGGGATGTCAATTGCTATCTTCCAATGACCTAGCCAATTTGGTGGGAGCTGCTAGCGTCAAATGTTTGTATCAAAGGTGGGGAAAGGGGGGTGGAAGGGGTGCGCGTGGCTCCAAAACTTTGATGCAGTTTTTCGGGGGTCGTTGCAAGCTATCTTCCAGCCAAATTTGGTGGCTCTAGCTCCACAACTCTGGAAGATACACGCATTCCCGTTTTTGACGAAGCGTTGGGGTGGATGGGGGCGGCTAGGGTGGTATTGGTGGGCGTGGCATCCAAACTTTTGATGCAGTTTTTGGGGGGTCATCATCACCTATCTTGGCACCAAATTTGGTGGCTCTAGCTCAAAAACTGTGGGAGATATACGCTTTTTTTGACTTTAAATTGCTGGGGGGCTGGGGGCGGAATGGGTGGGCGTGGCTCCAAAATTTTGATGCAGTTTTTTGGGGGTTGCTAGTAGCTATCTGCCCACCAAATTTGGTAGTTCTAGCTGTAAGGATGTGCGAAATATGAGGATTTATCGGTTTTGAGTTATCGAATTTATCGATTTGCCAGCCCCCCAGTTATCGTAGAACCCCCATCTTGACACTTTAATTTACTATCCCATAGATAAAGAGAATTGGAAAGTTTCAAGTCTCTAGCTTGAAGGGTGTGGAAAAAAGTTGCGAACATACAGACGGACAGACGGACGGACACCATGACGGACATTGCACAAACCCAATATACTCTTTACCTTCGGTATCGAGTATAAAAACTGGATCAAGAGCTTAGGTGTGTAAAACGACTAATACCAAAAACGACAATACCAATATATAATGGGTATAAAAACACACTACAATTCAGAATTTTAAGTACTCTACAGCCCGTTTTGCAAAATATCGACTTTTAATTCATCTCGAGCTTTAGTACATCACAACCTTATTTTGCCATCCAAATTTAAGATTAATGCAAAGGTTCAAGAAGAATAAAACACAATACACAAGGATTCATGAATTAAATCAATAACTCAGATCAAGAAAAAAAAAAAATCCTTTAGCGACAATAAGTTTTGAGCACTAAAGAAAATAATTATCCTTAAGAAATAATTATAATAATTAAATGAATATATACGCCCTAGTAACATGGCATCTAGAACAAAAGGTTTTGTTCTCATTAAAATTTATAACGCACCTACAAAAAAAAATATATGTATATACATATTAATTAATAAAAATAAAAACAAGAAACAAAATGGAAGTGAGATGTAACAAAACTGCAACTTTAACAGTTAAGGAACAGTTGTAGTAGATACTTAACCCTTTAATTGAAACACCTAACGTATTCATACTTTCCGAAACAGTGTAAGACTCATATCTCGAACTGTTTAGCTAGTTCAATGCACTTCCTTATTAAATGCAAGAAAAATGGGGAGAATAATGAAATAATATATTACCATCCATCAATTATAAGAATTTAGTAACGAAATTTTCTTAGTTTAAGCAATGAGTTTGGAAATATAAAAATCTAACATAATCACTAAAAAAGTAGAAAGGTATATAGGTTGACAGTTAAAATATATCAAAGCAATCAATTACAAAGTGAAAAATCAATGTCCGATCGACTTCCCTGTTAAAATTATGTTAACTACTTATAGCGTTTTCGATTGTAAAAAATAATGCAACCCTATAATAATGTTACACTTAAAAAATGCTGCCAAAACATTTTTTCAGTGCTGCCCTGGTTTTGCATTTTTAATGGGCACAATCGAACAAAAAAAAGTGCAGTATGAAACAAATGCAGCACTCTCAATTTTGACAGTGTTGAAAATGTTGCCTTCTGCACTGTCAAAAGGCAACACTGAATAGAATCGAAAACGATAACACTTCAGAAGGGCTGCCTGATATTACAATCGAAAATGAGAAAAGTGCAACCCGGAATGAATGCATCAAAAATGCTACATTTTTTGGTTCAATCGAAAACGATATTAATGACAATTATACAGTCTATCTCGTTTTAAGTGTAAAGCCTAATCAAAATAGCTAACTACATAACATAAAATGTTTATAAATCAGAAGAATAGTAAGTTGAAGAAAACGAATAAATATAACACAAATTAAGATAGGGTATCAGACAACATCAATAGAAGAATTTTCGAAGTCAGTCAATATATACATTTTTATCGTAAGTAGCATACTGGGAAAGAGTGTAGTAAAACCCGTTTATAAAAAAAAAAATCAAGCTGCTATGAACATCTTACTGTTTTCATTATCTTTATTTTAGAAATTGATTTGATATGTGAGTGTGATGAAATAAATTTAGTTGAGTATATGAAATAATTTGACGGATATCTTAAATATGAAAAGTTTCATTTGATGAAAACTTTCATTTGATGAAAAGGGAAAGTTAAGGAAAAGATTATTTGATAAGCCTAAAAGATTACCTTAAAGAATTCAAAGAATGTATAAGCAAAATAAATTATCACTGAGATAGAACGGAATCCAATAGATGGGGAATAAAAGAAAAATTATAATAATCTCAATAAACGATGAATTATAAATAAAAAGATCAAAATTATTTTGTCAAAACATGATTTATTATAGCACCTACACGAATTTATTTCTGCTTTCAAAATAATGACATACATAAAGCATTTATAGATATGTATGTATATAGTGAGTTCTAGAACTTGTGCTCAAAATATTTTTGTCTTTCGTTGGTGACGGATGTGTTTTTGAGTGCTCTCAAAAATTTATTAATTTCTTGTGTTTGTGTAAGGTGTTTTATTCAACTATTTTGGTAAACGTCTCTAACAGTGATTGCAAGTGTATGTTGTGTGTATTTGCGCTTGCATTATTGAATTTTCTTGCTAAAATATTCATTTTAATTTAACTTGCAGTCGACTTGACGCTGCTGTGCTTAAAAAGAAAACAAACGAGCATACGTACATACATACACTCATATATTTGCGGTTTTATATTCATACTTTGTGTTTCATATTCATATTTTGCGTCTACTAACAACAAACATCTTGTCTATTTGCTTGATCTCGCTCTCCAGCACCTCTCCCGCTTTGTCCGCTCTTATCGCGGTTTTATTTACCTGCATTTGCGCTCACGTTCTTCACTCAACCGATCTCTTGATTTTAACCGTTGTATCGTGCTCATTGCTTTGATACTTTTCTACTTACATACTTGCAATCTACCTTGTTTTGCTGTAGCATATCGATTTCTTTAGTAAATTTATTTACATAATTCATAATGCTTGTTTGCTGCAGCAAAAATTGCAAATTGGTTGGTACAACCAATCAAGAATTTTTTCTGTGTGGATTGTGCGCCAACATGATCCACATTAGATGTGTTGGGACTGCTTGATTGCAGACACAGGCCTTAAATGGTATTGTGAGCCCTGTAGGGAGGTGGTTAAAGAGTCTTCAAAATTCATGAGACAGACTCATTTAGGCTTCAAAGCTATGCATATTGCATTTAATGCACTGCAAAACTCCTTTACAGAGCTTGAGTCTAATTTCAAAAATGGCAAGGTTACGACTGAATCTCCGAAGCGTAAAAAGACTTTGGGTCCTAATCCGCCTATTGTCCCACCTATCATCCCCACAAAGCCCCTTACGGTGCCCAGCATTAATCAACCTACGGTCAGCCCATTAATGTTATTTAATTCGCCGGCAAGAACCATTACTAATAACCTTTCTTCTGATCCTATGCATGAAATCGGTTCAACTGCCTGTGCGCCTATTGATCCCAATGCAGGTACAACTGGGGCTCCCAAGCCTCTTGTTGTTGTGCCATTTAACAAATTTATATTTGTGTCCAGGCTGGCATCCGATACTTCATCGGATGATGTTTCAGCAAATGGTAAAAGAAAAATTGATTCTCTTCTTATTATTGTTGAGAAGTTTAAATTTAAACACGCCCGAAGTATATCTGCTTTCAAGTTGAGCGTGCCGCCTGAACTCTTTTCGACAATTTGTTCAGAAAAATTCTGGCCGCAGCAGCTTGTTGTAAAGGAGGTAGGCGAAGTAATAATAATAAGGGCATTAGGATTAGTAGTGCACAGCCTGTTAGCCACCCAGTTGCCTCCACCTCGGTGGCAAAAAACAAACAAAACAACTTAGTTTGGCCTATCAAAACGTTAGAGGCCTTAACACTAAACTTTCTAAATTATATGTTAACAGCTTATCATTTGATTCACATATAGTAGCACTCACGGAAACCTGGTTAAAACCCGATATTTCTGATTCTTCCGTTTTTCCTTCAAAATATAGCTTGTTCAGATGCGATCGCACCTCCTGCAAGGGGGGTGGTGTTCTCATTGCTGTTGACTCTTGTTTTTCCTCTGAACAGATTCATTCTCATGATCTTCCGGACATAGAGTTTTTATGTGTTAAAATATTACTAAACGGCCGTTCACTTTATGTTACTTGCTCTTATATTCCTCCTCAATCTGATATTAACATTTACTCATCCCATCTGAGTGCCCTGCAACTTGTTTCGTCGGATATGGATAATCTGATAGTGGTTGGTGATTTTAATCTGTCACATGTTGTATGGTCTGTGAATGACACATCTTCGGCGATATTACCAGTCACTTCTGATGATTTTATCGATGGCCTACTGGAGTTAGGCCTATCGCAAGTTAACAGGATGCATAACTGTAGTGGTAGAATGTTGGACTTGATATTTGTTTTGGACTCAGATTGCAGTAATGCTTATAGAATACCCCCTCTAGTGCTTCCGGAAGACACCTACCATCCAACCTTAGAACTATCCATCGAAATTTTTAGCCCTAGTGCAGTATCTTATAATACTTTAAAAACCCGTGTCTTTCGTAAAACTAACTTTACTAAATTAAATTATCTTCTTCAGCATACTAATTGGTCTCGGCTTTATTCTTGTAGTGATACAGAAACTGCCATTGCCATATTTTATAGGACTTTGAATTCGCTTTTGGATATTTGTGTTCCACTCACTTATTCTTTCAGTGTTAATAAGCCACCTTGGTTTACGAGGGAACTATCGAAATTGAAAAACGCGAAGACAAAATCTTATAAAAAATTTAAAACATCGGGAACCATTTAGATTTATCTTCTTATTTAATAGCAAGATCTAGTTTTCTTTCTGTTAACACATCTTGTTATAATAATTATCTTAATCGTTGTAGACTAAACTTTTCACGTGACTCTAAACATTTTTATAAATTTGTTAACTCTAAACGTAAGTCTTCTTGCTTGCCGTCCTCAGTATACCTTGATAATACAAAAGCAAACTCTGATCAGGCAGTAGACGATCTATTTGCTGAGTATTTTCAATCAGTAGTTTCAACGAATTTACATAGAAGAAGTAATTCCTATCCTTTTCAAGTTGAATCGTCTAATTGCATATATATCCCAGTTATAACTGCGTGTACGCTTCTAAGTGACCTTAACTCAATCAAACCAGGCTATCTTCCTGGTCCTGATGGAGTGCCAGGTTGAATTCTTAGATACTGTGCGGATTCACTTTGTAAACCATTACATAAATTATTTAACTTGTCGGTTGACTCAACAGTGTTTCCTGCTATATGGAAGGAATCTTTTATCATTCCACTCCATAAAAATTCCATACCTAATTTGTCCGCCATTCCTTAAGTCTTTGAAAAAATTATATGTTCTCAACTGCAACACGGATGTAGTTCAATTAATTATCAACACGGTTTTGTTAGGCGTAGATCTACTACCACTAACATTCTTGAATTCACTTCGCTTGTTATCAAAGGTTTTCAGGAAAAAATGCAAACTGACGTTGTTTACACCGATTTTAGTAAGGCATTTGATTCTGTTAGTCATTCTCTGTTGCTTTAAAAATTAAATATTATTGGATTTCCATCAAAACTCTTATTGTGGCTTTCGGAGTACTTGTGTGGTCGAACACAAAAAACAGTTTTTAAATCGTCATAGACAATGAGTCAACGCGAGAATTGTGGCCAGCGACAACGCGAGCAAGACGAGCGTCGTCGGCTGAGCAACGCTTACTTTTCCGTAGTTTCAGAGCAGCCCGAGCGGTCAATTACCCCCAACCCGCAAATCGAACTCTCTTACACAGCGCGTGCCAGAGAACGTTCTTGCTCACCGTCTCCGTCCCTGTTATCTATCGAGTCAACGCAATCCGACCGCGCGCGGTCGGCAACACCCAATCCGACAAATGAAGTATTGCACACAGCACGCGACCGAAAGTTTTCGTGCTCCCCGTCTCTTTTAGCAACGACTGCAAGTGCCGCGGCCTCTCTAGGTACCGCAACAGCGACTACAACCACAACTGCACCGATACCTACTTCCCGTTCAACAAGCACAACGACTGCTGCGCCGTCAGCAAATCAAACTGCAAACAGCAAAAATGTTAAGCCGGCTTCGCAGACTGGTATGGATCGCTACATTTATATCAAAAGAAAGCTAATTCCGCAAAATTCTACGAATAAACCAAAAATGACCCGTAGCGATTTAAATATACCCTCGAATGATACTATACTATACTATATATATATACTATACTACAAAAGCTCCAGTGCTTTTGTTAACAAAGTTATTGAGCTCATAGGCAAAGATAGTTTCTACATAGTCCCTCTCGTACAGGGTAAAATTAAAGTCCAGACAAAGTCGGAAGATAATTACAGAGTTCTCATAAAGTATCTAAACGAAAAAATAAATGAATTATTATACGTATCAATTAAACAGCTGCAAGGGCCAGCAGGTCGTAATAAAAGGCATAGAACCTGATGTAACACCAGAAGAAATAAAACAGGCGCTGCAGGAAAACGGATTTCGAGCAAAAACCGTCATAAACATCTTAAACAGGAATAGGATGCCGCAACCACTTTTTAAAATAGAACTTGAACCAGAAACGAAGATGCTTAAAAAAAACGAGGTGCACTCAATATACAAACTTCAGCTTTTACTTCACCGAAGAATCACAGTAGAAGAACCGCACAAACGAAACGGTCCGGTACAATGTATGAACTGCCAAAAGTACGGCCACACAAAAGCCTACTGTACACTGCGCTCGGTATGCGTATACTGTGGGGGCGGATCAGCGCGTTACTACTGTAAGCTCGCAACACACACCGATAACCTTTACTCCATCGAAACACAACCCAAGCGTCTTCTTTTCTACCGCAGCCAGATCCTCACTTGGCCCCGAGTTCTCAACCAATAACACTACTTATGCAAGCGCCCTAAGATCTGGACTGACTCTTCCTGCCTCTAACACACCGTACTTACAACCAAAACAAGTGAGCACAAACGCTGCACAGGAGCAGCAACAAAGTAACCTCGAAGCACTCATATGTACCCTGCAGCAGAGCATGAAAACAACTATGCAAGAACAAATGCGTAATCAAAATCTCTTGTTACAAATGCTTGTATCACAACAGTCAAAATAATCAATGGCTGAGATACGAATATCTACGTGGAACGCTAATGGCGTCTCACAGCATAAACTTGAATTAGCTCAATTCCTACTCGATAAGCACATCGACGTAATGCTACTTTCCGAAACACACCTTACAAACAAATATAACTTTAACATAAGTGGATACTTATTCTATGGTACAAATCATCCCGATGGTAAAGCACACGGTGGAACTGGTATTTTGATCAGAAGCCGCCTCAAGCACCACTACTATAAAGAGTTTGCTGAAAACTTTCTACAGGCCACATCTCTAAAAATACATTTAAACAGTGGGAACCAACTTACTCTTGCCGCTGTATACTGCCCTCCGCGTTATACCATATCTGAAGACCAATTTATGGAATTTTTTAACTCACTAGGAGAATGCTTTATAGCGGCAGGAGACTACAATGCCAAGCACACACACTGGGGATCTCGTCTAGTGAATCCAAAAGGAAAGCAGCTCTTCAATGCAATTATAAAAGCTAACAACAAGCTCGACTACGTTTCTCCTGGCAGACCAACATACTGGCCGACAGATCCCAAAAAACTACCCGATTTGATTGACTTTGCAGTTACCAAAAACATTTCGCGTAGACTGATAAGTGCAGAGTGCCTTTCGGATCTATCATCCGATCACTCCCCAGTCCTAATAAATCTGCAACGACACCCTGAATACATAAATCGACCCAGTAAGTTAACTTCACATAAAACTAACTGGCTCAGATACAAAAATATATAAGCTCACACATTGAGCTTAAGCCACGTCTCGTTGATGTAGCTGACATTGACAGTTTTGTTAACACTCTGAAGACTGTCTTCGTCGCCGCAGCTCGCGCCGCTACGCCTCAATACCAAAGCATACACAACCAAGGACAACAATCTACAATGAACAGTAGTTCTTGAAAGCGGCGCTACGACGTGATTGGCAATCGACAGATCGCCATCGGCAAGCAAAACTAAAGACGCCACACGTAACTCACCAAGCGTTAAAATCGAGGACGAGCGCGCTCAACGCCGTACATCGAGCATATCACCACCAGTACGAAAATCATTGTGGAGAGCTCACCCACTCTAAGCTCACAACAGAACAGTATGCCTATAGAAACTCGCAGGCGCTGGGCTCGCAGCGATGAGAAGAGCTAACACTTGCTACTCATCTCCAAAAGTGTTCCAACTAACCCTGCACAATACGTTGCACTACCACTCTCAACGGCTCTCAGCTTCAGATGATCCAATCAAGTTTCGCCCGAATGAAATCGTTAGAATCATTAAAGAGCAACTGAACCCAAAAAATCTCCAGGAGGTGACCAAATAACCCCAAAGATGATTATTGAGCTTCCTTACTGTGCGATCTGCATAATTGCCCAGCTCTTCAATACTATAACCAAACTTGGCCACTATCCAGACAGATGGAAAAAGTCAATTATCATTATGATACCAAAGCCTGGAAAAGATCATACAGTTCCCACGTCGTATAGACCTATAAGCTTATTACCGTGTCTATCAAAACTTTTTGAAAAATGTTTGCTGTCCCGGATAAATCCATTCCTGAATCTTCATAACATAATCCCGTCACACCAATTTGGCTTTCGTGAAAAGCACGGAACAATTGAGCAGGTTAACAGAATAACATCAGAGATACGAAGCGCGTTCGAAAATAGAGAATACTGCACTGCAATATTTCTGGATGTTTCTCAGGCATTCGACAAAGTTTGGTTGGAAGGTCTAATGCATAAGATCAAAGCAATGCTCCCAAACAACACACATAAGCTGCTTAAGTCGTACCTATACGACAGGAAGTTCGCAGTAAGATGTAACACTGCAATGTCTGACGAACACAGTATCGAAGCTGGTGTTCCACAGGGCAGCGTACTTGGACCAACACTGTACGTGCTTTTCACAGCAGACATCCCAATAAGCAGCCGATTGACAACATATACCTTTGCTGATGATACAGCTATTCTCAGCCGCTCCAGATGCCCAATACAAGCAACAGCGCAACTAGCCCTTCATCTGGTCAACGTGGAAAAATGGTTATCAGATTGGCGAATTAAGGTAAACGAACAAAAATGTAAGCAAGTAACTTTCACCCTTAACAGGCAAGATTGTCCACCGCTCACGTTAAACAACACCACACTTCCAAAAGCAAACGATGCAACGTATCTGGGCGTACACTTAGACAGAAGACTAACATGGCGGAGACACATTGAAGCTAAAAGAACACATCTCAAACTGAAAGCCAATAGCCTCCACTGGCTCATCAATGCTCGCTCTTCCATTAGTTTGGACTACAAGGTCCTGCTTTACAACTCTGTTCTAAAACCAATCTGGACCTATGGTTCCCAGTTATGAGGGAACGCTAGCAACAGCAGCATTGACATTGTCCAGAGAGCCCAGTCAAAAATATTGAGAACCATTACCGGGGCACCGTGGTATGTTCGAAACGAAAACATTCATAAAGACTTAAACATCTCAACAGTCAAGGAGGAAATAGAGGAACAAAAAGTAAAATATCTTATCAAGCTCTCATCGCACACAAATCATCTCGCGAGAGGTCTCACAAGGCTGCGCAGCCGATCCCGTCTTCGTCGTAACGACTAATCAACCCACCGATGATTTTTAGGGACGTGCACTCAGAATACAGTCAAAAACAAAAATGAACTATTAGCTAAGATTTATTTATAAGATTTGTATACTTATTGCTAGTTTTCTAATTCACTAGAAAAGATTCAATAAATAAGACCAGCAATTTAAAAAAAAAAAAAAAAAAAAAAAAATCGTCGGTATCTAAACCTATTTTTGTTACCTCTGGTGTTCCCCAGGGTAGTCACCTTGGACCTTTGCTATTTAATTTGTTTATTAACGATCTTCCAGCTGTTATTACTAACTCCTTTGTATATATGTTTGCTGATGATGTGAAGCTATGTTTCACATATAATGACGCTTCCCTGTGTAATTTACTACAGTCGGATTTGGGTGCACTGTCGGCCTGGTGTCGTTTTAACTTACTCAATTTAAATTGTTCTAAATGTAAAGTCATGTCTTCTTGTAGAAGTACCCCTTATACTGCTCACTACTTGCTTGATGCTTCACCACTTGACCGCGTGTTTGAAATTAAAGATTTAGGCATTATGCTTGATCCTAAATTAAAGTTTGACGCTCATATTTTGTCCATGGTCAATAAGGCCATTAATGTCCTTGGCTTCATCAAGCGGTGGTCGAAAGAGTTTAATGATCCCTACACCACTAAAAACCTTTATACATCCCTAGTTCATCCCATCCTGGAGTATGGATCTTGTGTGTGGTCTCCACAATACTCGATTCACCAGGATAGAATTTCTTCTATTTGCCCTTAGAAGTTTTAACTGGGTTCTTGGAGTTGACTTACCCCCGTATTTAAGTAGACTCCTTTTGATAAATCTTCCCTCCCTGTTAAACCGTAGAACTATGCATGGAGTATGATTTATTACTAACCTACTTAATGGTGAAATCGACTCATCAGTTCTTTTGAGTCGAATTTAATTGAATGTCCCAATTAGATCTTCACTTAACTTTTTACCCCTTAGCCTTAATCGTTGCTTCAGCAACTATTTAATTCATGAACCATTTCGTGTTATATGTTCCGACTATAACAAACTTTATTCTCTTGGCCCCTTGGAAGCCTCAACTACAGTACTAAAAAGATCGATCATTTTTTCTTTATCTAATCGTAACCACTAATTACTAATCTAACGCTGGTCTGATTGGGTTTTTCTGGGTTTTTCCCAATCCTCGCAACAAATGTTGGACTACATAATTTTTTATTGAATTTCCTAGAGCTTTAACGTTAACTTTTAATTATACATATTTTCAGATTTATATATTTGATATATTTTACTTTATTAAATTATTTTAACTATTTTTTAATTTAAATTAATATTGATTTCATTTTAATGTCAGCTGCTCTTAGCTGACAATAAATAAATAAAAAAAATGTCATCATCTATCAAACAAATAAATTTTATTTGGAGATACGTCTTCCAAATTTTTGAGGCAGTAGGATGTCACCATATTTCCTTCTTCAAAGTCTAGTGACTCTTTTTCAAAAGCTGTGCAAGATATGGGCGTACCAATAAAAAAAAAAAAAAAAAAAAAAAACGGCTGGTGGCAGCAGGTAAAAGGGTGGCTAAAGTTAACAAATTTTGTAAGAAAATAGCTACTAGTAATTTCTAAAAAACTGCATCAAAAGTTTTGGAGCCACCCCCACCTATTCTGCCCCGCATTTTAAAGTTAAAAAAACATTTTACAAACTTTGAGCTAGAGTCACCAAATTTGGTATGAAGAAAACAATTGACAAACATTTGGATTCCACGCCCTTCCATACCGCCCCAGTCCCCTTTCACAACCTTTTACAAATTTTGAGCTAAAATCCCCAAATTTGGAAGGAAGATATCTGGCGGCATCCCCATCTGAATCGGAGAATCTTTAAGGCAGCGTACACCACTGCCGCATCCGTACCACTTTTCAATAAGGCCACTTTTTACCGGTACCAATACTGGGGACGAGTTTACCGCATTAAGTTGCGTCCGAGTGCAACGTTTCCACTTGTTTTAATTTTTTAATACCCTGAACCCTGAAATAGGTAAGTAGTAGGGGATTGCCGGTTCTGCGTCAATTTATGACTTTTCATTTTGACAGTTTAATTACCCCCCATTAATTTTATGACCCTTTTATCGCCCCCTTGTTTTTTGACCCTTTTTTTGACCCCCTTCCATATCATAATTTATGACCCTTTTTTTCTCATGATCGGGTCCCTCCTTTGATTAGCCTAATGTGGAGAACAAAGGATTAACATTCCTAGGCGACCACTTTACCAGCAGCATCTGTGAGAATTAGTGATCAAAGGATTTGGAGTCAAGTGCGCACCTGTTAAACCTGCGTTGCATTATACACCTGCAAGCAGGTGATCAGAGGAACAGATTTGGCTATTTACCTAACTAGTGTTAGAGTCAATTGTGCGCCTCTTTGACGTGCGTGGCATTGTGCACAGGAAGAAAGGATAGATAAAGAGAGTCGAGAGGGTGCCGGTTTGAAGTGCGTTGCATTGTTAACCTGAAAGCAAGCAATAAAGAATGAATGTTTATGGTCATGAGTAGTAGTGATCAAAGGATCTGGAATCGAGAGGGCGCCTCTTTGACGTGCGTGGCATTATAAACCTGCAACACACGTCAAAAAATGAATGTTTATGATCATGAGTAGCAGTGTGCAAAGGAAGAAAGGATAGATAATAGAGAAAAGCAAACGCTTGTTCGATGTACTGGGGTTCTGCGAACGCAGCAGCAGCAGCAGCAGCAGCAGCGGCAGGATCAATACATTGCTTCTAAGCAAGAGTATTGATACTTGTTGATTAAGATTAAAATGTGTTAGAGGGGGAAAGAGATAGGGGGAGAAGGTGTTAGAAGGAGAATGTATGTTAGAAGGGGAACGAGCTAGAGGGGGAAAGTGCTAGAAGGAAAATGTGTGTGTGTTAGAGGGGGAAAGTGATCCTGCTTGTATTAATTTAATAAGCCACGCCCCTTTTACGATTTTGATTGGTCCCCTCTGTCCTTAATATGAAAACTATTTTACAATCCTTTGGGCTTGATATTTAAATATTTAGCGCCATCCCTTTCTAACCTTTGATATTATATATATACCTGCTTTTATTTTGGTCAAGTGCTAGGAAATTCTTATATCCTGCATTGACTTCAAAACGAATAAAAGAGGTAGTTTTGGTTAACTAAACCATCAGTAGCTCTCGAAAATTACAAGTGTAACTTTTAAAATTTTTCTTCTGTGTTTTAAAACGTCTGTCTTTTAAATTTTGAAAAAAAAAAAAATAAAAAATAAAATGTCTTCAAACGTAAACAACAACGTTGTCTATACCACCGCCGCAGCGAACGACCTAGCCGAGATTTTCGGCACCGAAACAAGACCCCACACTCCAGGATCGCAAACCACTACCACCACCTCCACGATCACTAACAAAGCCACCACACTCATGAAGATGTTTAACGCCGCCTTCCCCAACACACCCTTCAACACCACTTACGTCAACACGCCCAGCAATGACACTTACACCAACACACCCATCGCCACCACCTTCAACAACGCACCTTTCGCCACCACATACAACAATACACCCTACGCCGCCACAAACATCATCACCGCCACTCCCAATGCGACGACAAAATGGTGCAACACATGTAAGGTTAATGTACTCTTTTCAAAGTGGAATGGACATTTAAGGTCCAGTACACATAAAATGCGTGTTTTCATACCCCTAAATAGTGCTGTTAAGCAGATTTCAGGCGGATTTAAGAACCGCATTATTACTCTAGCATTTGAAAATAGGCGTGAGGAAATTCTCGATCCTCAAGAATTCCTCACTGATGCCTCATCGGAACTCATTCCAATAATAGCCAATGTTTTATCCTTACACACATCGTGTAAGATAAACTTTGAGCTATTTGCGGAATACATAAATTCCAGCAAGACGAGATGGTGATGCAAGTCAAGTCGCATCAAACGCCTATGTGTGTTCTAACAGCTGGAAGAAATATAGAAGAAGTCTATAGTCAGCATGCTGAACTCATCCGCAAAAAATGGATGAGTTCCAGGAAAGGGACAGCGGATGGACTATGTCCCAGATAATAGATTGGAGTGTAATGTTAATAAATACACTCCTTTAAAAGTTTCAAATTACATTGAAACTCCAAAGGTGTTGAGGCGAAAAAGGCGATTCTGAATATGAGAAACACAGATGAATATTGTTTTAAATGGGCTTTAATATCAGCCCTTAAAGTCCCACTCAACACCAACAATCCTGAGTAGATGTTCGAGCTACGAAATCAATGTTAATAGCTCAAGAATCTATGTAAGTGATACACTTACATTAGATTTTGAGGAGTTGGAGTTTCCGCTTCCACTTTCACAAATTAAAGTGTTCGAAAGACGGAACTCCACTATCAGTATTAACGTTTTTGGATTCGATGAGGAAAAGGGAAAAGTGGTTGGCCCGCTTTATTTAACGGAGGTTGAACGCGAAAAGCGTTTAAGTTTATTGCTTTTGGAGAGCGATGGAAGGGCTCATTTTGTATGGATTAAGAATTTATCAAGGTAAGATTCATAATTTAAAACTTTTTGATAATTTACAGTACTAATAAATTTTCTTTGGTTTTTTAATTTTACAGACTGGTTAGCTCACAGGTGACCGGTAACGCGCATCACCTTTTCTTTTGCAACACCTGCCTCAACTTCTCCCACAGCGAGAAGTTATCTTTGGAGCACCGTATGAATTGTGGCAAGATGGTTTCTACGCTACCAACGGAAGAAAAGCAAGTCTTAAATTTAAGAATTTTAATCGTAGTTTAGATGTACCATTTGTAGTGTATGCAGACTTCGAGTGCATACTAACCCCCCTCAACTCGAAAGTGAGCGAGAATGTTACAGCTACATCATTGCATGTACCTATAGCATTCTCGTACTATATTAAGTGCTCCTTTGACTCATCCTTAGATAAGTTTGTTTTAGAGACTGGTAAGGATGCAGGTGTCAAATTTGTCACATCTCTCATTAGAGATGTAAGTGAAATTTACACGACCTACCTCTCTAATATTAAGCCAATGACAATGAGTGCAGAGGAGGAAACCAGTTTTCGAAAAGCAGTTAATTGCCATATCTGCAAGAAAATTCTGGGGACCGACCGAGTGCGTGACCATTGTCATTTAACGGGCCAGTACAGGGGCCCAGCCCATAATGCTTGCAATATTAATTTTCAAATTGCACCTTTTGTCCCCGTTTTTTTCATAATTTTTCGCGGTATGACTCCCATCTTTTTGTTAGAGAACTTAACAAAGTGGAGGGTGATATTAAAGTACTCCCACTGAATAAGGAGTTGTATATATCACTCTCCAAATTTACATACATAGCGTCCCATGACAAAAATTTAGAAATTAGATTTTTGGATACGTTTCGCTTTATGGCAACCAGCTTAGATGCTTTAAGTAGTAATCTAAGTACTGAATGTTTCGAGAGCGTTAAGCGTTTTTATCCCTCTGAGGAGGAGTTTAACTTATTGCGTAGAAAGGGTGTCTTTCCATATGAGTTTTTGGACTCAGAAAACCGACTGACCGAAACCTCTCTGCCTCCAAGGGAGAAGTTCTTTAATAGTTTAACCAATAAAGAATGTTCGCCTGAGGACTACTTACATGCACAACATGTATGGAAAGTTTTCAATTGTCAATCATTAAAAGAATATATGGAGCTTTATCTCAAAACAGATGTTCTTTTATTGACTGACGTTTTTCAAAAGTTTCGCGCAATATGTAAGAAAATTTATTCTCTTGATCCTGCCCATTATTATACCACACCCGGTTTGTCATGGGATGCTATGCTTAAAACGACTGAAATAGAATTAGATCTGCTAACTGATATTGATATGTATAGGTTTATTCAAAGTGGTATTAGGGGTGGTTTGGTTCAGTGCTGTAAACGGTACTCCAAAGCCAACCATATGTATATGGATGCGTATGACGCAAGCAAACCATCTGAATACTTAATGTATCTAGATGCAAATAATTTGTATGGCTGGGCAATGTCTCAGAGTCTTCCATACACTGGTTTTCAGTGGATGAATGATGATGAGATCGCGTCACTAGATGTTACCCAAATAGACACAAATTCTGAGTACGGTTACATTTTAGAAGTAGACCTTATATATCCAGATTCACTTCATGATTATCATAATGATCTACCTTTTTGTCCGTTAAACCAAAAACCCACACCAGAAGCAAAGGTGTGTAAGCTTGTTGCTGACCTTAGGGCAAAAAATAAATACCCTATACATTACAAAAACCTTCAACAATGTTTGCGTAATGGTTTAATATTATCAAAAGTATATCGAGTTTTAAAATTTAAACAGGCACCTTGGCTTAAAAAGTATATTGATCTAAACACTTCCATAGAACACTAGCGAAAACAACTTGAAAAGACTTTTTAAACTGTGAAAACGCAGTCTATGGGAAGACAATGGAGAACGTTGAAAAGCGTAAAGATGTTAAAATTGTCACTTCGTGGGAAACCACATCATGCAATCGTTTAGGTGCACGTTCGCTTATTGCAAAGGCTAGTTTTCACAGCTCTGCGCAATTTGCTGAAGACATGTATGCTATTCAGATGAAGCGGCTCCATAATGTTTATGATAAGCCAATGTACTTAGGGTTTACAGTTTTAGAACTCTCCAAATGGCAGATGTATGACTTCCATTATGATTATATTAAACCTAAATTCCAAGAAAAAGTCACATTGAATTATATGGATACAGATTCGTTCATATATTCAATACAGACTAAAGACTTTTACGCAGATATTGCTGAAGATGTAGAAATGAAGTTTGATACGTCCGAGTACCCTGAGGAGTTAGCTAAGTTATACGGGATTAAGAGGTGCAATAAAAAAGTCTTGGGTATGATGAAGGATGAGAACTGTGGCAAACGAATGCTGGAGTTTGTTGGTCTCAGAGCGAAAATGTATTCATTGTCTCTTGAGGGGGGTGGTTGTGTTAAAAAATCAAAAGGTGTAAAGAAGTCTGCATTAGATAAGCTTACTATAAATAGTTATAAAGAATGCCTTTTTAATAATAAAATATTTAATGATGAAATGATGTTGTTTAGATCTAAGATCCACAACTTGTATACACATAAGATAAAAAAAACTACTTTAAGCTCTAATGACGACAAAAGAAAAATAAGGTCTGACGGTATAAATACCTATGCCTGGGGTCATTATAAAATTGATTCCCACATATACTAATAGCTTTATATTGTTAAATAAAAAATAAATAAAAAATAAAAAATTAAAATAAAAATAAGAATAAGAATAAAATAAAAAAAGCACATATACCTTAATTATGTATAAAAAAAAAAAAATAATCTGTAAGTTATAAAATATGAAAAAAAAACCTATAAAAAAAAAAAAACCAATAGTAAAAAAACATATCTGTAAGTTATACTCTATAAATACGAAAAAAAAAATAAAAACTAAAAAAAAGCCTGTAAAACTTGATACAAAACCTGTAAAACAAAAAAAAAAAAAAAAGCCTGTACAACCTGTAAATAATATAACATTGGTAAAACCTGTAAAATAAAAAAAAACCTGTAAATAAAAACCTGACCAAAAAAAAAAAATATATATATATCGAAACAAAATAAAAAAACATATTTGTATTATAGTTTAAAAACTTTCTTCTTTATTTAAAAAAAAAAATAATATAAAATACATAGTAAAAACTTGTACAAACCTGTAAAAAAAAAGCCTGTAATAATAATTGTTAGGTAGAAAAAAAAAATAAATAAAAATTCAAACGAAAATACGTTTTAAAATAAAAATCGTTTTTATTAAAAATTTTACAAAAAAGAAAATTTTATTCTTATAAATTACTTAAAAATTCATCGCTGTTCATTTCATCCAGCATATTGTCAGTGAGTCCACTGACTCGACATCAGCTCACTCCTCTCGAGCCTGGGAGGACTATACCTCAACTCGTCGAGGCCTAAATCGAGAGCGTCGATGGTGTCCGCTCATCCGGCTCAATCCTCACAGTTTCCTGGTTTCCTCCAGGGTGCGTCAACGGAGCCGGTCCCTGAGTCTATGACCCACTGGGCCATTCCGGGAAACCGCGGCGGCGTCTCCAGGTTATCCCTGGTTAACCGGATCGTATATTCGATTGGCGCGGCATCTTCTGGTCCTCGCATCCCACCAGCTCCACTGCCGGCTTCAGCCAGCTGAGCATGGTGTTTTTCTGCTGCTGCTTATATGTCTTCTTGGGCATCTTAGTAATTTCGGCATGATGCTTCTTTCGTTACTTTGTTGACTTTGTATGATTGAACTATGCTCTGCACTGCCTTTTTATACCCATCAGCAGCACACACACACACAAAACACAACACACACATGTGCAATACAGGTATCAATACAGGTAACAATTATCCTGCCCACATTTAAATAGGAAAGTGTCACAATAACTGTAGCAACCAATAGAGTGACGCGCCCAAAAACCTGTTGCTTTCAATGGAGTCATGCGACCAATACCTGCTGCTTCAAAGAACGTCATTTTTATCTATCCAAGAGTTGTGCGCATTCGAGAACCCTAACCATTTAACGAGTACCTGCCCTTTTCGTTTTTCTATTATTTTCTCAACTAGGTAAGTGTGCGGAAACTTTGTTTTTGATAGTTCCTCTTTATAAAAACCGCCTTTCACTTCGATACCCTCATAGTCTTTCAATATGTATGTAGTAGGGTATGTATTTTGTATTTTTTTAACTTGGAAAATTTCACTTGTCCAGTTTGGGGTATACCCTTTCTCAAATAAATGTTTATGTTTACTTATACGCACATAGTCATGTACTTTGAATTTGCTACCACCAAATATTTTTAAGTGACTGTAAACAGTATTTAATAACATCTGTTCATTTGACGAATTCACTTTTATAGGTGGCATTTTAATTGTTCTATGATATTGATTATTGTACTCTTTAATCAACCGCTTATACATTTCGATCCAATTATATGTTCCATTGAAGCTAAACTCTCTCCACATCATTTCCTTTAAAGTTCTATTAAAACGCTCAACAATCGATGCCTTAAGTACACTATAGCTTGAGTAATGATTAATGTTATGTTTTTTACACAAGTTTTTAAAATCTGTATTTAAAAATTCTTTTCCATCATCCGTTTGTAAATTCTTAGGAATTCTATTCCCTTTAAAAATGCCCGCGAACGCTTGTGTAACTTCTTTTCCAGATTTTGATTTCAATGCTACTCCCCACGCATATTTGGAAAACGTATCAATGATTGTCAATAGAAATCGATATCCCTTATTAGATGAGGAGTACTTTCCCATTTCTACTAAGTCTGCCTGCCAATGATCATCGATTCCCTTCATTACAACTCTTCTTCGCTTAAAGCTTTTACGTGCAGGAGCATGTAATTCTTTCACTAATTCCCGTTTGCTCATATTGGAATGTAGCACGTCTTGTTGGTTTTATTTTTTTTTTTTATTTATTTATTTCCTTTATAACGTAGTACAATATTGTTGCTGACGATGTCTTTTTTTATTGTGTCGAGAGAAAAATTTTGAGAAACACATCTTTTTCACCATAGGTACCTTCTCCATCAGTATCGTAATCCATACTATCCATATACACTTCCACGATTTAAGTCCCATGTTTCTTGATATAGTAATAATCACATGAGATATAACCAACAGTGGTGGGGGTCAATCAGCATTTAACGGGTTTTGATAAATTGCATTTACTTATATATCATTTTTATTTATTTATTAATATTTTTCTTTCGTTTTTGTTACGTAGGGGTACAGGCACCTCATCCGCTGTTAGTATTTATTTTAAAATGGTAGGATTCTCAAAACAGCCAATTACAAATGTAAAATATTTATCAAGTATTTCTTTCAAATTTTCGATACTTTTTATAGTATTGTTTAAGTTCTCTTGAAACGCATCAATTTTTTGGTTTCTCTGTCTTAATAATAATAATGAGATGGTGTGACCTATATCATTTTTCACTAGAATTAATATTCGATCAACGTATTCTTTTATAACCAAGTCATTCGCCTCCTGCGGTTGTATACAACATATGATTCGTTTTTTCTGTATATTTAAATTTCCATCCTCATCAACGATAAAACCCACTAATCTTTTTCCATTTCTGTGTAAATACTCCAAATGCTTCCTATCGCTTGAGTAGTGTCCAAACTTATCTAGACTCATATTGACTTAACAACGATCTGATTTCACAATTGGTTTTTTTCTTGATGTAACTGCTTGCTTACAAACTCATTATTACTGTTTATTCTTGAAATGATTTCATTGCTAACTTTGTTAACATCATCTAATAACTTAGTTACTTCGTTAGTTATTTCATTCATTTTGCTTTCCATATCCTTTAACTTATTATTTCTTTGTTCGACTAATTGAGTAATATAAGCCGTTTGACTTTTTTTTAATTCAAATACTTTAATATCAACATATTCTTTGATTACCAAATCATCGTTATTTATGGGGGTGATTGAATTTTTAATGCGTTTGTTTTGGGCATTTAGGTTACCATCCTCATCAATATGAATCCCACTCACAGCTTCAATCCCCCTTTTCAACTTCTCCGAGCGTTCTTTATCGTTCGAGAAATGACCAAACTTGTCAAGAGACATATTAATAATAAGAATATTTAATGAGTGTATATCATATTTATTAAAAAATTATGTTTGCTTCTCGCAACTCTTCAATTATCGATACAATTTCATTATTATGACTACTGTTACCAGCTGCCTGTGAAGCGATCAAAAGCTTAAGTCTATTTACAATTTCATTAGGATTATCCCAGTATACATAATTTGGTTTATGCTTGTTGAGTATCATAAGAGTTCCGCCTTTATGTGTAGATTTTTTACTATTCAAAGGTGTAGACACTGCACTTGGCTCAACAACTTTCGGGAAAAGTTTTTTTATTATATCAGTATACTTTTTGGAGCGATTACCCTTTAGTGCTTCATTTGGCTGATGATTTCTTCTGTGAGCATTTGTTTTTGACAAGATTTCCTTATATGCATCCAGATCCAATTGGTTATAAGCATGTGGATTTTTTAAAAAGATTAAAGAATACAATCCAGGAGTAAGATTCCACTTTTCACCCGTTTCCAGTTCAAGTCTTTTGTTGTTTACGTTTATTTTAGAGCTGCCTAATTTAGTTTCTCCTTTATTTTTACTTGGTCCAAACGCTTTATCTAACTGTCCCTCACGCTCTAACTCATTTAGACTGAGATCAAAACTATCATCATGTACTACACTTGACTGATTATAATCTTTATTGCCTGCTGTAGCGAGGTTAGTATAGCTTTGTTTACTCGATATAAGCGAATCATGGATTGACTGTTTTTCATCAATTTCCCCATCTATTGCGTCATAAAATTCACTAGTATTATTTTCATTCTCTGCCACCTCATTTACACTTTTATCTTTCTCTTCTTTTTTGATTCGGGGGTATGGCTTAATTTCCCTATTTCCTTTAATAATCTTTTTGAGTGGTTCTGTTATAGGCTTAAATGTTTCCTCCAACTGGTATTCATTTGCGGCTTTACCTAATTTAATACTTCGAAATTTTCTTTTTAACGCGTTTCTTGTTTTTGTTAGCTCCTTTAGTATATGCTCATTCATTTTAGTATATTTATGATAGTAAGCCAATAAACTTGATCAGCGAGCGTAATAGAGGGTGGTTTTAATAACAGGTTGTTCTGTCCTTGTTTTGCTGTTATTTGTTGTTATTTTTCATAAACAGCCTGTTGTTGTTTTGCTGTTATTTTTTATGTTTTTCAGAAACAGTGTTTTTTTTCTGTTATTTGTTGTTATTTTTCAGAAACAGTGTTTTTTTTTCTGTTATTTGTTGTTATTTTTCATAAACAGCTTGTTGTTGTTTTCCTGTTATTTTTATGTTTTTCAGAAACAGTGTTTTTTTTTTCTGTTAATTGTTGTTATTTTTTATGTTTTTGGTTTTCAAGAAACAGTGGGCTTGCTATATGTGAACTAATCAGATACTCCAAACAAACTGAGATAGTTTAAAGACAATATTTATATATATACTTAAAAATGATACATTTTTTTTTTCTTCTTTATTTAAATGTAAAGTATTTATTTTAATTGATATAAAAATTATTTTAAAAAAAATTTTGAAGTGAGCATTAAAAACTTAAGACATAAGTGACCGCAGTTAAAAGTACCAAATTGTTGTACTTGATTATAATTGTATTGAATGTTCTCGCCCAAATATCTTATAAGTTCTATAGGGGGTGGCAAATTTCCAAAACTATCAAAATATCTGCATTCCTCATCCGCCTTATAGTAAGCTACCCAATGAGTTCCAGCTCCAGTTGACGAGTCCAAATTAACGATGCCGCATTCTCTTTTTCTTACATTTTTCGGTAAGGCGTTTCTCATGTAAACCCCTCTAAAATGTGGGATATGTTTGCGTGCGAAGTTTATAATATCAATGTTCGAAAGCGGTTTATTGGGCAGCTCATTTATAAAAAATTAATTTTTTTATTTGTGGTTATACCAAAACCTTTTTGATACGGTTTTAAATAGAGTCCACTACCTAAAGCAATGGCCTCCATTTTTCTATTATGACGTTTATTCTCTTCTAGCTCTTTTTTTGCATTCTTAGCACTATTAATGCTTCTAGCAATAGCAGCTCCACCAGATGCCATTCCTCCTAATGCACTGAGCGCTGTCAAGATTGGCACAAGTGGTAAAAAACCTCCAATTTTAGGAACGTTGATTACTCTAGGAATAACAACAGTATTTTTCTTATTTCCAATGGTTTTAGACATAGCTTTTCGGGCTACTTTAATCGCAGCTTGAATGTCAAGTGGTTTTTCTTTCTTTAACACTCGTGTTGCGTCTCGAACAAGAGTCATGAATTTCTTTTTATTTTTACATGGTTTTCGTTTCTTTTGCTTTTGTGGAAGTCCCATACCAAATTTTTTCTTTGCTTTCATTGCGTTTGTTACGAAATATGCAGAGGATTTTTCACCGAGAGTACTATCAGATGCTTTTACACGCTCCCACGCTCTTTCAGCTAGTATTGTGTCAGCTTTATGACGATTTTCCAGATCTTTATATTTAGAATAGGCTATATCGTGCTCTCTACAAGCGGCATCCAAGGGATTTATTCCTTTGTCACCACGTGCTAGACGAGCTTTAAGCTTTGTTCCTGGACCACAAAACTGATATCCCGGTATGTGCAGTTCAACTGGTAGGGAGTTTATTATTTTATTAACAATACCTCTTCCTAGGTAGAGTGGTGGTTTGTTACTAGTAGTTTTATAAAAGCGCAACACCATTTTATTTGTTGTTTATTCTTCAATGAGATTTTAGCAAGTAACGATCTACTCAAAGGAGTTACATTAATATGCGTTTAATCAAACAAAAAAATGACATAGAAGTAAAAATATCAATTGTAAAAATGGTGATGTCAAACAACTTAGACATAGTAGCTTGTTACCCAATTCAATACGAGCTCTAATTGTCGGACCTTCAAATTGCGGGAAAACCAATGTTATGATTAGTTTAATTGAAAGCCCTAACGGATTAAAGTTTGAGAATATTTACTTATATTCAAAGTCATTATATCAGCCTAAATATGAATACTTAAAAACACTTATAAAACCAATAAAAGGAATGGGTTACTTTACATTTTCTGAAAATGAAAATGTTGTTGCACCCAGCGATGCCAAAAAGAACTCTATAATGATTTTCGATGACGTAGCATGTGAAAAACAGGATAATATTCGAGCATACTTCTGCATGGGCAGACATAAAAGTATAGATGCGTTCTATTTGTGTCAGACGTATACACGCATCCCAAAGCATCTTGTGCG
>JARNME010000404.1:52401192-52526769 GCA_030179655.1 Scaptomyza flava
CTCTAAATTGTGGGATATGTATGCGTGCGAAGTTTATAATATCAATGTTCGAAAGCGGTTTATTGGGCAGCTCATTTATAAAAATTAATTTTTTTATTTGTGGTTATACCAAAACCTTTTTGATACGGTTTTAAATAGAGTCCACTACCTAAAGCAATGGCCTCCATTTTTCTAACACGACGTTTATTCTCTTCTAGCTCTTTTTTTGCATTCTTAGCACTATTAATGCTTCTAGCAATAGCAGCTCCACCAGATGCCATTCCTCCTAATGCACTGAGCGCTGTCAAGATTGGCACAAGTGGTAAAAAACCTCCAATTTTAGGAACGTTGATTACTCTAGGATAACAACAGTATTTTTCTTATTTCCAATGGGTTTAGACATAGCTTTTCGGGCTACATTAATCGCAGCTTCAATGTCAAGTGGTTTTTCTTTCTTTAACACTCGTGTTGCGTCTCGAACAAGAGTCATGAATTTCTTCTTATTTTTACATGGTTTTCGTTTCTTTTGCTTTTTTGGAAGTCCCATACCAAATTTTTTCTTTGCTTTCATTGCGTTTGTTACGAAATATGCAGAGGATTTTCACCGAGAGTACTATCAGATGCTTTTACACGCTCCCACGCTCTTTCAGCTAGTATTGTGTCAGCTTTATGACGATTTTCCAGATCTTTATATTTATAATAGGCTATATCGTGCTCTCTACAAGCGGCATCCAAGGGATTTATTCCTTTGTCACCACGTGCTAGACGAGCTTTAAGCTTTGTTCCTGGACCACAAAACTGATATCCCGGTATGTGCAGTTCAACTGGTAGGGAGTTTATTATTTTATTAACAATACCTCTTCCTAGGTAGAGTGGTGGTTTGTTACTAGTAGTTTTATAAAAGCGCAACACCATTTTATTTGTGGTTTATTCTTCAATGAGATTTTAGCAAGTAACGATATACTCAAAGGAGTTACATTAATATGCGTTTAATCAAACAAAAAAATGACATAGAAGTAAAAAATATCGATTGTAAAAATGGTGATGTCAAACAACTTAGACATAGTAGCTTGTTACCCAATTCAATACGAGCTCTAATTGTCGGACCTGCAAATTGCGGGAAAACCAATGTTATGATTAGTTTAATTGAAAGCCCTAACGGATTAAAGTTTGAGAATATTTACTTATATTCAAAGTCATTATATCAGCCTAAATATGAATACTTAAAAACACTTATAAAACCAATAAAGGAATGGGTTACTTTACATTTTCTGAAAATGAAAATGTTGTTGCACCCAGCGATGCCAAAAAGAACTCTTTAATGATTTTCGATGACGTAGCATGTGAAAAAACAGGATAATATTCGAGCATACTTCTGCATGGGCAGACATAAAAGTATAGATGCGTTCTATTTGTGTCAAACGTATACACGCATCCCAAAGCATCTTGTGCGTGACAATGCAAACCTAATTATTATGTTTAGGCAGGATGAGTCAATATGAAACATGTGTATCAGGATCATGTAGGCGTAGACATGTCGTTTGATGCATTTAAGAATATTTGTCAATTTTGTTGGAGAGAAAAATATGGATTTTTATTAATAAGTAAAGATGACCCGCTAGAAAATGGACGTTATAGAACCCCCTTTGCTGATTTTATTCAAATTTAAAATAAAATAAAATGCAAGAAACTAGTACTATTAATTCACTTATCAATAATCTTTCGAAATGGCAACAACACTAACGTTGACGGGTAACAACTCGATTTTAATAGCTAATTATCATCCTCCCAAAGAATTAAGTGGGAGCTATGATTGTGCTCTAATTGATTTTCATATGTACAACTCGGTCCCAAATGTGGACTACGATAATAATTTATTCCATATTGGGGAGCATATTTTCGAGATACCTGTGGGATCATATGAGCTTAGTGATATAAGTGAATTTATTAAAGAGAAATGAAGAAAATAGAGCCCAATGAATTAAAGCACCCGCTAATCGAGAGCAATAATAATACCCTTCAAGTAGTGATTTCATCTAAAAAAGATTCAATATATTTTAACAAAGAGCGTTCTATCGGTCAATTATTTGGATTTAATAAAAGAGAACTAAAACCAAATGCAACGCATGTATCAGATCAACCTGTTGACATTTTAAAAGTAAATACGATTCGTCTAGAATGTAACATTGTAAGCGGTTCATATGTAAATGAGGTATCAAGTCATGCTCTGCATGAGTTTGCACTCAACGTTCCGCCAGGCTATAAATTGAGCGAGAAACCAAATAATCTTATTTATTTGCCAGTTAATACGAGCGAGATACAGTCATTAATAATACGGATTGTTGATCAGAACGGAAACTTGGTTAACTTAAGAAAAGAGGTTGTGACACTTCGCTTACACATGAGGCGCCGATAATGATTATTTATAACAATAAAAACGTGCGCTATCCACCCCCAGCGAGCACTTTGAGTTCTACTACAGAAGGATACAGGTCGACGAAAAAAGTACTAACACCTGAGAACAAATTATTTTTAAAATCTCTGGGTCTAAAAATAAAAAAATAATGAATAGTGTATTGAATGCTCGAGAGAAAGCCTATTCGGATGAGAGTATAATCAAGAAAGAATATCATAGTTACTCTCCCTATCTACAAGCATTTAAAAGCAATGATGAAGTTAGGATTACTATTCAGAATCAGGACTTATATGTATTGCCTTGTGAGAGTTTTATTAATGTTGAGGGCACAATTTCTTTGGCGGATAAATCGCTTGCTGTAGATGGAAAACTTAAAAACAATTGTATGAGTTATCTCTTTGACGAGGTTCGTTATGAATTAAATGGAATTGAAATTGATCGTCTCGATTGTTGTATTTCAACAACCTTAAAAAACTACGCTTCCTTAAACAAAACGGAGAGCTGCATGTTAGAGAATTCTGGCTGGTTCAATGGAAATGATAGAGAGCTGTCGAACGGATACTTTAATTTTTCTATACCTCTTAAATACTTACTTGGATTTGCTGAAGATTATACAAGGTCTTACTAAATTGTAAACATGAATTGATATTACTCATGACTAAAAATATGGAAGATGTATACTACACTAAAATTGGAACTAAGGAGTATAAGCTAAATATTTCTAACATTGTATGGAAAATACCACATGTAACTCTGAGTGATGAAAAGAAGTTACAAATGTTTAGTCTGACCAAGAGTGGAGGCTCACTTCCACTTGCATTCCGCAGTTGTGATTGTTATCTGAATCCAACATTAGCCGAAGGCACACAACATGTTTGGAATGTTAAGCTAGCAGCTAATAGAGAACGCCCTCGATTTGCGATAATAGCTTTTGTAGTGGACGATAAACTAACACATAATCATTTGAGGAATTTAAAAGTGTATCTTAACTCGGAGAACTTTCCGTACGATGACATGAACATTAATTTTAAGCATGAACGATACGCAAGTTTGTATGATATGTATACAGGATTTCAAGCAAGCTACTATATGAAGGAGTCTGAGCCATTACTAACACCTATAGAGTTTAAAGAGAAAGCACCAATGGTTGTTGTAGACTTGTCACATCAGAATGAAACAGTTAAAACAGGGCCAATCGATGTAAGAGTTTCAATTGATCTCGATAGTGTTAGTGTGAGGAATACTAAGGTATATTGCCTGCTTATGCATGATCGATTAGCAGAGTATTCGCCTTTGACTGGAATAGTTCGACGCATCGTTTAAAACCAATTTAGTATAGAATCAAGTTGTAGTTGATAATCATTGAAATTAATTATATTAAATATTATGTACCCTCTCTTAATTAAATAATAAATAGAAACATGATGAAATTAATAAGAAAATAATTTTTATTTTATTCAAGTATACTAGCATAAACATTTACATTTTCAGATACCTCAAATTGAGAGTTTTCTAAGATGAGAAATACTTTAAATAAATTATTTAGTGCACATTGATTTACTATTTCTTTGTGTATTCTACAATTTGTAAAGAAGTTTGGATATTGCGCTAAGCTCTGTTCAAGATTTACATCTATTATTTTTGTGTGTAAAAATTTACTTAAGAACTCTTTTTTAGCTCTTCCTCTTACTACTACAGTTGCGTAACTATTCAATGGTTTTAGTATTTCGCCAAGACTCAGATAAGAGATGTCACCTTCAGACCAATCTAAGCCGTCCACATACTGTTTGGTTATCTTTAAGGTTTTCCTAGTCACTTCATCCAGCTCCCTCATGTGGTAGGGTGGTTTAAAGTGAAAAAAATTGGGTATGACGGACCCAGCTTGCATAAATGCCAACTCTTTGACAAAATCTGTCTTTCGTTTCCGAATACATATTGAAAGTCAACTAAAATACAAGAGTTTCTATCTAGAATAACAATTTTTACTCTAGCGTTAATGATGTACTGAGAAATTATTCAAAAATCAATACCTTAAATATTATGGTTTATCTTATTTTACGTTTAGTTTGAAAAAGCAGTTAAGAGAGGATGGATACGCTACACTTGAAAAAAAAGAAAAACTCAAGAAAAATTCAAGATCATGAAATAATTTTTGGATTTGAGTATTTTGTTAGTCTAGAGCTTAAACTAAAGTGTGGGTTTTCTACGAGTAGAGATTTCACACATATGGTTTGGCTGCAGCAACATAAACGTAACTTTATTGGATTGCGAAAAAAGAGTGGGATTCAATTATTAACTTTTAAGGAGTACATCCAAATGAAACTGGAGCACTTTGACTTCTTAATGCCAGATACAATAACTGAACATCCAATGCTTGAGACCGTTAAGTGTCATTTTAAAATTCGAAAATCAGATAGGCAACGAATATTAATACTCAATCAGTATGGCAATAGAGTTGAATTTGATAGTGACTCATGGAGGACGCTTATAAGATTAGGAATTTTTTTACCAACATTTTTGTGTTGGAACACATTACTGAAAAATCAAATAAAGAATATATATTATAACTATATTATTCCAAAGTGTGTAGAGATGCGTAAATATAGTATACAACTTTCAGATTTAGAAGCGACTTATGATTATGAGTCAGAAATTGATCTTACTCGGTTACTGTTTGAAATTTCAAAAAAGATGTGTAAAGAAATAATAAAAAGGGATGTTAATATTTTTAGGACACAATTTCATCATAATATGAAACTAAATAAAAAATGAAATGCTTTGAGGAAAGTTAAAATATTCATTTAAGTCACTCTTAAATAAACGTTTGCCGAGTATACTACAAAATGGAGCTGAATTCTAACTTTGGATTTAAAACAATTGTCAAGAAAATCGATGATTTTTTAAAAGAGTTTGAGGAAATGATTTTTCCTGAACATCATGAATTGCTTGAAGAATATCGAGAATTTTTCTTGGCGTACGAAAACTGCCATCTAGTTACATCCAAATTTGGCGAGCATCTTTCAGCGTGCAGCTGGTCATCCGATTTAACTACAGAGGGAGTCGACACATGTGGATGCTTTTACTACAGCATGCGTCTGACAAGGCTAGAACGCCTCATGGCAAAATATAAAAATTTAAACAAAATAATTAACAAACAACGTTTAAGTCAATAAGGCATAAAATGCATGAATACTAGATTTAAAATAAATATTTTATAGTATACATAGAAAGAATAATAAATAAACTATACAACTTAAACCAAACTACCTCTTGACCAAAATAAAAGCAGGTATATATATAATATCAAAGGTTAGAAAGGGATGGCGCTAAATATTTAAATATCAAGCCCAAAGGATTGTAAAATAGTTTTCATATTAAGGACGGTGGGGACCAATCAAAATCGTATAAGGGGCGTGGCTTATTAAATTAATACAAGCAGGATCACTTTCCCCCTCTAACAAACACACACATTCTCCTTCTAGCACTTTCCCCCTCTAGCTCGTTCCCCTTCTAACATACATTCTCCTTCTAACACCTTCTCCCCCTTGCTTTCAGGTTAACAATGCAACGCACTTCAAACCGGCACCCTCTCGACTCTCTTTTATCTATCCTTTCTTCCTGTGCACAATGCCACGCACGTCAAAGAGGCGCACAATTGACTCTAACACTAGTTAGGTAAATAGCCAAATCTGTTCCTCTGATCACCTGCTTGCAGGTGTATAATGCAACGCAGGTTTAACAGGTGCGCACTTGACTCCAAATCCTTTGATCACTAATTCTCACAGATGCTGCTGGTAAAGTGGTCGCCTAGGAATGTTAATCCTTTGTTCTCCACATTAGGCTAATCAAAGGAGGGACCCGATCATGAGAAAAAAAGGGTCATAAATTATGATATAGAAGGGGGTCAAAAAAAGGGTCAAAAAACAAGGGGGCGATAAAAGGGTCATAAAATTAATGGGGGGGGTAATTAAACTGTCAAAATGAAAAGTCATAAATTGACGCAGAACCGGCAATCCCCTACTACTTAGGTAAAAAGGGTATAATTGTTTTGTGCAAAAGTATGTAACAGGCAGAAGGAAGCATCTCCGACCCCACAAAGTATATATATTCTTGACCAGCATGAACAGCCAAGTCGACATAGCCATGTCCGTCTGTCCGTCGGTATGAACGCGTGGATCTCAGAGACTACAAGAGCTAAAGACTTCAAATTTTGTATATAAGTTCTCCTACACCATTAGCAAAACAAGTTTGCTTCAAATTATCGATAACTATTCTGGTTTCCGATATACACATGGAATCAATAACAAAAAAATTTATATCGATTTTGGAAAATGTAAAAATGCGGGTTGACGTAATGGGTAACGATAGAACTTTTCTAAAAATTTCGTCCAAATCGGTTAAGAAACACCGGAGATATCGAATTTAATCGATTGAAGCTAAGTCAGTATACCAAAGTCTTACATAAATTTAATTTATTTATTGCAACTGGGTTCAGGGTATCTGGCTCTCCCGACTGGAGCCTTCTTACTTGCTTTTTTTTATTTGATTTTGTCGATTTGCCCTCCAAGATGTATCCACTTGGTATATATTGGGGCGCAATCCCCTCAAATTGACACTTTGTCTGACGCAGACAACGAACAAGATATTTGCAAAGTTTTTAGTCATTAGGATGCAGATGGACAGACACTTTGATTGGACATTGACGGACTCTTACCTTAAGTAGCAAAAGAAAAAAATAGGAAAAATATAATAAATGAAAATATTTATAGTAATTAAAATGATTTTATGTTTGAAATTACGATATTCTTGGATTAAGTTAACTATGCATATTAAATAAGATCATTGTGACTAGTGCATGTGGTTAAAGTAAAAGTAGCAGTAGTAGGATTGTTTTCACTAAATACTTATAATATAAAAAAATGTTGAATTTTTTCCTACAGCTTGACTTACTTGAATATTGCAATCTGCCAACATTTGAGTATTTTGAGGGAAAAGATTAATAGAAAGTCAACTACATAATTATTATGTACATCATTTTAATGTTTCCTACAAAATATTTGGAAAATAAATGTTTTATGTTTTACGATATTTGTGATTGTGATATAAGTATGGTTTAAATCAGTGTTCAGTAAAAATCTTGTTTGGACTCAATACACAAGTTTTTGTCATTTAGATTAAACAATTATTAATAAATTTCCACATCTTATATCTTAGCCAAAATAAATTATAGCCTAAGTTATACAAATCCTTATGCTTATATTGTGGCTTAAGCTAGAGTGTTTTCAAAAACTTTTGAAATAATTTCATATGTTGTATTTAGCTCAATTTGTACGAGGACAATGATGTCCAAACTAAACAAATTTTTTTTGGTATAAGCTTGGCATAAAATTAAGCACATTTATTAGGCAAATTATTTTACAGCCAAAAGCCGTTTAAGCTGGCAAATAATTCGATAATAGCCAGTTTAAATATTTCTTCAAGTTTTATGTAATTGTTTTACCTCAATTTTAATTATAGTTTTGTTTTGAAATAATAAATGCAATAAAGGAGGCGTCTGCTATCGCATAATATAAACATGCTAAAGTTGATAAGCTTTTTCAATTAAGGCCCTTTGCGTGTTTCCATGTAAACCAGTTTTCTTTGTTGATTTATTGATAAAAAATATGAATACTCTCGACCAATGCGAGTTATGAATCTTATTGACCCACAAATATCCAAGCATTTTAAATATTTAGTTTTTATACTAGGTTCTTTTTGTTTGTTCATTTTTGAAAAGTCTGACATTTACAATTCTATGCACATGCTCGTAAATGGGCTATAGTCTGCAAAGAAAGCTGGAATTTTTTTTTGTGGAAGAAAAATTATGCATCTAAACAATATAAAAATGTTATTGCTTTGTACGAAATTTTTTCAAGTACTTCCAAAATATACTATTTCCGTCCATCATCTGTTCTTTAAGAATTAACTTAAGAATTAACAAATATGTTTGAGAACAATGCAACTAAATCAGAGAAACAATTCTCATGCTATTGCACTACCAGACATCGTTGTCGCCTGTCGCTCGTTTTGCTGCTCTCGGTTGCATTCATGCTCAGCTGTCTCGGAACTGTTGGATCCATTAAAAATGATATTATATGATAGTTGATTTCCGTTCTAAATAGACTTACTTTGAACGCACAGCAATGGGGTTTTCTGGTATATCAACAGATTTAGGATTGTTGTTATTTGTCGTCGATGCACGCCGTCCATTTCCAGTTTTATAAGAGAATATGGAATCATTCTCCAAATCATTTTCAATCTGAAATCAAGAGATTTTAGCTTAATACGAATTATTTTCATGCCCTCAAGCCTTTCCATCTGCGCATTTTCAAAGAAAGGTAACATTTTTGTAAGCTATTCAACAGTCTGCCAAGAATTAATATTAACTTATATTTTATGAGTGGTGGTTATTTAAGAAGTAGGTTTACAACCACTAACCTTAATTTTTCGTCAAATGTGATAAAATTACTTAATAAAATGAAACTGATGTTTATAATATATAATAACTCAGGCCTTTGTCAATAAACTTATCTCTAACCGAGCTCAAAAATTTATCTCGAATATCTCACTTCAAATCAGACCCAGCTACTTCTGGCATCACCAAATGCCAACAATTTAGCTTTTATTAAATTTTATATTTGTGGGAATGCAAAGTTGTTATATCCGGTTTATTCCGTTGACGCAAAGCTCTGCATCACATACAATAACATAACCTTTCGACGCTCACTTCAGGCAGACCTGCAATTTTATATTGTGGCTTAAAAGTAATTTGCAACAACTGAGCTTCTTTAAGAGCATGGGCATGATATTTTATCGGAAGTAAACGAAGGTTTTACGTTACAGATTGATGAGATGCCACTTGAACCTTAGCGGAAGATAACGATTAAGGTCTACTTATAGATTCTTAAAAAAAAAATGTAAAAAAAAAAAACAAGTGAAAACGCTGCAGTTAGGCGCAACCGACTGCTGTTGTTTACTCGATACATGTATGGAAAATTTTAAACAGAGGCCTGGTTGCAAAGGGGTGCAGATCTTAGGGGGATGTCACCATCTTTTTACCAAATTTGATACACCCATTTGAGGCGGTGGGGCGTTAGGCATAGTTTGAAGGATACTCTGAAACCGATATTAAAACACGTGGTATATAGTTTATTTGCGAGAAGGGTACGGGGGTAGAAAAGGTGGGTGTTCACGCATGAACACTTGACACCAAGTCACTATAGAGTCTTGGTAAAATATACAAAACTGCACTTTAACCCAGCTGCATGCGACTGCAGCAAGAGCTAAAAATATAGATAAACATAACAAAAGATTGTGGAAAGACCTACACTAATGTTTAAAATAGAAAATAACCTAAAGCTGCCTTCACACGATCGGGTTTTCATCGGTTTTTTTTTTTTTAAAGCCAGCGCTCTCGTGTGAGCACACAACAATTTTTAGGTCCGGTCAAAAACCGACTCAAAATGAGAAAAATAGAACGTGTTCTATTTCTGCTCTTTTTGAGTCGGTTAAATTTGTGCCACGAACTGTTAACGTAAAAAAGGCGTTTTTGGTATATTTAGTAATTGTTGGCAAAAAATAATGTAAACAAACTTATATATATAGGGAAGTGTGACCAGATTGTGTAACAACAAAAAGTGATGGGATTTTGGATTTAACCGATGCGAATAATGTGAATGCCAACCTTTTTGGTCGGTTAAAAAAAGCTACAGAAAAACCGACCGTGTGAAGGCAGCTTAAACAAATAATGATTCAACTATCTGCTGGTGATAATGTGCCACCGCAGACCTACTCTAAGACATCTTGTTAGTATATAAGGACTATGATTTGTAAGAATAAAATAAGTATCTTCATGAAACTCAACAGGAACAATATGGTTCATTTGGTCCTTCGAGCAGTGCCGTAGATTGGCACGTTCAAACATTTGGTTTTTAAAGCCTTCACATATCCGATTCCGTGCTTTCGAGATGGGCCTAAGGCGCTTTAAAGGGCAGAAAGATCAACTGGCAGGCCCTTGTCAATAGAAGAGTATTGAGCAAGGCAGCCTGCAGTAAGAGCGGCAGCAGCACCAATGACAAGCACTTATCAGGAAGTGCTGCAAAAAGTCATTGGGGAGCAACCGCAAGCAAGACCGAAGCCATTGTCAATAAAATAATATTAAATTAAATTTATGTAAGACTTTGGTATACTGACTTAGCTTCAATCGATTAAGTTCAATATCTCCGGTGTTTCTCAACCGATTTGGACGAAATTTTCAGAAAAGTTCTATCATAACCCGACCCTAATTTTTAGATTTTCCAAATTCGATATTTTTTGTTATCGATATTATGTGTGTATCGGAAACCAGAATAGTTATCGATAATTTGAAGCAAACTTGTTCTGCTCATGGTATAGGAGAACTTATATACAAAATCTGAAGTCTCTGGCTCTTGTAGTCTCTGAGATCCACGCGTTCATACAGACGGACAGACAGACGGACAGACAGACGGAAAGACGGACATGGCTAAATCGACTCGGCTATTGATGCTGATCAAGAATATATATACTTTATAGAGTCGGATATGCTTCTTTCTGCCTGTTACATACTTTTGCACAAAACCATTATACCCTTATTTACCCATTTTATGGGTTAAGATTATAAAAATAATAAACATTTAAATGCGAGTGCGCTTTTTGGCGAGCCCATTGTGAAAACGGCGGCAAGATCGCCTCACAATAACAAAAAACATACAGTCCAATTAAAAAAAATATATACTTAAATTTTTTTTTAATATACAGTCCATTTTAAAAATAAACTATACATACACATTTTTTTTTTAATACCCAGTCTACTTAAATATATTAAAATAAACTTATGTAAGCTAAGTACATTTAAAATTTAAAAAAAAACATAGTGGCGCATAGTTAATTTTGGCTATGCCAAGACTATGATACCCTTCACACAGCCAAATCAATGCTCCCCCCCTCTTATTTATGTTTCTGTGCAGTTGTTGGTAATTTTTCGCTAATATTTTTACTCTTAAGCGTCATTTATTTGGAAGATTTGAGTCCGTCTCTTAAATTTAATTATCTTAACATGGCCATAATAGGAGAAGCAAGATGCGTAGTGTCGCATTTGCTATTAGGCTCCGCGGAAAGTTTCAATGCGACTTGGGATTTGTTAACCAAGCGTTATGAAAACAAACGGAAAATATTTTCCGAACAGTTAAATAGGCTTATCGAGAGGCCAATACTGAACAGTGACTCAGCCAAACAAATAAAAGCATTTATTGATTCAGTTAATGAATAAATTCATTTCATTAAGTTGAAAACGGGCTTACCGGAAGACGTTGATGTAATTTTTGCACTCATGATTATACGCAAGTTTAATAAAGAAATTTTGAAAAGTTATGAAAATCATGTCAACAGAACAAAAGAAGTTCAAAAAATGTCCGACGTAATGGAGTATTTAGAGCAAAGATTAAGTGCTCTGAGCTCATTGAAGGACGAGGAAAAAAACCGAAAGTCAATAAGGACTTTTCGGAAAATTGCCCAATTTGTAAGTTTGCAGGGCATAATGCATTGCAATGCTATAAATTTAAAAGCATGAGTCCAGTAGAAAGAACAGATTCTGCAAAAAAGGCACAGCTGTGTCTAAAATGCTTGAAACACTCGAGTGCCAAGAGATGCCCGAGTGAAATTGTATGAGCAAAATGCAACAGATTCCACCACACGATGCTTCACTTTGAAAGAAAAGAAAGAGTGAATACATGTGTTGTGGAAAGGCAGGCGCTGTTAGGGACAGCTTTTGTCAAGGTAAAAACTGCAAGTGGAGGATATGAAAAGTTGAGAGCATTTATTGATAGTGGGTCGCAAATTACAATCATATCTGACGAGGCAGTCCAGGTACTAAAATTACCAAGATTAAAAGCGATTGCAAAGATCACTGGAGTCTCTTCAACAGAATCTAGCATTTCCCAATATATAGTCAAAGTATGTGTAGATACTTTAGACCCCAATATGGAGCCGCTTTCAGTCAATGCAATAGTGCTGCCAAAATTGATGAAAGCGCTCCCAGTAAAATCAATAAATATTAATACCAATAAATGGAAAAGATTTGTATTAGCTGCTCCACAATTTAACAAACCATGGCGAATAGATATACTTATAGGAACTGACCTATATATTCATATTTTAAAAAATGGGGTAGTTAAAATCGACGGGCTTCTCGGTCAACATACTGAATTTGGGTGGATAGTGTCAGGATGCACCAAATCCAAGGGAAAAGGAAATATAGTCGCGTCAATAATTGAGTCTGGAGATTTGGAAAGATTTTGGGAGGTAGAAGAGGATGATGAAGACGATGCAGAATCAAAAATCTGCGAAGATAACTTCACAGGAACAACGAAAAGAGAATTAGATGAAAGGTGCATAGTTACAATTCCGTTTAAAGAAGAAAAAGAGTTAAGAGAATCAAGACCACAAGCGATGGCAAGGTTGTAATGTCCCCATTTAAACAAAATAATAAATTTATATTTATTAAGCGGGGTATAAAATCATTTAGCTTGAGTGTTGCATCAACAACATAAAAGCTAAAGCGCCACCTAATGGTCGAAAGCGACTAAAAGATACGGCATCTAGCCTCTAATGTCAACGGCAATTCTTTTTGCCTTGTCATTTGATCGGAAATGCATTTTTTGGATTAAGGTTATACCGAGGTGTAATAACGCATTGCTCCTCTCAGCTCTGCCTTTTCGATTTTGGCAGCTGAAGGAAGCACTTGTCTTGTGCAGAAGAAAAATTGAAGTCGGGAGTTACCCCAAACCAATTTTTGTGAAGTTTTGATTCATATTTTAATTCAACATCGAGCAGCAGCGGCGCATTTAAATTGCATTTAATTGCCTTTTTAAGCCGCTAACATCGCTCTGACTGGAGCGCAGAAAAAATTTCATGATCACATATTGTGATTTTATCTGATTTTTTGGGTAAGAATACGTTGAAAAATTATTCTCATTGACTTATGTCAATAATAAGCGTTTTATTTGTCTAATACGAATTTATTGGCCTTTTTTTATGTTTAGCAGCAGTAATATTACTCGCTGGCTAAGCATCTAGATAACTCCCCCCGAAAATCTGGGCAGAGAAATTAAGAGCATGGACACTGAGCCAGTGGCCAAGCACCGCTCAGTCCGAAATTATAGTTCGCCCGATCGCAACGCCGTGGGAGGATCGAAAAATCAGAACAATCGTTAAAAATTGTTTAAATAGTGCTTAACCAAATATAATTAGTTAAAAAGACAATTAAAGACATGCAAAAGTGCTAAAAACCCAACCCAGAAAAAGAAAATCAAAAAGACAAAAACCCCAAATCAAAGATAGTGAGAAAACAAAGAAAAAAATTACTTCTTAAGCCCAAAGTCAAAGTAATAGTTAAAAGATGAAAAGTTAAAAAATAAATTAAGTGCTTAAGAAAAAAATAAAAAATTAAAAATATAGAATAGGCAAATCTTTATTTATAATGCTATAACCTCACGACACAATTACACCACAGCTGTGAAAAAAAGGAGTTAAAATGTATATATATTTAATACCCAGTGCAGTGGTTAAAAATGCAGAACAATTTTTATTGGCTGCAATAAAAAGTTAAAGGAAATTAAAGTTAAAACCACAACAAAAGCCCCAGCAGTCTGGATAGACAAATCATATGGCTTAATTGTTGTTATAAAATTGAAAGTGAAAGTGCACAGAAAAAAAAAACAACAAAATAAGAGCTATTGCCTAACCTACAATAAGTGCGCAATTTTATTTGTTTGCTCATTTTTTTTGCACACATTTTTGAGTAATTGTAAATAAATAAAAGAAATGTTTATTTCAACCAAAAATAAAGTAATTATTAACAATAAAAAACAAAAATAACCTAAAAAAAAGAATTGATTTAAAATGTTTTTAAAAAAACATAAAAGTAACGTAATTTCTCATCAATAAAAAAATGAAAGTTTAAAGTAAAAAAAAAATTTAACGTAGACAACCTGCCGTTATATACAAGTATTCTTGTAGTTTTCTGGTGGTACACTTGCTACTTGTATTAAAATATATTATACACATTTATACATATATATTTTTATATATCTCTAACCATGAATATTATTTCCAGCAAGTGTAATTGTATCGAGTGGTAAATCAAGTTTTTAGTTAGTTGAAGCAAAATAGTGAATAAAGAGACTTACTCATAATTAGAGGGTAACTAGTAGTAATGTTAGTTAACGCAAATAATTATTAAAACGATTTAATAATAATTAGCGACTTATTTTACATAGTTTTGAGTTGAAAGTTTTAATGAAATAAATTAAATGCAAAATATATTTTAGGAAACAAAATATTTGTTTTTAAAAATAAAAATGAAAAAAAAAAAATATTTATTTTAGAAAATAAAAATTTTGAGTTAATAAAATGAAAACAACTATTTTTAGAAAAATAAAATAAAGTCAAAAGTTCTAGAAAATAAATTTTAAGAATAATAATGAATAAAAAATTAAGATATATTTTGTTAATTTTAAGTACTCAAATAAGAATTGAAAAATGAACGAAAGTATAAAAATTTAGAAATATTAAAAATTTAATTATTGGCTATGGAAGTTTAAGTCTTATTATTTCTGATGACATGGGAGCATAATTAAGTGATGAATATTTAATTACATATGGGGTCTTCTGTGCAAATATTTTATTTAGGAGACTATGGTTGGGAGGGTAATGATAGAGGGAATTGGCAACCAACATATAAGCCCACCTCTCTAGCTTAACTACTATTCCGTGCTTCACTTTTATCATTTTTTTATGTTTTCTTTTAGTTGTTTATTGAGAATGTTCGCATCTCATCTCCGTTTAGTCATATTAAAATGGCGCAAGTGGCAATGCGCAGTCTCTGCCGATATAGAAAAAATGTATCGACAGATAAATGTAGACGTTTAAGATCAACAATACCTGCATTTTCTGTGGAGGGAAACTACAAATCAGCAAATTAAAAGCTACAAGCTCACGACGCACAGTGGGGCCATTTGAGTTTTTTCATATCAAAAATCATAACTTTTGAACCAAATAAGATAATCGAACAATTTAAAAATCATATGATAGATAATTAATCAACCTATAAAATGAGCGTTTGAAATGAATTCTACGATTTTTCTGTGCCTATTTATGGGTATGCAAAGTTGAAATTTGTGGAAAAATCAACTTTACAGGAAGGAAAAAAAATATTTTTTAAATTTTTTGATATTTATTGTTTCGTTTTAATGGTTTTTATAATCTAAAATTAATATTAAAATAATTAAAAATAATTTTTTTTTTTTTTTTTTATTAATTTTTTGTAAAATATTCATCACAATCCGTAAAAGATGGTATATCTAAAAGAGAAATCATCTCTGAACTATAAGTATTTTCTAATTCTTTTCGTGACTTAACATGCCTCAGTGATGAAATTAGTGGATCTGAAGATGCTGCTAACATGTTGAAGAGGTCCTCATTTTGTCTCACCCTTGAAGCTTTGAAAGTGTTTAGCAATCTGTATTTTTTTATAAAACTTATTAAGGGACTCTTGTGCTTCTTCAGGGAGCTCTCCAATTAGCAAAGACTGATACTCAATTGTATCCTTGCCATGCGCCAATATTTTATGGACTGTCAACTTTTTTATGGGGTCAACTTTTTCTGCGGATATAATTCTGCTAAAAGTGATGCAGTTTTTGAAGCATATTCTCCATATTTGGCAGAATCAACTTTTTCCTTGCAGTTCAAAACATTTAAGATCGTTCCCAATCTCTTAACGATTTGGTTGTTTATCCCTGTGATTTGAGTTACAGCTTCATCATTCTCAAAAAATCTCCTTGAAGTGTTTCCATCGTTTGAGTTTCCGTATCCGTACTTGGGGCATCTACTTTAAGTCCAACTGTTTGAAAACGCATCCTGTATTCGCTTCTTTCTGATATTCCTTATCTTTGTTTGATTGTTTTCGTCAAAGTTTTCAACCTCTTGTGGAAGCGTATACGCTAATTTTAACAAGAACTCCATACATCTTATTCTTGCGTGCAATGGTGAGATCCCAAATTCATAATTCTCTTCATTTGTAGAATCATTTAAATCGTCGAAGTTTTTTTGCGTCTTTTTGCAAATTGGGCATGACAAAGTTGACCTTGTGCTTGTCAGTTCGTTGACCACTTTTACGTCAACCATGGTCAGGTGGAACTCGTAACTACATTCAATGAATTTTCCTTCACTGATTTCGAACTTTGTTGGCTTAATCTTGCTTATTTGGTCTTCAATATCCTTTACTGTGTTTCGTATGAGTTCCGGCGATTCCCTTGCATACTGAAACATTATTGGTCGGCAATAATGTACAGATGACGGCCGTTCATTTTTCCAGTGTAAAGAATCATCAGACTTTAGCCGCAAAGGAACAACGGATGCCATAAACATGTTTCCGTCCGATATTGTAGCGTCATCGGATGATATTCTTTGCTTATACACGCTTTGTCCAGATGATCCATCGCAGCCCCATTTACTGATCAATGTCAGATTCTCAGGAAGAGCTTCAACCACATATTCAGCAAGTCTCTCCAACAGCCGTTTTGTTGTATGGTCCATTAGATCCTGCATGGTATCACTATTAAGCCAGTCTTGGTGTTTGGTGTTGAATCTCTCAGTCATTCTGTTTGTTTTTATCCATTGTGAGTTTAGACTGGCATACATCATGCAGAGTTTATTTTTTATATCTTCGCTTCTCTGTATATTGCCGTATAAACTATCAAGTTCTTCGAAGGCAGCTTCCGTGAAACTTTATAATGTGGTTGACTTCTTAAACAGGTCAAATAATTTATGGTTGCTCAACGACATGTTTGAAGTGTAAAACAGTACTTGTCTCGCCAACTTTCAGTCGTAGACTAATCCAGGATTATAGTTTTTTTTTCATTATATAGTCTAATATATAACCTGATAAATACCGTTTGGATTAAGGGTTCAAGAAAAGAGTTAGCTTTCATGCCTAACAAATTTACCTATTGTTGTGTATAAGTCCAGGTCAATAAGGTCAATTTATGCAATTTGGGTACTTGGCACGTGTCCGAATAAGATTTGTGCCTACCTGAATGGGATGTGTGACTAGTTGTACGCCAAAGCAATTTCTGTATTCGGTGCGTACCTTGTAATTTATTTGTATATCCTGTAATTGCACCTGAATTTAGGGACCAGGATTTGACAAATGATCTCAGGTAAGCATTACAGAATGAAAAACAAAAGTCAAGTATCTTCACAATAACGAACGTAACAACAACAACAAAAATGGGTTTTCACGGTTATATGTCATAAATTGCCCAAAAATGCATGCAACACATTTTTTTCCTATGACTTTTTTCACTTTTTTACATTTAAAAAAAAAGGGGCAAAAACGGGCACATGAAACTTTTTGCATTTAATAGAGGAATAATCAAAGAAATTAATTTAAAAAAATAGCCGATATAATGTGATATAATTTTTTTTTTTTTTCCATCAAAGTTGAGAAATAGTGAAAAAGTGGATAGTTGGTAAATATTGAATTGCCTGGCCAAACGCAAAGCAAACAGTATAATTTTTTTTTTTATTCTTTTCTTAGTAAATAGATCTATCAATAGAACCAAAAATAATGACGATCCGTACCTTAGTTTTTGAGATATTGTATCTCAAAGCCGACCAAATTACCTTAAAATTGTGATTTTTATGTAACACAAAAAATCAGACAACTTTGAAAAGCTATATCTTCTAAACAAAAAATCCGGTTACATTATGGATTGCAGATTTGAAATCGCTGGAAAATTTCCTATAAAGTAGGTTCATTCAATATTTTTTAGAGGCACATGCAATTTTTGATTTTTGACACTTGACTTGTTCTACGGGCGCCACTGTGCGACGGTGACATACGGTACCGCGTCAGCTCCATGCTTGGCAACAAGAGTGCTGTCAGGAGCAGACTCCATACAAGACTGCCAAATGAAAATAAAAGAAATTTCTTTGGAGTTAGCAGAGGCTGGATTTAATTTGAGAAAATAAGTTACAAATAAGCCAGAAATAATACAGCATGTAGAATGGCATGTACAATGGGAATCTCTAAAAGACGAATTTAAATTTAAATCCAATAGTGAGAACTCAGAAAACATAAGCAAAAGACAAGAATTGTCCACGCTTGCCAAAATCTATGATTCATTGGGTTTGCTATCACCGGTCACAGTATTGGGAAAATTGTTTATGCAAAAAATGTGGTTGATAGACAAAGACTGGGATGACAAGCTAAGCATGGGAGATGCAAGTGAATGGGAACAGTACAAAAATAACTTGTCATTGTTAGAAGAAATAAGAATCCCAAGACGGTTACAAATAAGCACGAAGCATGAAATACAACTACACGGATTCGCAGATGCATCAGAAAAAGCATATGCAGCTGTGGTATATGCAAAAGTAGGTAATTTACTCACAATAGTAGCTAGTAAGGTAAACCCAATAAAAAAAAAATAAAAAAAACAATACCAAAGTTAGAATTATGTGCAGAACATCGTTTAGCAAAATTAATGAAAAAGGTAAATGAGTCAATTACAAACACAATCTCCTTATATGCGTGGAAAGACTCTACAATTGCGTAAGCTTGGATAAAAAACAGTTCATATAAAAACAAGTTCATTTGAAAAAGAATTGAAGAAATCAAAAATATCAGTTTAAATTGGAATCATATAAGATCAGAAGATAATCCAGCTGATGTAGCTTCAAGAGGAATTTGTCAAAGTAAATTTAAGGATTGCCAAATTTGGTGGAAAGGACCCGAATGGCTAACAAAAACTAAAGACTATTGGCCCAAAGAACAAATAGCCGAAGATAATTTAATAGTCAATACAATAGTAATTAACCTTGGTAGTACCATTATTAAAAATTTAATTCAAAAGTACTCTTGCATACAAAAATTAGCCTATGTAATAAGATTTATTGTAATCAAAATTAAAAAGGAGGTGTTTCCGCCCTATTAAACGGTAAAAGAACTTAAAAAATCAAAAATAACATTGCTTAGGCAAGAACAAGCAGACATATTTTTTTAAGAAATAAATTGCTTACCTTACAAACTTAAAAATAAATCAAAAAGTAATATATAAGGATTAAATCCATTTTTAGATAAAGATGGGATATTAAGAGTAGGAGGTAGACTTCAAAATTTGAAAGCTAATTTTGACGTTAACCCTTCGATGCGTGAACAGGTCCCTAGGGACCTATTGCGTTTTCAAACGCAATTTACTCCTATTTCGGCCAAGACAACACTTTTCACTTTTTATGTACAAAGAGCAGATGTGCACAAAAAGGTAACCTAAAGGCCAGGTAGACGTATGAAAGAGTGTGTAAGAGGTTCTAAGAGCAGATGTGCACAGCAAATGTAACCTGAAGGCCAGGACTTATGAAAGAGTATATAAGAGGTTCTAATTTCGTCAGCCAAATCATTCTAAGTTCAGACAGTGAGCAGTAAAGTGTGTTTACAAAGTGAAAATAAAAGTATAAAAGTATAATAAAATTGATATGGCAGACCAAGATATTGAAGTTGCTAAAATGTTTGTACGCCGTAGTAGTAGATACCAGCAAATGAGTGCAGATGAAAGGCGTGCAGCTGACGACAGATTTGCTAATTTTATGCAAGGAGAGCTGAGCGGTGACGAAGATTATGATGCTTTTGGCGATACAGCTGAAAATGATGACGACTACATATATGAACCAGGTTTTCATGGTGATGATTCAGACGCAGGAACTGAACAATATATCGAAGTAAATGAAGAAAGCGATGACAGCGATGTTGACGACGAAGAAAATAATGCACAGCAAACCAATGACAATTTCTATTATGGTAAAGATGGCACACAATGGTGTAAAACAGCACCCCCTTCTTCTCGCATTCGTGCTCATAATGTGGTTGACTTCACAAGAAGGAGACCAGGGCCAAACGGGGCGGTACATGATCCCTTCACTATATTCCGCTCCATCATCAGTGAAGACATAGCGTACATAATAATACGCGAAACGAATAGGAAAGCCAGGGAAGTCACAGCTGCATGGAATTTGGCAAATCCAAAGAAGATGAAGGTGTGGAATACCATTACACTGAGAGAGTTTGATGCATTTTTAGCAATTATTCTACATGCTGGACTCAACAAGTCGAATACCGAACCTGCTAGAGAGTTATGGGGCCCAACACGTAACCCAATATACAAAGCTGCTTTGTCATACGATCGTTTTATGTGCATCAAGAATTTCATTAGATTCGACAATGCAAATACACGACAGCAGCGACTAATCACCAGCAAAACAGCGGCAATTGACGACATTTGGGCACTTACTCCTGCAAACGCTCTACACAACGCTGGCCATTGGCAATGTTCTATAACATGATAGACGTTGCTGCACTTGCTGCATTCACAATATACAATGAAATGCAGCCTGCCCAACGAAGTGATCGACGACGGGCGTTTCTTCAGCTCCTCACCAGGCAGTTGGCAATGCCAAACATTGAAAATCGGGCGCTGAATAACCAAATAACGAAGCATCAAAGGATACGTAATGCGATGGAGACATTTGATGTCAGGGTAAGAAAAAACTGCTCCAATTTCACTATCAGACTACTAATTATTATTTTTTTTGTTTTTTTTTATCTTTTCAGATAATACCAAGACCGGTAGAAGTAATTTCACCAGCATTTGCGCCTAGGACGAACCGGCCGTCATGCCGCCTTTGCCGTTCTGAGTACGGACGTCAGCGGAAAACAAGGGCCTACTGCTTCAATTGCGACAATGCTGTTTGCGTCCTCCACCGCTGTTATACCTGCGAACAGGCCTCGGTGGACCAACAGCAGCAACAACAACAATAGAAAATAAGGTGTTTTATATGTAAATTTTATTGACTTTTATATGGCCTATGTAAAAAAAAAATAAAAAAAAAAATTCTAAATATACAGTTTTCTTCTTTAGACAATAATAAACAATTAAAAAAAAAAAAAAATTTTGCGATTTTTTTTGATAGTAAAAAACTTAAAAATAAAAAAAGGTCCCCAGGGACCTGTTCACGCATTGAAGGGTAAAAAAAATGTTCACGCATCGAAGGGTTAAACATCTAACAGTATTAGAAAAAAGTTACATGACTTCTCTTTTAATAGAACAAGCACATAAAGAAACGTTGCATGGAGGAATTAACCTTATGAGAAATTATATTCAAAGAAAATACTGGATATTCGGGTTGAGGAACTCTTTAAAAAAAATAATGGGAAATCTTCCAAAATACAGAATAACGGAATCTCTCCGGTTTTTACATACAGGAGTAGACTATGCAGGACCATACAATATTAAATGCTCGAAAACTCGCGGACAGAAAACATATAAAGGCTATATAGCAGTATTCGTATGTATGGTCAAAAAAGCTATTCAATTAGAAATAGCTAGTGATTTAACATCAGATGCGTTTTTAGCTGCATTACGAAAATTTATAGCAAGACTAGGTATATGTGCTCACATATGCTCTGACAATGGAACAAATATTGTATGTGCGTCAAGAAAGCTAGATGAAGATTTCGTTCGAGCGATTCAAAATATCAATGTAATTGTCCCAATACTTGAAAATGAAACAAGTAAGAAGGCTCTAGTCGGGAGAGCCCGACTAGAAGATACCCTGAACCCAGTTGCAATAGATATGTAAATTAAATTTATAATTGACTTTGGCATACTGACTTAACTTCAATCGATAAAATTAGATATCTCCGGTGTTTCTTAACCGATTTGGACGAATTTTTCAGAAAAGTTCTATCGTTACCCATTACGTCAACCCTCATTTATAGATTTTCCAAATTCGATATTTTGTTGTTATCGATTCCATGTGTATATCGGAAACCAGAATAGTTATCGATAATTTGAAGCAAACTTGTTCTGCTCATGGTATAGGAGAACTTATATACAAAATCAGAAGTCTCTAGCTCTTGTAGTCTCTGAGATCCACGCGTTCATACAGACAGACAGACAGACGGACAGACCGACATGGCTACATCGTCTCGGCTGTTGATGCTGATCAAGAATATATACACTTTATGGGGTCGGAGATGCTTCCTTCTGCCTCTTACATACTTTTGCAGGAGGTAAATCTGTGAAATATCACTTAAAAAGAGTAATAGGTGACAGCAATTTAACATACGAAGAAATGTCAACATTATTGTGTCAAATAGAAGCAGTATTTAATTCACGGCCCTTGTACACATACGGAGAAGACATTGACGAAAACGAAGTGTTGACACCAGGGCATTTTTTAATTGGAATACCAACTTTAGAAAGCATAGAATCAGAAACACAGCATCAAACAGGCAATTTGGATAGATGGAAATTGATTCAGAGAATGAAAAAAGAATTTTGGTCAAAATGGAAAGAAGACTATTTATTTACTCTTCAACAAAGAAGCAAGTGGAAAAAAGAGACACGGGATATACAAAAAGGAGGGATAGTTATAATGAAATAAGAAAACTGTCATCCAGCAAGATGGCCCTTGGGTAAAGTAGAAGAAGTTCAAAAGGGCAATGTAAATAAAGTAAGGGTAGTAAAAGTAAAGTAACCAAGACCGATAACCAAAGTGTTTCCGCTTTTTGGCATACAGACACACGATAAAAATGAGAATGAAGAAAAAATAGTAAGGAGGAAAAGAGGAGCTCTAAAAGACTCAAAGTCTCAAAGCTTGGATTAATGATAATGCTGTTACTGATGCTATTCTGCCAAGTATCAAGCACAACATTGCTAAGAGAACAAGTGGAAACGTTGCAGTCGGACACAACCGACTGCGGCATACTCGATACCAGTATTAAAACAGGTAAAAAGAGGCCTGATTGCAAAGGCGTACGGATGGGGCAGGCGTGTACGCAGCCTTTAAGATTATCCGATGCAGATAGGGAATCCACCAACTATCTTCCTTCCAAATTTGGTGACTCTAGCTGAAAGTTTGTAAGAGCTGTTGAGAGGGGGGCTGGGGGCGGTATGGCTGGGCGTGGCATCCAAAGTTTTACTGCAGATCTTTGTGAAATGTCAATTGCTATATTCATACCAAATTTGGTGACTCCAGGTCGAAGTTTGTTAGAAGTGTGGAAAGGGGGTTGGGGGAGGTATGGCTGGGCATGGCATCCAAATTTTTGATGCAGATCTTTGTGGAATGTCCATTGCTATCTTCATACCAAATTTGGTGACTCTAGCTCGAAAATTGTTAAATGTGGGGAAAGGGGGGCTGGGGATGGTAAGGGTGGGCGTGGCATCCAAATTTTTTCTGCAGATCTATGTGGAATGTCAATTGCTACCTTCATACAAAATTTGGTGACACTAGCTCGAAGTTTGTAAAAGGTGGGAAGGAGGGGCTGGGGGCGGTATGGGTGGGCGTGGCATCCAAAGTTTTGCTGCAGATCTATGTGGGATGTCAATTGCTATCTTCATACCAAATTTGGTGACTCTAGCTCGAAGCTTGTAATAGTGGTGAAAGGGGGGCTGGGGCGGTATGGGTGGGCGTGGCAGCCAAATTTTTGATGCAGATCTTTGTGGGATGTCAATTGCTATCTTCATACCAAATTTGGTGACTCTAGCTCGAAGCTTGTAAAAGTGGAGAAAGGGAGGCTGGGGGCGGTATGGGTGGGCGTGGCATCCAAATTTTTTCTGCAGATCTATGTGAAATGTCAATTGCTACCTTCATACAAAATTTGGTGACTCTAGCTCAAAGATTGTAAAAGGTGGGGAAATGGGGTGGAAGGGGTGCGCGTGGTTCCAAAAGTTTGATGCAGTTTTTTGGGGGTCGTTATAGTTATCTTCCTGCCAAATTTGGTGGCTCTAGCTCCACAACTCTGGAAGGTACACGCGTTCCCGTTTTTGACGAAGCGTTGGGGCAGCTGGGGGCAGCTAGGGCGGTATTGGTGGGCGTGGCATCCAAACATTTGATGCAGTTTTTGAGGGGTCATCATCGCCTATCTTGGCACCAAATTTGGTGGGTCTAGCTTAAAAACTGTGGGAGATATAGTCTTTTTTACTTTAAATTGCGGGGGGCTGGGGGCGGAATGGGGGGCGTGGCTCCAAATTTTTTGATGCAGTTTTTTGGGGGTTGCTAGTAGCTATCTTCTTACCAAATTTGGTAGTTCTAGCTGTAAAGGTGTGTGAAATATGAGGATTTATCGTTTTTGAGTTATCGAATTTATCGATTTGCCAGCCCCCCAGTTATCGTAGAACCCCAATCTTGACACTTTAATTTACTTTCCCATAGATAAAGAGAATTGGAAAGTTTCAAGTCCCTAGCTTGAAGGATGTGGAAAAAACTTGCACACGTACGGACGGACAGACGGACATTGCACAAAACCAATATACTCTTTACCTTCGGTATCGAGTATAATAATGAAGGATATGGCAGTACAGAATATGAATAGCTCTTCCGCAATGTATCTGGATCCAATCATCTTTTTGGGACTTAGTCATTTTTTACGACATGGTACCATATTTTGAAATGCTGCATAGGGGAAGCAAACTAGTGCAAGAAATGAGAATTGTATGTAATAAATTTCAGATTTAGAAGAAAATAACGAACTATTCACAACCAAAAAACCTATAAGAAAAAGGCTATACCCATTGAATTTCATGGGCTCGTTATATCACATTTTGTTTTTTTATAATGGATGCTGACGACAGGGAAATGATGGAGGTAAACATGAAAGGATTACTCCAAAATCAGTACAACTTAAAGGCATTAAAGGAAAAACAAACGTCAGTAATAGACTCGACAACAAATATAATAAAGAAGATACAGAGGATATAAATAGAAACTTTGGGAGAATGAATGATCGAATGGAGACCATGAGCGAACTTCTCAAGGAAAGTTATTATGTTTATAAGGAATCCATTAGTTTCTTCAAATCAACCAAAGAACTTAGTACTTTGATTGATAAGTGCGACAAAATACAAGCAAGTGTAGTAGGATTACTAATAGACATATATCATGGGCGTTTGAATCCAAACATTTTAAAACCAAAACAATTAAGAACCGAGATCTTAAAAATAAAATATAGCCTATCCGAAAACTTAGTACTACCAGGAAAAAGAAGTAATACTGAAATTAAGGAGATTTACACATTGCTGAAGACAAAAGGAATTTTTATAGAAAATAAACTTGTCGTATTTGCCAAAATACCATTGTTCAGCAGGCATCCATCTCAACTCTTTAGAATTATACCAGTACCAGTACAGCGAGATGGGAATTTGTTAATGATACAGTTAAACTCAGAGTTTTTAGTATTCAACTTTGAAATGGATTCATACCATCTAATGAAAGAATCCACATTAAATAAATGCCAAAAATGGCAAACAAACAAACGGGTGTGTGAAGAAAATTGGCCTTGGAACAGTGCCAGTAATAATGCCTGCGAAACATCACCTTTCAAACCAAACAGAGCATCAACTTGTGTTTATAAATCTATTGTAAGACCTAAAACATACTGGGTAGAATTAGAAGGCAGCAGCACGTGGCTTTTTAAGAACCTGCGTAATACGACCGCTAGGATACAATGTGAGAAAACACCCCCAGAAATAGTAAACTTGCCAGAACAAGGAATATTATCTATTAGATCTGACTGTACAGCGAGAACAGAAGATAAATTATTAATTGCTCACCATAAAATACAATCAGAAAGGCAAGAAACCATTATTCCATCTTACGTAGGAGAAATAAATGAAATACAAAAGATTATGTGGGATCCAATGGCAGCAACCAATATTTATACTTCAGAGGAATTGAATAAGTTACCAGGAAAAGTCCAACAATTAAAAGACCATCACGTAGAATTAAATAGGTTAATTTTTCATCACGTGTCTGGACATGCTTCGTTAATAATTGTATTAGTTTTGATGGAAATATTGAATATATATGTAATAAGAAAAATAACTGTAACTAATAAACTACTGGCCATCACCTTTGTTGGCCCGCCGCAGAATGTTTACTCATGAACACTTGACACCAAGTCTCAATAGAGTCTTGGTAAAATATACAAAACTGCACTTTAACCCAGCTGCATGCGACTGCAGCAAGAGCTAAAAATATAGATAAAAATAACACAAGATAAGGTCACCAAAGATTGTGGAAAGACCTACACAAATGTTTAGAATATAAAATAACCTAAACAAATAATGATTCAACTGGCGATAATGTGCCACCGCAGACCTACTCTAAGACATCTTGTTAGTATATAAGGACTAGGATTTGTAAGAATTAAATCAGTATCTGCATGAAACTCAACAGGAACAGTATTGTTCAGTGGGCGTCGCCTTCAACAAATCATTCATGGAGATCTTTTAGGAAATTCATCAGTGAACTTTCCACTTAATTTTGTGATTTTAGCTCAAGGACTGTGGAAGATACAGGTATCCCGTTTTGAATAAGAGGGTCGCTGTGGGCGGCAGATGAGGTGGAGCACCCAAGTTTTTAGACACAAAATCTTTGGGAAAACTCATTTGCTTCATCAAGTGTGATATTTTTAGCTGTTAAAATGTGGGAAGCATGTGTGTTTTATCAAGTTTCATCTCGACTTGTTAACGATTTCCTAGCCCTCAAGTCAGCGTTGAACACCCATAATGACGCATTGTCTGACGCACACTTGATTTGCAAGGTAAAGGTGTCAATATTAGGTGCGTTCAGTCAGACGGACAGTACAGAAAAACAAAATTCTCCACTTCTGAGAAAAATCTTAAAATCCGGATCTTGTGATTGATCTCCAGGTTATCTAATTTTCTCGAAATTTTGTCATTTCGCTCATTAATACTTGAATTGTGATGTTTTCCCTTTTACGCTAAACGATTTCACCTACTCTGGTCTGATGAAATATGTTCCACCGTGGTATATCTGCCATTTCAGTTTCAATGTTTGTTAAGTTAGTTTTTAAATGATTAATCGAAATATTTTGATCATAATTTTTACAACAAAATTATGTTAGGTAAACGGTTCATGCCAATCCTTTTAAGATGCCTCACAATGCCTAATTAACGCTGCCCCAACACAATATTACTTTGATCCATTATAAAATATTTCATTTGTGTCAGAGTTCTAAATTCAATAAATATAATTCATTTTGACCATATATATAGCTACTTACCATCAGCCGCTTATAGGACAATCGTTCGCTTGACACAGAACCACATGAAGAGCTCTCCGAGACAGCTTGAGTAACTGAGGCTTCTAGAGGTGGACTGTTTGGACCGGGAAAACGCTTTGAACAGACTTGAGATTGAATGTGCTCACAAATTCGCCGAAAGCGGCGTATATTGCCTGTGGAAGTTAAAGTGGTTATACATAAAGGTGGAACAACCGTTGAAGCACTACCCACCTGACAGTAAAGTAAACGTTAAAGCGAATAGCATATCGGCAATATCACCTTGCTTGCATATAGGACTGATGTCCACCTGTTCAACGTGTACTTAGTTTTATATTAAATACGTAAGATTACCGTGAACTTTACTGCACCTGAAATTTGACATGACGTTGAAACATTACGGGCCCGTTTCCATTGCGCTTGTACTCCACGCGAAACGTGGTGGGCGATACTACACTATGCGATAATTCCACCATCTGTAAAAATTCACAATATGCAACTAATAGATTATTGACGTATTCTAGGTGGAAAACAAATCAATATTCTTCATTAACAGCAAGTCGGGAATGTAGGTGATTCCACTATACATCCAATTGGTTTCGGCATTCTTTTTAACAGGGTCTGCTTAGTGATAGATGACAGCTGTTTGTATATTATACGTTTATATTTAATTGGAAGCAAATATGAGCTCCAACACACATAAAATAAGTGAAGCCAAAAAAGCAAAAATTGTTGCTTTAATTTGTGCGCAAAATGCAAACATGGTTTAGCGAATATCCAAGTTTGTTTAGACATGCACTTGATGACAAACTCGGTCGGTTTTCAACCAACTGGGAATGCAGCCAACCAACGGGGAATATTTGAACGAGATTTCCATTGTACGAAAAGGAATCCAATACAAAATAAAGCAACATTCCCGAGTTCTAATTACATTCTTGCATTCTGCTTGTAGTGGAATCAGGGCATTACTCTCTGCTGTAACTTGTTGCCGTAACTCTCTGCTGTAACTCGCTGCTGTAACGCGCACAGATAGGCAGTTCAAAATTGAAATAGTATGCAAAATGAAATACTATTACGTACAAGCTTATTTATTTGTAGGTACAGGTTTTCTGAGTTAGCAGTTATTAACATATTTAGTTTTAATAAGGAATAATGGGATGGCAATAATTAAATTAAGCTATAAAAAGGAAAGGAGAATTTGTGTGCATTCACAAAAGAAGCAAAACAGAAATGTACTGGACGAATGATGAATGCTGGATACCTTCATAACATTAAAGTGCTATTGTGGATATGTAGTTATAGAATATATTTGCAATAATTGCATATTTTGATTATTTTGATTAGCAAAGGTAGGCGTTATCACACAATTCATAAATAACTAAAGACCGTTCAATAGCATATCATCTTCCAACATTATAAGAGTATCCATCATTTATCATTCGTCTAGTGCAATCCTGAATTGCTTCTTTTGTTAATACACACACACTTACAGACTAACATAGCGGAATTTTTTAACACATTCAAAAAGTAAACCCAAATTCAATAAATTATTATTTTTTTTTCAAGAAAACGTGCTCACACCAACAAACAGGTGTTTATACATCGTCCGTGAGTTCCAACACTAATTGATTTTTTTTTTTTAATATTTTTTCTATTTTAATAAATGGATATATATTAAACAAACAATATTATATTTCATTTTTGCAATTTTATTATTATAACATTTTTTTGTTAGACTTCAGAAACAAGCGACAGTGAATACCATTGTACTCATATTTAGGATAACGCGATACCCGCTCTGCACACTACTATACACAAGAAAATGGTAAAGTACTACCGCGTTACAGCATACGATTTTGTATGTGCACGCGAACGTTGAAATAGGAACATTTCTGTTTCAATTTTAATGACTGCATAGAAATTAGTTTTTACTAAACCACTACACAAACAAAACGTGTAGCTTAAGCACGAATGTGTCATTTGTCGTTTTGATTTCATTGATGCAGATAGTGGATTAAATTATGCTTTACTGAGAGAGATCTCAATAATTAAAGAAAAGCTTGCCAATATACTCATGGGCAAACGTAAAAAATAAAAGGCAGTCATAAGTGGCATTGGTGATAACTCCGTAACGTGCACAAAGCAAACAGCTTATATGTAACCATTTGCACTTTCACCAAAAGAAATATTACTTCATGTAAATTTAGACAAATAATTAAGTCAAGGTGTTGGTGTAATAATTGAATTCGAAAACTTCGTCACGGACGCAACCGACTGCGGTATACTCGTTACCAGTATTAGTACCGGTAAAAGGAGGCATGATTGCAAAGGGGTACGGATGCGGCAAGGGTACCTTAAAAATTGTCTGATGCAGATGAGGATGCCAACTTCCAAGTTTGGTAACTCTAGCTCAAAATTTGTAAAAAGTGTGGAAAGGGGGGCTGAGGGTGGTATGGGTGAGCGTGGCATTAAAATTTTTGATGCAGATCTTTGTGGAATGTCAATTGCTATCTTCATACCATATTTGGTGACTCTAGCTCAATTTTTATAAAAGGTTTGGAGAAGGCGACTGGGGGTGGTATAGGTGGGCGTGGCATTCAAAAGTTTGATGCAGTTTTTTGGGGGTCGCTACCAGTTTACTTCCTACCAAATTTGTTGGCTCTAGCACCGCAGTAGTAGGTGAATGCCGGTTCTACCCCAAAGGGATGCCGACAATTTATGACTCTATTAAATTTTATTACCCTTTTTTCGACCCTTTGTTTTTTGATCCCCTACAATATTATAATTTATGACCCTTTTTCCCATGATCGTGTCCCTCCTTTGATTAGACTAAAGTGGATAACAAAGGATTGACATTCCTAGGCCACAGCTTTATCAACAGCATCTAGGAGAATCAGTGCTAATAGGATCTGGAGTCAAGTGTGTGCCTGTTAAACGTGCTTTGCATTCTACACCTGCAAGCAAGCCACAATCATAGATGGCATACTTAAAGACAATAACAACAAGATTCATGAGAAGCATGATCAAAGGATATAGAGTCGCGAGGGCGCGTCTTCGACGTGCGTTGCATTGTAAACCTGTTTATGGTCATGAGGTGCAGTGTGAAAAGGAAGAAAAGATAGAGAATAGAGAAAAGCGAGCGTTTGTTCGATGTATGTTGCATTGTTATGGTCAACAGCAACAAGAACAACAACAGCAACCTTCGTGGAGGGTTCTTTGAGCAAGGGATGTAAAAATTTTTACGCAGCAGCAGCAGCAAGATTAATACGTTGATCTTTATGGCTGTGAGAATGAGCGGATCAGTTTTAACTATTCAACCAATTAGTGTTAGAGTCAAGTGTGCTCCTGTTTTAAATACGTTGCTCTGCACACGTGCATTGTTATTGTCAACAGCATCAACAAATACAACCTTCGTGGGGACGTTCTGTGTGCAAGTATGGCAGCAAGACATTGTTTTTAAACAAGAGTGTTTGTAGCGGAGGATCGAAAAGATTGGTAATGCGGTAGCTTCGTGGTTTTAGTGGTTTTTTATTGTATATATTTGTGTCAGTATGTAGCCGTTGCACTTCGTGTGCGTAGTAATGTCAAACCAATACTGATCTTATGCTGTAACTTGGACTTACACTATAGGCGTTTATGTTACTTAACATTAACATGAGAGAGTGTGGAGACGCATACAGTTAGAATTTAACACGATTGGAATTGAAACCAAGATTCATGGTTCTGAGCTAGTTACATATTTTTAACTGCTCGGGAATGTGAATTCTGCCATAAACAAAGAGTATTGATACTTGTAGATTACCATTAAAATGTGTTAGCGGAGAAAAGTGTTAGAAGGAGAATGTGTGTTTGAGAAGGAAAGAGTTAGAGGGGGAAAGTGTAAGAGGGAGAAAGACTTAGAGATAAGTTTGTGCATGCTTGAAGTGCACTAGTCAAAGGTCAAGTACATTAGTTGGCTAATTTGTTATAGGTATCACCGTCCGTGAGGATCAGTGAGCAAAGTACATTGCCTATGAAACTTCTATTAAATGCAAGTGTGCACAGGTTTCTTAGCTACAAGTTATTAGATAACAGAGAGTGAGAGTCAACTGTGAGCAGGTTTCTTAGCTACGAATAAGTAGATAAGAGAGAGTTGAGAGGGCGCCTTTTTGACGTGCGTTGCCTTGCACACCTGCAGGCAAAACATAAGCAATGAATTTTTATGGTTGTTAAAACCAGTGATCAAAGAATAAAGGGATTGAGACAAGATTGTGCTTGTTTGAAGTACGCTAGTCAAAGGGCAGTACATTCGTAGGCCGCATTGTTATGATCAAAAGCAACACCAACAACAACAAGAACAACAACATTTGTGATTATTATGTAAGCAAGGGATGGGAATTTTTTTCGCAGCAGAAGCAGCAAGATCAACCATTGTTTTTAAACAAGAGTATTGAGTTTTTCAGATTTAGATTGGAATATTATAGGAGGAAGGAGTAAGAGGTTTTAGAGGGAGAAATAGAGAATTAGTATTAGAGAGAGTAAGTGTTAGAGGGCGAAAGTGTTATAGGGGAAAGTGATTCTGCTGTATTATTATATTAAAACACGCTCCCTTATGCGGGTGGTATGTTAATTGATTGTCCCTCATTATAACGCACACCCAACTTGTTCGCTACTCACGTTTCTAACCTTTATTTGCATATATCTGATTTGATTATTGCACTGACTTCTGTTGCTTTCATAGAGCTAATTAGTATAACTTTTTTTTAAATTGGTGTACTTTGTTAATAAAATATCAAATTATTATTTTCTTATGGGTATGTTTTAATTTTATTTAATTTTTTTTTGATAGGATTTTGCAGTATGTTAAATTTGAGATTTATAATAAGCTTGTTCTGTTAAGGAATTAAGCAAACAAAACCACCGAACATTAAGATTAATGTAATAAATTTATAGTCGGTAGAACACAAAAGTCATACTCCATGATTTTGTTTCGGCTTTATAAAAAGCTTTTTTAAGCCAATATTATAAGCCTAAGTTCTAGTACCTCTTGAAAGCTTAAAGAAGTTCGTGTTGCACAGAACATCTGCATGACATGTGCACATAATTAAAAATCAAAGACTAATCCTAAAACACCTAACAACAGTAGCTGCTCGCTGTAAGTGGTTTACTTTGACAACAAGTCCTTAAGTCTCAACGAACTGAAGAAAAACTACTCTGTCATCGACCATATCAGATGGGACTACCAAAAGCGAAGGCCAAATGCTATCACCCAGTGCTACAATTGCCAGATGTTTGGGCATGGTTCGATTAACTGTGCAGTCAAATCGTATTGTATGAACTGCGCAGGGAACCATAAAACAATCAACTGTCAAGATAAATTACTTCTCAAGTGTGCAAATTGTCATGGCACACACAAAGCCAATTCACTAGATGCCCGGGAAGAACAAAATATGTAAAGTTTCGGGAAAGTGGTAGGCCCAAAGCAAGGATGGTCAGGAACACATCACAAGGGCCACGGTTGAGTTGCCTCACAGCCTTCCCAAATTTCAATGGGCAGTCAGTTGACCCGCCAAAGTCAATCTGGCCTAGGCCACTGGATTCAGATAACACTGATCTTTTCTCACTGGGTGAATTAAAATCAATTACTTTTGAGCTTAATAACAACCTAAGAAATTGTAAAACTAAGACAGAACAATTTGAGGTGATAACCTCACTTGCAATTAAATTTCTTTCTTAATGTTAGATAAACTAAAAATCATTGCTTGGAATGCCAGGGGTATTCAAAACAAAAAAGAGGAATTCCGTCACTTCCTTGTAGATAATGCTATTGGCATTTGCCTGGTCTCTAAGACCTTGTTAAAAAATGCCACTTCTATAAATATACATAACTATATCTTTTATAGAAACGACAGAACGGTTAACAGAGGGGGAGCAGTAGCAATATTCATCAGAAAAGACATTCGCCATTCCATGCTACCCCTACCAGACACTAAGCTTGTTGAAACAATTGGAGTTCAAATTATTAGTAGAGATGGCACACAAACAGCTATTTTCTCATGTTATTTCCCGGGAGGCTTTACAAATCCCAGTAAAAATCAGATTTTCCAAGCAGATATCCACAAGCTTACTTGTTTCAACGGAATTTATATACTGGGAGGTGACTTCAATTGTCGGCATCAGTCGTGGAGCCGCTCCAGAGCTAACGTGTGGGGAAACATACTTAAATCAAAAGTAGACTGTAATAACTTTTACTTAATGCATCCTTCAGAGCACACCTATACTCCTTCAGGAAGGCATGGTCAATCTTCAACCCTTGACATATTCCTTACAAATCGGCCGCAGCTTATAGCAAGCCCGTATGAAACGCACTAAGCTCAGATCACCTTCCAGTGCTAATCGAAGTCACTGACGATCTTGTCCCTACAGAGCAATTTTTCCACTACGACGCAATAAGAGCAAATTGGGTAAGATTTACTCGTACATTTAACAATTTGCTTACTTATATAGACCCAAATACGGTATACCACCCAAGGGATACTGATGATATGATAAATGTCTTTAGTGAGGTATTTCGTAAAGCCAATAATGGTAGTGTTCCTAAAAAACCAATTAAATTTTCCACAAAGTCACTGCCGCAGAATATCTTTAATCTCATTAAAAGCAGAAGTATCCGACGGCGCATCTGGCTAAGGTATTGACATCCGGCTGATTTTTTTCTTTTCAAATGGTTTAATAAGCTAATAGCCGAAGTGATGCTAGAATTTTGTAATAAATCATGGAAAATCGCTAGTTTAGCTTTAGACAAAGGTTCTTCCCCATTTTGGAAACTTTCCAAAATTCTCGGGAAGAAACATTTGAGCATTCCTACGCTAATGTGTAACAACAATCGTCATGCGACAGACGAAGAAAAAGCTGAGGCACTAGCTCAATCACTTAGCTTAAATCATACTCAAGCGGCAGGACTTGGCGATCCATCAACAAAAGCTATTGTTGATGCTTTAATACGCACATCATCGCATATGCCAGTAAGTCCCCAAGATGACTACTTTGTCGGTACCAGAGCCATTCAAGATATTCTTAAAATGCTTAAAAAGAAGAAGTCTCCGGAGCTTGACGGAATTGACAATCTGTGTTTGAAAGCACTTCCTCCGAAAGGAGTAAAATTCCTCACTTCCATCGTCAATAAATGCCTAGAACACTGTTAGTTCCCCTCTATGTTGAAATGCGCCAAAGTAATTCCTATTGAAAAACTTAACAAGCCTCCTGAGTTGCTCTCCACGTATAGGGGTATCAGTCTGTTGTCGTCAGTCTGCAAAATCGTACAGCAAATCATTAAGGAAAAACCTAACCAATTCATAGATGACAACTGCATTCTCCCTTTTCAGCAGTTTGGTTTTAGAAGAGAACACAATACAGCACAGCCCCTTATCAGAATAAAAAAAAGCTATCCAAAACAATTTTTCTCTGTCCAAGTCAACTGGAATTGTCCTGTTGGATATCAAAGCTGCATTCGATTCAGTTTGGCACGATAGATTAATCCATAAAATGTTATGCTTTAACTTTCCTCCAGCAGTCATAAAGATAGTTCAAAGCTTCTTAATAAATCGGTCCTTTGTTGTCCATATAAAAAAAAGCTTCATCCACGGCAGTTAATATCCCTTCAGGCTGCCTGCAAGGCTCTTGTCTATCGCCCATTCTCTATAATATATATACTTCCGACTTTCCAATGCTACCTCACTGCACCACGTCGATTTTTGCGGATGACACAGCAATCCTTTGCTCTGGGAAACTGTCTGCAGATATATCTAGGAACCTGCAAGAAGCTTATGAGTCTGTAGGCTCATATTTCGCCAAGTGGAAAATTCTAGTATGCCCAGAAAAGACAAAAGCTATTTTCTTTACATGAAAACGAAAGGAAATCTACATCCCCTCATGCGATATAAGACTGGGCACAGAAAACATAAAGTATGAAGCGAAAGCCAGATAATTGGACGTCTTACTTGACAAAAGACTCACATTTAAAGACCACATAAATTACACAAACAAACAACAAAAATCTTTGGTCCGCTCCCTTTACCCACTTATAAATAGAAACTCAAGGCTTAATATAGAAAACAAAATGTTCTTGTTCAGGTCTACTTTCCAAGCAGTAACTTTCTGCAGTGCACCAGTATGGGCAGATATAGCCAAATGTCATATAAACCAACTACAAATCGGTCAAAATAAAGTCCTTAAATTTATCCACAATCTCCCCTGGCATTATTCCACGGTTGACCTTCATAGTCGAGCCAAAGTTGAAATGGTAGACATCAGACTATCGCGGCTATCGCAAAACTTTTAAGCCAAATGTCAAAATTCAATGTACCCGCACATTAATGATCTGGCCTAGCCACCTAGTTGTAAGTTTATTTTTCTACACGGGGTTTTTCTTTCTTATTTTCTCCCCATTTACTACAGTTTTCTTTAATTTACTATATGATGTAAGCTGTGTATCTATATATCTAATTAGAAAAGGTCTAGTTATAACCTAAGCTCTTAAATTTAAGTTATCAATTACTCAGGCTATATTTGTATGTTAATAAGAAGTGAAATATATGAAATGAAATCAAAATGTACTTGACCTTTGACTAGTGCACTTCAAGCATGCACAAACTCGTCTCTAAGTCTTTCTCCCTCTTACACACATTCTCCTTCTAACACTTTCCCCCTCTAACTCTTTCCTTCTCTAACACACATTCTCCTCCTAATACTTTCTTTCCCTAACTCTTTCTTCCTCTTACTCTTTCCCCCTCTTCAACCTTCCCCTTTAACACACATTCTCCTTCTAACACTTTCCCCCTCTAACTCTTTCCTCCTCTAACACATTTTAATGTTAATCTACAAGTATCAATACTCTTGTTTAAAAACAATGTGTTGATCTTGCTGCCATCCTTACACACATAACGTACCAACGGAGGTTGTAGTTGTTGTTGCTGTTGACAATAACAATGTACGTGTGCAGAGCAACGTATTTAAAATAGGAGCACACTTGACTCTAACACTAATTGGTTGAATAGTTAAAACTGATCCTCTCATTCACACAGCCATAAAGATCAACGTATTAATCTTGCTGCTGCTGCTGCGTAAAAAAATTTCCATCCCTTGCTCAAAGAACTCCCCACGAAGGTTGCTGCTGTTGTTCTTGTTGACCATAACAATGCAACGTACATCGAACAAACGCTCGCTTTTCTCTATTCTCTATCTTTTCTTCCTTTGCACACTGCACCTCATGACCATAAACAGGTTTACAATGCAACGCACGTCAAAGAGGCGCCCTCTCGACTCCAGATCCTATGATCACTGCTTCTCAAGAATCTTGTTGTTGTTGTCCTTAAGAATACCATCTACGATTGTGACTTGCTTGCAGGTGCATAATGCAAAGCACGTTTAACAGGCGCACACTTGAAATTGACATTCCACAAAGATCTGCATCAAAAATTTGGATGCCACGCCCACCCATACTGCCCCTAGCCCCCTTTGCCCACTTTTTAAAAACTTCGAACTAGAGTCACCAAATTTGGTATGAAGATAGCAATTGACATTCCACAAAGCTCTGCATCAAAAATTTGGACGCCACGCCAAGCCATCCTACCCCAGCTCCCCCCCCCCCCCCCCCCCGCCCTTTCAACTCCTATGACAAACTTTGAGATAGTGTCACCAATCTTGGTAGGAAATTACCTATTTCCATTCCATGAAGATCTGCAGCAAATATTTGGGTTACACGCCCACACATACCACTGCAGCCCCCTTTCCAAAACTTGAACAAACTTTGCACTTGAGTCACCAAATTTGGAAGGAAAATAGCTGGTGGCATCCCCATCTGCTTCGAAGAATCTTTCAGGCAGCGTTCACTCCAACCAAATCCGTACTCTTTTTAACGGTTCGCAGTCGGTTGTGTCCAACGATTCCACTTGTTTTATTCAGTTCACATGTCCGTAATGAAAGTCTTCATTGGACCGAACTTAAATATAAGAGATTCAAATATAGCTTTAGCCACAGTATTTGCATTTTATTTGGGATCGGAATGGCAACAAGATATTTTGTTAAATCGCTAGTAAGCGTAACTGCATACTCGTTATCATATTCGGATCTTGGCAATGGACCTATACTATACTCTGGTTTGGTCGAGTCCCCTTTAACTTCTCTACCCACCCTACCTTTGCTGTATCACGATGGAAATTTGAGAAAACTCTTCAATTTTCGTAAGCCACCATTTCGACCATGCTGTACTTAGCACTGAATAGAATCATATTCAATAAAATTAATTCCATTAAATTCAACAATAAATTTCATTATTCCAAACTTCATGTAATATTGTAAAGTCTTTCATTATAATACTCAAGGATTATAGTGAGCTAACAAACATAAATAGTCTAGCCAGAAAAAAAACAATGAGTGTTGGAATTCACGGGCGATGTGTTAACATATGTTTGTTGGTGTGTTTGTACCTGCATTATTGCTATGAGCACGTTTTCTTGAACAAAAATAGTTTATTAAATTTGGGTTTGTTTTTGAAAATGGGTTCATCATTCGACAGTTCATTCTCTTATTAAAGAAGTCCGCTATGTAAGTGTGTGTGTGTGTGTTTTTTTTTTCATTTATTGCTTATCCCCTATATAATGTATTTGTTCAAATTGAATAAGGTATATGTATATGTAAGCGGAACCTTGCAGTAGCAGTACGGCCGTGAGGTATTGCGTCGCTACTGCCAAGCTCCACCTTGTCTACGTGTCCATTACGCTCGCGCTCAGCCATGCGCAGATCCGTCATGACTGCCGTCGCAAACGTTAGCGTCGCTGACCAGCATCAGTGAAACGAGGCTGTCGCAACAAAAAGTGCAGAACGGGGCGTCCTCATGCCCAAACCGGTGTAAGTATTCCCTGAAGCAGCCACGACCTCTTAAAAATTGCGTGGTGTAAAAATTCAGCTGCCCATGACGCCTGTTTATCCACGCTGAAATGCTCGGGATGGGGTGATGGGTCCAGCGACCCTTGAAAGACGCATCACATTGCCTCTGCCAGTTTTCCAAAGCATTGCATTCTTTTGGGGAGCGGAAAGAGCCTCGCCGTGCGTTCCCTCCAAGATCTCCGTGGCGTCCCTAGCCAGCTCGGCTATGGGTGCTACTCCAGCCAGAACCAGGCAGGCGTCATCCGAGATGGTTCTGAAGCCACTGCAGACTCTGATAGCTCCAAAGCGGTGGGTGGCTCTCAGTCCGTGGGTGCAACTAACAAGACGGCATCCTGGTTGCCATATCAGCGCCGCATACAGCATTTTCGCTCTTGTGACGCTGGATAAGAGAAGCCTCTTGAATTGCTTTGGGCCCTGCGTATTAAGCTTGATTTGCGAGATTGCTCGATTTGTAAGGGCAGCCTTTTTGCTGGCATTTTCCAAGTGCTCTTTAAAGCATAGCCTGGTATCCAGCATCAGCATGAGTGTGTGTGTGTTTTTTTTTATTTTTATATTCTTTATTATCTTAATCATGTTAAAACTAAATTAATAACAAAAGTATTTGTGAATATAGGAGCGACAGTAGTTTGCGGTACGTCCGTTAAGAAATGCTTCGCAAACAACAGTCGCTACCTATACTGAAGTGAAGCTCCGCTCCACTCGACGTAGTTCCTTCATGGTCACCGCTGCAAACTTGCCGACCGCTTCCCACTTCATCGAAGTCTCCAGCATACCTTCAACAAGATTATCCACAGTGATGGGACCACCTATAGCTTGCTCAAGCATTCTTCGCTGGTTAGCGAACTGCCCAAAGAAGAACAACACGGGGTGTGCGTCCTCTTGCACGCCCAGTCCACACCAAATAGCTCCACCATGCCTACGGTGGATCCATTGTGAGAGCTGTGGAATCAAGGCGAATGTCCATCGCCCCTTCGCTGCAGTGCTCCAGCGTGCCTGCCATCGCTCAATCGTGTTTGTTCTCGCCATAAGACGACCACTGCGCGCTGATGTACTGTCTGTTTGGGTTGCTAGCTCACCGGACTCAATAGCTAGCTCTTCAATGGGTACCATGCCTGCAATAACCAAAGCAGCCTCGTCGGAAACTGTCCTAAGCGCACAGCATACCCTGATAGCGCAAAGGCGGTAAGTTGCGCCTATGTCACGGCAATAGGTCTGGACCTGCACGGCTCTCCACCAGATCGGCGCTGCGTACAAAATGGTGGCACGGGCTACGCTCATTAGAAGGCGGTGGCGCTCCTGCTTTGGCCCGCGCGTTTTGAGCATTATGCGCGACAGTGCACGACAAGCTCCAGCTGCCTTGGATGCATTGTATTGCATGTGCTCCTTGAATGACAATCTCGTGTCCAGCATCACGCTGAGATATTTGATGGGCCGCTTGGACATAACAGTAGTGCTGCCCACCACAATCTTTGCCGTTTCTACCGTTTTGCGACTACTCACAAGGATCGCCTCCGTCTTGTGCGTAGCCAGCTCCAGTCCCGCCTGGGTAAGCCAGTCCTGTACGCGAGCAATGCATGTATTGCATGTGGTCTCAGCGTTATCCAATTCTTTGCGCACGACGACGTCGGCAAAACCAACAATGTGCGTCCTTCGCTGGTCCGATACAGTAGCACCCTGCCTTCAAAGTAGCTCCTCACTGTGTCCTGTAGGTATAAAGGGACCTGCACAGTATCCAGTGCGTTTAGTATGACGCCCCAATTGGCAGTATTGAACGCATTCTTGATGTCCAGCGTGACGATAAGGCAATACTTCTTGTCTCCTCCTGCCCACCTGGTGCCCTGAATAGAACTGGCTGCTAATTCGACCACCCTGCTTAGGGCATCAATGGTTGAACTCGCCTTACGAAACCCATATTGGTGCGGGGACAGCCCGCCAGCTCTGTCTATCGCATGGCTTAGCCTTGCTGCCAGCAGCTTTTCAAAAGCTTTCCCAATGTTGTTGAGTAGGCAAATTAGACGGTACGAAGACGGCTCCCCCGGTGGTTTATCCGGCTTCGGCAAAAGCAACAGATTCTGCACCTTCCAGACCTGTGGAAAAGTCCTTTTATGCAAGCAGGCAGTAAAAAGAGCGGGAAATTGTTCGGCTTTCAGAGTCAAAGCCAGCTTTAGAGCATGGTTCGGTATACCGTCTGGATCTGGTGATTTGGACGCCACAATGCTTCTGGCCACTTGAAGTACCTCCTCCGGCGTGATAATATCTGGTAAGGTGTGATGCTGGTGCTCCGTTTGGGCTGCGGGCAAGGTCAGCGGACTGCCACGTGGAAACAGGCACTCCACGACCTCCTTCATCCTGTCAGGCCTCATCGAAGGGTGGTGTTGGTTCCCTGCATCGATGCGCTTGACCACCGTTTTGTACGCTCTACCCCACGAATTTTGCTAAGCAGAGTCGCACAATTGCAAGTAGCATTCTCTCTTGCTCGCCTTGATAGCCTTATTGAGTGTGCCTCTCGCCCTTCTGTGCTCCTCCCGTCTTCTCGCACAGTCCGGCCTATTAGCTGCACGTTGGCTTAACCTTTTGCCCCTGATACAGAAGTGGCGTGCCATCGCAATTTCAGCGTTCCACCAATATGTGGGGGCATGGGAGCGCATGTATGGACGTCGCAGTGCCATACTGGCATCACAGGCCGAGGAAAATTGCTCTGTCATTTGAGCTGCACGATCGTCTGCAGGTCCTGACGTAGAGAGCTGCGCGATTGCTCGAGAGAACACCAGAGCGTCGAAGGTGTCCTGCCGGTAGTGCTTTTCGATTGGTGCGCAAAGCACATTACGCTCTCGCTGGCCACCAAGTGAGCATATTATGGCGTTATGGTCGCTTGCTGTATAGACGTCAATAATTGCCCACTGTGCTGCGTTGAATAGGTAGGGGCCAACGAAGGTAAGGTCTATAACTGAGCCAGCCCCAGCTCTGGAGAAGGTGTGCCCGCTTCCACTGTTGAGTAGCGCGAGATCCAGTGGAGCCAGTGCTTCCAAGAGCACTCTGCCTCTGGAATTCGTTAGAACGCTGCCCCATTCCAGTGCCCATGCATTAAAATCGCCCGCGAGAATAATTCTGCTGCGACCCCTGGCATCGTCAACAAGTTGCTCCAAGATTGCTGAGAAAGCGGCGAGTGATAAGCTTGGCGCGAAGTAACAGCTGTAGATGCAAAAGCTGCCCAGTCCTGCTCTCACAAAACCTTCAAACTCCTGCACTTAAGTAAGCTGCTGGGTTGTACCATATACCCACAACGCAGCCTTCTTGCTAGTGTCCGATGCCCAGATACCTGATGGTGCGATCGGCACCCGATGAGGCTGACTTATAGCGTTTTCGATTGTAAACAATATGTAACCCTATAATATGTTACACTTAAAAAATGCTGCCAAAACATTTTTTCAGTGCTGCCCTGGTGTTGCATTTTAATGGGCACAATCGAACAAAAAAAGTGCAGTATGAAACAGCTGATATTCATAATCCCAAGCAACATCATGGAGGTTAAATCGCCGATTTGTAAACAAATTAATGGTAAGTTATTTTGAAGAATATTAAATTTTTTAATAATAATGTGTTTTTGCATGTAATATAATAGTTTGGACTGAAGGAGAGACCACCATTATGTTGGACAATTACGCCATTTATTTAGCGCAGGTTGGTCCAATGAAGCGCTTTAAAAATAAAAAAGAAATGTGGCAGCAACTAGCGGAAGACGTTGGCGGTAAAACAATGAAGCAATGTGAAGAGCGTTTCAAGACCGTGATGAAACGAAAAAAAGCTGCCGTAGAAAATAATGGAACGTCTGGTGCAAAAAGACAGCGCGTTGATTTCCATAAGGAGCTAGACGCTATATGCGCATTGGACGACTCCATCGAGCCGGAGGTACAGCTCCGTAGCCAGAAAGTTATACTCAAAGAAACAAAGCAGAGCCTGAAAAACAAAAGTTCCGTGCAGTCAGTTTGGCACAAAAACATGCAGAAATTGCAAAAGAAAGGAAGAAAACAAAGAGCGTAGACACCAAGAAAAAATGAAGGCGGCTGACAGAATGTACAGTTTGCTGGAGAAAATCGTTGAACAAAACACAAGAATTGATGCTTGTCAATAATATAAGAATTAATATAATGAATAAAATAATTTGTTGAATTGTTAAAAGATGTTTGTATTTAATTTTCAACTCGGTGATATTTTCTCGTTCCTGAACGAATTCATCTTCAGATGATGATGAACTGGATTCAAATATAGTGTCCACATAAAGTTGAACACAAGCCACCAAATTATTGACATCCATTATTAATAAAAATTCCCTTTATTTGTTTTGTTTTAAAATTCACAAAATGTAAACAAATGCAGCACTCTCGATTTTGACAGTGTTGAAAATGTTGCCTTCTGCACTGTCAAAGGCAACACTGAATAGAATCGAACACGATAACACTTCAGAAGGGCTGCCTGATATTACAATCGAAAATGAAAAAGTGCAACCCTCAATGAATGTATCAAAATGCTACATTTTTTGTTACAATCGAAAACGCTATTAGTATGCATACATCAATGCAATTCTCTTTGGTTGACTGCTCCAGAAGCGACTGAGCAGCCATGCAATGATTAAGGTTTAGCTGCAGTAACCTTAACATATCGTTCGCTCTACAGCTGCTTTATAAGCCAGGCAGGTAAAACTACCCGTAGTGTGCTCCGCGCTTCCTGACGCCTGCTTAGAGCACAGCCAGCACTTTGGTGGCTTACTGCATGTTCCCGCCTCGTGGCCAGCCTCGCCACACTTGTAGCACGTACCCCTTCGGTCGTCGTTGCTTGTGCATTTCGCTGCAATGTGCCTAAACGCCAGGCATTTATAGCACCGCAGTGGCTGCACAATGGGACGTATGTGGCCAACAGCCCAGCCAACGCGGATTTTACCTAAATCCAGTAACCGTCCGGCTAAAGCGGATTAACTGCTCCTTTGTTGATAGTCCGTCTAAGTCACGTACTTCGACTCGCTGGACGTCTACTAGCCTTTTGATCTTCGCCTTGTCACCCAACGCTTTTGCCATGACTGCTTGCACTTCCTCAGAGCTGTGCGAAGGCTTTTTTGTAGGCGCATCAGCAGGTCACCATTGGCTGCTCTCATGATCCCCTGTACATGCAGTATTGGTGCAAGAATGAAACGGTTTTTACGACGCGAAGCATGTCGGCGTAGCTGCAGCCGTCAACCCCAGAGATTGCGATTGCGTCCTCACAATTTCGCCTGTGTGACTGCCGCCTTGGCTCCACCTTCGACCAGGTCGATTGTGGTGCCGTTTGTGGTGCTGCGTTTGGTGGCGCTTTTGGTGCTGCATTTGGTGCCACTGATAGTCTTACCAGTGCCACCTGGGGGGCATTAGAGGGGCCTTGCCTAGTTTTTTTACACGGAAAGCTGCACTGATCAGGCAACTCTCTTTGTCGCTTAGGCGTTGGTTTGCTACCTTCGCTTCGGACAACACCAGGGCGGTGAGCTGTTATCTCCATGTCACTGTAGCGAGCACAGTCCGAGATGGTTGGTGTCGTCTAGGTAACGCCAGCTGCTTCTTGGGGATTGCTAAGCTTAAGAGCTGCCTCGTGCAGCTTGACGATCTTTTAAAGTTTATCGCGCATCAATGTGGTATTGACCGCTAAAAAGCTCACACAATCCTGAGAGAGCCTTGCCCATCTCTTCCAGCACCCTTTGCAATGTGCCTGGAAGCTTCACTGCTTTTTTCAACTGGCCAGACAACCGGTTTCAGCAAGTGCGCTGCCGGTGGGGTTGGATTCGGCGTGGGAAGCTCAGCGTCTTCTGCCGGGAGTGGTACGACCATCCGGAGAGATATGTGGGCAATGCCGAGCGGCGCACAATTTCGTCCATACTTCCTGGGTGGACTCAAGCAGAGCTCAAGCAGTCCCATGAGGACCAACGGTTTCCCTAAAGTGTGGTTTCAATTGTGTGCTTATGCCAACCTTTGCTAATCGAAATATGCAATTATTGCAAATATATTTTATAACTACATATCCACAATAGCACTTATTTTTATTAGGGTATCCAACATTCATCATTCGTCTAGTACATTTCAGCTATGCTTCTTTTGTAAATGCACACAAACTCACACTTCTTATTGTTAAAACAAACAAGTTAAATTGTTCTCATTATCAAGCATACATATGACTGCGAACTTATATACATCGTATGAAATCGTTGTCTAAATATCGATTAATATTTTTGTATCATCACTGCACTATTCATTTTTATCTTCAGTTCTCAAATATAGTTTGTATAAGCAACAACTCACGGTGTTGTTATTTGAGACAAGTCATTATTCACAGCTGCGCTATACTCTACGAGAGATATATACTCACACAGTGATTAAGATGAGTCTGTATATTATTGAAAAGCTAAGCGAAAGCAATTACGATGTATGGCGTGTGCAAATGCGAAGTGTACTCGTACATCAGGAACTGTGGTGTGTTGCGAACGGCAGTTATGAGAAGCCAAGCACACGTGGCGCGAAAAGTGTGTTAACAGACGAAAAAGCATTTGCTCTTATAATTCTTAATGTACAAGATTCTCAATTGAATTATGTGAAGGGCTGTAAAACCGCAAAATGAGCTTGGGTAAATTTGCGAACAGTACATGTGTCTACCGGGCCGCTTCGTAAATTGTCGATGTACTAGAAAATTTTAAGTTTAAAGTTGACGTCTGATAGTAATATAAAGCAGTATATCAATTCGTTTGTCGAAATTGTAGATAAACTAACAGAAGTAAACATCGAACTTGGTGATGAGCTGAAAGTTATTATAATGCTTTCCAGTTTATCTGCAGATTACGAAAACTTTATTAGAAATAGAAACATGAGATGAGGTGCCTTCTAGAAGAAGCTAACAGAATAAGTGACAAATGCGAGCAGGATGGCAACCAGCAAGCATATTATGCAGCTATGAACAGAAGAGAAAGCAACAAAGCAACAAAAACAAGTGGAAACGTTGCAGTCGGACGCAACCGACTGCGGCATACTCGATACCAGTATTAAAAAAGGTAAAAAGAGGCCTGATTGCAAAGGGGCACGGATGGGGCAGGGGTGTACGCTGCCTTAAAGATTCTCCGATGAAGATGGGGATGCCACCAACTATCTTCCTTCCAAATTTGGTGACTCTAGCTGAAAGTTTGTAAGAGCTGTTGAAAGGGGGGATGGGGGCGGTATGGGTGGGCGTAGCATCCAAAGTTTTACTGCAGATCTTTGTGAAATGTCAATTGCTATCTTCATACCAAATTTGGTGACTCTAGCTCAAAGTTTGTAAAAAGTGGGGAAAGGAGGGCTGGGGGCGGTATGGGTGGGCGTGGCATCCAAAGTTTTGATGCAGATCTGTGTGGAATGTCAATTGCTATCTTCATACCAAATTTGGTGACTCTAGCTCAAAGTTTGCAAAAAGTGGGGAAAAGGGGGCTGGGGGCAGTAAGGGTGGGCGTGGCATCCAAAGTTTTACTGCAGATCTTTGTGAAATGTCAATTGCTATCTTCATACCAAATTTGGTGACTTCAGCTCAAAGTTTGTAAAAAGTGGGGAAAGGGGGTGGGAAGGGTGGGTGCGCGTGGTTCCAAAACTTTGATGCAGTTTTTTGGGGGTCGTTGCAAGCTATCTTCCTGCCAACTTTGGTGGCTCTAGCTCAAAAACTGTGGGAGATATAAGCTTTTCTGATTTTAAAATGCGGGGGGCTGGGGGCGGAATGGGTGGGCGTGACTCCAAAACTTTAATGCAGTTTCTTGGGGTTCATTACCAGCTATCTTCCTACCAAATTTGGTGGCTCTAGCTTCACAACTCTGGAAGATACACGCATTCCCGTTTTTGACGAAGCGTTGGGGCGGATGGGGCAGTATCGGTGGGCGTGGCAACTAAACTATTGAAGCAGTTTTTGGGGGGTCGTCATCACCTATCTTGGCACCAAATTTGGTGGCTCTAGCTCAAAAACTGTGGGAGATATAAGCTTTTCTGATTTTAAAATGCGGGGGGGCTGGGGGCGGAATGGGTGGGCGTGACTCCAAAACTTTAATGCAGTTTCTTGGGGTTCATTACCAGCTATCTTCCTACCAAATTTGGTGGCTCTAGCTTCACAACTCTGGAAGAAACACGCATTCCCGCTTTTGACGAAGCGTTGGGGCGGATGGGGCAGTATCGGTGGGCGTGGCAACTAAACTATAGATGCAGTTTTTGGGGGGTCGTCATCACCTATCTTAGCACCAAATTTGGTGGCTCTAGCTCAAAAATTGTGGGAGATATAGGCTTTTTTGACTTTAAATTGCGGGGGGGCTGGGGGCGGAATGAGGTGGCGTGGCTTTAAAATTTTTTATGCAGTTTTTTGGGGGTTGCTTGAAGCTATATTCTTACCAAATTTGGTAGTTCTAGCTGTAAGGGTGTGTGAAATATGCGGATTTATCGTTTTTGAGTTATCGAATTTATCGATTTGCCAGCACCCAGTTATCGTAGAACCCCAATCTTGACACTTTAATTTACTATCCCATAGATAAAGAGAGTTAGAATGTTTCAAGTCTCTAGCTTGAAGGGTGTGGAAAAAACTTGCGTTCATACAGACGGACAGACGGACAGACAGACAGACGGACAGACGGACAGACACCATGACGGACATTGCACAAACCCAATATACTCTTTACCTTCGGTATCGAGTATAAAAATTCGACGCACAGTGTTACAAATGTGGAAAACGCGGTCACAAAGCAAATAAGTGTATATCGCGAGAAATCCAAAATGAGCAAAGTTAAATAAAGAAAAGTGCAGTACAAAAGAACAGCAGAGAATTTCGGATTCTGTTTATGCTGCTATACAGCAAAGCTTTATATCAAAGCGTACATGGTGTCTAGACAGTGGCGCGACGACTCATATGTGCTGTGCGAGGGATATGTTCGTTTCGTTCGTGCCAAAGAATGACAAAACAATTTTAGCGGCAAATAAGTGCATCGAATCGCCGGGAACTGGAACAGTAATTATAAAAACAGGGGAAGTCAAATTAGAATTGCGAGATAATTTATTTGTTCCGTCATTACAAATGAATTTTTTTTCCGTGAGCAAAGCAACAAATTTTGGGCACTCGATAGTTATCAAAAATAGACCAGCCATAGTAAAACAAAATATAAGATCGTGTTGCTGAAGACTCAGATGAGTGAAAACTTATTTCTATTTAACGATTTGAATGTAAACGCTTTATACTCAATGCAAGATAAAGCGATTATATGGCATAATCGTTATGGCCACTTAATCTTTCGGAGCCTAAAGAATTTGGCTGGCAGTGAAATGGTGTGTTGCATCGATTTGAAAAATTTATTGGACAAAATAAATTGCAACTCATGCAACAAAACTAAAATAAGTGGGTGCCGTTTAGTAAAAATAGCAAAAATAATGCTAGTGAATTCTTGGAACTCGTTCATACTGACGTGTGTGGCCCTACAAATGTACCGCCCGTCGCGGGTGCAAAGTACTATATAACATTTATAGATGATAAATCCAAACGTGTTTTTGTGTATTTCTTAAAATCATGAGACCAAGCTTTGGAAAAGTTTAAATTGTTTAAAAATATGGTCTAATGCCAAACCGGACAGAAAATGAAAGCCGTTCGAAGTGACAACGGTAAAGAATTTGTGAATAAACAATTTGACGAGCTGTCAAACAATTGTGGCATTAAAAGACAGTTAACAGTGCCGCATACGCCTCAACAAAACGGTATGGCTGAAAGAGCCAATAGAACACTAGTTGAAATGGCGCGTAGCATGATGGTGCATGCTAATAATGAAGAGCCCCTATGGGCTGAAGCTATTTCGACGGCTGCATATTTGCGAAACAGATCACCATCGCAAGGATTAAAAGGTGATGTTATTCCGTTCGAGCTCTGGAGTGGCCATAAGCCAACAGTAAAGCATTTGCGCATTTTCGGATCACCTGCGTTTTTCCTGAATAAGGCTTTTCGCCTTCAGCCAAAGCATACCGGCTGTATGACACAGAGGCAAGACAAGTAATAATGTAGAAGGCGAAACATCGTCCAGAAAAGATGTCATATGCAAACAAGAAAACTCAAAAATCATGGAAATGTACCCGCATGTACGACTGGGTCGGATAAAAAGGGATAAACTGGGAAGCATAGTACGCTACAAGTCAAGATTGGTTGCTTAAGGATGTAGTCAGCAGTTCGGGGTTTATTATAACGAGACTTTTTCGCCAGTCATTCGTTCTGAGAATATCAGAATGTTATTGGCAATAGCTTCTGAAAAAGGGTTATATTTGCATCAGTTAGACGTTTTGAATGCATACTTAAAAAGTGAGCTCAATGAAGAAAATTTTTATGAAGCAGCCAGAACATTTTATAGATAGCTCACACCCAAATAAAGTTTCAAGGTTAAATAAGGCTATATATACAGTCTGGCAGGGCATGGAACAGCACAGTAAATAATGGCTTCAAGGCAACAAAATATGAGCCATGTCTATACATGAAGATTATGCAAGAATCGTATAATCTAATGGCTGTATATGTAGACGAAATGCGATCAAGTTGATATCAAAGCCAAGCTTAATGGATGCTTTGATATACAAACCGACGACCCATTGCAACATTTCCTGGAAATGGAAATAAAGCGCGAAAGTGAATGCGGTGCTATTTCTGTGTGTCGAAACAGTACTTATATAAAAAGTCTGCAGGAAAAGTACGACATGAACATGTGTCCTTCTGTCTCCACGCCTTTGGATTCTGGTTTTCCGTATCGGATTGGCTACGTTGATGAGAAATGCGGAAAGGTGGATATAGCTGAGTATCAATCACTTATTGGATGTCTAATGTATCTGGAAATCTCAACACGCCCTGATATTATTCATTCCGTAAGTAAGTTGGCGCAGCGAAACTCCGATCCCCATAACGAACATAAAGCAGGTGCCAAGCAAATTCTCCGTTATTTGTCGCAGACGATTGACATGAAGCTGTACTACGTTAAAACCAGATTGGGCTAACGACGGCCAGGACCGAAAATCGTATACTGGGTACGGATTTTACTTAGCAGCTTTCTACTGGTCTTCAAAGAAGCAATCCGTGGTGGAACCAAGTAGCACCGAGGCCGAATATATTGCTTTATCTCCGGCAGCCAAAGAAGCAATCTATCTGAGGCGGCTACTCGAAGAAATTGGTTATCACTCTCCTAGTGAGCCAATTCAAATCAACGGTAACAACTTAAGTTCACCACAAATCGCTTATAATCTTGTACACCATAAGCGAACAAAACATTGACGATAAGTTGTATCATATAAGATAAGTTATTGCAAAAAATGAAATTTGCATTAAATACGTCCCCACAGCAGAATGTGTAGCGATATTTTTACCAAGAATTTAGAAATATATAAACATTTCAAGTTTGTAAAGATGCTTGGCTTAAACTAATAAATATTGTTAAGAAGCATTCAACTTGAGAAGAAGTGTTGAAATAAACAAGTTAAATTGTTCTCTTTTTTAAGCACACATATGTTTGCGTACTAATATACATCTTTGAAGTATCGATGTCTTAATATCGATTTTTTTTTTTTTTTTTTTTTTTGAATCGTCACTGCACTATTCATTTTTATCTTCAGTTCTCAAATATAGTTTGTCTAAGCAACAACTCACGGTGTTGCTATTTGAGTGAACTCATTATTCACAGCTGCGCTATACTCTACGAGAGAGATATACTCTAACATTTATTAAAGCTAAATTTAATTGTAGTCAACCCGTTATTCTCTATTATAACTAAATATATCAATAATTGCCAACCCAGATACCCTGCTCCTACAAATAAATAAGCTTTTATGGTTGTTTGTGGGCATAACGTAAACAGCACATCCGCGTGACACGATCGTGTCAGTCGGCTGCTTTTCTGCAACTAAGCACAAACAAAACAAAGCGAATTCAAAACAACAGACAGCGTTCGTTAATTCACGAGCGATACTTCGTCTTTTACGACCTTTTTTCTCTGCCGCAACACCAATACCATCATATTCGTTTTCAGGCGGAGGCAATTATTGTGCATCAGCCATAATATTTAAATTTTTGACTGCCTATGCATGTTAGTTACGGCAGAGAAGTTCAAGGGTTTGAAATTACACAAGAATGCATGAAAACAATTTTATTGAGTTACTGCAGCTAAAAAAATAGATGCATGTTTTCATCAAGCTATTCTAGCCACGGGCAATAGCTACAAAATTTTTTCAGCCTTCGACTCGATCTTTTTGTCTATTTTTTTTTTTTTTCGATTCGAATCAAGAATCAATTCAAAATCGTTTCGATTGATGTGGATTATTTTCAACTTTCGATATTAAAAATTCATGAAAAAGAATTTTCAAATTAATATATAAAAATTTCCTGAAAATATTGAGATATTGGTGTTGATTTATGTATTCCATCGAAGCTCAAGATCCCGATTAAAATCTGCTGGTTTTTAATTTTTATTGCTGCTTATCAAACATTATAGCGCTCACATTATCGGCGCAACTGGGTCGTTTTTGGTTGGGCATTGTAGGCACAATATCGCCCATGATTGTTGTATTTCATATATAATGCGGTCACATTATCAGTACATGAATAAACAATAGGAAACGAGAAAAAATGTCTGGTGCTCGATAAACGAAACTATAGCACAAAATGCCCACGCTTTTTTTACAATAATACTTACATTTTTGTACCCTGAACCCATCAAATGGGTAAAAATGGTATAATGGTTTTGTGCAAAGCAATGTAACAGGCAGAAGGAAGCATCTCCGACCCCATAAACATATATATTCTTGATCAGCATCAACAGCCGAGTCGATTTAGCCATTTCCGTCTGTCCGTCATTCTGTCCGTTCCTATGATCACGTCGATCTCAGAGACTACAAGAGCTGGAGACTTCAGATTTCGAATATAAGTTCTCCTATACCATGAGCAGAACAAGTTTTCTTCAAATTATCGATAACTATTCTGGTTTCCGATATAAACATGGAATCGATAACAAAAAATATCGAATTTGGAAAATCAAAAAATGAGGGTAGCAGTAATGGGTGACAATAGAACTATTCTGAAAATTCGTCCAAATCGGTTAAGGAACACCGGAGATATCGAATATAATAGATGGAAGTTAATTCAGTTTACCAAAGTTTTGTATAAGTTTAATATAATGTTGCTACTGGGTTCAGGGTATCTTCTAGTCGGGTTTTTCCGACTTGAGCTTTCTTACTTGTTTGATCATAATTGTTCTAAGCTTATTTTGAAAACCAAATTTTAATATTTTTAGTTCGATGTTTTTTAAAAACACGTTTTTTGGTTTGTTAAACAATATTTCTCCCTAAGCCAGAGTGTTATGTGGTCCGTTCTCATTGGCTGGTTTGCAGTCAGAGGTAACCGACTGTATTTTAACGGAGCCTTACCGATACCTGGCCACGTCGGTGATTATACCTGACCCCGGCGCGTTAGTGGGGGCTATGACACGCTGGTACTACTTTCCCTTACAAAGGCAGCAAGCTGACGCCGCGCAGGGGCAGGCCCCTCATTCCAAGAGCACTGCTCAGCCGAAGGGCTCGTCCCCGAAGCCGAGTACCTCGAAGAGTGCAGAGACTTTCAAGTCCCTAGTGGCTGCCTAGCAGGCCGCCGCACGGACGGACGTAGGGGGTGGGTCTGCAGTGCCCGGCATGGCGCCAGTGACTGCCCTGCGGGCTAATAATCGGGCAATCGGGGAGACACCGCAACACCCTCTTCTGTACCACAGTAGAGACTGCAGCAGAACAAGTGGCCGCCTTTACCGGCACAAGGCCAGCCTGGTGGCTCTGGCGACCCGCTAAGACAGGGCCTCAGCGAAGCCGGTCGCAAGTGGTACCTCCAATACCTCGAGCGTGGCTTGAAGCCAGAAGAGGCACGCAGAAGAGCACTGGAGCATCGGGTCCCGATCGTGTCCCCAGTCGAGTGAACCGACGGCCAGGCCTTGGCGGGGAGGACGCGACACCTCCACCATACGTCACCAACTGAACTCCCCAAGGACCACAAAAGGACGAAGGGTGGAGGCAACATGACTCCAGAGCGCCAAGGAACCTCAAGCGGATCGAAGCGACCGAAGGCGGCCACGTTCGCCAGTGTAGCCAAGGGTACCAACCTAGCTATACTGGCTCGTGACTTCCCGAGGAAGCGGCTGACCAAGAAGGAGCTGTCGGCGGTGTAGATAGCCCTTATCGATGAGATGAGGAAGGAACCGCCAGCCTCAGCTCAATGGCATCCAAATCTGGAACTGTCTAGTCCTAGAAGACTGTCTGGACGAGGATGCCAGGAAATGGCTGGAGCTGAAGGTGCCCAGCATCAGTGCCGCAGTGGTTGTGGAACTCCACACATGCCCGCAAGAGGAAATCCCTGAGACGAACATCGTCACGATCTACCAGCCACGCACGGCTGGTGAGATGGTGGAGAGATCTCTTGGACTGCTCATTGAGCAGAAAAATGGTCTTCTCACCGAGACGTGGCGCGTGCTCAGGCGCCTAGAGACCAAGGGCGGCAAGGTGCTGACGCTTGGTATGGAGGATGAAGTTCTCCCTCCAGAACAAAGGAATGATGGTGAGCTTCAGGTTTGGTAAACTTAGGTGCTGGCTGCATAAAAAGCAAGCCGCGATAGAGATGGCTGCGAAGGTGCAAGCAGACGACGTGCCTGGCACTTCATCTGCTGCAGCATCCACCAGCCCCATCGACTAGGTAGCAGAAGCTGAAGCCATCGCGGCCTGGGAAGCCGAGTTGGACTCGGACTTGTCGCGGCTACACATGTGCAGCGATGTAGACCCCTTGAGGGATGAGCAGCCGTGCGATGATGAGCAGCCGTCCGATGATGAGCAGACACCCACCGGGACGCTGTCAGAGGCAAATCTGACGGTCTCGGTGGTGGAAACAGATCTCTAAAGATGGTGGCCACCAGCGTGGCGAAGATCATCCTGCATCACGCGAAGGCAGCTTCGTCTGTCATCAGAAGGTTGATCTCCAGGTCTGACCTCGGGATGGTGCTCATCCAGGAGCCATGGGTTGTCAGAGGCAGGATCTGCGGCCTAAACCATGTAAGTTCGCAGCCAGTCGCAGATATGAGGGCGACATCGCCAAGAGCGTGCATCTTGGTGCGAAAGAACGCTAATTTTCTTTGTTTTTCCAAATTTCTCAGCACAGATCTTGAAGCATTACTAATCGGGAGTATGGTAGTGGCGTCAACCTACTTCCCGGGAGGTACTGCGGAAGCCCCCCCCCCCACCACACAGAGGTTCAGGATCTGGTGGCAAACTGCAGCAGCAATAGACTCCCATTGCTTCTGGGATGCAACGCAAACGCGCACAATGTAGCGTGGGGCAGCACGGATAATAACAGTAGAGGTCAGTTCTTCCTTACTATCTTGTAGCTAGTGACCTTACGGTGTTCAATGTGGGGGCTGAGCCCACCCTTATCACTGAAAATAGAGCTGAAGTACTTGACATTACTTTCGGCAACGGGAGGGTCTCAACAGCACCGCCAATGTTGGATCACAGGATCATCCTGTTCGACATTAAAAGCAGTTTCAGGTTTAGTAAAGGTTTAGTGAAGAGCTAGAGCAACTCTCATTAGAAGTGGGCAAGAAGAATTTGAATGCCTATCATGCAAGTTGTCCAGCCAAATCCATAGAGTCCTACAGGGATAACCTTTGATGGAATAAAAAGCTAGGGATGTTTCGAGCAGAAGTCAGGAAGCTGTTAAATACAGCCAATAAGAATAGTGACAGATGGGACTTGTACACCAAGAAACTACCAGAATCTAACAAGGAAATCCGGTACAGCAAGCGTGCTAACTTCCGGAGATTTTGGTCTTACCTAGAGCAGGCCACACCATCTGTGAGCGTCTTTAAGGCGATCTTGAAAGGCAATGTTCTGTCCGAACTCTGTCTAAAGAGGCCAGGTGGTTCCTTTCAACTTTTTGGAACAATCACCAACACTGACAGCTGTTACGAAACGGTCCCCTACAGGAGACCGGACTGGAGCCTGGTTGCAGCCATATTAGCAGAGCAAAGGATTAGATGGGCCATTGGAACGTTCAGTCCTTACAAGGCCCCAGGTACGGACAGAATCCTTCCCGTCAATTTCAGAAGGGGATAGAACAGCTAATGGTGTTCTTCATTCGTTTTTCCCGGGGAAGCCTAGCTATGGGCTACATACCTACGGCATGGAGGACAGCCAGGGTGATCTTTATCCCGAAAGTGGGGAAAAAGGACCTCTTTCACCCCAAATCCTTCAGGCTGATCAGCCTGACATCCTTCCTGCTCAAAACCCTCGAAAAGATAGTTGACAATCACATTAGGACCTCGTACCTAGTGTCCAGTCCCTTACATGATCATCAGCATGCCTAAAGAGAAGGAAAGTCGACAGAATTGGCTTTCCTAGACCTAGTAAACAGCCTCCAATGCTTAGTGAAGGCCAAAAATGTTGATCTTTGTGCTTTCATGGACATAGAGGGTGCTTTCGATAACACAGCACATGATGTTGTGGTTAGGGCGCTTCGGGGAAAAGGGGTTGAGTCAGGACTTACTCTCCTGTCCTATCACCAAGGCTACGTTGATGACATTACCATTGTCTGTAAAGGCAACTTCGAGAACACGCTATGTGATAGGATTACACTGGGTCTTAGACTTTGCTTGGACTGTTGCAGGAACGTGGGGCTGAATATCAATCCAGCTAAAACCACAATTGTCGCTTTCACCGATCGGTACAAGTTAAAATACATAAAACCCATACTTAATAGGGGTAGAACAATCCCACTCTCTACGGAGATAAAGTATCTGGGGATAATCTTGGCAAAGAGGCTACTATGGAAACAGCTTGTCGAGCATGCGGTACGTAAGGCCACACTGTTTCAGTGAGTTGCAGATCTCTCGCAGGGAAAAATTGGGGGGTGTCCCCCAAAATTTTTCTGTGGATGTACACAGCAATGGTGAGGCCCATAGTCAGCTACGGCGTTGTGGTCTGGGCAAGACGTGTAGACCTTGATGTCACTAAACGGCAAATTGGAAAACTCCAGAGACTTGCCTGAACTTGCATCAGTATAAAAGCAAAATGGACTAGTCTGTCGACCATCTACAATGTGGAACCACATGCTTCTAGATGGTATACGGAAGGATCATTAAAAGATGAGGGTGCTGGAGCTGGAGTCTGCAGACACCGGCTCAAGTATCATGAGCCCCTTGGTAAATTCGCCAGCATATTCCAAGCGGTAGTGCATGCGATTGAAAGATGTGCCTCCCTCAACATCGAGAGGGGATACGTTCATAGAGACTTAGCCATTTTCTCCAACAGCCAGGCAGCGATTAAAGCAGTCAGTGCTAACAAGATTATCTCCAAACTGGTTTGGCAATGTATAGAAGCACTCAACAGGTTGGGCAGTAACAACACAGTCACCATCTATTGGGTACCAGGACATGCGGGTATTCCCGGAAATAAGGTTGACGTTATCATGGCCAGGAAGAGAGCTAGCACTCATTTCCACCGCCCTGAACCTCTCTGTGGGCTAGGACCAGAGATTATCAGTCAGAGCAGTCGGATCAATCTGCTTAACGCATGCGAGGACGCTTGGCGGTCTTCACATGGGGCAAGACAGAGCAAGCGATTGCTAGGTAGTTACAACAAGAAGAGAACTGCTGTCTGTCTGAAGCTGAGCAAATCTGTTCGGATCGTCCCGGGTTTCTTGACAGGGCACTGCAGACTTTAAAGCCACCCTAAAAGTATGATATATACAAATTTTAATTTTTCTGAGAGTTACATCTACACAAGATAAATTAATTTAAGTGTGTTAAAAAAATTTACCGGTCAATCGATTTTCAGAAGAAAATAATTTGCCTCCAAATTCCCTTGGATCAAAGCCTCATTAAGCTAACAAAACTTATTTATAGAAATAAACTACTCTCTCAATTAGTCGCTGAATGTTGCGATGCGAACAATATTTTAAAGCAGCATTCAATCCGTGATGCAGTCAATTTACCAATCATGAATTTCCACAAATAGTGATAAAAAAAAAAAAAACTCATGGTCAAAATTATTTAAATGGGACGCAGACCACTACGACAGCGATGTTGACCTGCCGCTAGCTCAGTTATAAGCAAATAGAAGGGAGTTGAATGAAATTTCGGTTACTAATCACCGCCATTGATGAAATACAAATGTGGAATGAAGATTCTTTGACCTCAGATGACCTAGAAGACGGCAATGTCGATTTCACTCAAGCACCTTAGGTTGCTACGGCTATGGAAACTGTCAATAATTTGCTTAAATAGTGCATGAATAGTGAGTTGCAAAGTAGTAAGCTTTGAAGCTACTGAAAAATATTGTACTAACTAATTTAAAAAAACCAAAAAATAAAAGAAGTTTACTAGATACTTTTGTAAAAATAATAAACAGCAAAAATGTATTATAATTAGAATTTCGTTTGTTTTTGCCCGCTCTTATTTCAATAAAATATTATTTTTCTAGAACGACGCTTTCAAATTAATTTTAATTAAATTAATCTCCCCCCCTCTATCAAACAATATTAAGCAGAAAAAAGCTATTTCTTGATTTATATGACATTAAAAATAATCGTCCAGGAATTATAACTTTTCAGAAATTATAGCCAGAAATCAACTGGTTCTAGTTTCCGAGCTTCCACTGTACATTTATTTATAAATAATTTAAAAAAATTTAACAATAAATCATTTATGTTGTTTGCTTCTTCAGCTGCCACTTCATCAGATCGTATCTCCCTGAAGGCATCAATATATTTGACTTTGAAGTGATGTTCAGAGCCCGAATGTCCGTCAAAATTAGTTTCAACGAGGCATTCTCCTCAGCCACTAGCAGCAATGCGTGCGACGTATAGCTGCTGCTGGGCGAATCACAGGCTTTTGATTTAGATGGCGTAATAATTTTTTCCACCTCATACACCTCTTTAGTCACATATTTTTTGTGAGACTTTCTTAAATAAAAGTTTCTTTCATTTTTTTTTTTTTTTTTTGAGAAAATTATGCACTCATTGCCATTTTCATCGGCATCAATTATATCAAACAAAGTACTCTTTTTCCAGCGTCAGACAAAATGCCATGATTTGCATTTCTTCATCCACCGCTTTCTGCACTTGAAAGACACCAACTAAAGCATGCTTTGTTGGCGACAGCTCTTCTTGTTAATACCAGCCGCCACCAGAAGCCTACTGTTCTTTTTTGTTGCTGGCTATGTTATTCTTAGTTGCCTGTTTCCAGTCTTTCCAATCTTGAAATAAATTGGTTAATTTTTGTTGATGTGACTGTTTCAAAATTATCATTCCTCCACTCGTTCATTGAGTTTCGTTGCGTTTTCGTTTAGCGCTTTTTATTCTATCAAAGCCACTTCTATATTTACATGCAATGTCGACGTATTCCTTCATGAGCTTTACGAATATAGCGTCTTGCTCCAGTGAACAATGTTTCTCCCTATGGACCAAGTATAAAATAAATTTTATATATAAAATTGAAATTTTAATTTTACTTACTTTTAGGCGGCTCAATGACTTTCCAAAACTAACGTTTTTTTCTACAAAGATACACACACATAAAAAACTCTGCAAAAGTGGATACCTTATAAAACAAAAGGTTTGCTGAAAAAACTTTGTTTAAAGTAGAATAAACTGTCCACTGCTCAACTATGCGATTAGGTTAACCGAAAGTAAGTTTTCTTTTTTATTTTCTGATACCGAAGGTAAAGAGTTTAATGGCTTTGTGCAATGTCCGTCATCCTATCTGCTCGACTGTATGACCTTCACCCGTAAAACTAGGGACTTGAAACATTGCTTATAATTGTGCTTATGGGCGAGTCCGACACTGTCAAAATTTTTAAGTTTTTACTCCTACAAAAGGGCTGGGAAGCGATAAAATCGATAACTTAAAACCGATATGTCCACATAATTTCCACATCCTTACAGCTAGAGCTTCCAAATTTAGTGCGAAGATAGGTGATGACGTCGCAAAAAAAAATCTGCATAAAAATTGTTTGCTTACGCAGTTATCTGCACCAAAAACAAAAATATAAAATAATGTGCTTCTTAAAGTCAATTCTCTTTGCCACTTATGCTCTGCGCGACATAAGAGAAAATTAACGTTAATAATAACAGTTGTTGTGCATATGCTCCTCATATTTATATATGCAAGCCGCAGCTGCAAGACTCTGAAAATAGATTTTGATAACCGAACGAGGTGGCACCTTTCTTTCTGTGTACAGTTTTTTTGGAACATGGTAGAGAAATATTTATACAACAAATTAAAACCATTGGTGAATTTAAATGTGTTTGCAAAAACTAAACTAGATATAATCTATTTAAAAATGTTACAATTTTTATGCTTAAATTTAGCAAACGTTATTTTATCGAAATTCCTATTATAACTATAGAGAATACAGATATGACTCTAGAACAGAACCAACCCGCATACACGAAGGCCAAATCGGTGGAAGCAGCACAGCATTCCCTCGTAACAATCACAATGAATACGCCCTAGGCGCATTTCTGGGCATCTCGGGCGCACTTAATAATGTGTCGACGGAAGCAAAAAGCAACAGCAACAGGAGAATAGTAGCGGAATGGGGAACCACTACTACAGTCAGGGAAGCCCAGTGCGGCACTCCCCAAGGAGGAGTGCTTTCACCCCTACTGTGTAACTTGGTGGAAAATTACCTACTAAAGAAATTCAAATGGAAGGCCCCGAAGATAACCGCCTATGCGGACAACATTATCACGGTCAAGTGTCCATCGACAATCAGCTCAGGCATTTACCACGCACTCAAAGAGATATTAGAATGCGCCATGGAAGCCTGTCTCAGTATCAACGAGGACGAGATGGACCTCATTCTCTTCACAAATAGATAAAAGGTACCTTGCTGGACTCCACCGAAAATAAACAATAAGAAGCTGATACCAAAGGAAAGTGTCGAATACCTAGGGATAGTAATGGATAGCAAGAAGAGTTGGAAGCTCAATGTGGAGGAAAGGGTAAAGACAGCCATCAATGTTGTGCAACACTTGGGGCTCTCACTAATACTGACACATTCTCATCTCGCTTGTGCGCCCCATGCTGCTCTACGCAATGCTAGTATGGTGGAAAGCCACAGAGAAGTCCACATACCTAAAACGAAAGGAAAAAACCTAGTGACATCCAATTACGTGCATCACAGGGGCGCTAAGGGCTACGCCAACTAAAGCATTACAGATCATACTGAATGTTACCCCCATTGACAAACAGGTAGGCCTATCAGCAAAAAAGACTGCATAACAGCTTTGCACGATGGGCAACATGACTATACACAATTACGGGCATAGAACAATTGAAGAGCGAGCCAAGTCCAAATAAACGCCCACACTCTTAAGAAAAGATGACTGGCACTCAGGAGCAGAGCAGATGGCCATAAAAAAAGAAAAAAAAAAAACAATTAAGAAGGCTCTAGTCGAGAGAGCCCCACTAGAAGATACCCTGAACCCAGTTGCAATACATAAATTAAATTTATAAGTAACTTTGGTATACTGACTTAGCTTCAATCGATTAAACTCGATATCTTCGGTGCTTCTTAAACGATTTGGACGAAATTTTCAGAATAGTTCTATTGTTACCCAGAAACCAGAATAGTTATCGATAATTTGAAACAAATTTGAACTTATATACAAAATCTGAAGTCTCTAGCTCTTGTAGTCTCTGAGATCCACGCGTTCATACAGACGGACAGACGGACGGACAGACAAACATGGCTATATCGTCTCGGCTGTTGATGCTGATCAAGAATATATATACTTAATGGGGTTGGAGAAGCTTCCTTCTGCCTGTAACATACTTTTGCACAAAACCATTATACCCTTTTTTACCCATTTTATGGGTTAAGGGTAGCAGTATACTGCGCCGAACCACCCATAAGCCTATCATGCAAACTCCCGGACCACTGCAGCATGTTCCAAGCGGAGATATTCGCTATGAGGAAAGCAACAGAAGCAGTCGCAAAAACAAACACAACGCAGGACATAGTAAACATATGTGTGGGCAGTCAGGCGGCAAATAAAGCCTTGCATTCCCACTACATAGGCTTTCGGAATGCCAAGGTGAGCCCATTAAAAAAGTGGGATTAATATTAGATTCAAAGGCATCACGGCTTTGAGGGCAACGAGATAGCAGGCACTCTGGCTAAGTTAAATGCATTTGGACTCAACAATGATACTAATGAAGTTCCGCTCTCACTGCGAACGCTTGACTCCTACATGGAAAAACAGGCACGGGATGCAGCAGCACTAAGAAGAACTACAAAATCTTTTAAGTAATAAACAAAACATACGACGACAAACTGACGCAATATATGCTAAAGCTACAAAGGCAAGACTGCCGAAAGCTTGTGGGTCTCCTGACGATGGGTTGCAGTACATGCGATAAGGATAGGGATAACAGACAACAATAATTGTAGGAAATGCAAGGATCCAGGTGTCGAGGAAACGCTAGAGCACCTCTTTTGCAGCTGCTCTGCACTGGCAGCACAACGACTTCAACACTTCCAAAACATATTTTCTAGCTTTGCTTGAAAAAGCAAGCAAGCAGGAACCTAAAAAGCTTCTGTCATTTACCCGAAGCACACACACTTCGCAGGACTACACACCGAGATAGTCCCAACCATCTCTAACCACCGGCCCTTCTAAGAACCCTTTTAGCGCTCTATGTGTGATACTCCCTACAGGATCGGCCGGTCCAACCTATCCTTAGCTATATATACGAGTAGTCACGAAAATATGTGATATAAACATTTTTGGTTATATAGAGATTTCAGTGCTTACGGATAGAAAGGCATGAATCAAATGCGCCTTGACTGTTGCAATGGGTTTGCCTTTGACTAATATGGTGAACGTCTCGTCCTTTTCCGTAGTAATCAAGTTGCCGAACCATGACCGCTTAGTCAGCTCTGGGGATGACTCAGGCGTTAAATGAACCTCCTCAGCGGAAACTATAAAGATTGCACAGTGATCCATTTAATGCGATCTTAATAGCTAAAAAGCTTCAACAAACCCTGCATTTTTCTGCGATGAAACCGCGGACTGCCAAGAAAGCTGTTCTTTATATTGGTGAGTCGCGTCTTCCAGAGCTGACCACCAGGTATATTGCAGGTAGTGCCGGGTATGCTTGAGCTGCTATTATTATGCAACGGCGAGTCATTTGAATTCACACCTGCAAAAGAAGCACACAAAAATTATGCGATTATGACTTTGAATACAACAAAGTGTCAAAAGAAATGCACTCACCACTTATCGAGTCTGTATTGTGAAACAAACTAATGGCAATTGTAGGACCTGAGCTGGTGCGATGATGAACTGTAGGTGATGCCATTGTAGATTTGGCGCTCACTTCGTGACACAATATATTAAGCTGTGGTCCACAATCTCCATGCTCTCGCATGGAGCCGCCACCACTGTGCTCCTGCACTGAACCTATACGCTCCGTTCGAGTCTCCCTGATGGCTACTAAATCGTTCTCAATACTTTTCTGTGAGCTGTGGGAGGGAGTCTGACTGACCGACGAATCATGTACAGATCCATTACGCTCTCGATCACCGTAGGTTGAATGGCGTAAGCCCACCGCTGGTGATGATGGCCGCGACTTTGCATTGACTGGCAGTTGCTTTAAGTTAACAGATGCATTGCAGCGTGTGGGACTATGATATGAGGAGCTTCGCACCGACGTGGACACCGTGGTGGGTGATCGTCGTTGATGACTCCGTGTGCTGCTATAGGACCGAAAGCTTTTGCGAGATTATCGGTAAATTTATTGACTAGGACACTGCAAACGCAAAAAACTTACTTAAATGCCTGTCGTCGGGGCGTTAATGGCGAACCCTCGGAAATTTGTCCATAGTTTGTCGTATTTGTGCCATTGAAGCAACACTTGTCCAGTCGCTTGCGTGGTGGATCAACTGCTTCCACATCTCTGCGTGATTTCGCAAACTCTTCTTCATCCTCTAGTGCGGGGCGTCGGCGCTTGCGCTCCAGGAGAAGAAAGTAAATTACTTTTTCGGTATTGTGACTGTAAGTCGAAGAAAATTTACTGCATAGTGGTTAAAAGCTTATTGGTTGTTTACCTGGCACTAAGTAGTTCCTGCAACAGCTTATCTTTTTCTTTGAAGCAGCCCAGCGAACATATAGCATTGAATACATCGGGATCCACAGCAGTGGCGGTGGGTATAACATGTGTTTGAACTACCTCCATCATGGGAAGCTCCAGCTCAAGCTCACCTTTTCCACCAGCAGTGACCCAAGCATGACGATTTATTTCAGCCAGCTTAAATAGTATGAATTAGAAAGAGTTATGCAAGGAGATTGCAGATAGTTTTTGACCTATTGTGGCATTTTAAATAGGGAATATATTATTTTTATACCAAAAATCTGTTTGGTGGTAAAAGGACTAAATTGCTTTCGTGCAAATTTATGTAAAAGGCAGAAAAAGTCATTTCCGATTCCATTAACTGTATATATTCTTAAACAGAAGTCTGTGGTTCAGGGTAAGTCGCAATCAAGTTTTCTCGAATAGACGCTTCTTATTATAATTACTAAAAATTTTCTGCATTAAAAAAAAAAAACAATAATATATGGAGGCTAATAACAAAGCCAAAAAAAGTTTTGATCTGGGGATCGGACTTTGTTTACAATAACTTTTTCGCTTTTATGGTTTGAGCAACTATTGTCAAACTGAACCCATGAAATAGGTAAAATAGTTAGTTTGCCAGTAAGTATGAACGCTTCGATTTTGGAGACTATAAAAGCTGGAAACCCCCAGATATAGAACAAGAGCTCTTCTAACCCATAGACAAAACATATTGTTCATAATATCGGTAGATCTTTCGGTTAAATATAAAAAAATTAAATAAAAAATTAAGTATTGTTTCAAAAATTATAGACAAAATAATGATCATCTGTGACAATTTCATTGAAATCGGTAGAAAAACACCGGAGAAATCGAAGATTTAAATTTAATTTTTGAATTAAGATAAGCATTTAGTAGAGCAGTATTGCACCTTCTGTATACGTGTGCATACCTTTATTTCCATACAAACATTTGGCAGTTATACATTAAAAAAAAGTTTGGTTGTCTGTTCTTTTAAATATCATGTCGTAGCGAAGCCAGCGATAGAATGATTTTCATATTTTGAGCGGCTCACTAGGCCTGCAAAATGAACGACGCACAGTGGCGCCATTCGAGTTTTTTCGGTGCAAAAATAATAATTTTTGAACCAAAAGTGATAATCGATCAATTTAAAAAGCATCTGATAGATGATTAATCAACCTATAAAATGAACATTTGAAATGAATTCTACGATTTTTGGGTGCCTATTTATGGGTATGCAAAATTGAAATGTTTGAAAAAACTAATTTTACGGAAAGGAAAAAAATTTTTTCTATTATTTTTTGTTTGTTTCATTTTAATGGTTTTTACAATTTAAAATTAATATTATAATAATATAATAATATACATTTTTTTAAATTATTTTTTTAAATTTTTTGGTTAATATTCATCACAATCCGTAAAAGATGGTATATCTAAAAGAGTAATCATCTCTGAACTATAAGTATTTTCTAATTCTTTTCGTGACTTAACATGCCTCAGTGATGAAATAAGTGGATCTGAAGATGCTGCTAACATGTTGAAGACGTCCTCATTTTGTCTCACCCTTGATGCTTTGAAAGTGTTTAGCAATCTGTATTTTTTATAAAATTTATTTAATGATTCCTGTGCTTCTTCAGAAAGCTCTCCAATTGGCAAAGACTGATACTCAATTATATCTTTGGCATGCGCCAATATTTTATGGACTGTCGGGGTCATCTTTTTCTGCGGATATAATGCTGCTTACAACGATGCTGTTTTTGAAGCATATTCTCCATACTTGGCAGAATTAACTTTTTCCTTGCAGTTCAAAACATTTAAGATCGTTCCCAATCTCTTAACGATTTGGTTGTTTATCCCTGAGATTTGAGTTACAGCTTCATAATTTTCAAAAAATCTCCTTGAAGTGTTTCCATCGTTTGAGTTTCCGTATCCGTACTTGGGGCAGTCTACATTAAGTCCAACTTGTTTGAAAAACGCATCCTGTATTCGCTTCTTTCTGATATTTTCCTTATCTTTGTTTTATGTGTTTTCGTCAAAGTTTTCATCTTCTTGTGGAAGCGTATACGCTAATTTCATCAATAACTCCATACACCTTATTCTTGCATTCAAGGGTGAGATCCCAAACTCATAATTTTCTTCATTTGCAGAATCACTTAAATTGTCGAAGTTTTATTGCAAATTAGGCATGACAAAGTTGACCTTATGTTTGTCAGTTCGTTGACCACTTTTCCGTCAATCATGGTTAGAAGGAACTCGTAATTACATTCAATGTGTTTTCTGTATTTGGTTCGTACATGGTAATATATTTGTATATCCTGTGTGAGGTAGGCCCAGCGCAAGCCTCCCCCACAATACATTACATGAGGAATATACGTATACCTTTAACATTATAAACAACATAGCATATTATTGTATTAGAACTTAACATTTACATAGAACATAGATATAACACGGTAGAGGGCAAAGGTATAGAGTAAGCTAAGTATAAGAGCGGCCAGGTCAGCGTAAGAACAGCGAAGGTCGGGCACGCGCTCGCGACAAGCGATCAAGGTGTCGTGATCCACGAGAAGAGGAATAGCGCGCTCAGTCCGAGCGCGACACTGGCGAATTAGTCGGTGGTGGGAATCAAAAGCGTGCGGTTGTGTCCCATAAGAGGAATACGGTAGCCGGGATTATAAAAGGCGCGGTGATGTCCCACGGAAGGGAATCGAGAGAACGTAGAAAGTAGTGAAATGCGGTACATGGCCGGCAAGGTCAGCATAAGACATTTTTTGGACGAATTCCCACTGGAAACCGGGGAACAATTGTATGTAGATATAAGACAGGATGGAAAGTTTAAGTGAATCTTTGTGGAACAAAGTAGCATAACCTTAAAACACGTGTTCCTTTATTCCGACCTGAGGGTCATTAAATATACACTCGTGCGTATATGTACGTGCGGCCGGTACGATATTAGGCGCATTTCAAATTGTTCGGTTAGAGCCTGAGTGATCGGCGGCACGCGTACTGTGGCTCGCCCTATACGCTTCCCAAATCATTCAGTCGGTTCGGTAACGGAGCTTTGGCATCCGCGCCTCGACTGCGAGGGAAACTGGCTTCGTGTACTGTATGCGACGCACGACGCGCATCGATACGTATAAACGCTAAAAGAGGCCTGATGCAAAGGGTAGGGTGGGCAGGGTGTACGCTGCTTAAAATCTCCGTGCAGATGGGATGCCACACTATTCCTCCAATTGGTGACTAGCTCGAAATGTAAAAGTGTGGAAGGAGGCTGGGGCGGAGGGGGCGTGCACCAATTTTGATGCAGATCTGTGGAAGTAATTGCTATCTCAACAAATTGTGACTCTGCTCGAAATGTAAAAGTAGTAAAGGGGGCTGGGGGCAGTATGGCTGGGCTTGGCTCAAAAATTCTTGATGCATCTTTTTGGGGGTTGCTAGTAGCTATCTTCTTACCAAATTTGGTAGTTCTAGCTGTAAGGATGTGCGAAATATGTGGACTTATCGGTTTTGAGCTATCGAATTAATAGATTTGCCAGCCCCCCAGTTATCGTAGAACCCCAATTTTGACACTTTAATTTACTATCCCATAAATAAAGAGAATTGGAAAGTACCAAGTCTCTAGCTTGAAGGGTGTGGAAAAAAGTTGCGTTCATACAGACGGACAGACGGACAGACACCATGACGGACATTGCACAAACTCAATATACTCTTTACCTTCGGTATCGAGTATAAAAATCATGTATCTTAACAATAACGAACGAAAAAACAACAGTAGGAATGGGTTTTCACGGTTATATGTCAGTTTGCGCAGTGGTCTCGTAGTGATCAGTTGTGTCGCGCGTATAAAACGGCAAAGAATACAATTGCATTATTTTACATTTAATTAACAAAAATAGTAATGTATAGTAACACACCATCTCAGTCGCTTCCTAGTGATAGGCAAGCTCTTATGGAGGAGATGAGAAAAATAGCCGGTGCAAGCCCTGGAACTATACGCTCCCAAATCACCGCTAGCGGACCAGCATCTTGTGCTGATTTCAATAGTATGCAGCGAGAAACTGTGCCCTTTCGCACAGCGGTTACAACTAGCAGTGACACTATCGTTACCAGCACGATCACGACTACGTCAACAAGTTTGGCATCAACATATACAGTGGCAGCATCTGTTGGGCCTAATATGTCAACTTTTACGTCTCTTGGCAACACACCGTTGCCTGAAATTTTCTCAACAATAGCTCGCAAGACAAAGTGCACATTTCAAGCACGAGATATGCCTGCTAACAAAAAATATAAAATATAAATAAACTGTTAAAACATCTCAATCAATAGGTAAAGCCAAGATGAAGGTCTTAGACCTACACAAGGAGCCACCTAAAGACGCAGCATCCACCTCGACTGCAGCGGCACTGGGTAACAACCGCTTTGCAGCTCTGGTCGAAGAAGTGGACAACATTATGGAGCAAGACCTATCAGAATAATGGTCTGAAAATGAAGCTGCAGACCCTGCTGTTAACATTGAAAGCAAGCAATCCACGAAAGCGATCTCTAGGCCTCCAGCTACATGTGTGCCAAAAGTCAACAATCCCGCTTCCATGGAACGAGCACTGGACTTGTGTGTTGGTGCCAACAACTGAGGTATTCGCACTTCTAAGTTCGGTGTTCTGATACTTTTCGTGCAACTGTGAAACATTTGACAGAACTCAATTGTCATTTCTGGCATCATCAACTTAAGGAAGAAAAGCCTTACAGGGTTGTCATCAAGGGAGCCAATGCCAACGTACCCAAGGAACAAATTCAGCAGGCTCTTGCTGAACACGGTTTTGAAGCCATTAATATATACTGCCCAAGAAAAGCAGATTGGAAAGATATACCGTCTCAGCTTCCGTTTGTAATAGCTCAGCTTCTCCGACTCAAACGCAAAGTAAGAAGGAAGTGTGCAAGAACAGGCGATGCCCGAATCCAACAGATTCACAATAGGTTGGCGAATCGCCTACATAAAGTGCTGGCCCGCAGGAAGAAGATTCAAATTGACAACCTGTTGGAAAACTTAGGAACCGATGCCTCTACATATTACTCTCTGTGGAAAATTACCAAATTGTACAAGACCCTGGCCGCTCCGAAATCGGCTATTAGGTATCCTGCAGGCGGTTGGTGTCGCAATAATCTCGAAAAAACAGAAGTGTTTGCAAATAACCTTGAGCAACGTTTCAGGCCGCACGACTTTGCGTCAGAGAGTCACTATAGGCAGATTGGGGAGTCACTGGAGACACCTTTCCAAATGGCTTTGCCCACTGACAACGTTACACTGGATGAGGTGAAGCAACTGGTGTCTAAGCTGAAACCTAAGAAAGCTCCTGGCGAGGACTTACTTGACAACAAAACTATAAGATTTCTACCAGATCAGGCCCTGATGTTTCTAGTGCTAATCTTTAATAGCGTTCTACGTGTGGGATACTTTCCTAGAGCCTGGAAGTCGGCCAGCATAATAATGATTCTAAAGCCTGGGAAACCCCCAACCGATGTGGACTCCTACAGGCCGATCAGCCTTCTCCCCTCGCTAGGCAAAATCTTGGAGCGACTGATCCTAAACAGAATGCTTACAATTGAGGCTGTTACCAATGCAATACCAAAATTCCAGTTTTGATTCCGAAGGCAGCACGGCACTCCAGAGCAGCTCCATAGAGTTGTCAACTTTGTGTTAGAGGCCATGGAGAAAAAAGAGTACGCGGTTGCTGCTTTCCTGGACATTCAACAAGCTTTCGATAGAGTTTGGCACCCTGGTCTTCTCTACAAAGCCAAGAGTCTTCTAACGCCTCAGCTGTTCCATATCATTAAGAGTTTTTTGGAAGGGCGAACATTCAAAGTGAGTGCCGATGGCTGGAAATCCTCCACTAATTTTATCGAAGCGGGCGTTCCACAAGGCAGTGTGTTGGGACCCACATTGTACTCCATTTTCTGTTCGGATATGCCGACTCACACCGCAATTAAATCTGTCAACATAGGTGATGCACTTGTTGCGACCTACGCTGACGACACAGCAGTGCTCACAAAAAACAGTTGTGCGATCCTAGCCAGGGATGCTCTACAAGATTATTTGAGAGCATTTCAGGTATGGGCAAAGAACTGGAGTGTGTTCATAAATGAAAGTATATGTGCCAATGTGACATTCACAAATCGAGCGCTGAAGTGCCCTGTGGTTTCACTCAATAGTAAAGTGCTAAGCCACTCTCTAGCGCATAAGTATTTAGGTGTCATCCTGGATAGAAGGCTCTCTTTCAAAAATCATGTCTCATCGCTGCAGCAGTCATTTAGAACCTAAGTTAAAAGGATGTCATGGCTACTATCCTGTAAAAATAAGTTGTCGCTTGATAACAAGGTTAGGATATATAAGTGCATACTAGCTCCTAGCCTTTTCTATGCCATACAGGTGTAAGGTATCGCAGCCAAGTCACACTTAAACAAGATCCGTGTACTCCAAGCTAAGAACAATATCTGGAGCCCAATGGTATATAAGGACCAGCAACATTGAGCGTGACCTTAAGTTGCCTAAAATAGGTGATAGGATACAAGAGATTGCCAAAAAATACACGGAGAGACTGGGAGCTCCTCCTAACAGTCTAGTCAGATGCCTTAATACTGCTTGCCAAAGAGTAAGGAGAAGATTAAAGCGCCACCACCCTCAAGACCTCCTGCACAGGGTCTTGACATAAAGTCCCCACTATCCTATGCTTATCCCAATTTACCTTTAAAACCCACATTTCCTATATTATTAATTAAGTTACATCGTTTCGTATGTCATTATGATAAATAATTTTGTTTTGTTTTAGTTTAATTTCTGATTTGTTTAAGTTGCCCAATAAGATAGCAGGACACTTGTCTTGTAAAAATTTCATTAATTTTTAATAAAAAAATTAATAAAATAAATAAACATATAAAAAAACAACGGTCATATGTCATAAATTGCCCAAAAATGCATGCAACACATTTTTGGAACTATGTCTTTTTTCACTATTTCATATCTAAAACCATTATACTCTTATTTACCCATTTTATGGGTTAAGGGTATAACAAGTGAAAGCGTTGCAGTCGGACGCAACCGACTGCGGCATACTCGATACCAGTATTAAAACCGCTTAAAAAAAGCTCTGATTGCAAAGGGGTACGGATGGGGCAGGGGTGTACGCTGCCTTAAAGATTCTCCAATGCAGATAGGGATGCCACCAACTACCTTCCTTCCAAATTTGGAGACTCTAGCTCAAAGATTGTAAGAGCTGTGGAGAGGGGGCTGGGGGCGGTATGGTTGGGTGTGGCATCCAAATTTTTACTGCAGATCTTTGTGAAATGTCAATTGCTATCTTCATACCAAATTTGGTGACTGTAGCTCGAAGTTTGTAAAAAGTGTGGAAAGGGGGCTGGGGGCAGTATGGCTGGACGTGGCATCCAAAGTTTTGATGCAGATCTGTGTGGAATGTCAATTGCTATCTTCATACCAAATTTGGTGACTCTAAACCGAAAACTGTTAAAAGTTAGGAAAGGGGGGCTGGGGGCGGTATGGGTGGGCGTGGCATCCAAAGTTTTGATGCAGATCTGTGTGGAATGTCAATTGCTATCTTCATACCAAATTTGGTGACTCTAGCTCGAAAATTGTAAAAAGTGGGGAAAGGGGGCTGGGGGCGGTATGGGTGGGCGTGGCATCCAAAGTTTTGATGCAGATCTGTGTGGAATGTAAATTGCTATCTTCATACCATATTTGGTGTTTCTAGTTCGAAAATAATAAAAAGTGGGAAAGGGGAGGCTGGGGGCAGTATGGCTGGGCGTGGCTCCAAAATTTTTGATGCAGTTTTTTGAGTTTGCCAGCCCCGCAGTTATCGTAGAACCCCCATTTTGACACTATAATTTACTATCCCATGGATAAAGAGAATTGGAAAGTTTCAAGTCTCTAGCTTGAAGGGTGTGGAAAAAAGTTGCGAACATACAGACGGACGGACGGACAGACGGACGGACACCATGACGGACACCATGACGGACATTGCACAAACCCAATATACTCTTTACCTTCGGTATCGTGTATAAAAATTGCCCATATAATGTGATACATTTATTTTATTTTCCATCAAAGTTGAGAAATAGTTAAAAAGTTGATAGTTGGTAAATATTGATTTGCCTGGCCAAACTTTTTTTTTTGCCTCTCTCCTTTTGGGGTGCCATTTAATTTTTCTGTTATTATAATTTTTAACAACTTAAATGAAACTTAAAATAACGTGTACTAAGCAACTTATAATACAATATAAGTATGGTGTTTGTAGTGTACACATTTAAGCTATAACTCTGTTGGGCAAGTCGATGGGGTGCACCCTTCTAAGACGTCTTCTTAAGCGTTGCCTGAGGAGCCTTCTAGCTAGTGCGTTTGGGTGACAACCCACTTTATCTACATTTAAATCTCTCTCTATCTGAGCTGTACGGACGTACCATGGGGCACCAGTGAGCATTCTTAAGGTTTTTGCCTGCAGGACTCTCACCTTGTTTAGGTGTGATTTTTCGGCGATACCGTAAACTTGAATTCTATAACGCCAGACTGGTGCAATGACGGTTTTGTAAAGCAGTACTTTATTTCTGAGAGAAAATTTGTTCTCGCAGGTTAGTAGCCAGTACAGTTTTTGGATTCATTTTTTTAGACAGCTTGTGACATATGTGGTGTGCGCAGTGAACGTGAGCCGCCTGTCTAAAATTACACCAAGATATTTGTATTTTGAAAGGTGGGGTACAAGTTCTCCATTTAAGTAAACGCCTGGACAGATAACTGGTCGAAGAGCATACGTAACCTCAGCGCAATTGCTGGTATATATACCACTGTTCCAGTTCGTGGCCCAATGAGCATACCTGGTTAAATATTTTTGTAACTCATTTGTGGCAGCTAGAACACATCTGTCCTTAGATAAGATTGCCGTGTAATCTGCAAATGTGGCTACAATAAAGTCCTGGCTATCAAATCCATTGGGCATGTCATGTGTGAACAGGGAGTAAAGAGTCGGGCCGAGTACACTGCCTTGGGGAACACCTGCACGAATCATCTTAACGCTTGATTTAACTCCATTTAAGACCACAGAGAACGTTCTGTCGCAAAGGTAGCTCCGAACAATCAACCAAAGCTGAGGCGGCAGAATATTTTTAAGATTGGCAAGCAGTCCATCGTGCCAAACTCTATCAAAAGCTTGTCTTATGTCAAAAAACGCTGCTACCACGTACTCCTTGGCTTCAAATCCTTCAAGGATAAAATTTACCACTCTGTGCAGTTGTTTTGGAGTTCCATGAGATAAACTGAACCCAAACTGAAAAGGAGGTATACAATTCTTTACTTCATCTATTCTAAGCAACCGAGTTAGTAGACAGCGTTCGAAAAGTTTTGATATGGAGGAAAGCAAACTTATTGGCCTGTAGGAGTCTAATGCATATTGATTTTTACCATTTTTGTAAACCATACAAATTCTGTTATTTTTCCACTGTTTTGGGACGTATCCTAATCTCAGCACCGAGTTGAAGAGGAGAACTAGGAATAACACCGCCTTAAAGGGAAACGCCTTAAGGGTGAAGTTATCAAGTCCATCTTCGCCTGGAGCCTTTTTGGTTTTTAACCCATTTATGTGACAGGATACTTCCTCTGGTGTAATTGGAGCAACAGGGAGGCACAGCTGACCAGGGATTTCAAGAATGGATTGAACCATTTGCTTTCAGTTTTTTGGTGTGGTATCAAATGGCTGGAACCGTCCTTCCAAGTCTTCAGCAAATGATTCAGCCCGTTCACTAGGCGAACGAGCCCAAGATCCATCGGCTCTCTTAATTGGTAATTCTGCTAACACCTGCATTTTGTGTCTACTCGTTAATTTCCATAGAGAATGATTAGCAGAATCATTTGGCGAAACTTTTTCTAGAAGTGTGTCATTTTCCTGTTGTTTATGAAGCACTAGCAGCTTTTTCACTCTATTAGATATTCTGCAATAGACTCTATAAACCGTGCGATCACGAGTGCGACAAAACAGTCTTTTTTATCTCCTTTTGATAAGCAGCAGAGCCTTTAACCCTCTAAGACTACTTTCTAAAATACTTAAACAAATGTTGTCGAATAATTTTTTTAAAGTAATATTGTTGTCACTGAGTTCAAAAATGACTTCAGAAATTGTGTAGAAGCTTTCGTTTACCTGTAAGGTGAGAAAGAATGAATAAGTGCCTCAAGGCACTTTTGGGGCTTCAAGCGAAAAAAAATCGGTGTTGCGTAACTGAGAAGGAAATTATGTTTTGTTGTGATATTCGTAAAAACAATTTTTGTTAGCTGTGCAGCATAAGTGCAAATTACATTTTGAGCATATACACTGAGTTTGGGAAGTTTTGCAGTGCTTGCACCACTTTCGCCCACTATCTCGACCCAACCAACGAGGAAAATGATTAAGCTGGTCATGCCGCAAATCTGAAATGGGATGTTTACATTTTTCACCATGCTTTAAAGCTGGTTGGAAGGGTTGGTGAGATAATGGAGATCGACCCGGTGAGGGTCGCTGACAGGATGGAGACCGCGTTGTCCATTGAGCACTGCGTGGGCGACCTTGCATTTGCTTGTTATTAAGTGCTACCAATCCAGCTGCAATCGCTTCCCGAAATTCGGGGAGTTCGAGCGTCTTGCTCACTTTTCCAGTTTCCTGTTTTTCTTTGAATATACGCTTATATAAAATATAAGCGTTTGTTGCTGCCATATCAATGCAATGATAAAATATTCGAGTGGTGCAATCCTGAGTTTTGGCTCTAATGTGGTAGCGGCCCATGAGTCCATCCATTAGATCTACGCCGCCCATATGGGCGTTGTATTCGCGAATAACTTGCGGACAATCAATGTCTAAGTACTGCTTAGATTTTCTTTCGTATCTAGCAATCTTTGATACTCCATCATGCGAACTGTTCGTTATAAATGGCTTGACTCCAACATAGGTGGACAGCAAGCGGACGGCTTTGTTGTCTTTCCACAACACATTGCTTACTTGGACACCATAAGATGTGCCCACATACTCATCCGAAAATCCTCTAGTCTCCTTTTTAATGGAATTATCATTGGGCAGCTTACAATTCGGGATACGATTTTCACGCACAGTGCCAAGGCTATAAATACCTCTGGCACGCAGATAGACCATCAAAGGTAATGACGTGTAAAAATTGTTGAAATAAATTATGTGGTGCTTGAAAGTATTTACCGTATTTGTTAAACGTACAACAATGTTAGCCGCAGCACCAAGATCTGGGTGACCAGGCAGGATTACATTATCACCTGCGCCAGTGTAGACCTCAAAGCGGTAAGCGTATCCAAAAGAATCGCACAGTACGAATAACTTTATACCCCATTTGTGGGGCTTATTAGGCATATATTGCCGCAGGTGGTGCTTCATTTTCGTGCTACACATCTGTTCGTCGACACAAAGACGTGCTTGCTTTGGGATGGAGTCAAACCTTTGGTTAAGATAGTCTACAAAGTCACGCATACGGAACAGGGGATTATATCCAGGTTCGCCCTTTTTGATACGTTTGCTTTCGTCACGCATTGAGAAATATTGTTTAATCAGTTCGAATTTGCTTCGTGTCATGCAGTATCGTATGGGATCAAACGCATTTCTTCCCCAGTAGCTTTTCAAATTCGGGTAACGATATATTGACATATATATCAATATCCCAATGTAATTATACATTTCGTCAATGGTCGTTTTGAATTGATTAGCAATGTTAGCTGTGAAAGCTGCGCGAATAGTCTCCTCCACAATCATATTCATGATATTTGTATCGAAAAAGTAACAAAAGATCTGTAATGGAATTTCGAGATCCATTACATAAGCTGGCAGCTTTGAGTCTCCCTGAAAGGCTATGTCATTGATATGCATCTGCATCGATTGCTTTCGCCAAATAATTTTGATTCGATCTTTCAAAATTGATTCAATGCCTATACAAATAAATAAATAAGTTGAATATCATTGTACGGTTTAGTGCCGCTTACCCAAACCATTGAAGCCACCAGAAGACGGCAAAAGTATAGGTGCTCCATCTTCAAATGATGGCAAGAACGATCGAGTTCTTTTTAATGTGTTCTGAGTAGGCTCCTCCAGCGTAGTTTCAACATTTTCGACAGTGTCCAAGCTAATGTCAAGGGTCAAGTCCACAGCCGAAGCGTCGTTCAGTGCTGCGTTTAGTGCATTTTCCAAATTTAAGTCGTCACCATCCTCGTCACTTGAAACGTTTGACAATTCATCGTCGGTATTGACAGAATCGAACATGTCCAAAAGTTGTTCATCCGTCAAATCCGACAATTTGTAGCGTTTTCGCATTGAATGAGACATTTTTTCTTTTCAAACTCAATTTCTGTGAAGAAAAATTATGCACTAAACAAAACTTGCCATGTAGAAACGCCTTGTCGATGTGAAATATTTTCGGCAAAAAAGTACGCCCAACGGCCCAAGAGTGTCTCAAGGCACTTATCGCTATTTCACTGCTCCAACGCACAACTTTTATAGATTCACAAATGTGAAACTTGATTTTGACTAAGAATAAACATACCTTTAACGGAAAAAAAATACAGGTTACTTATATATAAGTCTTAACACTTTAATAAAACTAGCAATCTGCGGCACGTTCCACGTACAATTTTTCGCGCGGAAAAACATATGTTCTGTGCAAGTCAAAGTAAAAGTACCGTTAAAGCTTCAAAAAGCTCTGAAAGCTTTTAAACATATGATTGCCACGATCTTAGGGACCCGCCAAAAGTATTTAGCTTAAATCAAACCCAACCGCTTTTTTTTTTAAAGAATATAATGTGATAAGTGTCTTGAGGCACTCTTAAGTGCTAGAGGGTTAAAGCAGAGGGTAGAATATTAACATGTCTAATACCAAGCGAAAAAAATTTAAACTTTTTTTTATTAAATAAAGGAATAACCAGAAAAATTATTTTGAAAATATGGCAGAGGTAAAAAAGAGTAATTTTTTTAATTTTCCATCAAAGTTAAAAAATAGTGAAAAAATGGATTGTAGGTAAATATTGATTTACCTGGCCAAACGCAAAACAAACAGTACAATTTTTTTTTATTCTTTTCTTAATAAATAGATCTATCAATAGAACCAAAAATAATGACGATCCGTACCTTAGTTTTTGAGATACTGTATCTGAAAGACGACCAAATTACCTTTTTTAAATTGTGTTTTTTACAAGTCACACAAAAAATCAGACAACTTTGAAGGGCTTTATCTTCTAAACAATAAATCCGGTTATATTAAGGGTTGTAGATTTGAAATCGTTGGAAAATTATAAATATAAATATATAATATAATTATAAAGTAGGTTCATTCACTTTGTTGGACATTGACAATTTATTTTACAAATTAAAATATTGCATTCATTCATCTTTTTTTTCCTTTTTGGGGTGCCATCTAATTTTTCTGTTATTATAAATTTTAGCAACTTAAATTTTTTTTTTTTTTATTATTTTACCTCTTGATTTATATTTAACATCTGCCCGTATGGACATTAATTAAACTGTATAATTAAAAAAGTAGGCAGATGTAGATTTTTATATCATCAGTTTCAAAAGCACGTGTAGGGGAGGATCAATCATCTTCCAGATGTGGAGGTCGTCTTGTTGTAAGGCTGTTGTCCAGAAGAGATAGGGCAAGGTTGTTCGGGTGATTAAACAACCGATCAGTGTAGCTGGCACTCATCTTCCTAATTATTTCATTGACAGTTGGCATGCCCAGTTGGCTATGTATGGTGGCATTATCGTGGTACACGTGCGCACCGGAAATGATTCAAAGAGCTTTGTTTTGGAATCTTTGAATCAACATCAGGTTACATTTCCTCGCTGTACCCCACAACTGGATGCCATAGGACCAGATGGGCCTCAGAATAGCTTTATAAACGAGTAGTTTTACTTTAATTTTCATTTTTGATTTTTTGTCGATTAGCCAGTAGTACTGACGCAGCCTCAAATCGGCATGTTTCCTCTTTCGGGCTAGGTTCGCACGCCATGTTAGCTTCCTGTCCAGAGTGATACCAAGTTATTTTGGCGTTACTTCCTCAGGTATGACTGTTCCGTCTAGAAAGACGCGCGGACATTTGCCCGGAAGCAGGGCAAACGTGGTTTGTGTCGACTTTTCCTGGTTTACAGAAATGTTCCACCTTTTCAGCCAGCCGTCAAGCAGATTTAGTTGCTGTTGAATTTCGTCAGAAGCGTCCTGGGGCAGCGAAGCGGTGGCTAGAAAGGCGGTGTCATCTGCGTAGGTGGCTACAAACTGGTTACCGCTGCGGTAGATGGGCATGTCGGCTGTGTACAAGGTGTACAATATACGACCCAGTACACTGCCTTGTGGTACACCAGCTCTGATAGTCCTGATCGATGACTAAGCTTCGCCGCATCTCACGTAAAATAATCGGTTCTTGATGTACGAATCCAAGATGTTAAAATATGCCATGGGTAGATTCGCCTTAATCTTGTGAAGCAGTCCGGGATGCCAGACCCTGTCAAACGCTTGTTTAATGTCGATCATTACCGCGCAGCAGTACTTCTTGTTCTCAAATGCATTCAAAATCTGCTCTACAAGCCTATGGCATTGCTCGGGTGTTCCATGTGAGCGCCTGAAGCCAAACTGGTGAACGGGGATCAAACCAGCATCGTCCATTATCGGCAACATTCTGCGTAGAAATACTCGCTCAAGTATTTTGGATAGTATGGCCAGCAAACTTATCGGACCATAGGAAGCCAGATTGATCTCTGGTTTTCCGGGCTTAGGAATAAGTATCACTTCCGCGCATTTTCACTGCGCAGGGAAGTGACTAATTTGCATACATCTATTGAAAACTCTACATATCAAGACGGTGCACGTAGGGGGGAGCATCTTAAGCGCCAAGGCGTCGATGCCGTCAAAGCCAGGTGACTTGCTGCATTTTAATGAGGCGATGTCTTGCTCAATGTCCTCAACGACCGCTGGAGGAATTGTCGTGTCACATGGTCTTGGGGATTCTAGGAATCTTCTGGTATCCTCGGTATCCTCCGTAGTGCATCTCTCGATGGGCGAAAAAGCGTTGTAGAGATGGTCCGCAAATGCCTCGGAACGCTCACAGTTGGACCGGCACCAATCAACGCTTCCGTTTTTAACTGGCACTGCTCTCTTGGTGGGCCTATTGATATGCCGCGTTACCCGCCAAAGATTGTGCTGGGGGTCACCAGGCTCAACGTTCTCCAGGAACTCATCAAGCGCGCTCCTTCTTAGGTTCAGAAGCAGCTCTTTGAGTTGTTTAGTTGCTCTGTTTAGCCGGTTTTTGCCATGAGGGCTACGTGTCAAAAGCCAAACAGGTTTCAGGTGCAATGAAATGGCGCTGTGGTCCGAGAGGAGGTCCGAGTTGGCGCTGCAGACCAAATTGCCCGAGCTTATGCCCTTGGAGATGGCTATGTCCAGAATGTCAGGATTTTTTAACGGGTCAGTTGGCCAGTGTGTTGGTTCACCCGAAGAGTGGCACGTTAGGCCTTTGCGTAAAATGCACTTTAGTAACTCTTTTCCTTTAGAGTTGTTGACTCTAGAGCCCCACCAGGAGTGTTTGGCGTTGAAGTCGCCGCCAATGATGAATCTGGCTCCGAGGTAGTCCAGGAGTTGACCAAATTCGTCTTCTTTGACGTTATGTCTAGGTAGGACATACGCTGCAGCGACTGAGAGATCATCTAGTGGGCTGGTCAGTCTGATCTGCGCACACTGGATCCAGTTTTCTTGTAGGCCAGGCAGCTCGTTATACTTGATGCCGCTTTTAACAAGAATTGCGGCACCACCACGGGCACTTCCGTTGGGATGATTTACATGGATTAGATCATATCCATTGAGGCAAAAATAAGATCTATCGGTGAGGTGTGTTTCGGACAGGAGAAGGATGTCAATGTAGTTGGTCTTAACGAAGTGCTCGACCTCTGGCCTGCTTTTGCACAGGCCGTTCGCGTTCCATATTGTTATATGGAGTTTTATTTGCATAACTTGGTAATTAGCGTGGCGATCATTTGAGCTGTCTGGGCGAACATCTTCTCCATGAGCCTTTCCATCATGTTTTCCGTGCGAGTCATCATGGCTTCAATTTGGTTGCCAGGTTGCATGGGAGCAGGATCGGGAACCTGGTTCTGTGCGCTGTTACCACCTCTGAGAATCGAGGCGTAGCTGAAGTTAGGGTCAACAGAATGGAAGGTTGCTGCTTGCGATGGTTGCGATGGCAGCGAGAGCTTTAGCTTTTTTGTAAGCAGTGCACCCTCTGTAAGAGGCGGCGTGGTCTTCCTTGCAGTTCATACAAGAGGCCGGTTCATCTTTACTTTTTTTGCTGTCGGCAGTACTATGCTTACCTCCGCATTTGACGCATCTAAAGCCTAGTTGGCAGTATCTTTGGGTGTGTCCGAACACTTGGCAGCGGAAGCATTGGACTACGTCGTTGAACTTGATCGGCGGCTCGACTGTCACTATTGAGCTGCAGAGGCGCTTAATTTGTAAGCATCTTTATTATTGCTGGCTGGCTCCAAGTTAATAAAGAAAATTGACATAGGCATTTTAGTGCTGCGACTCATGGCGTAGTGCAAGTCTCTGACAATGTGGCCTTGCTCCAACATTGCCTTCTTAATGCTGTCTTTCTCGGTCGAATGATGCAGGCCCTTGACCACAATTCGGTAAGCTCTCTCGTCACGAGGCTGGAAGGTGTAGTATCTTGACTTGTTAAGGTCTAGGTGATTTTTGAGAGCAGTGTAGCCTGCCTTGTCACCCATCATCACTCTTACTTTGCCGTCTCTTTCTGCCTTGTTGGAAAAATCCTTACCATTGCCAATGAGTTTTCGTATAGACATGATCAGGGCGTTAATGTCAAGCACATTTGGGATCATTATTGGCGGTGGCTTAATAGTTTTGGGAATGGGCTGTGGTTGTTGTTCGGTGGCGTCCTCTGTGGCTTTCAGAATTTCATCATCGCTAATGTCGTCGTCATCGCTTGAGAGCAGCTGAAATGAGTTCGTACTCAGAACAGAGGAAGCCACAGCACTTGTACTGGGACCGTCGTTTGCGCGTGAAGGCCTGCGTGCTGCTTTACGCTTTTTCAACCTGGGTTGCTTAGTCAAGCTCCAGTTTGAATCCTCACTGTCGTTGTCGTTGTTTGCCTTACGATCCTTGTTTTTGCTGATGGGAAGAACGCTAATTTGATTTGAGTCGCTACCCGGCCCCTGCCAATTCATATTGGCGCCAGCTGCCGGAGTTGCTACAGCTGCGGCACTTGCGGATACCTCGTTAGAAACGCTTGAAGAGGGTTCGTTCACTACCTTTCTTAAGGCCTCGCCAAGAAGCACTTTATGTTTCGTCATATCAATCGGCTTGTTTTGCTGCTTAGCATTTAGCCGAGGTTTAATTGTCCGCCTAGACGTATGCATCACTTTTCGCGATCCAAGCCAATACTTCAACCTTGGGGACAGTTGAAGGACTTGCTCAAAGCTTCTAACTGGTACCCAAACCAGACTAACAGGAAACTCTTAGACAGCCAAACGCTGTTTTGCAACACTTGCAATGACGTGGCTGTCAGGCAGCGGAGTCCCACTTTTCATTAATTTAAACAGAGTTTGTTAAATAAAATAACTTCTTCACTTTCACTTGCTATCACAATCAGCGACTTCAGAGGGTGACTGTACACAGTTTGTGCCACTATTGTGAGCTTGTCTTTGATTAATAAGTGCTAATGTTGATTTTAAAACACTAGCGTTAGTCTGAGACGTGCTGCTCAGCAGAACATAACCTCGAAACTGAGAACTTAAATTAAACTTAACATTGCGTGTGCTAAGCAACTTATAATACAATATAAGTATGGTGTTTGTAGTGTACACATTTAAGCTATAACTCTGTTGGGCAACTCGATGGGGTGCACCCTTCTAAGACGTCTTCTTAAGCGTTGCCTGAGGAGCCTTCTAGCTAGTGCGTTTGGGTGACCACTTTAACCAAAATTTTTTTAAAAAAATAAAACATTGAATACTTAAACAACAAAATTTTTTTGTTGCATACCTGAATCAAAAAATTAATAAAACATTGCATACATAATAAAAACTTTTACAAATTAAAATATTGCATACATTCATCACTTGAAATTTTAACGCATACCGTTAAATACATTATCCCCTCTTGTTGCCAACAGCTAAACTCGCTGATCTTTTTCGATCGGCGAAAGTTTATTTGAGAGTGCCAGCCATCAGCCAATGAGTTGGGCTTACAGAGAAATAAAACGCGAATACAATAGTGACGATAGTTGGGACGCTGAATTTAATAATTCATTACATCAGCTATCTACAAGTGCATCGGTAAACAACACCATGGAACCCGCTCAGGTCCAAGCTCTTGTTGAGAATGCCGTCAGACAGGCATTGGCGATGCAGCAGTCTCAATTGCAAAGTCAGATAAACGCGTTGGCTAACCAAGTGCAGAGTTTGCAGGTGGAAGCACCTCAGATCACCACATATGAGGCAATTTCTTTTCACCCAGACGTTAAATGCGATATTCCCTTGGACATAGTCAAGTCTGTGCCAGATTTCACAGGCATTCAGGATGAGTATGTAGCATGGAGGCAATCGGCCATCTATGCTTACGAGCTTTTCAAGAACCATCCAAGAAGCAGTACACACTACCAAGCTGTCGCCATAATCCGAAACAAGATCAGAGGCTCAGCTGGAGCACTGCTTGAATCGCACAATACTGTGCTAAATTTCGATGCCATATTGGCCAGGTTAGACTGCACGTATTCTGATAAAACATCTTTGCGGCTGTTGAGGCAAGGCTTAGAGATGGTTAGGCAGGGTGATATGACCCTGATGCAGTACTACGATTAAGTTGAAAAAAAGCAAACGCTTGTAACAAACAAAATCGTAATGTCGCATGAGCGAGAAGGCTCCGATTTGCTCAACGCTGAAGTTAGAGTCGACGCTTTGCACGCCTTCATTTCAGGCTTAAAAAAACCTATCAGGGCTGTAGTCTTTCCAGCACAGCCCAAAGATTTACCATCTGCTCTGGCCCTGGCCAGAGAGGCGGAAGCTAGCATTGAGAGAAGCATGTTCGCTAACTCTTACGCAAAGGCTATGGAGGAAAGAGCCCAACTCGCTAAAACAGCAAAAGCCGATCCAATGGCAAACCCAACAGATTCAACAAAGAGGAGCAAAACCAAGAAAGGAATCCTCATTTTGTAAAGAGGCAAAAGGGCGCTCTCCAAGTGCAACCCCACAAACCGATGGAGGTAGATTTATCGTCCAAATTCAGGCAACGCACCGACCATAGCAAGCGACATCCTAATGAGTCTAACGCTCCAAAGCGTAGGAACTCATCTGACCGTTCAACAGGCCCAAGACGTCAGCGTCTCAACAACATTGTGCAGGAAGACTCTAAAGAAGCTGTAGCAGAGTATGAAAAGGCACCAAAGGCTGCAGTCGAGGAATTAGAAAGTAAAAATGAGTACGCACCAGGTGACGACTCAGTAAATCTTTTAGGGAACACTCCCGGCTGCCGTTCATTCAGCTACGGTTGGCTGGGAGAACTCTGAAGATGTTGATCGACACTGGCGCGGCGAAAAATTATGTGAAGCCCTTAACAGAGCTAAAAACCATAACGCCGGTCGCCAAGTCATTTTCGGTAAACTCAAGTCACGGCTCTACCGAAGTTAGGCATAAATGCCTGATGAATATCTTCCGCCACACGTCCCCATTCTTCCTCCTTGACACACTCAGCTCGTTCGACGCTATTATAGGCTTCAACTTGTTAATACAAGCCGGTGTTAAGTTAAACTTAGCGAAAAACACTCTGGAGTACCAGGGTGTCTCAGAGAAACTTCAGTATCACAACTGTGCTGACGTAAACTTCACCGATGTCATTGACATTGTAGTCCCCCCCTCCGTAAAAAAGGGATTCAGGGCCATGATAATCAATAAAAAAAAGGCTCTCCCATTTAACACCGCTGTCACTGCCACAATTCGGACAGTAGATAACGAACCGGTGTATTCCAGATACCCAAGTCTTATGGGCGTTTCTGACTTCGTTAATTCAGAAGTCAAACAAATGTTTAAGGACGGCATTGTCAGTCCTTCCATGTCGCCTTACAATAGCCATACATGGGTGGTTGATAAAATAAGGCACTGACACCACACAGGGTATCATCAGATTTACCTTGCGGAGCATGACCGCGAGAAGACTGCGTTCTCGGTTAGTAGCGGCAATTACGAGTTCTGTCGTCTACCGTTTGGCTTGAAAAATGCAGGTAGTATTTTCCAAAGGGCATTAGATGATGTCTTGAGGGATAACATTGGGAAAATATGTTTCGTCTATGTTGACGACGTCATAATATTTTCCAAAAACGAGATGGAGCATCTTCAGCACATTAATACTGTGCTAAAATGTTTAATCGACGCAAACATGCGAATAAGCCCAGAAAAGACAAGGTTTTTCAAAGAGAGTATTGAATACTTAGGTTTCATAGTTACAAAAGACGGAACAAAATCTGATCCGAAAAAGGTTAGAGCAACTCAGGAATTCCCTGAACCCAAAAAAGTTTACGGCGCTAGATCCTTCCTAGGATTAGCTAGTTACTACAGGGTCTTTAATAAGGATTTTACTGCTATAGCTTGTGCGATATCTGACATACTCAAGGGTGAGAACGGTTCAGTTAGCAAACACATGTCAAAAAAATCCCTGTTGAGTTTAATGAAACTCAACGCGATGCATTCAAGCGTCTGTCACTTACCTTCGCTTCGGACAAAAACACAAACGCTAAGATAAAAAGAGGGAAATCCTATATTTTGTACAAGCCAGGCAAAGAAAATCTGGTTGCAGATGCCCTTTCCAGGCAAAACATTAATGCTCTGCAAAATGAGCCCTAGTCGGACGCTGCATACGTTCACAGCGAACTATCACTGACCTACACGGTCAAAACAACTGACAAACCACTGAACTGTTTCAGGAACCAAATCGTTCTAGAGGAGTCACGTTTTCCACTAAAGTGAAATATGTTGATGTTTCGCACTAAAACACGCCACTTAATCAATTACACTGACAAGAGCAGCATCCTCGAAATGCTCTAGGAAATCGTCAGCACAGGGGTCGTAAATGCAATACATTGCGATCTGCCCACGTTAGCGAGTTTCCAACACGACCTGATTGTACTTTTCCCTGCCACCAAACTCTGGCGCTGTAAGAATTTTGTGCAGGACGTAACAGATAAAAAATAGCAGCTAGAAATCAACACAGCTGAGCATAATCGTGCGCACAGAGCACCACAGGAAAATACCAAACAAGTCCTACGCGACTATAATTTTCCCAAAATGAGCACTTTAGCCAAAGAAGTAGTTGCCAACTGCAGACTTTGCACAAAGGCCAAGTATGACAGGCACCCAAAAAAACAAGAGCTCGGGAAGACTCTTATTCCAAATTATGCTGGTGAAATGCTGCACATAGACGTTTTCTCAACAGATAAAAAACTATTCCTTATATGTATTGACAAGTGCTCCAAGTTCGCGATCGTACACAGATACTGTCCAGAACAATAGTCGACATCACTGGGCCTTTGCTGCAACTCATAATATGTTCCCCAAGATCAAGACAATATATTGCGACAATGAGGCGGCGTTCAACTCTGAGACTATCATTTCTATGCTCAGAAAAAGCTACGACATTGGCATTGTAAACGCGCCCCCGCTGCACAGCTCGTCGAACGGCCAAGTTGAACGATTTCATTGCACCTTGACAGAAATCGCCAGATTTCTAAAGATAGACAAAAAAAACCAGTGACACTGTAGAACTTATCTTGAGGGCAACAATAGAGTATAACAAAAGTCTGCACTCGGTATAACGTGAGAAACCAATTGAGATTGTTCACGCAGAATCCAATGAGCGTCATATTAATGTCAGGGAAAGACTAAAAAAAAGCCCAGCAGGAGAACATGAAAAGATGTAATATTTCCAGACAAAATCGTGTTTTTGAGGTAGGAGAAAAGGTATTCCAGAAGAACAACAAGAGGTTAGGAAATAAGCTGACTCCCTTGTGCTCAGAACAGAAGGTTGAAGCAGACCTGGAACGCCCGTTCTCATTAAGGGGAGGGTGGTCCATAAGGACAACCTAAAATGAGTGCCTGCTTTATAATTAGTTATTAAGTCAATGTAGGTAAAGTCTAAAACACACCGTCTCATTTCAGGTTTGCTCTCACATTGCTGGTAATACTAGCAGCAGCTAATGCTCGGATCACCGATTTTTCGCACGCCAACTACATTCCGGTAGTTGACGGTGAGGTTTTGGTGTTCGAGCAGCGAGACTACTTGAAGCACTCAAGTTACCTCTCAGAATTTATCAGCATGGTAGATGAGACTAAAAAATGGTCCGATTCCTTTCCGCAGTCACATATGCGCAATTCGATGTCGATGCAGATCACCTTGAACTCTTTTGTCCGTTCTCAAAGTGCACCATAGGTTTGCCAAGAGCCTAGATTTTCTAGGGACTGCCTTGTAGGTAGTTGCAGGCACACCCGATGCTTCAGATTTCTTAAAAATCATAATCGCAGAGGCTCAGTTAGTGGAGTCAAATTCTAAACAAATCGCATAGAATTCCGAAACCCAAAAACAAATAAACAAACTGACGGACACGATCAATAAGATTATCAATGCTCGAAAAGGCGACTTGTTTGACACCCCACACTTATGCGAAACACTGTTGGCAAGAAATAGGATGTTAAACACAGAAATTCAAAATTGAATACTCACCATTACGTTGGCAAAAGCTAACATAGTAAATCCCACTATCCTTGATCATGCCAATCTAAAGTCACTTATCGAACAAGAAATCCCAATAGTTAGCCTAATAGAAGCCTCTAGAATTAGAATCCTTCAGTCCGAGAACATTGTTCAAATATTAATTGCCTACGCAAAAGTTAAGTTCAGATGCAAAAGAGTCACCGTCTATCCTGTTTCCCACCAACAAACCGTATTGCGGCTCGACGAAGACACATTGGCGGAATGCGAGAAAGATACCTTCGCTGTCATGGAATGCACTCAAAACACGCACAACACCTTCTGCGAACGATCACGCTGAGAAACCTGTGCGCGTTCACTCCACGCAGGAAGCACTGCAAATTGCCACACTCAACCAAGCCACCTGAAGGCAATAATGCCCGTAGATGACAGCGTCGTGATTATCAACGAAGCGACGGCGCGCATCCGAACAGACGACGGCGCAGACGTATTCGTAACAGGAACATTCCTGGTAACGTTCGAAAGGTTTGCAATCATCAACGGCACCGAGGTCGTAAATTTGCGCAAGGCGCTAAGCAAGCAACCTGGCATTGTAAGGTCACCGCTTATGCACATCGTCGGCCATGACCCAATATTGAGCATGCGTCTTCTACACCGCATGAACATCGACAAATTGCGGTCCATTCAAGACTTCAAGGAAGAGGTTGATGCAGCTGGCTCGCCCAAACTTTGGTTCGCGGTTGATGCAGTCTTGAACGTTGGCACTAAGACGAGAAGACGAGCATCGCTGAGGATACAAAAGGTGATGGAAAACTTTAATATGCCCGAGGACGTTCATCATCCTGAGGGGGGGGGGGGGGGGGTGTGGTGGGGTGTAGTTAACAATTAAGTATTACACACACACATTATTTTAACCACACATATTCGCACACTCATTGTATTGCATTAAGTAACTAAGTAGCTTTGTATAAACAATGCTGCCGCGCCTTAACTGAGTTCAGCGCTCTGCGCTAAGAACGGCAGCAGTGGTAAGCGGACACTTCATATTCGAAGTGTCGCGCTATTCTGCACAGAATGCTGAGTCGGCTTGTGGCGCATTTAAGTCGCTAAAATAAATAAGCTCCGGCTATCTGTCGTGAATTAACTATCTTTTATTGTTGTCTAAGCCCAAGGCTAGCAACTGGAAGCAAATTAAACTTCCCAAGAGTTTCACAAAACTGGATCTAGGAGTAACCTCTGCACTGGATGACTGCTGCGTTGGATCAGAGGAAGATACAACTAAACCAAGATATTTTTTTTATATTCTTGTCAGCATCAATAGCCGAGACGATATAGCCATGTCCGTCTGTCCGGCCGTCTGTCCGACTGTCCGTCCGTCCGTCTGTCCGTCTGTATGAACGCGTGGACCTCAGAGACTACAAAATCTAGAGACTTCACATTTTTTATACAAGTTCTCCTATACCATAAGCAGAAAAAGTTTGCTTCAAATTATCGATAACTATTCTGGTTTCCGATACACACATGATGACGATAACAAATCCAATTTGGAAAATCAAAAAATGAGGGTTGAAGTACTGGGTAACAATAGAACCATTCTGAAAATTTCGTCCAAATCGGCTAAGAAACACCGGAGATATCGAGTTTAATCGATTGAAGCTAAGTCAGTATACCAAAGTCAATTATAAATTTAATTTATTTATTGCAACTGAGTTCAGGGTAGCTTCTAGTCGGGCTCTCCCGACTAGCGCCTTCTTACTTGTTTTTATTTAAAGTTGTTACCAAATTTACCAAGTTACAATAAAATAAAAGAAGTAAAAAGCCTAAGCAGAGAAAAAAGATTGGCATGTTCAACAGCTCCGTTTCATCGTTTCATGTTTCAAAGTTGAGACGATAAACTCGTGAACGGCATTTCGGGTGTCAATGCGTCTCATGTTTGCGCAGTCAGCTGTTGTTTATTTACATTTCTTATTCTTCAATTTTTGTCACTGTTGCTGTTTACTGCGGTTATACTTTATTAGTAAAAATGCCATTTAAAAGTACTAAAGATATGCTATGGGATGCTTTAGCAGAGCAAGTTATTAGATAAATAGAGGATATTGAGTGTGAGAAGAGCTCGTTGTTTGAATTAGTTGCTCAATTACATGCTTTTAACATTTGGCGGCCATTGATCGTATGTGTTCATACTATTTTGCACAAAAATACACCAAATATACTAAAAAATACTGAACATCGATAGTAAATATCGACTTAATATCGTTCTCTTCCCATCTTAACTTTGTTGAAACTTGAAACACTTTTTGTACACTGGGGTGTTTCAACGTTTCAAGAAATTTTCTATGTATGTTGTTGTTGCGGGACGTTTTAACTTTGAAACGTGAAACGATGAAACGAGCAGTTGAACACCCAAAATAACTCAAACATCACCGACCGATGGGGGTGTTTTATTTGCCAGTCCGGCCAGCTATGCCACTTTCCACAGCCAAAATTGTCAGTGACATTATAGACTCTGTACATAAAACAGTGATGTTAGTAGAAAATAGAAGAGAAAAACTTAAATGTGAGAACTAAAAAAAAAAAAGTTAAAAATAAAATAAATACATATAAAAAAAATAAAATCTATCTATATAAGAATTAAGCCAGTCCAGCAAGCTAGGCCCCGTTTCCTGGCTGAGAGTGGTCATTAACCTTCCAAAGGTATACTGAAAGCAATGGTTTGATTAAGGAGGGAGAGGTCTCATTAGAGAGCACGTGGTGTAGGTTATTAAATTGGACGCATTAAACACAAAATGGACTGTGCGTAGAGTAATCTGTTTTGCACGTTCTCAAAAATTACGGTTGAAAGTTTCTAGTAGGTCTGGAAGCAATAGAAAAATTGAGATGACCTAAAAGAAAAGAAGAACCTATATCGTCTTTAATCACTTTGTGCAGGAATGCAACGCTAAGGACTATCCCACGATTGTTCATCGACGGGAGGTTAAGAAGAAAAAGCCTACTGGAATATGAAGGCAAGCGAAGGTTACTATCCCAATTTAAGCCTCGTAAGGCAAAAGTCGGAAACGGCTTCTGAACAGATTTGATACGATCATGGTTATTTTCATACTGGGGACACCATACACAAAAGTAGTACTCTAGGATATGGCGGACAAGGGAAGTGTACAGAGTTTTCGTAACGTACGGATCGTTTAACTCTTTAGACCTTTTAACACTTTTAACATTTAATGAAACCAAGAGCACCTTTGGCCTCATTAACATTAGCGAAAATATGAAGGCCAAATAAGAGTTTTGGGTCAAAAAGAACACCAAGGTGCTTGACTGTAAAAATACGTTCATTTACTAAAGTTTTTTCTAATACATTGGTCATCGTTGACCGAAGTCTTACAAAGCCGTGTTGAGCAGGGGATAAGACTGATTTGCAGAAATGTTGCAAAGATGAAGTGATAATTTTTTCAAATAATTTAGGGATAGTGGAAAATTTTGCAATGCCCCTATAATTTTTAATATTGCACTTCCCATCTTTTTTGTGAAGAGGGATTATAAAAGATTCCTTTCAAAGAGATGGAAAGACAGAAGATTCAAGGGATTGATTAAAAAGCTTATGAAATGGGTGAAGAAGAGAAGCACTACACTCATTAAGAAGACAACTAAGTGTATTGTCAGGTCTAGGAGAGTAAGAAGACTTTAACGAATTTAAAGCTGAAAGCAGAGTGGACTGAGGGATGATAGGAACAATAAAACAATTTGTTGAAGCAATGTTATAAGGGTAAGGTATGTTAATAGGGGATTCAGAAAAGTAAGTTGATTGGAAAAAACTAGCAAAAATATTAGCGGATTCGCTATCGTTGCTAGATTTATCGATTTCAAACATGAAAGATGAATGAAAATTGACAAAATTATGAAATTGTTTGGGATTTAGCGTAAATTGCCGTTTGAGCACTGAGAATTCAGAAGAAGAAAGTTTGATTTGGCTATAATGTATTTAGAAAAGTCAGCACTCAAGCCAGACTTACTTAATTTTTTATGAAATTTAGATTTATTATTTTGTAAAGTTGAATAGTCTTGGAGTGAACCGAGGGGGCTTAGAAGAAACAATAGAGAATTTAAGGTGCTATAAAAATAATTTAGGGCATTATATATATCAACCTAATCATATATAAAATACCAATCAGTTGCCAGAATACGTTGATTTAACAAAGAGTAATTTCCTTAGCGAAAGTAATGGCGAGGCAGGCTAGAAACTGAAGGAGAAGACATAACAGGATTGCTAACAGACAATATAACTTCTAAAGTAGGATGATATGAATCGTCAGGGGCAGACAGAGGCGATGACGTAGATGCATTGGCAATACAGTGGTTGTTAATAAATACAGGATCGAGTGTTCTAATCAAATGATAAGAAATTTATTTGATGTGAAACAATGGAAGATCAAAGAAGTCACGCTGGGCAGACGGTACAATATAACTTATGGTGTCGGATGAAGAACAGGGGATATTTGGTACTTAAACGTCACCCAGTACAATAAAAATATCATTGTCACGGATATGAGTAGAAACTTCTTTAATACAAGTTAGGTGTTGAATATAAGCTTGAATGTCAAAAGAAGAGAGCAAGTGATATAAACAGAAAGTAAAGGGAGAGTTATTATAACAGAGATAATCTCAGCATCAATAATGGCAGAAAAATATAAAGGTTTGGACTGGAGAGTAGCTTTAACAGCAATAAATACCCCACCACCTCGGCGAGTCGGTCGATTAGCTCTATAGACAATTAAATTATTTGAAAAAATTTCACAATTAGATATATTTGGATTTAACCAAGTTTCAGTAAAAGAAATTATATCTGAATGGAACGAAAAGCTAATCATCGCAACGGACGTGTTTTCTTTATGTGCTTTGCTTTTTTTACTATTGTGCGTTTTATTTCTGCTATTAATTTTTTTTTTTTTTTGTGTAAACTAATAGTTTTTTGCCTATGTGTTTTGTCGGTTTGCCTAAACCCAAAGTGGACAATAAATTAACGATTTTATTTGCATTTGTTTAAAGTGTTTCCAAGCACAACAACAAACTGCAGTCCAGAATACTGAAAATTTGCTCAATTTGCTGCCGCCTGCTTTTGTTTTGTTTTTGTGTTTTTACGCTCACTCTCTCTCTCTTTTTTTCAAGCGCTCCGCTCCCAGTGCTTTAAACCGTTTCTTGATCGTTTACTCTAACGCGCTCTTTTGTGTTGGTGTTGGTCGCGCTCAAACTTTTCTCCGTTGCTTGTTGCTTTCGGTGGTCGCGCTCGCGCCGTTTTTGTTTGTGAAGCTGTCAAGTAAGTTTTGTTTGAAGCTTTACTATTCGCACATTAGGGTGGACCTGTGTATTAATAATAACAATTTTCTGCAGCGATATTTATATTTTATTTTATTTTGTTCGTAATTTAATTTCTCTTAATAAACTGGATGTGCACAGATGTTGCTCATGAGCAATGTGCTGGCATTAATGGCCGTGTCTCAGACCTCTTGAAGGTAACTAATTTAGAGTGGCCGTGTTGGTCATGTTTGGAGAAAAACAAAAGGCATTGCAAGCTTTATAGAAACTCAACTTGGCTTAGAGGGCGTTTTCTGCCAGTTGAATAAACTGTGTGGAAAATTCTCATCGGTTCAGAGAACCCTTAACCTTAAATCTTGTACAGGATTCTCCAAAGCGTAAAAAAGCCCGATACAAAAGTGTAACGTAAATAAAAATCTTCATGTCCCGCCTACTAAAGTTATTGAGAACTTACATGATATTCCAATAACTCCCATGGATATTGTCTTATCTGATCCCGGTCCTTCGGTTCTTTTGGTGTTTAGCAGTGTTGATTTTAATCAACAAAAAAACTATCAAATTTAAAGATTCAAATATTCAAATATCCGAGAGTGAATCTTCCAAACCAGCCTCAGTGGAAGATATAATTAAAAAATGTATTGCTATTCCACCTAAAAAAACAAATATTTGTTTCAAGGCTTCCCCCTGATTTAACATCAGATGATGTCAAGGTCTATATCAAGGCCAAATCAAATGCCAATTTCACGGTTGAGAAATTTAAATTTGCTTATGATCGGAACATTTCGTCTTTTAAAATCAGTGTTTCGAATCAAGATTTTTGCACTATATGCTGCAAAGAATTTGTGGCCAGAACACTTAATTGTGAAAGAGTATACTGCAAAAAAAAAAAAAAAAAATCGGCCCCCGATTGTATCTACCCTTCCGGTGGTTGGTTCTAAGGTAACTCTCCCAATTACTGATAGTTCAAAAAACTAACATCCTCCTTCTTTATTGGCTATCAGAATGTAAGAGGTCTTTGTAGTAAACTCACTAGTTTATACCTTAATAGTCTTTCTATCCCTTTCTATGTAATTGCTTTTACTGAAACGTGGTTTAGGCAAGACATTCTCATTTCCGAAATTTCTATGTGGTACATACTCTATTTATAGAAAGGACCGTACTCTTCGGCGTAGTAATGGAGCGCTTATTGCTGTGAATGTAGACTTTCCTTTTGAAACAGTTACATTAGATAGTTTATTTGATGCAGTGTTGATTGCTGTAAAGCTAAATATTTACGGTATTAACATTTTTATCACTTGTTCCTATGAACCTCCTTCTTCTGATCTCTCTATCTATGAGACACATCTATCTGCTATTCATTCTGTCTCTGCCTTGCTTTCTGATCGTGATTTTCTTGTAGTTCTTGTTGATTTCAACATTGGTGAAGCTACTTGGATTTCTTGTCCTGACTCTGGTGCCCTGACTCCCGCGGCCCCGAATGAATTTTTAATCGACCTACTTGGGATGTCATTGAGTCAAATTAACGCTATCCCAAATTCTCTCAGTAAAATGCTTGATCTGATTTTTGTTTTGGATTCATCATCTTCATCCGTTTCCCGTTCCCAGCCTATATCTTATCCCGAAGACTTATACCATCCTACGTTGGCGCTGTTGATTAATTTACCTTCCCGAACGCGTTGCAATGTCAAAATGCCTTTGAGTCGAGTTCGTCAATTTCGGAAAACTGATTTTGAGGGACTCGCTCTGCTTTTATCCCAAACTGACTGGTCTCCCCTCTACGAGTCTGACGACTTGGACGTGGCAATCAGTATTTTTTATAATACCTTATATTCTTTATTTGATTTATGTGTCCCGGTTGGTGAGCTAAACAGGTCTAACAAACCTGTGTGGTTTACCCGAGAGTTGACAATTCTCAAAAATCGAAAATCCAAACTCTACAAGAGATTTAGAAAAAACGGCTCATCGGTAACCTATTCTGCATACTTGATTGCTCGTCCCAGTTTTGATATCTTAAATAACCTATGTTATAAGAATTACCTGACTCGGTGTAGATTACAGTTTCAGCAGGATCCAAAGCGGTTTTTTGATTTTGTTAATGCGAAGCGTAGGTCATCAAAACTCCCAACGGAAGTATTCTTTGCGGAAACGAAGGCCAATTCTGATCAGGAGATTGCAAATATATTTGCCCAATTTTTTCAAACGACTCATAGTTCATTTCAATCTCAAGTCGGTCTGCCTTACCCTTATCAGGTGAATAGCTCGAATCGCATCTTTGGAATGAAAATCACTGAAAACTCACTTTTAAATAATCTAAATGTTTTGAAACCTATATTTTTCCCAGGACCTGACGGAGTGCCAAGCTGTGTGCTTAGACACTGCGCTCATGGTCTTTTAAAGCCGTTGCTTAATATGTTTAACTTGTCCCTGGAGCTGGGCTCCTTTCTAAAAATTTGGAAAGAGTCATTTATTATTCCTCTCCATAAAAAAGGAAACAAATCTAATGTTCAAAATTATAGGGGTATCTCCAAGTTTTCTGCTATACCTAAGATTTTTGAAAAATTAATAACCTCCCATCTTCAACACCTTTGTAAATCTATTATTTCACCGTGCCAGCACGGATTTATGAAACAAAGATCTACTACCACTAACTTGTTAGAATTTACTTCGTTTGTTATCAAGGGTTTTCAGGACAAATTGCAGACTGATGTTATTTATACTGATTTAAGTAAGGCTTTCGTCTCTGTAGAGGGTCTGTTTCCAAAAAGGTTCAGGTCACTTCAGGCGTTCCACAGGGTAGTCATCTTGGCCCTTTATTATTTATTTTGTTTATTATATAAAGCTATTATATAAAGTTCTCTCGGGTTTTGATGTACGCTGATGATGTAAAATTATGCACGTCAGCTGCAACTACCCTAGCTTCTCAACAGCTTCAAAGAGATTTAGATAACTTTCAAATGTGGTGTAAAGTAAATTTTTTAAATCCTAATTGTAGTATATGTAAAGTAATGCCATTTTTAAAATGTTTGCCCTTCTTTAATATATATGATCTTGACAACAAACCACTAGACAGAATTGAATGGGTTGACGATTTGGGCATCGTCATGGACCCAAAGCTTAAGTTTGACAAGCATATTTCTTCAATTTCTTATCGAGCATCTGGTGTCTTGGGATTCATTAAGCGCTGGTCGAATGAGTTCAACGATCCCTACTTAACAAAAACTCTGTATACTTCTCTTGTACGACCGATTCTGGAATATGGATCTTGTATATGATTTCCCAAATACGAAATTTATCAGAATAAAATAGAATCGGTACAAAAAACATTTCTGCTTTTCGCACTTAGAGGTCTTAACTGGGACACTAGCAATAATTTGCCATCTTATTGTAGTAGACTTTTAATAATAGATCTTCCTTCCCTTAACGATCGTAGAATATTGCTAGCATTTTCCTGTTTCCACAAATTAATTAATGGTGAAATTGATTCTTCTGAATTCATTTACCAAATTAAATTTGCTGTTCCTATTAGAAATACTAGAAATTTTGTACCTATATCTCTTCAAACTTGTAGTTCTAATTATGCTCTTCATAACCCTTTTCGTATTCTGTGTTCTATTTATAACGATCTTTCCCACTTAATACACAGTGCCACTCCTACTTGCTCTATAAAAAAGTTAGTTTTGTGTCATTTGTCTGCATGTTCGCGATCATCGTAACCACACGTTAAGCGGAGCGCCCCTCGGTCGGACGGGCGGGAGGTGGGTCACTTTGTGCGTGGGTCCGCGCGTTAACAAGCCGGTGCTTGGTATCGTTGGGCCACTTGACTGTACTGTTCGTTAGTACATCTACGTCCAATAATTAATTTAAAAAAAAAAGTTTTGAGACCAGACTCCTAACATTCATATAAACAATAGATATTTCATCACAATTAAGTTTTTTTGCACGACAGAGCTATATTTTGAAAATGTTGCAGCTGGAAGAATGACAGGTATAGGCAGAGTTTTTTTTATACCCTTCACATGTGAAACAGGGTATATTGAGTTTGTCATGAATCTGTAACGCCTTAAAGGAATGATGGGAGACCCCATAAACTATATATCAAAATGATCAGGAGGAGCTCAGGAAATGATTTCCGTCTGTCCGTCCGTCTGTCCGTCTGTCTGTTTCAACACGATTTCCGGCCAAACTGCTGAACCAATCTTGATGAAACTTTCATAGATTGCTTAGATCATGTCGGGTTTGTTCACTATGAAATTTCATCCCGATCGGAGCATTGTAAGATATAGCCACCATATAAAGTTACCATATCAACACGATTTCCGGCCAAACTGCTGAACCGATCTTGATGAAACTTTCACAGATTGCTTAGATCATGTCGGGTTTGTTCACTATGAAATTTCATCTCGATCGGAGCATTCTACGACATAGCCACCATACAAATTTACCATATCAACACGATTTCAGGCCAAAATGCTTAACCGATCTTGATAAAACTTTCACAGATTGCTTAGATCATGTCGGGTTTGTTCACTATGAAATTTAATTTCGATCGGAGCATTCTACGACATAGCCACCATACAAATTTACCATATCAACACGATTTCAGGCCAAAATGCTGAACCGATCTTGATAAAACTTTCACAGATTGCTTAGATCATGTCGGGTTTGTTCACTATGAAATTTCATTTCGATCGGACCATTCTACGACATAGCCACCATACAAATTTACCATATCGTACTATCAATTGTTGTCTCTGTCGTGCACTTTCAAGTACCTACATGTCAAATTGTTGTTGTTGTCGCACACGAACAAGTAAATGACGCTCAAGAGTAAAAATATTAGCGAAAAATTACAACAACTGCACAGAAACATTAATAAGAGGGGGGAGCATTGATTTGGCTGTGTGAAGGGTATCATAGTCTTGGCATAGCCAAAATTAACTATGCGCCAATATATATATATTTTTTTTTGCAAAAGCAAATGAACAACCGTATGATGGAGCCACAATTATGGATCACAGATGATTGAAAACGATTCTAGAGAGACATTAAATTTAAAATATGATATTTCGCGAGGAGAAGAAAAGTTAAAGACGCTAGCTTTAGTTTTGCTAGCAATATAGTTACAGCGGAAAGTCGCGATACAAAAACTTACTTGGGAAGAGCCATTACTGTTAAAAAAGGAGGTGGCTGGGGTATGGAGACAGATAGATCACTTTTTTCTAAGATTATTTTGGCAGGATCCAAGGCGGGAACAATATTATTAATAGCAGGGGAAACTGCAGGAGATATATTCAGTCAATCGCTTGGTGTTGGAGATAAGGATAGAATTGGAGTCAATTCTAAGTTACCAGGCACGGGTGTAAGTGACGATGGTAAAGGGGCACACATTAATGGAACATTCAATTATTCTGACTCCAAACGGCGAGTAGAGGAGAGCGACTCAAATCTTAAATTAGTGAGTAATTCCAAACTCGAATCAATGTCAGTCAATAGCATGCTTGCCGTCTTTTTTAGTTTTGAAAACTGATTTCTCACAAAATTATACATTCTAGAGAAATCAATTTGCTTATCAATGCACATAGGGCATGACCACCGCACACCGCCACTGCCGGTCTTGGATACAGCAATGATCATGTCACGATCACGCCCCGTAAGACCTGCACATATAGCATGCATAAAACTCTCACACAACCAGCAATTAACAAATTGAGGCCGTGCAGAATCGTCGGACAGAGAAAATCTAAGAGCAAACGCACAAATTAAGAGGAATCGTAACACAAATACTTCTTGCTTCGAGCAACAAGCAACAACAAAAATGTATAAAAGCATGCTCGTCGTGGAGATAACGCTTAAGCGAACAGACACACAAATAAAAGTATGCGCCTCGAACAAACACACAAAAAATGAATACACGAATAAGCGAAAGATTTGCAGAATAACAAAAAGAGACACTAATAACCACACAGAACTAACGCACAATAGTTTAAATATAATAATTAGCAATTTAAACGACGCACAAAAAGAAGCACTTTGCATATCTTAGGTAAGCCTATGTTTTAAAAACTGAAAAAAAAAAAAAAAAAAAAAAAAAAAAACTGATAACGGCACAAAATTAATAAGTTGTTCGGAGCTTAAGTAAACACGTCAATCAAACTCAAACTGAGATCTCTCTTTATTAGCTGAAATAACACAACCTAATGTCAAATAATCTGAGCGGTTAGGAAAGAGACCCCAATAGGTATACTAACTTCCTGGCTAGATTCTTTTCAATCGATCCACCAAAGGAGTAAAACGTGCGTGCCTTTTTTCTATACCCACACAGCGGCCCAAATATTGGGCATTGGGCGCAATAACAGCCTTGCTGATAAGGCATAAAAGTATTTTGGATACTTTTCCAACGTGTATTGCAATTTTTGCGAGAGTTTTAATTCTATAGTGTAACTTGATACATTTGGCTGTACTTACTTTATAATTTGCAATTATTCTTACAGCGTTTGGTTGTTAAAGGAAACAACAGAAAATTACATTGGTCCAGTGGATTGTATTGTATGAGAATATCTCAATCAAATAAAGTGTTCATTAGACTGGCCCTTAATACGACTTTTTATTCGATTTTTGAACCGCCGCGGCGGTCCCGCAGAGGCTGGCAACGACTGCGTATGTTTACACTTAGCATAAGTTAACACTAGGCTTACATTTTTATTAATATAAAAAAAATAAAAATAAAAAAAACATACATACGCACCCACCTAGGCACATACACACGCAAACACCGGCATCCGCACACACCGGAATCCACACACACCCAGGCTCACGCACACAGGCACATACATACGCACCCACCCAGGCACATACACACGCACACACCGGCACCCACAAACACCCAGGCTTACGTTTACACCCCAGCACGCACACCCAGGCTTACACACACACAGGCAAATACACACGCACACGCCGGCATCCACACACACACACCCAGGATTACACATACGCACAGTGCAGTTACGTGCGTTTCCGCAAGTCCGGTCGTGTTTTTCTAGTGGCTCCTTTTACTGATGTTTTTCGGCGTTTATCTGTGCATAACAAGAGAAAAATCCGATTGTACTAGTACTGTGGAAGTGCCGGGCCACGTACCTGAGCATCTGAGTGCTGCCGCCAGGTGTGATCCATGGTAGTCTCCATCGTCGCCTGGTCAAGCCTTTCCTAGAGGCTGTTCGCTCGCGCCCTTTTTAGCCAATTTCGTTGGTGTGCGTTTTCAAAGTACACACAGTGCAACACATTTTTGTTGATTGCGTGCATCTGTGTTTTAGGCTGACCGCAGCTGCTGTGCCAGCTGATAGCGCTACATCCCTGGGCTGGTGTCTTGCGATAGCGCTGCCAACTGATCAAGCTGCGTTTGTTTCCCCGTGTTGGTAACAGGTGGCGCTGTCGCTAGCTGGAGGTGTCTTCACTGTTTAAGGTTGGTGTACCGGGTGTAACAGAATTCGTGGCATACCCAAAGGGGTCGGTGTTTTGCGTAGCACAGCACACATGCGCGTCTCTTTCTGCTGCGACCTAGGTAGGAGCTTCCAAGCATAAATAAGCAAAAGGCTACGGAACCGGCTATTACCAACCCCCCCCCCCCCCCCCCCCCCGCTGAGGCAGTGCTCCGTGGGGCTCTGGTGACCGATCAGGGGCGGTATAACCCCCTCCGGTAAAAAACCTAAGGGAAACTTTGGGTCACCGTGGGATTGCTTGCGAAGTCCTGCTAGGTACCCACTGTCACCAAATGGCGGATGATCCCTCGCCCTTCATCCGTAGGCCGGCGCTGCCGCGGTCTCCACCGGCGCTGCAGCTTAACCTAGCGTCAGCTACGCCGTGCCTAGACGCAGTATCCCCAGCTATGGAGGCAACTTCTCCAGCTAAAGTGGTAGCTGCCCGAGGAGTTTTTAACTATGCGGGAGCAGGCTGCACCTCTAAGCCACCTCTCTCTCTAAGGTGCATCCTGGAGCAGATGGGGGATTGTATAGGAGGTATTAGTGCCCGGTTTGACACCAAAAGGCACATCAACAACCTGGAGCGTGAAGAGCTTGCAAAGCTCATAGAGCTACAAAGGCGTGCCATGAGCTTGGTGGGAAATGCTGTTCTGGAGAAGGCAGTACAAACAACGCCAACTGTTGCTGGAGGTACCAACAAGGGTGCTAGGAGAAAAAATACCTCAGATGGTCCAGCCAAGGGAGCGGCGGGAACGCCGAAACGTCTTCGCGAGCCATCAAGCTCTCACCGCAATACCCCCCCCAAAAAAAGCAGGGTATCTCTAAGTGCCCCAAATCAAGGACCAGAACCCCACCGTGGGTCATCACAGCCAGAACAGAATTCCTGGTCCAAGGTAGTTGGCCACAAAGGCAAGGCAGCACGCACGCGGGCGGATGCTGCCACCGTATCCGGGCTGGGTGACTGCAGCTTTGCAGACATCCTTAAAGTGGTCAGGAGCGAGCCATCACTTGCGCATCTCCGAGGGGATGTGGAAACAATCCGCAAGACGGCCAAGGGTGATTTGCTGCTACGGCTTGGTAAACAGCCAGCGCACAGCGCAAAGGAGCTGAAGCTCGCAGTTGGCAAGGTGTTGGGTGGGCGTGCAACTGTAAAAACACTGTCCGACACCAATCTGGTAGAGATCTGCGACCTTGATGAGCTGGCGACGAAGGAAGAGGTCCTGGACGCGGTCAGGTCAGCTATAGGAGAACCCACAATGGACATTGACGTCGTTAAGTGCGGAGGTTCTGGACACGTTGCGAGAGACTGCAACCAGCAACCAAAATGTGCCCTATGCACGAGAAAAGGAGAGCGAATGACTGACCACGCGACTGGCAGTTACAGGTGTCCAGCGTACAGGGAGGCTATCAAACACACAAAATGGTGAAAGTCTTGCAGCTCAACCTCAACCATTGTGTCGCTGCCCAAGCCATACTGGAACAGACGATCTTGGAGGAAAAAATAGATGTCGCAGTGCTTAGCGAGCCGTACCACCAGGCAACCGCTAATGCTAGGTTGTGGGCTTCGGACAGATCTGGGAAAGCTGCCGTGTGGAGCTGCGGTGACCTACAGTCCCCCTTTACGCACGTTCTAGCCTCCGATTGCTTCGTGCGTGCGAAACTAGGAGACCTCTGGCTTTATAGCTGCTACTTAGCGCCAAGTCTCACGATCGGCGAGTTCGAAGCGGTGCTTATGGAAATCGTGGACGAATCCAGGGGTCGCAGCAACGTTATAATTGCTGGCGATTTTAACGCGTGGTCAACCGACTGGGGCAGCCCGTCTACGAACGCCAGGGGCACCATCCTTGTGGAATCGTTTGCGTCCCTCGACCTTGTCCTTATTAACACTGGGTCAGAGAACACTTTTAACAACGGACGTGCTGGTTCAATTATCGACCTCACATATGTGAGCAGTGCACTCGCGCGCTCGGCATTGTGGTACATAAGTGACTGCTACACTGGAAGCGACCACGTGGCCATCATGTTTTCGGTTGGAGAAAGGCTGCGGGTGCCGGCAAGGCCCAGCCCTGGTGTAGCATATCGGGTTGAGTCGCTCAACACGAGGAGTTTCGCAGATTCCATTGCTCATATGGTAGCAGGCGGACCGGCGCATGATATGGTGGAACAGATGGCTCAGCAGCTAGAAGCTGCGTGCGCTGCGAGTATGCCCCAGAGGAAAGCATATAGACGCCATCACACCAGCGTGTTTTGGTGGAACGATGAAATAGCTGAGGCTCGGCGAGCCTGCTTGAGATCGAGAAGACGCTTTCAGCGAGCAGCCACACGAGGGTCGGGGGAAACTCGCTCGATGCAGCTTGAGTTTAAGGCCGCAAGAAAAGTGCTAAGGAACACCATCAAAGCCAGCAAAAAGGAGTGTTTCCTTAAGCTGTGTGACTCAGCCGACAAGGACCCTTGGGGAAGAGCCTACAAGATGGTCTTCAAGCGTGTCAGCCAAGGCACTAACAACGCGCCTATGGAGCTAGTTCGCATGAAGGAAATTGTGGCGACTCTGTTTCCTCAGTGCGCGAACCCGCTACCGTCAGCTGGCGCGGCTTCCATCCATGAAGGTGTTTCTCCAGTTTCTTTGGAAGAAATGCAGCTGGCAGCACGGAAGCTATCAGCCAATAAAGCACCTGGTCCCGATGGTGTCCCTAATAGGTGCCTGCATCTAGCAATCATGCTCCAGCCAGAATTGTTTGCCCAGATGTACACCAAGTGTCTGCGAGAAGGCATCTTTCCGGACAGGTGGAAGGTGCAGAAACTCGTCCTGCTGCCTAAGCCAGATAAGCCTCCGGATGACCCTTCAGCATACCGGCCTATTTGTCTCATTGACAACAGTGGCAAGGTCTTCGAGGCGATCATAGCTGCTAGGCTGGATGATGCCGTGCAGAATGCTGGAGGATTATCACCGCTCCAATTCGGCTTCAGGAGGGCGAGATCTACTACCGATGCCATCAGGTCGGTAGTCAGCATAGCCTCAGAAGCGATCTCAGGCACCCGCTGGCGCTTTGGCAATAAGCAGTACTGTCTCGTAGTGACCATTGACGTCAAGAACGCTTTTAACTCCGCGAATTGGAGCTACATTTTGGATGCCCTGGGGAGTTTTAGAGTGCCAGACTACCTCGTAGCAATCGTGAGGAACTACTTTGACAACCGTAGGCTGCATTACCAAACAGATGAGGGGGAGAAGGAGTACGCCGTTTCTGCAGGTGTTCCACAAGGATCTGTCCTGGGTCCTCTCCTGTGGAATATCATGTATGACGGGAACCTACAGCTTCAGTTGCCGGATGGTGCAAGCGCTATTGGATATGCGGACGACGTCGCTCTGGTGCTTGTAGCTAAAGACCTACGGCGAGTTACAGAGCTCTGCGATTGGTGCTTAGACGCAGTGACGCGGTGGCTGTCGTCTGTTGGTCTTCAACTGGCTGCCCAAAAGACGGAGGCGGTGCTCATCAGCAGCCGAAAAAAGGTGGAGTACGTGGATATCACGGTGGGAGGCGTCACAATGCGGTCCAAGGACTGTATCCGCTACCTTGGTGTGGTCATCGATCGGCGCTTAAACTTTGGCGAGCACCTGGCATTCGTGCATCGGAAGGCAGCTGAATCCGTGCGAGCCCTTGCGAGGTTGATGCCTAATACGCGGGGTCCTAAACAGCAAACGAGGCTGCTGCTTACGAGCGTCCTGAAGTCGATAGTGCTGTATGCTGCTCCATTTGGGTCGGCGCAACTTCGGTGGCCACCTACATGAAGGGTATCGTGTCATCTTACCGGCTCTCTGCCCTTCGCGTCTGCTGCGCCTTTCGCACAGTCTCCTCGGATGCAGCGCTGGTGGTGGCTGGAATGATCCCAATCCACAGCTTAGCAGTAAAAGCCGCAGCGGTTTTGGAAGCAGCACCAACGGAGAGAAGAGCAGCTAGGGCTGCAGCCCGTGAGCGGAGCCTAGAGGCCTGGCAGCGGCACTGGAATACTTCTGCAAAAGGGCGTTGGACGCACCTATTGATACCCGATGTGCGGCGATGGCTAGAGAGGAAGCACGGGTCAGTCACATTCTACCTCACCCAGCTGCTAACGGGACATGGTTGCTTTAGAAGCTACTTAAAGCGGTTCAAGCACGATTCCAGTTCAGAGTGTAGCTGGTGTGGAGATGGTACGGAGGAGGATGTAAGCCATGTTTTCTTCCAGTGTGGGTGATTCGCCCATGAACGTCTGCAGGTGGAGACCCTGATTGGTCAGCACCTTTCGCCAACAAACCTGGTGGATCTTATGATGGAGAGGGAGGTGGTATGGAATGCGGTTTGCGGACTCGCAGCTTCTACGATGGCGGAGCTGAGGCGTCTGGAACGCTTAAGGGCGATCGCTTCATAAGCATTGCTTTTGTTTCTGCGAAGCAATGCCTCGCGGCGGTCCCGCAGAGGCTGGCAATGTCTATGATTGTGTTTTATTGTATAGTTTAATGTAGGTTATTATTTATTACCAAGGAATAAAAAAAAAAAAAAAAAAAAAAAAAAAACACATACGCACAGGCACACACACCCAGGCTCAAGCTAGCACTTGCGATCCGCCCCGATATCTTTGCCGAGATGTTTAACAACTGCCTACGCAGCGGAGTCTTTCCTAATAGATGGAAAATACAGCCTACAGGCCCATTTGCCTCATCGATACGGTTGGAAAGATATTGGAGCATATTATTTGCTCACGTCTCGAGCGCGCCATATCCGCAGCAGGAGGGCTTTCGGATCAGCAGTTCGCCTTCCGTAAATAGAGGTCAACGATCGACGCACATGTGTGACGTGAAAAAGTACGGTCGAGTTTTTCCTGTCGCTCCATCCTTGTAGTGTTTTCGCAGTGCTAAACCTAAGGTGAAAACCAATTTTCCAAATTTATAAGCGCGTCAATAGGCTGGGCAACTCACCTGTTGTTCTCATCGCCTTTGCCAATCGCGTTCCTCTACCGGGTTGTTGTGGAGTCGCCCTTAAGCCGCGCGCAATCTAGGGCACTCCAACTGGTGGGAGTGGATATACTACACGTAAACATTACACGTCATGCACAGTGTCAGCTGATCGCGAGTACCAGGGCTGAGCGAGAAGCGCTAAGCTACCCTCGCTTGCTTATCATAGGTGGCGCCAACACGAAAAGAGGTGTCTCAGCTGTGAGTGGTTAGTGGACAGGGTGCAAGTGCAATCAAAATTTTTGTTGCATACGCGCAAGGATTTTGCGATAAGTGCTGCATAGCCAAAAGGCGCACCACTTGGCGATTTCTCCAGTAGGAAACACCAAGCAGATTAAGCAGAAGGCCACGGTACCGGCTTTTACCAACCCCCTCCGTTGCGGCGGTGCTCAGTGGGGCTCTGGTGACCGAGTCGGGGCGGTATAACCTCCACCGGTTAAAAACCTTAGGGAAACCGTTGGTCAACGCGGGACTGCTTGTAGATCTACAAGTGAGTGGAGACAAGTGGTTATAGTGGAAGGTATTGTGCGCCGCTCGGCATTGCACCCAGGGGAGTGCGCTACCCCGGCCTTAATGCCCTTCTGTTCGGGCAGCGGCACGTAAACCAGCTGATGAGGGACCAAGCAGCGAAGGCACTTAAGCTATACAAAGTCTGCTCTGGCAGAAGCAAGACAGCTTCCAGTGATAGCGTGGATACGGCCACACAGACGTCGCCGATTGCAAAGCTGCCTACTAGAGTAGCCGATAAAGTGCAACAGCAGAGTTGCGGTGCTGCGAGGAGTACAGTGACTCCCAAGAGGCGGCGCGAGCTTGAGCCAGGGCAGCGTGCTACGCCCTCAAAGAGAAACAAAACTGGCAATGCAAGTCCAGCGGCTTCGGAGTCGGTTCCACGGAATACGTGGCAAACGGCTCAGCGAAAGAAGTCTAGCAAGCTAGCCGGTAAGGCATCTGGCAAGCCACATACGAAGAGCAGATCGGATGCACTGGTAATAAGTACCAGCGAGCTTTCCTACAGCGAAGTTCTGTCGCTAGTTACGCGCAGAAGCGACGGAAAACCCAACGGAGTCCGCGACAAGGTCTCCAAAGCTCGTCGCACAGCAAAAGGTGACCTGCTACTTGAGTTGAATGGAGTAGGCCTGGAGTGTACAAAGCAGCTCAAGGACGAAGTGGAGCTTGTGCTGGGCAAGAGTGCAGTGGTTCGCTCATTTACCGAGCAGACTCACTTCGCCATTCGGGACCTGGAAGAGTTAGCCACTAAAGAGGAGATAGTGACTGCGCTATCAGCGCAGGCAAACATACCCGCCGACGTCTGTATCTTTAAGAGAATTCGACCTGGATATGGTAATACACAGGTGGCTCAGTTTTCAGTACCAGCAAATCTGGCAAGCAGCATTACTGCCCTGCGCACAGTTCGCATTGGCTGGACCAGCTGCGTCATTCGCCAGCAGGAAGCGCGCACGCGGTGCTACCGCTGTCTGGAGATGGGACACACCGCAAGCAGCTGCCGTCACCCCGTGGATAGATCCCAGTGCTGCATCAGGTGTGGAGTTACAGGCCACAAGGCAGCGAGTTGCAAGAGCGAGGTGGCGAAGTGCTTCATCTGTGTTGCAATGCGGAGTGCCTCATTCAGCCACCAGGCGGGCAGTAATAGATGTCCACTCAGTGGAAGCGTACTTGGTCCTGAAAGATGAAGCTCATACAACTGAACCTTAACCATTGTGCAGCGGCCCAGGACCTGTTGTAGCAAACAGTGTGTGAACGCTCTGCAGACCTTGCGGTGCTTAGCGAGCCATACCGGCTTTCTGAGAGCCCTAGATGCGCTTCGGACATAACTGGAAGAGCGGCTCTATGGTCCTGCGGGATTGACGGGACTCCTCTGGTAAATGTACATCGGGACGAAAACTACGTGCGCGCGTCGGTGGGCGGCATGTGGTTCAACGCAGTCTACCTACCCCCTAGTCTGCAGCTATCAGAGTTCGCTAACACCCGCTAGAGACTCAACGCGTGGGCAGAGGAGTGAGGCAGCTCGTCAACCAATGCCAAAGGACGGGGGTTGCTCGAGGCGTTCTCTCTCCTCGATGTGGCGCTCCTAAATCGTGGAACGCAGCACACGTTCAGCAGAGCTGGACTGGGTTCGGTCGTTGACATAACATTTGTCAGTAGCTCGCTCTTCAGTTCGTCCACCTGGAGCATCGACAACTCTTTCAATGCAAGTGATCACTTCGCCATATGGTAAAACGTTGGAGTACGCCAGGATTGCCGTAATGCTCCAGCACAGCATTGGCCTAGGTATCGTGTCGAGACGCTTGACACGCGGACTTTTAGTGCCCATCTGGAGCCTGCTGTGACCTCTGATAATACTGTTAGCACCGAGGACATGGTGGACAAAACGATGCGGATGCTTAGCCGTGCCTGCGATGATAGCATGACTAGGAGCAGAAGGTACCAGAGACACCATGTCCCAGTGTACTGGTGGAACGAGGAGATAGCAGAGGCTCGGAGCAACTGCAACTATTCGAGACGCCGCTACCAGCGCTCACGTGGATCGCTGGTGTTTCAGGAACGTCAGGCTGTGTTTCTCGCCAGCTGGAGACGCTTCCAAAAGCTTGTTAAAGATAGCAAACGCAGATGCTTCTTGGACCTCTGCGTCACTGCGGAGAATGACCCGTGGGGCAATGCCTACAAGTTGGTAGTTACTACCGAAGCCAGGCAAGCAGCTCGATGATCAAGCTGCATAACGCCCGATCTGCCTGATCGATACGGTCGGTAAGAAACTGGAGCACCTGATTTGCACCCGGCTTGACGGCGCTATTGCAGCTGCTGGTGGAGTTTCACCACAGCAGTAAGGCTTCCGCAAAGCGAGATCTACGCTGGATGCGATCGACAAGGTAGTCGAGCTAGCCTCGGGAGCGAAAGCCGGATGCAGATGGAAAGGTGGCGCTAAGAAGTACTGTCTGGTGACAACGTTGGATGTCAAAAATGCCTTCAATACGGCTTAATGGGGCTGCATCCTGGATGCCCTCGAGACGCTCAACGTACCGGAGTACCTACTTAGGATTACAAGAAGCTATTTCAAGAATATAATCCTGAAGTATGACACCAGCGAGACGACAGAGGCGCATGAAGTATCTGAGGGCGTGCCACAAGGGTCGGCTCTGGGATCTTTATTATGGAACGTCATGTATGACGGCGTTTTTTGTTTACTGATGCCTGACGATGTTCACCTAGTGGGCTTTGCTGACGATGTTGCAATAGTGGTCGTCACCAAGGAACTTAAGACAGTGGAGGGGAAGTGCAACTTAGCCATCGCGGAAGTCTTACAGTGGCTATCTTCAGTAGGGCTGCAGATAGCTCCCCAAAAAACGGAGGCAGTGCAAATTATCAGCCGGAAAGCAATGGAGACAGCTACCATTATGGTGGCCAACACAGTGGTCATCTCAAAGAGGGTAATTAAATGCCTGGGCGTGATGCTGGATACCAGACTATGTTTTAAAGAGCACTTGGAGTACGATAGCAAAAAGGCCGCCCTAACAAATCGTGCAATCTCGCAAATCATGCCTAATACGCGAGGCCCAAAGCAGTTCAAGAGGCACCTCTTATCCAGTGTCACAAGAGCGACAAGTAGAATAGGTGGAACTCGGCAGTAGTGACGCAATACCTAAAGGCCGTACCGCTACTGCAAGGTTCCGCTTACTAATACCTTACCCTAATCAATGTGTACATATATATTACATAGATAAGCAATAAATGAATATAAAAAATTACACACACCCAGGCTTACACATACGCACAGGAACAAACACCCAGGCTCACGCACACACACACACAGGCACATTCATTCGCACACACCGGCAACCACGCACACCCCCCTCTAGTACGGCTGGAGGCCGTGATTGTCTTTAGAATAACCCAGCGTTACTCTTATTTCACCAATGCGTCGTAACGAGACGTCATTGCAACGACTAAACCCGAACGCTTCACAGAAAGAGCGTGAGAGAGAGGCGGTCTTGTTTTTCAAGAGAGCGTGTGCATAAAAAAGAATAGAGAAAACAAAAGTCTGTTCAGTTCGTCTGGCAGGCAACATCAAATATTTTCTCAAAAAATAATTTTAGAAACAAATACAGGCAACATCAGAAATAAAATAAATAAATTTGTCAAAACTGAACATTACTCGTTGCTGTGCACAATTCACAGACTTTGGACGCTGTTGCGTGCAGTGTCGGCAAAAGCTATACAACCACGAACATTAGGAAAAAGTGTTTAAACAGTATATCCAGCCCAACGGGCACATCGGGCACCCAGCCGTATTTATCGACTGTGCAGTGTCTGAAGCTATCAAGTATGGATGATAAAACTCTTACGCGCTCAGAATCTAGTCAGTCTAAAAAAGCGATGATGTCGGTAGCTGGCATATCTCAAAAGGACCTTAGGGCTCAGTTGTTAAATGATATCACAATGAAGATAGGATCCAACAGCAAGACTTCCAACGCAGAGAGCAATGTGCCTGCATCTACTGCACACCCATCTGCCAAGCAACTGACGTCAACAGCCGATGTGTCATCGAGGGCTGAGTTAGTCAGCAAATTGACGACAGTTACCAATAAGTACTCTGGGCTTAAGACAGGGATAAGTAGCTCAATAGCTACGAACATTAAAAGCTCCCACGAACACGATGATGATGATGACCAGACAGCTGCTGCAGCGGCCCGCATGCATGTCTCGCAAGCGAAGAAGATCGGTAAACGGAAAGGACCCTACACAACCTCTCCCCCAGCATCACGCCGCAAACATAACATTGCTGACGTAGTACTAAACACGACCAATAAATTTTCTCTTTTGGCCGAAAAAGATGACGACGGTATGGACGTCGAGAACGCTACTGAGATACATGAATCTTCAGAAGATGAGTCACCAAATCAGGCGGACCCCTTGGATTTGGGAGCATCAACATCTGCGCAGCCTATAGCCACCGCTGTTGGTAAGAAGCCACCCCTATTGTAGTCAATAACATTGATAATATCTATGACGTGTGGCAACTTCTGATGAATGTTGTGGATGAAAATAGATTGGTTATTAAATCCAATATGGGTAAAACCATGCGACTTCTTGCCAGCGATGTGCCCACCTATAGAGCTATAGTGAACAATCTTAACGAGCACAAAATTGAATTTCACTCATACCAACTCCATGAGGAGAAGCCTTATCGCATTGTCATTAAGGGACTGCATCACTCTACGCTTAATCGAGAGATTATTGATGAGCTTAAGAGCAAAGGTCACACAGTTCTCCACTTACATAACCCAAAAAAGAAGGACTCTAATGAGCCTATGAACCTACACTTTCTTAATATAGAACCAGCGCCTAATAACAAGGGGGTTCTTGCTATTAGGAAAATGTGCAAACAGGTGGTTAAAATTGAGACTGCTCGTAGAAGTCATGAAGTTGTGCAATGCCACAGATGTCAGGAGTATGGACACACAGCCAAATACTGCACAAAGCAGCCTAGGTGTGTAAAATGCGGCGATAACCATCGGTCTACTGAATGCACCAGGTCACCTGACGTGCCAGCTACATGCGTACACTGCTCTTGCAGCCACCCGGCAAATTATAAGGGGTGCACGGTTTTCATCGAGTACATAAGGCGAGCGGGAGCTCCTAAGGCCATTAAAAACGCCAACCTAACCCCAAAATTGCCAAACCAGATCCGGAGAATCAGAACACATGAACCAGAGCCAGTAAACGTTCCAAGTTCATTCATTAAGGAACAAGTTGGAGGGCAATCATATGCTGCTGTGGCTAGACGCGGCCTGAAGCAGCAGCAAGAACAGAGTCAAACCCGACAACAAGTTGAGCAACAGATGCCAGTCAACGGAGATGAGATCTCTTCTGCCATCAAGGATATGACTCGAGCTATTGAGAGAATGGCAGATATGCAGCAGCAAGTTTTGGGGATGCAACAGCAAATCCTCACGCTTATGACCGCGTTGCTGTCAAAATGAATTCACCTCTAAAGGTTCTTATCTGGAATGCCAACGGCATTTCAGGTAAAGTACTAGAGCTTGAAGCTCTAGTACGAAAACATGACATCAAGGTCATCCTCCTGTCAGAAACCAGGACGAATGGCTTATCATTTCCAAGAATATTTGGCTTCGAGGTGTACCCAGTACATTGGGTTGATAATCGTACAGCTGCAGGGGGCTGCGCTGTACTCGTTCGGAGCAATCTGATACATTTCCCTCAGTTGACTTTAGTTAATCGGGCTTACCAGTATTCAACGGTTAGAGTTTCGACAGATGCTGGAGATGTGGTTTTTGGAGCTATCTATTGCAGGCCAAATGAGAGGATATTGATTAATGATTTTAATAATATTCTTAACTCGGCTGGTAACAAGTACTTGGTGGGTGGAGATTGGAACGCTCATCATTGGCTGTGGGGTGGACGAAGCAGCAATGCACGAGGCATACAGCTTGCTGGGAGCCTGTCTCGTAGACAAGCAAAGATCCTTGCAACGGGATCACCAACAAGGTACCCTTATGGAGCAAGAGGTACTCCTTCCTGCATTGACTTTGCCATATACCAGGGGATTCCAGACCAGATTCTTTCCATATCTGATGATTGGGACCTCCCTAGTGACCACCTTGCCCTGATAGTTACTTTGGATAGCAGTGCAAGAATGGTCAGTGGACCACCAAGGCTCATCAACGCACGTACCAACATTGAGGAGTTTCAGAGACGGATTGGCGAAAGTATCGAGCTTAACACTACCATCAACACTGGATTGGATGTTGAAAATTCCATTGATTTGCTAATCGCCAAGATCCGGTCGGCTGCAGCTGAAACCACCCCGCCCCCTATGGTAAGACGCCAGGATAATTCTGGAAACAGACTCCCAGCGGATATAGCAAACTTGCTCAGATTCAAGAGGCAAAACAGACACAGATACCAGACAACGCATAGCCCTCAGGACAAGGCAGTATGGCGAAGATCTGAGAGGGAGCTTAAGGAGGCACTACGCAGGCTTAAAAGTGAAACTTTACTAGAAGGTTAGAGAGTATGGATTACACATGTGATGCTGGTTACTCTCTGTGGCGTGCCACACGTAGCCTAAAGCGCCAACCTTGGAGAACTGTACCGCTTCGCTGTCCTGGAAACGGGCACTGCCAAACTGACGACGAGCAAGCTGAGACGTTTGCAAGTCACCTTGAAGAACGCTTTACGCCGCTTGACCTAGCTGATCAGAATAGCCTTAATGAGACCGCCCAAGCACTGGAGACTCCTCTGCAGATGTCTTTGCCCATCAACCCCATCAGAGTGGAGGAGGTCAAGGAAGCTATTAATATCCTTCCTAGTTCTAAGGCTCCTGGCCATGACGGTATTTGCCACACCACCCTGAGGGCCCTGCCAATTCGAGCGCTTCTCTTTATAACGTTGATTTTCAACGCTATACTAAGAACCCAGCACTTTCCTGCCCAGTGGAAGTTAGCAAGGATCCACATGATTCATAAGTCGGGTAAGCCGGAGGATGACCCTGAGTCATATCGACCGATCAGCCTCTTGCCATCTCTGTCTAAGGTTTGGGAGAGGCTTATTGCTGCACGGCTTGTTAGGCTTATGGATAATATGAACATTCTTCCTGACCACCAATTTGGGTTCAGGAGAGGTAATGGTGCAATTGAACAGGTTCACAGAGTGGTTAACCACATACTTAAGGCATTCGATGACAAGAGCTATTGCTATGGTATCTTTGTGGATGTCCAGCAGACGTTCGACCGCGTCTGGATTAGAGGTCTGCTTCAAAAAATAAAAACGCGCCTCCCAGCTCCCTATTTCATGCTAATGCGTTCATACCTAACGGAACGCAGGTTTGAAGTCAAGGTGAGGGCTGCGATCTCTACCACGCGGGAAATGAAGGCGGGCGTTCCGCAAGGCAGCGTACTGGGCCCTTTTCTATACAACCTGTACACGGCGGACATACCCACTCCTGATGATCTTGAAGACCTCGCCTCACCAGGTAATTTTCTCATTGCCACATTTGCTGACGACGTGGCAGTATTCCACTCTGCCTCTTGCGAGTACGAGGCTGCTGACGGAGCCCAGGAGTATATCCACATCCTTGAGAGCTGGGCTCGCAGGTGGAACATCAAGCTCAACGCCTCGAAGAGCCAAGCTGTCAACTTTACACTGAGACGTGGAGAAGCACCGGCAGTCTGGCTTGATGGGAGTCCCTTGCAGCCTGAAAATCATGCTCGATACCTGGGGATCACATTGGACAAAAGGCTCTGTTTTCGCTCTCACTTTGATGGGCTCCTTAAGCAATGTCGGTGCAAGCTGTCAAAAGTTAATTGGATGATAAACGCCAATAGCGCCTTGCCGCTGCGCTGCAAACGGGCAGTGTACAACACTTTGGTTGCTCCGACTTGGAGATATGGTATACAGATTTGGGGCATTGCGTGTCGGACAAGTCGACGACGTATCCAGACACTCCAGAATTTGGCTTTGCGTCGAATAACTGGTGCTGCCTGGTACGTACGAAATTCAACCTTGCACAATGACCTCAGACATTTGGAAACCTAATACAATAGCCTGGTGACGATCCAAAGGAAGTCAACCTAATCCACAAGACCTACAACTACGCCTGAAGTCAACCAGGCTTGCCGAATTTACTAATGAAGATCACTGTGTTGTAATAAAAACTAACTGTGTTTTTGGTCCAATACAATAAATTTACCCCCCCCAAAAAAAAAAAAAGAAAACAAAAGTCTATTATTAGTATCTATTAAACTTAACTTCCTGTAAATCATGATCGGCAACAGTGCAATGGCTACGGCATTCGCGTGGTAATCGTTCGAGTCGCAGCAAAGGTATTGACTTTTCGTAATCGGTAAGGTTTAAAAAATTAATTTAAAATAATACACATAATACATACTAAGTATATAAGCAAAATATTTGTGTCGCGCTTAAAAATTACTGCTACTGTGTCCCAAGCAAAAAGTTTAATAACAATTTATAGAAGCTTGAACATGAATTAACCACCACTGTCGTGTTAAGTACTGATATCGGGCTGTAGCATTTCGATTCATAATTTTTTTTTAAGTTTATTTATGGTTTCTAATTCTTAGCTTTTAAATGAAAACTTTTTGATTCAAACATTTTAGACCTTGTTGACGGCATTGGCTTCACGAGAGAAGCATCTCTCCACACATGTTATTGGGTCAATAAAGCGTCACTTACGTCGCTCCATGCATTACATTAGGTCAATAGAACGTCTCTTACGTCGCTCCATGCATTACATTAGGTCAATAGAGCGTCTCTTAAGTCGCTGTCTGCATGTCATAAAGACAATAGAGCGACGCTTACGTCGCTCCATACATGTCATTTAGTCAAACGAGCGACACTATTGTCGCTCTCTACATGTTATTTAGTCAAACGAGCGACTCTATTGTCGCTTCTCTGCACGGTATTGGCACAACCTAGCGTTCTTAGAGAAACGTTAACGTACTGAGTGGAACTCTCCTTGCAAAACACGGCAATCGAACACATTGTGAAGGGTCAAGCGAACGTCGACGACTGTTTCAGAGTCACCGACGCTACGTTCATTTTGCGTTACTCGGCCGTACTAGAGGGCCAGGCCTACGTATACACCCCAGCCCGCACACACAGGCTTACACATTCACACACAGGCACACACCCCGGCTTACGGACACACACAGGCACATACACACGCACACGCCTGCATCCACACACACACCCAGGCTTACACACACACACGAGTTGCAGCTCGCTGTTGGTAAGGTACTGGTTGGACGGGCTACGGCAAAAACCTTATCGGAATCCAATCAGGTGGAAATCTGCGATCTGGACGAGCTGGCGACCAAGGAGGAGGTCCTGGATGCTGTTAGGTCTGCCCTTGTAGACCCAACGCTGGATGGCAGCGTCGTCAAGTCGCTGCGGCACACGAGGGCTGGCCTGCAAACTGCAACCCTGGGCTTACCGACGGCTTTGGCAGTCAAGCTGGTTGAAAAGGCGAAAATCCGCATCGGATGGGCGATATGCCGCATTAGGCCCTTGATGCAGCCAAGGCGTTGTTTCAAATGCTTGGAATATGGCCACATCGCTGCCCATTGCAAGTGCACGGCTGACCTGAGTAAGACTTGTTACAAGTGTGGAACCCTAGGTCACATCGCGAGAGCGTGCAATCAGCCGCCAAAATGTGCCCTATGCACAAGAAAAGGTGAAAAGACGACTGACCATGCGACAGGCAGTTATAGGTGTCCTGCCTACCGAGAAGCTGTTAAGCACGCCAAATGGTGAAAGTCCTGCAACTAAACCTTTACCACTGCGTAGCTGCACAAGCTTTGCTGGAGCAGCTCATTCTTGACGAGAACATCGATGTCGCCATGCTTAGTGAACCCCATCACCGGGCGTCAACTAACCGCGGGCTGTGGGCTTCAGACAGCTCTGGAAAGGCTGCTTTGTGGAACTGTGGCGATCAGCAGTCCCCCTTCACTCACACCCTAGTCTCTGACAGCTTTGTTCGAGTTGAGGTAGGCGATTTGTGGCTCTACAGTTGTTACTTGGCGCCCAGCCTTACGATCGAAGCCTTCGAGGCGGTGACGTTGGAAATTGCAGAGGACGCAAGGGCCCGTAGCAACGTCATAGTTGCTGGCGACTTCAACGCGTGGTCTACGGAGTGGGGCAGCTCGTCGACGAATACTAGAGGAACCATCCTCGTTGAGTCGATGGCAAATTTGGACTTGGTTCTTCTCAACACTGGGACAAGAAACACGTTCAATAGGGGAAACGCTGGATCAATCATCGACCTAACATACGTTAGCAGTGCACTCGCCCGCACGGCCCAGTGGCGTATAAGCGACTGCTACACTGGAAGCGACCATGAGGCCATCGTCTTCGCAGTAGGTGAAACCCTGCGGTCACCGGCAAGGCCACCCTCTCGAAAAGCGTTCCGTGTTGAGTCCCTTAACACAGACATCTTCGTCGATTCCATCTCACGTATGGCAGCAGGCGGACCGGCGCTGGTTATGGTGGAACAGATAGCTGAGCAATTAGGCGATGCTTGCGCTGCAAGCATGCCCTTGTGCAAGGCCTATAAACGCCATCACACCAGCATGTTCTGGTGGAATGAGAACATCGCTGAGGCCAGACGGGAATGCCTGAGGGCGAGAAGGCGCTATCAGCGTGCAGCGCGTAGGGACTCGAGCTCAACACGTTCACTGCAGTTTGAGTATAAGTCAGCAAGGGCAGTTCTTAAAAAATCAATCAGGGCCAGCAAAAAGGAATGCTTTCTCATGTTATGCGACTCGGCGGACAACGATCCCTGGGGCAGAGCCTACAGGATTGTAGTCAAGCGCATTGGCAGAGGCAGAGGCGAAGCGCCAATGGAGTTCGCCCGAGTGAGGGACATAGTGAAAACACTTTTTCCTCAAAGAATCAGTCCACTACCACCTGTTCATGGACCGTCCACATTTGAAGGCTTCATTCCGGTCACCGCGGAGGAGATGGAGACTGCTGCACGCAAGCTCATCGCCAACAAGGCCCCGGGTCCAGACGGTGTGCCAAACCGCTGCCTGAGGATAGCAATCACCTTGCAGCCCGGTCTGTTCGCAGAGTTGTACTCTAAGTGCCTGCGCGAGGGTACTTTTCCGGACAGGTGGAAGGTACAGCAACTGGTGCTCCTACCCAAGCCCGACAAGCCCCCTGATGACCCCTCGGCATATAGACCCATCTGCCTCATCGATAACGGTGGCAAGGTCCTGGAGATGCTGATCTGTGCTAGGCTGGACGCTGCCGTACGGAACGCTGGTGATCTATCGCCTTTCCAGTATGGTTTCAGAAAGGCAAGGTCAACCTCCGACGCCATTAAAACGGTTGTCAGTATAGCGGCTGAGGCTATCGCCGGCACCCGCTGGCGCTTCGGCAGTAAGCACAACTGTCTTGTCGTGACCATCGACGTGAAGAATGCTTTCAACACCACCAACTGGAGCTGCATCCTGGATGCCTTGGTACTACTTCGGGTTCCAAATTACCTAGTAGCGATCGTGAGGAGCTATTTTGATAACCGAATCCTTCGGTATCAAACGGACGAGGGTGAAAAGGAGCACGCTGTCTCTGCAGGAGTTCCTCAAGGATCTGTTTTAGGTCCTCTCCTATGGAACATCATGTATGATGGCATACTTCGAATTCAGCTACCAGAGGGGGCTACCGCAGTTGGCTACGCTGATGACGTCGCCTTAGTAATGGTGGCTAAGGATTTACGGCGAGTCACAGAGCTTTGTAATTGGTGCATAGATGCCGTGACTCAATGGTTGTCATCCGTGGGACTTCAGTTGGCTGCTCATAAGACGGAGGGGGTGCTCATCAGCAGCAGAAAAAAGGTGGAATATGTTGACTTCACGGTGGAAGGCGTCTCGCTGAGGTCTAAGGACTGGATCCGCTACCTAGGCGTGATCATTGACAGGCGCCTCAGCTTCGGAGAGCATCTTGCGTTTGTCCACAGGAAGGCGGCGGTTACCGGGCGCGCATTGGCGAGGATGATGCCAAACACGCGAGGCCCGAGGCAGCATACGAGGTTGCTTCTAATGCACGTCATGAAGTCGATCATCCTGTACGCAGCAGCACCCGCAGCCAGCTACATGAGGGGCATAGAGTCAATTTATCGGCTCTCTGCCCTGCGTGTATGCTGTGCCTTCCGCACTGTGTCCTCGGAGGCAGCGCTTGTGATTGCTGGGATGACTCCAATCCGTATCTCTGCCTTGGAAGCCGTGGCAGTTCTCGAAGCTGGTCCTTCGGAGAGAAGAGCCGTTCGGGCGGCTGCCCGCGAACGGAGCCTTGAGTCCTGGCAGCAGCAGTGGGACTCATCCAATAAAGGGCGTTGGACGTATCTTCTGATCCCAAGTATACGGCGATGGGTGGAGAGAAAGCACGGGATGGTTACTTTCTACCTCACCCAGTTCCTCACAGGCCATGGTTGTTTCAGGAGCTACCTGAAGCGCTTTCAGCATGACTCCTCTGCTACGTGCAACTGGTGCGACGACGGCAGGGAGGAGGACGCTCAACACGTCTTCTTTGACTGCGGGCGATTCGCCCAGCAGCGACTTGTGGTGGAAAACGTGGCGGGCCAGCCTCTAACTCCAACCACCCTGGTGGCCCTAATGATAGAGAAACAGGATGTTTGGCATGCGGTCTGCGCGTTTGCAGCCTCTACGATGGCAGAGCTACGACGGCTGGAAAGGGAAAGGGCGACCTCATCGTAGTCATTGCCAATGCTTCTGCGAAGCAATGCTTCACGGCGGTCCCGCAGAATCTGGCAACGGCTGCGAATGTTTACGTTTACATATAGCATAATTTAACACTAGGCTTAAATTTTTTATTGAAAAAAAAAAAAAAAAAAAAAAAACACACACACAGGCACACACACCCAGGCTCACGCACACACACACACGGCATCTACACTCGCACACACCGTCATTTACAGACACACACCCAGGCGTACACACACACACTTACAGGCTTACAAACACACAACACCCGTACACAGGCATGCATACACACATACACAGGGGTAAGTGACGGCCATCCGCGATGGGCCCAAAGGTTGCTCAGGCAGCCATGCTTAGATTTGATGCAGCCTAGGATAGCAACCCCACCCTTTTTGTGTAATAAATATATGGCTCCTCCCGTACAAACACAGAACTTCGCCCGACGCCCTGGTCGGCGACGAATAGCCATCCGGGGAAGTGATTGGCTAGTTCTCCGAGTTTTACTCTGGACTAACCTACCTATTCCTTCGAGTGCCTCTCAAATAATCGCCAGTGCGTAAGGCGTGCTCACGAACCCCCCGCTATTCCCCTTTCGCTTTCCTCTATTGCCCCGACCCCTAGGTATACTCTGGCACAGCTCCCCCAGTATCCCAGCAATTTACAAATTTTCTGTAAACTCCTGGACACGACTGAGACGCCGACCTCGGCCTGAGAAATTACGTCCTTACAACATAAACAATGAATGTTTGTGAAAACCAGTGATCAAAGAATAAAAGGATTGAGACAAGATTGTGCTTGTTTGAAGTACGCTAGTCAACGGGCAGTACATTCGTAGCCCGCATTGTTATGATCAAAAGCAACACCAACAACAATAACAACAGCATTCGTGATTGTTATGTAAGCAAGGGATGGGAATTTTTTTCGCAGCAGCAGCAGCAAGATCAACACAAGAGTATTAATACTTTCAGATTTAGATTGGAATATTATAGGGGGAAGTTGTAAGAGGGGGAAAGTGTTAGAGGGAGAAAGAGAGAGTTAGTATTAGAGAGAGTAAGTGTTAGAGGGGGAAACTGTTATAGGGGAAAGTGATCCTGCTTGTATTATTATATTAAAACACGCCCCCTTATACGATTGCAGGTGGTATGTTAATTGATTGTCCCTCCTGCTAACGCACACCCAACTTGTTCGCTACCTACGTTTCTTACCTTTATTTGTATACATCTGTTTTGATTATTGAACTGACTTCTGTTACTCTTATTGAGCTTATTAGTATAACTTTTAAATAAACCAATGAAAATTTTTTAAATTGGTGTAATTTGTTAACAAACTATCAAATTATGTTTTTCTTATGGGTATGTTTTAATTTTATTTAATATTTTTTTTTTTTTATAGATTTTTGCAGTATGTTAAATTTGAGATTTATATTAAGCTTGTTCCGTTGAGGGATTTAGCAAACACAAACACCGAACATTAAGATTAATGACATATAGTTATAGCCGGTAGAACACGCAAGTCATACTCCATGATATTGTTTCGGCTTTATAAAAAGCTTTTTTAAGTCAATATTATAAGCCTAAGTTCTAGTACTCACTTGAAAGCTTAAAGGAGTTCGTGTTGCTGGTATAATAAATCATGTTTTAACAAAATAATTTTGATCCTAATATTTATACTTCATCGTTTGTTGAGATTATTATAATTATTTTTTTAATAATTTAAGTAATAATTTATTTTGCTTATACATTCTTTTAATTCTTTAAGGTAATCTTTTCGGCTTATCACATAATCTTTTCCTTAACTTTACCTCTGCTCGCTTTAAGATTTTCATCAAATGACACTTTTCATATTTAAGATATCCGTCAAACTATTTCTTATACCCCGATTCCACTAGAGCAAGATGCAAGTATGTAATTGGTATTCGAAGATGCCGCATCTTTTTGTATTAGAATCCCATTTGTACGATGGGAATCTTATTCAAATTTTCCCCGTTGGTCGGCTGCATTCCCAGTTGGTTCGAAACCGACCAACTGGGAATGTTATAAGTTAACATTACAGAGCACTGAACAGAGCTTTAACATAGTCGATAGTATGAAATTTGTAATCGATACTTGGTTTTAACAGTGCCAATTTGAGTACAACAGCTTGTCATCAAGTGCCTGTCCAAACAAACTGGGATATTCGTTAAACCATGTTTGCATTCTGCGCAAAAATTAAAGCAATAATTTTTACTTTTTAGCTTCACTAATTTTATTTGTGTTCGAACTCATATTTGCTTCCAATTAAATATAAACGTATCATACACAAACAGCTGTCTGCTGTCTTTTTACAGACCCTGTTAAATCAAGATGCAACTATGCAATTAGATTTATAGTGGAATCACCTACATCTTTCACTCGCTGTTAATGAAAGATGCAGCCTAATGGAATCGGGGTATTATACTCAACTAAAATTATTTCATCAAACTCACATATCAAATCAATTTCTATAATAAAGAAAATTAAAACAGTAAGATGTTCTAAGCAGCTTGATTTTTTTTTTTTATAAACGGGTTTTACTTTACTCTTTCTCAGTATGCTTCTTACGATAAAAATGTATAAAGAATGTGTTTTATCAGTGGCGTAGCGTGACTTGGCGGGGCCCCGTATAAAAATATGTTTGGGGGCCCTTAGGAAGGGTAAAAAATTCTCACAAAGATAAAAAAAACAGTTTGGATAAAATTAAAATAAATATTTGTTCATCATAATTTCTGTCTATATTTCAAAATTTTTACAAACAATTCAAATTAAATATATTCTTTCCGTGCCTTTTTATCGGAAAACTGATTTATTAAATCATTTATAGCTTTGGATGACTTAAGTTTTTCTAAAGTTTCTGCCTCTATGGACAATAGTGACAGGTCTGACAGGCGTTCCTGTCCCATCGAAGTCCTGAGGTAATTATACTCGATACCGATGGTAAAGAGTATATTGGGTTTGTGCAATGTCCGTCATGGTGTCCGTCCGTCTGTCTGTCTGTCCGTCTGTCCGTCTGTATGAACGCAAGTTTTTTCCACACCCTTCAAGCTAGAGATTTTAAACTTTCCAATTCTTTATCTATGGGATAGTAAATTCAAGTGTCAAGATTGGGGTTCTACGATAACTGGGGGGCTGGCAAATCGATAAATTCGATAACTCAAAAACGATAAATCCGCATATTTCACACACCCTTACAGCTAGAACTACCAAATTTGGTAAGAAGATAGCTACTAGCAACCCCCAAAAAACTGCATCAAAAATTTTGGAGCCACGCCCCCCATTCCGCCCCCAGCCCCCCGCAATTTAAAGTAAAAAAGACTATATCTCCCACAATTTTTGAGCTAGAGCCACCAAATTTGGTGCCAAGATAGGTGATGATGACCCCCCAAAAATCGCATCAAAAGTTTGGATGCCACGCCCACCAATACCGCCCTAGCCGCCCCAGCTGCTCCAACGCTTCGTCAAAAACGAGAATGCGTGTATCTTCCAGAGTTGTGGAGCTAGTGCCACCATATTGGGCAGGAAGATAGCTTGCTACGACCCCCAAAAAACTGCATCAAAGTTTTGGAGCGACGCACACCCCTTCCACCCCCTTTCCCCACCTTTTACAAACATTGAGCTAGAGCCACCAAATTTTGTATGAAGGTAGCAATTGACATTCCACATAGATCTGCAGCAAAAATTTGGATGCCACGCCCACCCATACCGCCCCCAGCCCCCCTTTCAACAGCTCTTACAAACTTTCAGCAAGAGTCACCAAATTTGGAAGGAAGATAGTTGGTGGCATCCCCATCTGCATCGGAGAATCTTTAAGGCAGCGTACACCCCTACCCCATCCGTACCCCTTTGCAATCAGGCCTATTTTTACCTGTTTTAATACTGGTATCGAGTATGCCGCAGTCGGTTGCGTCCGACTGCAACGTTTCCACTTGTTTTTAATTAGTTTTAATTTTGAAAAACTTCTTTCGGCAGTTGCAGTTGTAAGTGGAAGAATAAAAAGCATGCTGTTATTGCCTCCGGAAAACTGGATGCAAGACTATTGAATTTTATTAGCAATAATTCAATAAGTTCCTTAATTGTATGAATATTTTGAATTTCTGAGTTTAAGCATGATCTTAGAGCCTCTAATTGTTCATAAAGATTCACTTTACTGTATTTATCCGACAGTTTTCCGGATGCGTTTAATATTTCTTCGTTAGAAGAAGACAGGAGTTTCTCCGGTTGTAAGATTTCACACATACTACTCAGGTCGCAAAGGCTCTGAAATCTTTGTTTTGTTTGAGAAATTAATATATCTAAACAGCAATAGTAGACATTGACTTTGAAATAGAATTCCGCGTTCGAAATTCTCTCATCTTGTGATAATTCATCAAAAAAACGCTTCGTTATCTTTCGCCTTTTGTTTTTAAAAACAGTTGTTCCACTCCACTCTTTTGCTAAATCTTTGGACTCATTTAGCAAACTATTGAATGAATTTTGATTTCTTAATTCGCACAGTCTATTCAAAAGATTACTTAATAAAGTACTAGTTTTCTGTATATCATTATTTTCATGCTGTAGAGCTTTAGAAACAGGATTAATGATTTCAAATAATGAAGAAAAAAATATGACGAGCACTAAGAAATCATAACTCTCTCAATTGCTAATTATATTTTTACATTCATCACGTTCATCTTTTTTTTCGAAATTAAATTTAGTTGTTACAAAGTTTTCATAGCTTATAAACAATTTTTCTTTACCGCTAATAAGCCGTCGTTCCTTGAAGACCATCTGGTAGGACACACCTTTTTAAGGGAAATGAAATATTTTTCAAATGAATCAATACTTAACATTGCCCAGCGTTGTACGAGTATACTATTGGCAAAAAAAAGTATATATTTTTTCTTAATTATCGAAAAAAGTCGACACTTCACGAACATGTTTCGAAGCATCGTTTAAAACTAAATTTAATGTGTGCGCAGCACAATGAACATAATCGGCATTCGGAGCATGCTCTTTTATTAGGGTTTGTAATCCTCCATAAACACCCGACATAACATTTGCTCCATCGTAACCTTGTCCTCTACATTTAGACAAAAAATTCCATATTCCTCAAACTTATTTAAAACTTCAGTTTTAAGGCCTTCAGCTCTGCAATCGGATACTGCGGTAATCCCCAAAAATGACTCACAGCTTTTAAATTCTTTAGGCACATTATCATCATTTTCTGTTATCGAGATGTATCGAAAAATTACAGAAAGTTGGTAAATTTTTGACAAATCTTGTGTTGTGTCTAGAATTATTGTCAGTACCAAGCAAATTAATAATTTCATTTTGAATCGTAGGGCTTAAATAATTAATATTGCCTTTTGGTTTTAGAAAAAGTTATTTTAAAGTTGCATCATAATTAGATAGCAAACGTAAAATTTCCATAAAATTTCCAGAATCAGAATCATGGCCTCTTAAAGGTAGATTACAAGATGCTAAACTAATTATAACACTAATTATACGATGCAATACATCTCTCCAGAACGTAGTTTTAATATTGATTTCACTTTGCAATAGAGTATCGATGGTATTTCCTTGTATCCAATTATTATAAGATAGGGATGCATTAATATGCTGCTGTGACTTTCATGGTCAAGTACATTTTGCGTAAAATTGCTTCTAATGGAAACACCGTTAACCCATGCAGAAGAGTATCTGCTAATAACCAACAGAAGTGGCAATATGGTTTGTTTAAAACATTAGAATAACATAACCATGGTCTTGGAATTTTTATGCCTGCCTTATTGGTATATGAATAATAAAAGACCGAAAAAGTTCGGTTACTTTCTGAATTTTTTGGAAACGGTCCTTGGGGTTTAAATGGACCCAATTTAAAAATTATTTTTCGTTCGCATTTAGTTGGACTGTCACCAAAATTTAATTGCTCTTTTTGACTTTCGTCAGTTCTGAAAAAAAAAAATTGTTATGTTCTTATTAATTTTTGCTAAAGCAAGTTGGGGGCCCCCGTGGCGCGGGGGCCCCGTATAATTGATACAGCTGATACAGCGGTAGCTACGCCCCTGTGTTTTATACTCATTTACGGACTTCAAAAATTCTTCTATTGACGTTGTATGATACCCTATCTTAATATGTGTTATATTTAATCGTTTTCTTCAACTAAGTATTCTTCTGATTTTAAAAAATTTTATGTTATGTAGTTAGCTATTTTGACTTGGCTTTACGCTTAAAACGAAATAGATTGTATTATTGTCCTTAAAAAGTTCTCTTAATTTTAACAGGGAAATCGATCGGACATTGATTTTTCACTTTGTAATTGATTGCTTTAATATATTTTAACTGTCAACCTATATACCTTTCTACTTATTTAGTGATTATGTTAGATTTTTATATATTCTAACTCATTGCTTAAACTTACAAAATTTCGTTACTAATTTCTTATAATTGATGAATGGAAATATTTTATTTCATTATTCTCCCCATTTTTCTTAGCTTAAGGGTAAAGTATCTACTACTACTGTTCCTTAACTGTGATAGTTGCGGTTTTATTACATCTCACTTCCATTTTTTCTTGTTTATATTTGTATTGTTTTTATTTATTTTTCTTTTTTAAAGGTGCTTTAATAATTTTAATGAGAACAAAACCCTTTTGTTCTAGATGCCATGTTATTAGGGCGTATTTATTCATTTAATTATTATAATTATTTCTTAAGGAGACTTATTTTCTTTAGTGCTCAAAACTTATTGTCGCTAAACGATTTATTTTTTCTTGATCTGAGCTATTTATTTAATTCATGAAACCATTGTATTGTGTTTTATTCTTCTTGAACCTTTGCATTAATCTCGAATTTGGATGACAAAATAAGGTTGTGATGTACTAAAGCTCGAGATGACTTAAAAGTGGTGTGCTTTTAAAATAATGTACGTTTACTATCACCGGATTGGTTTATAGCCACTAAATATTGGTATTTTCTGTTTTTTCTTCTTTTTATTAGTCGTTTTATACACCCTAGCTCTTGATCCAGTTTTTTGATTTTAGATTAGGGTTTGATTTTATTGCATACTGTTTGTGGAGGAGGCTCCAAATAATAAGATTTGATTTAATAATCGTATGGTAAGATTTGTTCTTCTTTTTTGTGTTGGTAAAGCACTAGTTGTGTGTATGTTAAACTAATAAAAAGAGCGCAAGCAAGTCATTTACAATAATTTTCACTAACTTAGGATTCATGGTCTTATGACCGTTTAGACTTCATCGCAAGTAGTTTTGCTAGGCTATATTCTATTATGATTCTTGTGGGTTATAATTCGTACATTGAAAGAGCGAGATAAAGCTGTTTTTGTTTAGGTCCACAATCTATTTTCTTGGTCCATTTTCCTTGGCATATAATATGGCAGGGAGTTAGATTTAAAAGTAGTATGTCATTCCATTCTAGTAATATTTGTATATTATTTTTATTATTTTGTTATTTAGTTTTTAATATTATTCTTTTATGTTATTTGACTTAATATATTGCCTTTAAATTTAAGGGTTTTGCCTCTCATATTTTGAGCCGAGACATAGTATTTTTTTTTGTGCTGCATAAACGAAAGCATGCTTGATCCCAGATATGTTTATCCTTAATCAATATTTAGATCAACACCGTAGGCTTCCTAGATCTATATGCCTGTATCTATATATCAGAATCTTATCGCTGACTTAAACACATGAATGTTACACCTTTCACACTTAAAGGTCCGGTTCCAGTACAATAAAAAATTCCTGGCTGGAATTTGTGATATATTTTGGAAGCGTGGGCACAAAGCCTTTTACGAGTGTCTCTGCCCTCAATCTTGTTTGCGTGCTAATTTTGACGCTATAATAACGTGACTCGGGTACGATCTAGAAAATTGAATAAGTAGTGATTATCGAAAACTCCATCAAATATACGTTTAAAAGACATTATGGAGGTAGTGTTCAATCAACTGTTTAGTAAGAACAATCAGCGATATAATAGGAGAGCTAAAATTTCATACATAAAAGTAAATCCTAAAATTTTTAGAATATTTAAAGACATTTTTATTAGTCAGATAAAAATCTTAGTAGATGATTATGTTTGTATAAGCAAACATAATACTTAAATGAGAAGGGCTACTCACCAAACCGGAAAACTTAAAATTTATAATAATATAAATACATCATAAAATCCCTATAACATACATATTGAATGACTGTGAGCCTACCGAACTTACAGACATTTTCTAGAGAGATAAAATTGAAAAAACAGGTACGCACTTACTTGGTTGAAAAAATAATCATAAGAAAAAATTGATAAATTGATAGGGGTTTTAAGTGGGAACAACTCATGGAAAAATGTGTAGTACGTAGTAGACTCGACTATGAGTTCACGAATTAATGTAAGCCATAATAAATATTTTGGCTGTTAAATTTTTTCAATAGCTCTTGGTGCTTGAAACTCATAGTATAATGTTTTTATATTCAAATAATATGTTTTGTGGGCTGGTGTGTTAAAAGTTAAAGGTGTGAGCCTTGGAAAGTATCTGGAAATAATATAAATCACGGGATCCAAAATCGGTACAGAGTAGAACAGTACTATTCAAATAAGACGGCTACACGCAAACCGCACCTTATCTAGGTATGAGTTAATTATGTGTGTACGAGTGAGGGTCCAGGTGAGGATCGCTTCGTCGTATGGGAGGGTGGGGTGTCAAGTGATGATGGTGAGCGATTGAGTCTTTTTAGGATGCCAGGCTGCTGTAAACAGTGACGGTACTTAAATCGTAAGGGAACTAATTTTCATCGTTGGGAAGCTAAATTGTGATTATGAGAAACGATATAGCGGCATCCCCGTTTACTTTACCGTCTGTAAACGGCAGCTCACTATCGGATGTTGAGGGAGTTAAACTGATATTACCTAAATGTGAAAATCCTAATAAATATGATATGAGCTTAATATATTCCTAAAAAAAAACTACATTTTCGAAAAAAGCCGGTTTATTAAAAATCAATTCAAATTTAAATTTTATATAAGAAA
>JARNME010000404.1:52526780-52613586 GCA_030179655.1 Scaptomyza flava
TTTGTGTACCCATATAACAGCCTTCTTTTATTTTTAAAGCTTAGTACGCAGGAACTAGAAATATTTCTAGTTGTGTCAAACACCATATAAAAAAAACGCTAGAAATAATTTCTGGGCATAATTTCTAGAGACATTTCTAATGAGTATATGCAGCAGATAGAAATGTAAACTCAAAAAATGTTGAGAGTTGCCAAATCGATTACATTGAAGTGGATCGTGTGGATGGCATTGAACAGCTGAATTTCTGCTTGAAAAAATGAGCAGCACTTTATTTCTAGGCACAAGTGTGCCCGTATTACTCTTTTACCTTTTTGTTTTGCCATTTTTTTGTGTTTTTAAGATTTTTCCGGTATTTTTAAGGGGCACACAGGGTCTCAGGATACACATTAGAAATAATGTGTAAATTTCTATCAGAAATAATTCTATTCAACTTTTCCCTTCGATCAGTTTTATAGATTAATTGCCTTCCGTTTTTAACAGCCCAGTTTTTGTCAATTAAAGGGCGATTGAATATAAATTGTATGATAAATTATTGAAGTAAGTATAGAAGTGAAGCGAAAAAAGAAACCTAAGGGAAAAATACTATATGAGATGCAAAAGAAATAAATAAACAAATTAACAATTAACAACAATAATCAGCAAACAATCAGGAACATAGAGCACATTCCATTAAGTAATGTTATAATCTCAAAGTGCTTGATAAAAAGCGATAGGGAAAGAACCAACTAATAATGTTGAAGAAATTCTATAAGACAGTTCCGTCTTTCCACTAGTTGTTTTAACTGTATAACCTACCAAGCTCAGGCAAGCAAATTGTCCTTAAAAGCGTCAAATAGTAAACACTTTGAAACGAAAAGATCTGATGCTCCTTAAGTGTGAAAGGTGTAACACTCATGTGTTTAAGTCAGCGATTAGATTCTTAGCAAAATTTAATCTCAATACCTAAAAGCTGATAAAATATAGATAAAGGCATATAGATCTAGGAAGCCTACGGTGTTGATCTAAATATTGATTAAGAATAAACATATCTGGGATCAAGCATGCTTTCGTTTATGCAGCACAGAAAAAAATACTATTTCTCGGCTCAAAAATTGAGAGGCAAAACCCTTAAATTTAAAGGCAATATATTAAGTCAAATAACATAAAAGAATAATATTAAAAATTAAATAACAAAATAATAAAAGCAATATACAAATATTACTAGAATGGAATGACATACTACTTTTAAATATAACTCCCTGCCATATTATATGCCAAGGAAAATGGACCAAGAAAATAGATTGTGGACCTAAACAAGAACAACTTTATCTCGCTCTTTCAATGTACGAATTATAACCCACAAGAATCATAATAGAATATAGCCTAGCAAAACTACTTGCGATGAAGTCTAAACGGTCATAAGACCATGAATCCTAAGTTAGTGAAAATTATTGTAAATGACTTGCTTGCGCTCTTTTTATTAGTTTAACATACACACAACTAGTGCTTTAACAACACAAAAAAGAAGAACAAATCTTACCATACAATTATTAAATCAAATCTTATTATTTGGAGCCTCCTCCACAAACAGTATACAATAAAATCAAACCCTAATCTAAAATCAAAAAACTGGATCAAGAGCTAGGGTGTATAAAACGACTAATAAAAAGAAGAAAAAACAGAAAATACCAATATTTAGTGGGTATAAACCAATCCGGTGATACTTAAAGTACATTATTTTAAAAACACACTACAATTAAAAATTGTAAGTACTTTACCGCCTGTTTTGCAAAATACAGACTTTTATGTCATCTCGAGCTTTAGTACATCACAACCTTATTTTGCCATCCAAATTCAAGATTAGTGCAAAAGTTCAAGAAGAATAAAACACAATACAATGGTTTCATGAATTAAATAAATAACTCAGATCAAGAAAAAATAAATCCTTTAGCGACAATAAGTCTTGCTTGGAATCCTCAGTTCACCTTGATAACCAGAAAGCCAGCTCTGATGAGACAGTAGCCGATCTATTTTCTGAGTATTTTCAATCAGTATACTCAACGAATCTATACATGTGCAGTAATTCCTATTCTCTTCATGTTCAAACGTCAAATTGCATATATGTCATAGTAATTAATGAGTTTACGCTCCTGAGTGAATTTAACTCTGTCAAAGCTGGCTTCTTGCTTGGTCTTGCTGGAGTGCGCGGTTGAATACTTAGATACTGCGCGGAGTCACTTGTAATTCCACTCCATACAAATATTATGGGGGTATGTATATCCAAGTTGTCTGCCATACCAAAAATCTTTGAAAAAATTATATGTTCTCAACTGCAACACGGATGTAGTTCAATTATATCGCCTTATCAACGGGGTTTTGTTAGGCGTAGATCAACTACCACTAACCTTCTTGAATTCGCTTGTTATCAAAGGGCATTTGACTCTGTTAGTCATTCTCTGTTGTTTCATAAATTAAATATTATTGGATATCCAGAAAATTTCTTAACGTGACTTTCGGAGTACTTGTGTGGTCGTACACAAAAAGTAGTTTTTTAAATCGTCTGTATCTAAACATATTTTAGTTACCTCTGGTGTTCCCCAGGGTAGTCACCTTGGACCTTTGCTATTTAATCTGTTTATCAACGACCTACCAGCTGTTATTACTATGTAGCTCTCATGCATATATGTTTGCTGATGATGTGAAGCTATGTTTCACCTATAACGATCCTACCCTGTGCAATTTACTACAGTTGGATTTGGGTGCACTGTCGGCCTTGTGTCGTTTTAACTTACTAAATTTAAAATGTTCAAAATCTAAAGTCATGACTTTTTGTAGAAGGACCCCTCATACTGTTCACTACTTGACCGCGTGTTTGAAATTAAAGATTAAGGCATTATTCTTGATCCTTAATTAAAATTTGACTCCCACATTTCGTCTATGGTCAACAAGGCCATTAATGTCATTGGCCTTATCAAGCGTTTTTCGAAAGAGTTTAACGATCCTTACACCACTAATATGCGTTATACATCCCTAGATTTTATACTCTATACCGAAGGTAAAGAGTTTATTGGGTTTGTGCAATGTCCGTCATGGTGTCCGTCCGTCCGTCTGTCCGTCTGTATGTTCGCAAATTTTTTCCATACCCTTCAAGCTAGAGACTTGAAACTTTCCAATTCTCTTTATCTATGGGATAGTAAATTAAAGTGTCAAGATGGGGGCTCTACGATAAATGGGGGACTAAAAAATCGATAAATTCGATAGCTCAAAACCGATAAATCCACATTTTTCGCACGTCCTTACAGCTAGAACTACCAAATTTGGTAAGCAGATAGCTACTAGCAACTACTAGTCAAAAAAAGTTATATCTCCCAAAGTTTTTGAACTAGAGCCAACAAATTTGGTGCCAAGATAGGTGATGATGAAAAAAAACTGCATCAAAAGTTTGGATGCCACGCCCACCAATAATGCCCTAGCCGCCCCAAGCTGCCCCAACGCTTCGACAAAAACGGGAATGCGTGTATCTTCCAGAGTTGTGGAGCTAGAGCCACCAAATTTGGTTGAAAGATAGCTGGCAACGACCCCCAAAAATCTTCATCAAAGTTTTGGACCCACGCCCTATCCCCCTTTACTTTCCGTGGTCCCCCGACTTTGCCCGCCCACACTCTTTACAAACTTCGAGCTAGAGTCACCAAATTTGGTATGAAGATAGCAATTTACATTCCATATAGATCTGCACCAAAAATTTGAATGCCACGCCTAACCATACCGCTCCCAGCCCCCCTTTCCACACTTTTACAAACTTTAAGCTAGAGTCACCAAATTTGGTATGAAGATAGCAATTGACATTCCACCTGGATCTGCAGCAAAAATTTGGATGCCACGCCCACCCATACCGCCCCCAGCCCCCCTTTCCCCACTTTATACAAACTTCGAGCTAGAGTCACCAAATTTGGAATGAAGATAGCAATTGACATCCCACATGGATCGGCAGCAAAAATTTGAATGCCACGCCCAACCATACCACCCCCAGCCCCCCTTTCGCTACTTTTTACAAATTTCGAGCAACAGGCACCAAATTTTGTATGAAGATAGCAATTGACATTCCACATAGATCTGCATCAAAAGTTTGGATGCCACGCCCACCCATACCGCCCCTAGCACCCTTCTCCACACTTGTTAAAATTTTCGAGCTAAAGTCAGAAAATTTTGTATGAAGATAGCAATTGACATTTCGTAAAGATCTGCATCAAAAATTTGGATGCCACACCCACCCATACCACCCCAGCCCCCCTTTCCCCACATTTTAAAAACTTCAAGCTAGAGTCATCCAATTTGGTATGAAGATAGCAATTGACATTCCACAAAGATCTGCATATACAATTTGGATGCAATTCCAATAACAACAATAGTATACAAATCTTTTTAATAAATCTTAGCTAATAGTTCATTTTATTTTTAGACTGTATTCTGAGTGCGCGTCCCTAAAAATCGTCGCTGGGTTGGTAAGTCGTTACGACGAAGACGGGATCGGCTGCCCAGCCTTGTGAGACCTCTCGCGAGATGATTTGTGTGCGATGAGAGCTTACTAAAATATTTTACTTTTTGTTCCGCTATTTCCTCCTTGACTGTTGAGATGTTTAAGTCTTTATGAATGTTTTCGTTTCGAGCATACCACGGTGCCCCGGTAATGGTTCTCAATATTTTTGACTGGGCTCTCTGGACAATGTCAATGCTGCTGTTGCTAGCGTTCCACCATAACTGGGAACCATAGGTCCAGATTGGTTTTAGAACAGAGTTGTAAAGCAGGACCTTGTAGTCCAAACTAATGGAAGAGCGAGCATTGATGAGCCAATGGAGGCTATTGGCTTTCAGTTTGAGATGTGTTCTTTTAGCTTCAATGTGTCGCCGCCATGTTAGTCTTCTGTCTAAGTGTACGCCCAGATACGTTACATCGTTTGCTTTTGGAAGTGTGGTGTTGTTTAGCGTGAGCGGTGGACAATCTTGCCTGTTAAGGGTGAAAGTTACTTGCTTACATTTTTGTTCGTTTACCTTAATTCGCCAATCTGATAACCATTTTTCCACGTTGACCAGATGTAGGGCTAGTTGCTTGTATTGGGCATCTTGAGCGGCTGAGAATAGCTGTATCATCAGCAAAGGAAGATGTTGTCAAGCGGCTGCTTATTGGGATGTCTGCTGTGAAAAGCACGTACAGTGTTGGTCCAAGTACGCTGCCCTGTTGAACACCAGCTTCGATACTGTGTTCGTCAGACATTGCAGTGTTACATCTTACTGCGAACTTCCTGTCGTATATGTACGACTTAAGCAGCTTATGTGTGTTGTTTGGGAGCATTGTTTTGATCTTATGCATTAGACCTTCCAACCAAACTTTGTCGAATGCCTGAGAAACATCCAGGAATATTGCAGTGCAGTATTCTCTATTTTCGAACGCGCTTCGTATCTCTGATGTTATTCTGTTAACCTGCTCAATTGTGCTTTTCACGAAAGCCAAATTGGTGTGACGGGATTATGTTATGAAGATTCAGGAATGGATTTATCCAGGACAGCAAACATTTTTCAAAAAGTTTCGATAGACACGGTAATAAACTTATAGGTCTATATGACGTGGGAACTGTGTGATCTTTTCCAGGCTTTGGTATCATAATGATAATTGACTTTTTCCATCTGTCTGGATAGTGGCCAAGTTTGGTGATACTATTGAAGAGCTGGGCAATTATGCAGATTGCACAGTAAGGAAGCTCAATAATCATCTTTGGGGTTATATGGTCACCTCTTGGAGATTTTTTTGGGTTCAGTTGCTCTTTAATGATTCTAACGATTTCATTCGGGCGAAACTTGATTGGATCATGTTGAAGCTGAGAGCCGGTAGTGCAAACGTATTTGTTGCAGGGTTAGGTTGGAACACTTTTTGGAGATGAATAGCAAATGTGATAGCTCTTTCTTCATCGCTGCGAGCCCAGCCGCCTGCTATGTTTCTTATAAACATTACTGCTTCTGTTGGTGAGCTTAAAGTTGGGTGAGCTCTCCACAATGAGTTTTTCGTACTGGTGGTTGATAATTGCTCTATGTAACGGCGTTGAGCGCGCTCGTCCTCGATTTTTAACGCTTTGGTGAGTTTACGTGTGGCGTCTTTTAGTTTTTTCTTTGCCGATGGCGATCTGTTCGATTGCCAGTCATGTCGTAAGCGCCGCTTTTAAAGAAAGAGCTGTTCAGGCGTAGCGGCGCGAGCTGCGGCGACGAAGACAGTCTCCAGAGTGTTAACAAAACTATCAATGTCAGCTACATCAACGAGACGTGGCTTAAGCTCAATGTGTGAGCTTATATACTTTTTGTATCTGAGCCAGTTAGTTTTATGTGAAGTTAACTTACCGGGTCGATTTATGAATTTAGGGTGTCGTTGCAGATTTATTAGGACTGGCGAGTGATCGGATGATAGATCCGAAAGACACTCTGCACTTATCAGTCTACGCGAAATGTTTTTGGTAACTGCAAAGTCAATCAAATCGGGTAGTTTTTTGGGATCTGTCGGCCAGTATGTTGGTCTGCCAGGAGAAACGTGGTCGAGCTTGTTGTTAGCTTTTAAATTTTCCTTTTGGATTCACTAGACGAGAGAGACTAGAGATGTGGCCTGTAGAAATTTTTCAGCAAACTCTTTATAGTAGTGGTGCTTGAGGCGGCTTCTGATCAAAATACCAGTTCCACCGAGTGCTTTACCATCGGGATGATTTGTACCATAGAATAAGTATCCACTTATGTTAAAGTTATATTTGTTTGTAAGGTGTGTTTCGGAAAGTAGCATTACGTCGATGTGCTTATCGTGTAAGAATTGAGCTAGTTCAAGTTTATGCTGTGAGACGCCATTAGCGTTCCACGTAGATATTCGTATCTCAGCCATTGATTATTTTGACTGTTGTGATACAAGCATTTGTATCAAGAGATTTTGATTACGCATTAGTTCCTGCATAGTTGTTTTCATGAATGACATAAACTCGTTCATGCTCTGCTTCAGGGTACATACGAGTGCTTCAAGGCTACTTTGTTGATGCACCTGTGCAGCGTTTGTGCTCACTTGTTTTGGTTGTAAGTACGGTGTGTTAGATGCAGGAAGAGCCAGTCCAGATCTTAGGGGGCTTGCATAAGTTGCGTTATTGGTTGAGAACGCGGGGCCAAGTGAGGATCTGGCTGCAGATGAAAAGAAGACGTCTGGTCTGTGATTCGATGGAGTGAAGGTAGTCGGTGCGTGTTGCGAGCGTACAGTGGTACAGCGCTGATGGATACGATTTTTAAGTTCCTTGTAGACTTGGCAGTCTCTGTAGTTGGCTGTATGCTTGCCTTCGCAGTTGTTGCAGAATTTTTTGCTAGAGCCTTATTTGCTTACTGGGCAACTTGGTATACGCATACCGAGTGCAGTGTACAGTAGGCTTTTGTATGGCCGTACTCTTGGCAGTTCATACATTGTACCGGACCGTTTCGTTTGTGCGGTTCTTCTACGGTGATTCTTCGGTGAAGTAAAAGCCAAAGTTTGTATATTGAGTGCACCTCGTTTTTTTTAAGCATTTTCGTTTCTGGTTCTGGTTATGAGAACTCTGTAATTATCTTCCGACTTTGTCTGGACTTTAATTTCTTGAATTTTACCCTGTACGAGAGGAACTATGTAGAAACTATCTTTGCCTATGAGCTCGATAGCTTTGTTAACAAAAGCACTGGAGCTTTTCTCGCGTATATATATTGGGGGTGGCTTCGGCTTTTTCGTGACAACCCCAACGGCTTCAGAAGGCAGATCATCTGTGTTTTCTGCCAAGATGTGAAATCTATTGCTATTGCATGTAGTATCATTCGAGGGTATATTTAAATTGCTACGGGTCATTTTTGGTTTATTCGTAGAATTTTGCGGAATTAGCTTTCTTTTGATATAAATGTAGCGATCCATACCGGTCTGCGTAGCCGGCTTAACATTTTTGCTGTTTGCAGTTTGATTTGCTGACGGCGCAGCAGTCGTTGTGCTTGTAGTCGGTGCAGTTGTGGTTGTAGTCGCTGTTGCGGTACCTAGAGAGGGCGCAGCACTTGCAGTCGTTGCTAAGAGAGACGGGGAGTACGAAAACTTTCGGTCGCGTGCTGTGTGCAATACTTCATTTGTCGGGATGGGTGTTGCCAACCGCGCGCGGTCGGATTGCGTTGACTCGATAGATAACAGGGACAGAGACGGTGAGCAAGAACGTTCGCTGGCACGCGCTGTGTAAGAGAGTTCGATTTGCGGGTTGGGGGTAATTGGCCGCTCGGGCTGCTCTGAAACTACGGAAAAGTAAGCGTTGCTCAGCCGACGACGCTCGTCTTGCTCGCGTTGTCGCTGTCCACAATTCTCGCGTTGACTCATTGTCTTAAGCGAGGTGAAGAATTTGTTAGTGCCTTTTGTTTTAAATGTTTTTTATTGTTAAAAGTCAATTGTTTTGTTTGAATTGCAGATTTTTAAATAGCAATTTGTGCAGATACATTGCACTTAACGTCTTTTCGCATAAAATATATATTTAATTAGCTTCTATATCACTGCACTTTTGCGTTTGGGAATTAATTAACCGGACCACGATGAGAAAACACGTCTGCATTCGACGACAGTTGACAGTTTCAATTTTTAATTATTTTTAATTTAATTTTAATTTTAATTTGATTTTATGTCAGCTGATCAAAGTTTACGATAAAAAAAAAAATAAAAAAAAAATAATAAATAAAAAAAACATAAATAAATGAAAGGAAAAAAATGGAAGTGAGATGTAACAAAACTGCAACTATCACAGTTAAGGAACAGTTGTAGTAGATACTTACCTTTAATTGAAACACCTAACGTATTCATACTTTCCGAAACAGTGTAGACTCATATCTCGAACTGTTAAGCTAGTTGCACTTCCTTATTTAATGTAACAAAAATGGGGAGAATAATGATATAAAATACTACCATCCATCAATTATAAGAAATTAATAACGAAATTTTCTTAGTTTAAGCAACGAGTTAGGATATATAAAAACCTTACATAATCACTAAATAAAATAGGAAAATATATAGGTTGACAGTTAAAATATATTAAAGCAATCAATTATTAAGTGAAAAATCAATGTCCGATCGATTTCCCTGATTAAATTAAGTTAAATTGTTAAGGACAATAATACAATCTATCTCGTTTTAAGCGTAAAGCCTAGTCAAAATAGCTAACTTCATAACATAAAATGTTTAAAAATCTGTAGAATACTAAGTTGAAGGAAACGATTAAATATAACACATATTAAGATAGGGTATCAGACAACCTCAATAGAAGTATTTTTGAAGTCAGTAAATGAGTATAAAACACATTCTTTATACATTTTTATCGTAAGTAGCATACTGGGAAAGAGTATAGTAAAAACCGTTTATATAAAAAACAACCAAGCTGCTAAGAACATCTTACTGTTTTCATTTTCTTTATTTTAGAAATTGATTTGATATGTGAGTTTGATGAAATAATTTTAGTTGAGTATAACAAATAGTTTGACGGATATCTTAAATATGAAAAGTGTTATTTGACGAAAATCTTATAGCGAGCAGAGGGAAAGTTAAGGAATAGATTATTTTATTGAAAGTATCGATTTAACATTCAATGCAACAATGTACTATGTAATGTATTAACAGTCTCGGTTAAGAACATGTACGCAATGTTATGCTAACATTAGTACGGTCAGTCGTGAATAAACTTTGGTTGCATACAGAACGTCTGATTGACTATTTTATCAGCGCATTTCTACATGAGGCATTCCCTGTCGCTGGAAAACTTTCCAACATATTTGTTAGGCCTAAATGATTACCTTAAAGAATTTGAAGAATGTAAAAGTAAAATAAATTATTACTGAGATAGAACAGAGACGAATTTATGGGGATTAAAAAAATAATAATAATAATAATCTCAAAAACATTATCGATATCGAAGTCAGCAGACGCTTTTATTTTGAGCTCCGTGTTTTTTTCGCTTTATCCTGCCTAAAAAGTTGTTTTTAAAAAAACAGAAAGGAACATTTAGTTGTGATTTACACAGTGGCATATTATCTGATTAAAAGTTGTGCTAAATCAATACACAATTAACGAAAACAATCATTTAAACTCTGCTTGACGCGGGAAACATAAATTACAATAACAAACAATTAAAGAAACAAACAAGAATTTTGGTAGCGAATGTGAGCACAAAACACAAAGTAAAAGCTCACTCTAACAAAAACATACACACTCAGTGACTTCGTCGCAAACACATAAAAACCCATCAAACGAACTCAATGGCAACGGTACAAAAGAGACTGCGTGAAAACTCAATTGGAGAGATTAAGCAGACCAAGGCGCCAGACATGGGATCTATTTTGCAGCTCATCGACCAGCGTCTTCAGGAGCATGCTGATATGATAGCTCGAAAAATGAGTGAATCTGAAGCGCGCATACTCTCTGTGCTTCATGAGCGGCTAGACGGCATGAGTACAGAAATGCAGAAAATGAGTGAGCGTGTTGAAAAACTGGAGAGAGATGCGGCTGCGTTGGACTCGCTAAAGGCACAGGTGGGCTTGCTTGAGTCAAAAATGTTGACACTTGCAACAGCAGAAGTGGCGAATGACCTCCGCATGCATGGGGTCCCGTTCTGTGAGGGGGAGTCACTCAAAACTGTTTTCAACACCTTATGTTTTTCTTTGGGACTGACACCGGCACCGAGACTTAAAGACATTTTTAGGGTCAAACAGGCAAAAAATTTAAACACAGTTGTCGACTCTGCAATAATTATTAAATTTGAAAACGCACGTGATAAGATTGCTCTCATGCGGGCAGCGGGAGAGTATCGGCGGACGGCAAAGCAACTACTAAACTTGCAGTTGTTGGGATTTGACTCGTCCACGCCTTTCTACATCAACGAACAGTTGACAAGAGAGAACCACGCTGTGTTTAAAGAGGCTATGCGGTTGAAGCGACAGAAAGTTTTATCTGCCGTTTTCTGCCGACGCTCATGCGTTTATGTAAAGAGAAGTGAGAGGGCAGAGCCAGTGTGTGTGGAAAGCTTTCAAAAGCTATTACAATTTCAAGCCGAAAGCTCTACAATTTCGGCTAATGCTTCGCCTGAATGAGCGTCAATTTGACTCTGTTTATATGTTTTGTCTTTGTCACAATTTTCGTATATATTCTTATTTTTACTTGTATTTTAATTTAAATTACCCGCCTATTATTATTGTTGTTATTATTGTTGAAACATATTTAGTGTTAAGTATTGTAAAATATTCTGATGTGCCTAAGTTAGGTTCTAAATTCAAACTTTTAAGATGTCTATAACACAGATTAATTCCAGAGCGAGCAGCCATGCCATGGTTAGAGTTTTATGTAAGCAGACTAGCGGTTTAAAAATTTGCCACTGAAATGCTCAAAGCCTTGTTAAGAAGATGGATGAATTTCGTTATATCTTTGTAAATTCTAATGTTGATATTGTCTGTGTCTCTGAAACGTGGTTTGTCCCAGAATTAAGTGACTTGTCTTTTATTTGTGATGGCTTCAATGTTTTTCGTTCTGATCGTGTAAGTCATGCAGGTGGTGTAGCAGTGTACGTAACAAAAATAATTAGGTGTAAGGTTGTATTAACTCATCCCCTTGACAGCCAAATTGAATATTTATTTCTTGATCTTTATGGTGTTAATAAAGATATAAAGTTGCTTCTCGGGTGTGTGTATAGGGCAAATAAGAACTTAGATTATTCAGGCATGATTAATTCAATTGAAAACGTATCGGTAAATTATACTGATGTAATTATACTTGGTGACCTAAATAGTAATATGATCCAAGAAGAAAATTTATTATTAGATTTCAACGCACTGGGTCTTAACCTTGTTAACGCATCAACACCAACACATTTTTCACGAACTATTAATACACTACTTGATGTCATTTTTGTAAATGATATGGATAAAGTTATGTTGTATGACCAATTATCAGTACCTGAATTCTCTAAACATGATCTCATTTTTTTATCCTATAACACACAACCTGACTATAGTAACCAGACTATTCAATATAGAGATTTTAAGAATGTAGATAGTAGTATGTTATACAGTGACTGTAGCTCGTGTGATTGGGACCGTATATACTCTCTTCCCTCGGTGGACACCCAGCTAGGCCTGCTACAAAGAAATATAGACTATCTTTACAATAAGCATGTACCGATTAGAACCATAGTTGTTAAGCCGAAGCTAAATCCATGGTTTAGTAGTAATATTACAAGTGCAATAAAATACAGGGACATGCTTTATGAGAAATGGAAACGATACAAGACTGCTCATTTGCTTCAACTATTTAAGACTGCTAGGCGTAAGGTTAATGACTTGATTAATAGTGCTAAGCGTAGGTTTTATGGTAGTAAGTTCAATAGAATAAATTCGTCGCAAAAACTATGGAAAGAGCTGAAGAGCGTAGGAATAGGAAAGGGTAAATCTGTGATATATGACGACTTGGACGTAAATGTTCTTAATCGTAGTTTTGTCAACATAAGTGTCCGTCCAGCTACATGTAATCCGTATGTTAATTCTGTGTCGTTAAATAATTGTTCTAGCTGTTTTAATTTTGTGGGTGTGAGTCAATGTGATGTACTTAATGCAATCCTTAGAATCAAGTCAAATGCAAGTGGAAGAGATGGAATAAGTCCAAAGTTTGTAAAAATGTTACTACCATTTATTCTAGGGCACATTACACACATTTTAAATAATGCTATAACCACATCCACATTCCCAGAGATGTGGAAAATTGCGAAAATCACACCCATCCCTAAAAATAACAAGTAAGAAGGCTCTAGTTGGGAGAGCCCGACTAGAAGATACCCTGAACCCAGTTGCAATAAATATATTTAATTTATGTAAGACTTTGGTATACTGGCTTAGCTTCCATCGATTAAGTTCAATATCTCCGGTGTTTCTCAACCGATTTGGACGAAATTTTCAGAAAAGTTCTATCATTATCCATTACTTCAACCCTCATTTTTAGATTTTCCAAATTCGATATTTTATTGTTATCGATATTATGTGTATATCGGAAACCAGAATAGTTATCGATAATTTGAAGCAAACTTGTTCTGCTCATGGTATAGGAGAACTTAAATACAAAATCAGAAGTCTCTAGCTCTTGTAGTCTCTGAGATCCACGCGTTCATACAGACGGACAGACGGTCAGACGGACAGACGGACAGACGGACAGACAGACGGACAGACGGACATGGCTATATCGTCTCGGCTGTTGATGCTGATCAAGAATATATATACTTTATAGGGTCGGAGATGCTTCCTTCTGCCTGTTACATACTTTTGCACAAAACCATTATACCCTTATTTACCCATTTTATGGGTTAAGGGTATAAAAATGAATATAGACCTATAGCTATACTACCATTTTTATCCAAAGCCTTTGAAAAACTGTTGGCAACACAAATCTTAACATTCATGGACACAAACAACTTTCTTAGTAACAAACAATCCGGATTTATGAAAAAGAAAAGCTGTACAACCGCGGTTTTAAAAATTGTTGAGGACATAAGAAGCCGTATGGACAATAGCGAAGTTACTTTTCTAACGCTTATTGACTTTAGTAAAGCTTTTGACACGGTAAGCCACGAAATTTTGACAACAAAGTTAAGCAAACTTTATAACTTTTCCAATACGGCAGTTAAGCTTATGTCTTCATATTTCTACAATATGTGACAGGATAGTCGGTTTATAATTGGAGGCCTTGGTGTGTTTTAGTATGTATATATTTATTGTCAGCTTCAGCTCATTCGACACTTCTGTTCTTTTTCACGATCGGCTACCAACTGCCTGGCGCGTTTCTCGCGCGTCATGCCTAACATTACTCATCTTAGTTTAACAGCTCTTATGAGTATTACATTACTGCTCATTAGCAGTATTACATTCTTATGCTATGTATCTTAAGCTAGTGTGGCCGTATCATTATAATTAGGGCTAGTATGCTGGTTGGGTGTGTGTTAGTGGTGGCCTACTACAACTCGGCCATCCTGACGTTTTGGATCTCCTGATCACGTTTTATTATATTTACAATCTTTTATTTATTTTTTTTTTTTTTTAGTTTCTAAATCTTATTCTAAATAATAATATATATATATATATTTGACTTTAGTATTTTATATATTAAGTTGATTTTTTCTTTTTTCCAAACCAATGTCTATTCTGCACGCTCCAAACACCTTGATAAGGGTTACGGGATACTTGGAAACCCTCAACGTCTTTTAATAGAAATCGGTGGTTTCTCAAAACTTTTGCTATCATGTAAGGTCCTATATTTTTTGGTATTAATTTTCTAGACGCACCTATTGTGCTGTCGAAATTTTTGACCATAACATAGTCACCTTTTTTGTATTTTTTCGGTTTTCTTTTGCTAGTGTCGTATTTGATTTTATTGTAAGCCTGTGCCTGTTTCTGTTTCTCTGATGCTTCAGTTCTTATTTCTATTAAACTTTTCCCTGTTTGGTTGACATTGATGTCTTCCAATTTTTCTTTTAAATCGTCTCTTAATTTTCCCCTTTGTCCTATGCCGAATAACATTGTACTTGGCATCTGATTAATGCTTCTGTGTTGCGTGTTGTTAATCGCAAACTCTACATCTTCTAATACCATGTCCCAGTGTAAGCCTTTATCTGGTTCTACTAATTTTGCGATCATTGGTCCAATACTTCTGTTGATTCTTTCCACTTGGCCGTTGGCCTGTGGTGACCCTGTTGCAATCTTCATGTGCTTAACTCCGCTCTCATCTAAAAATTCATCGAAATCCTTCGAGGTAAAACAAGAGCCACGGTCTGAGATAATGTATTTCGGCCTACTGTACGCCCTTAAATAATCTTTTAGCGAAATGATTGCCTCTTTAGTGTTTGTTGTCTTTGTTGCGTATAGTCGCACAAATTTTGTAAAACCATCTATTATTACGAAAATATGCATTTTTGGTCTACCGTTGTCAACAGGTCCATAATGGTCAATGTGCACAAGCTCAAAAGGCTTGTTGCCTTTTGGAATGCAATGTAATAGACCTTCTCCTTTTCCCGTTTTTGGAGAGTATGCTATGCATTTTAAACAGTTTTCGATGTGATTGCAGCATATCTCTTTAATTTTGGGAAACCAATAACTTTTGCCTATTAAATTTGTCATTTTGTCTCTACCTATGTGTCCTACTTCATTATGGTATTTGTAAAGGACATGATCTTCCATTTCTTCTGGAACGTAAAACACTATTCTGTCGTCGTTCAATTTACGATATACTATTCCGTTTCGCATTTCGAACAATTTGTGTTCGGTTGTTTCTAACAGTTTTTTAAGTCTTTGTATATTATGGTCCTTAGCTTGGCAGATTATCAAATTGTCTTCAAAACTGTTTGTCTCTATAATTAGTATATTATTGTATCTACTTAACGCGTCTACGTGTTGCATCTTTGTGCCTGCTCTATGAACCAATTCATAGTCGTAGTCTTGAAGCTCTAAAGCCCATCGAGCACTTCGAGGGTTTAGTTCAATCTTGTTTAATGTTAGTGTTAAAGAGTTGCAGTCAGTAATGATTTTGAACTTTTTCCCTTGGAGATATATGCGGAATCTACGTAACGCATACAGTATCGCTAAGGTTTCTAGTTCGAAACTGTGGTATTTAGCTTCCGTTTCTGTAGTGCGCTTTGAAAAGTAAAATATTGGGTGAAGCTTTCCATCTGATTTTCTTTGGAGTAACACTGCACCAAATCCTAAAGCACTCGCATCGCAGTGTAACTCAATCTCGTCTTTATAATCATATATTGCTAAGACTGGTGATTGTAGTAACTTTTCTTTAAGCGTTAGGAAGCAGTTTAACTCCTTTTCGGTAAACTCAAAATTTCTATCTTTTTTAAGTAAATCGTATAATGGTTTGGCTGTCGTTGAATAATCTTTTATAAATCTACGAAAATAAGAGCACAGTCCGAGGAAACCTTGGACTGCCTGTGTTTTCTCTGGTACTGGAAAATTTTGTACTGCCTCTATGCCTTTGTTATCAGCGCGAATGCCTTCTCTTGTTATTAAAAATCCTAAGTATTTAATACTTGGTTGTAAAAATTCACATTTGTCCATACGTAATTCCAATTTGTTTTGAGACAGTCTTTTAAAAACTTCTATGAGCGGTTCTAAATGTTCGTTTATATTTTTACTAGCAACCATTATATCGTCCATGTATACTGTAGCTTTGTTTTCTTTGATTAAGTCGGAAAAAATTCTGTTTACAAATCGTTGAAATACTGCTGAAGCAGTCTTCAGCCCCATTGGCATTCTGAGGAATTCGAATTGTCCCAAAGGTGTGACAAATGATGTGTACTTAACTGATTCCTTTTCTACGAATATATGAAAGTATCCATTTTTTAGATCTAACTTGGAAAACACTGTCTTGTTAACTAAACTGTCCAGTAAATCGTCAATCAGTGGTAAAGGATAGTTATCTTTTATAAACACCTTGTTGAGTTTTCTGAAGTCTATGCATAGTCTTAGGTCTCCTGTTTTTTTCTTAACTAGAACTATTGGTGAAGCATATTCTGAACAGCTGGGTTGTATAATGCCGTTTTTTAAGTATTCGTCTAACAGTTGTTGTAATTTGTCTTTTTCTGTATACGAGAGCCGTCTAGGGTTGCAGCTAAATGGTTTAGATTTTTCTAAATTAAGCTTTATTTCGCATTTCATTACTGTCTCGTTTCGTTTTTCAGCGTTTACGTAGTAGTTTTCTATTATCTGTGTAAATTTGCATTGTGTTGCATAGCACACATTGTTTCCGATATTGTATTCAGTTGTTCCGTCTTCTGTTAAATTAATGTCGAGCATTTCATTGTGAAAATTTTCTTGAAGAACGTCAGTGCTGTTTGCGATTTTATTAATTTCTACCTATAGTTCGTTGCCTTCTGTTGAATGATCGGTGTTTGTTGTATTTACTTGTGTATTACCTGTTTCAATAATTGCGTTATTAATAATCTGATTAACTGTTTCTTCGATTGTTGGTGTTGATTTTGCTGTCCTACGGACTATCGGTTTAACCATCAATCCAGTTGGCGAAATAATTGCAGTATTATCTGATTCGTTTTTTTTTTGCTGATCGAATATTGAAATAATGTTTTTCCTTTCGTGACTAACTATTGGTCTAACTGTTGAGTTATTTTTAGTACTAACTGTTTTCATAGTTGTTTCATTAAAATTGGGACTAACTGTTGTCTTGACTGTTGTATTAAAATTGGGACTAACTGTTTTCTTGACTGTTGCATTAAAATTGGGACTAACTGTTTTCTTGACTGTTGCATTAAAATTGGGACTAACTGTTTTCTTGACTGTTGCATTAAAATTGGGACTAACTGTTTTCTTGACTGTTGCATTAAAATTGTGACTAACTGTTTTCATATTATTTTCACAAATTTTTGAGATGGTGGTTGGTATAACCGTTTTACTAATTTTAGTTGTCATTGGAATGGCATCACCTTTTGCCTCATAGCTTGGTTTATTAATTCGAACCGTTTCTTTATCTCTAATTTGAGTTTCTGTTTTCTCAACCGTAACCATTTTCAGGGTGCTTAAATCTAAACTAAGATCGCATGCGTACATAAAATCTCTCCCAAGAACTACATCACGACTCATAGACTCGTTGGATACGACGTTTAAATGAAAATAACATTTTTTCAATTTATTCTTTAATACATAAGAAATGGCTTTCCCATAAATTTTGGGTTGGCTATGGTTAAGGCCGTAATAAGAATTTAAAACTGGTTGTAGCGCTACTTCATTTGGCACTCGATACTTTTTAATAAAAGATTTGGGGCTTCCCGAGTCTATGAGACATTCTGCAATTAATGGATATAAGATAGCGTCGGAAAAATATATTCTAAATGGTCTTACATAATTGTTTGGAATGTTGCTCTTCCTTTCCGGACATTGTCCCACGAAGTGTCCAAACACGCCGCATGCGTAGCATGACCCAAGCTCGCGTTTTGGCTTGCGGCATTCATTTGCAATGTGCCCCTTCGAATTGCAGTTAAGACAGCGCCGTTCTTTGTCGTCTACTGACTTGAGCTGTGAACGCGCCGTGTTGTTAGCTTCCCTTTTTGGAAGTTGTATTCCCGCGAAGGCCTTCAACACTTGTGAGGGTTCGTTGAAGCATTGAATGCGCGCTTGATTGCGCAGACTTAGTGATGGAATGCCCTCTATGATGTTCTCCAGTAGCTCCTCCTTATCAATGTTTACTTTGCTTGCTAATATAAGTTTCTCTTCGAAGTATGCTGCGGCGTGCTCTCCAAACTGCAATTGCCGCTTCTGGAACGTATTGCGATTTTCCGCCTTGGAAGCGCTTTCACCAAAAGCCATAATTAGTTGCTCTAAAAGCTGGTCGACTGGTTCCAAGATACGCGTGTCGTTTACATGTAACCACTGTTGAGCTTTGCCCTTTAGTTTTGCCAAAACTAACCTATGGCAGTATGTTGAGTTTAACCCATATATTTGCGCGATGTTTTTCACCTGTCTGGCCCAGTTGCGTGCGCATGATTCCCCCAGGTAGTCCATGGTAACTTCTTCGGCCAAAGCAAATGCTGCCGTTGACGAATCGCAAAGTTTGTTTACGTTTGCGTTTCGGTGTTGAATACCGCCTCTGTGAGTAGCATTGTCCAACACTACACTGCTATCGCCGCAAATACCGATTCTGTTAACAGCATGAGTATCGATACTGTTAATGTTGGTATTGATCCCGCAAATGTTAACAGTTGACGTTCCTCTGTTAACGTTGTCGTGATCGCCGTTGTCGCTGTTGTTGCCGCTTTCATCATTGTAGCCGCCGTTACGGTTGTCGCTGCCATTGTCGCCGTCGTTACCGTTGTCGCTGCCATTGTCGCCGTCGTTACCGTTGTCGCTGTTGTGGTCGCCTCTTAGTTTTAGAGCTGCGTTTGCTATTTTCATGTGAAGCCGCTGCAGTAATCTCTTGCTAGCCTTGATTTCACTATCTAGTTTTTTAAGTTCTTCTTCCTTGTCCCCAGCATGTTGAAATTCGCCAGCCGCCATCACCGAATATGCGCTCACCGCTGCGACACCACACTGAACATCGCTTTCGCTGTCGCTCGCCGATTCTAACGGTTATTGAGGTGCCGCTTGTGAACTCTCGCTACGCGCCTGTGGCTGTACTTGCGCCGTAGCGTGATTCTCCTCTACTGATGCGGCCTCTGGCGGAGAACCGCGATGCATCGCTGGTATTGCGTTCAGCCGAGCGACAAGCTCTGCTTTGGTGCCCGTGGTCGGCAAGCTCAGAACGGCCAACCAATTTTTAAGTTGCACCAACGAAAATTTTTTTAAATCGATATTGTTCATCGCGAGTAATCCCACTTCTGATATTGTGACAGGATAGTCGGTTTATAATTGGAGGCCTTGGTGTGTTTTAGTATATATATATTTATTGTCAGCTTCAGCTCATTCGACACTTCTGTTCTTTTTCACGATCGGCTACCAACTGCCTGGCGCGTTTCTCGCGCGTCATGCCTAACATTACTCATCTTAGTTTGACAGCTCTTATGAGTATTACATTACTGCTCATTAGCAGTATTACATTCTTATGCTATGTATCTTAAGCTAGTGTGGCCGTATCATTATAATTAGGGCTAGTATGCTGGTTGGGTGTGTGTTAGTGGTGGCCTACTACAAATAGAAAACAGGCCGTCGCACAGTGGCGCCCGTAGAACAAGTCAAGTGTCAAAAATCCAAAATTGCATGTGCCTCTAAAAAATATTGAATGAACCTACTTTATAGGAAATTTTCCAGCGATTTCAAATCTGCAATCCATAATGTAACCGGATTTTTTGTTTAGAAGATATAGCTTTTCAAAGTTGTCTGATTTTTTGTGTTACATAAAAATCACAATTTTAAGGTAATTTGATCGGCTTTGAGATACAATATCTCAAAAACTAAGTTACGGATCGTCATTATTTTTGGTTCTATTGATAGATCTATTTATTAAGAAAAGAATAAAAAAAATTATACTGTTTGCTTTGCGTTTGGCCAGGCAATTCGATATTTACCAACTATCCACTTTTTCACTATTTCTCAACTTTGATGGAAAATAAAAAAAAATTATATCACATTATATCGGCTATTTTTTTAAATTAATTTCTTTGATTATTCCTCTATTAAATGCAAAAAGTTTCATGTGCCCGTTTTTGCCGCTTTTTTTTTTAAATGTATAAAGAAGTGAAAAAGTCATAGGAAAAAAATGTGTTGCATGCATTTTTGGGCAATTTATGACATATAACCGTGAAAACCCATTTTTGCTGTTGTTGTTACGTTCGTTATTGTGAAGGTACTTGACTTTTGTTTTTCATTCTGTAATGCTTACCTGAGATCATTTGTCAAATCCTGGTCCCTAAATTCAGGTGCAGTTACAGGATATACAAATAAATTACCAGGTACGCACCGAATACAGAAATTGCGTTGGCGTACAACTATTCACACATCCCATTCAGGTAGGCACAAATCTTATTCGGACACGTGCCAAGTACCCAAATTGCATAAATTGACCTTATTGACCTGGACTTATACAAACAATAGGTAAATTTGTTAGGCATGAAAGCTAACTCTTTTCTTGAACCCTTAATCCAAACGGTATATATCAGGTTATATATTAGACTATATAATGAAAAAAAAAACTATAATCCTGGATTAGTCTACGACTGAAAGTTGGCGAGACAAGTACTGTTTTACACTTCAAACATGTCGTTGAGCAACCATAAATTATTTGACCTGTTTAGGAAGTCAACCACATTACAAAGTTTCACGGAAGCTGCCTTCGAAGAACTTGATAATTTATACGGCAATATACAGAGAAGCGAAGATATAAAAAATAAACTCTGCATGATGTATGCCAGTCTAAACTCACGATGGATAAAAAAAAACAGAATGACTGAGAGATTCAACACCAAACACCAGGACTGGCTTAATAGTGATACCATCCTCGGCTTCGGTGCCGCTGCAAACGTGCGTTGTATCTGATGGAATAAGCTCCAACTTGGCTGTCTATGGTAGTCAATCTGAGGTCATTGTGCAAGGTTGAATTTCGTACGTACCAGGCAGCACCAGTTATTCGACGCAAAGCCAAATTCTGGAGTGTCTGGATACGTCGTCGACTTGTCCGACACGCAATGCCCCAAATCTGTATACCATATCTCCAAGTCGGAGCAACCAAAGTGTTGTACACTGCCCGTTTGCAGCGCAGCGGCAAGGCGCTATTGGCGTTATCATCCAATTAACTTTTGACCGCTTGCACCGACATTGCTTAAGGAGCCTCAAAGTGAGAGCGAAAACAGAGCCTTTGTCCAATGTGATCCCCAGTATCGAGCATGATTTCAGGCTGCAAGGGACTCCCATCAAGCCAGACTGCCGGTGCTTCTCCACGTCTCAGTGTAAAGTTGACAGCTTGGCTCTTCGAGGCGTTGAGCTGATGTTCCACCTGCGAGCCCTGAAGCCATCCTGGATCACATTTACCAGAAGATGAACCCAGCACATCCACCGGACGAGCAAGAGGAAGGCCGACTAAAGGCATGGAAGAGTGTTCAAATTTAACAAGAAAGAGGAAACTCGCTGATTCAACAAATGATTTATCTACGGAACATTTATCGGAATTATATCCGCAGAAAAAGTTGACCCCGACAGTCCATAAATTATTGGCGCATGGCAAGGATATAATTGAGTATCAGTCTTTGCCAATTGGAGAGCTCTCTGAAGAAGCACAAGAGCCCCTTAATAAGTTTTATAAAAAATACAGATTGCTAAACACTTTCAAAGCTTCAAGGGTGAGACAAAATGAGGACCTCTTCAACATGTTAGCAGCATCTTCAGATCCACTAATTTCATCACTGAGGCATGTTAAGTCACGAAAAGAATTAGAAAATACTTATAGTTCAGAGATGATTTCTCTTTTAGATATACAATCTTTTACGGATTGTGATGAATATTAAAAAAAAAATTAATAAAAAAAAAAAAAAAAAATTATTTTTAATTATTTTAATATTAATTTTAGATTATAAAAACCATTAAAACGAAACAATAAAAATCAAAACATTTAAAAAATATTTTTTTTCCTTCCCGTAAAGTTGATTTTTCCACAAATTTCAACTTTGCATACCCATAAATAGGCACAGAAAAATTCATTTCAAACGCTCATTATATAGGTTGATTAATTATCTATCATATGCTTTTTAAATTGTTCGATTATCTCATTTGGTTCAAAAGTTATGATTTTTGATATGAAAAAACTCAAATGGCCCCACTGTGCGTCGTCGGGATTTCGTTGATAATTATTATGCCCTCGTCTACATACGTTATTGGCTCCAGGTAGATGCCTCCATTAGGCTAACTAAAGGGACATCGATAGTGTGTTCAACTAGAGACTTCAAATCATCGTGGTCAAAAATGGTAGGATTTATTATATTTGATTTAGCCAAAGTGACTGTTAACATTAAATTCTGGATTACGCCAACAGTGCTTCATACAAGTGAGAGGTGTCAACAAAATCGTTTTTTTGAGCCTTTATTATTTGGTTGATGGTGTCAGTAAGTTTATTGATTTGCTTTTGAGTCTCTGAGTTTATTACTACCTGCCTATTGTTTGACTCGGACATTTTTATTTTTTCGAAATCTGCGGCATCTGGGGTGCCTGCTACTATCTTTAGGGCTGTGCCGAGGAAGTCTAGACTTCTGGCTATTCTATGTTGGATTTTTAAAACGGACAATAAACTTCTAATGTGATCTGTATCAACATCTAATAGTTTTCGCATGGGACTGTGGGAACAGCTTGGCTAATTTTTCTGTATTGTCTACAATTTCATTGAACTCAGACAGGTTGCTTGAATGTCTCAAGTAGTCCCGCTGTTCCCATACTATCGTATCGCCATCAATTACAGGGATGTAATTAGAATGTGAGTAATCGGTAATCTGAGCGTTTGCTACTGCCACTATTAGCATAACCGTAATCGCAATCCTGCAAGGCGAAAGGAAAATAAGAGAAATAAAACTGTGCGTCTAATTTATATTACTAATCTATTTGGTGGTGAATAAAAAATTTTAAACTCTACTTGAGGTTGTCCTTGTGGACCACCCTCCCCTTTACAAGAACAGACGTTCCTAGGTCTGCTTGTATTGTTTCCTCCGAACATAGAGGGGATAACTTATTTCCCAGCCTCTTGTTTTGTTTTACGAACACCTTTTCACCTACGTCAAAAACTCTATTCTGTCTGTTCGCGTTACATCTCTCGACGTTATAGTTTTGGGTCTTTACAAGTTTTTCTTTTACGGCTTGTCGTAGATTGTTGGATGACGCGTGTATGATTTCGATTGGTTTTTGGTCGGTGACTGAGTGGAGTGTTTTATTGTACTCTACTGTTGCCCTCGTGATAAGTTCGGTCGTGTCGTCGATTTTCTTGTCGATTTTTAGGCACCGTGCAATTTCAGCTAGGGAGCTATGAAACGTTCAACCTGCCCATTTGAGATGCTGTGGAGGGGAGGAGCGTTTACAATGTCAATGTCGTATCCGTTTTTGAGGAGCGATGTTATCGTTTCCGATTTAAAGGCTGCCTCGTTGTCGCAGTAAATGGTTTTGATGTTTGGGAATAGATTTACCAATTGCATTATGGAGGGCCTGACGTCAACAATTGTACGAGACGTTATTGGCTGTACAATAGCAAATTTTGAGAACTTGTCAATGCAAGTTAGAAATTGCTTTTTATCTGTATTAAAGACGTCAATATGAAGCATTTCTCCCGGGTAAGAGGGAATTGGTGTTACTCCAAGCTCTTGTTTTTTGGCGTGCCTGTCGTATTTTGCTTTGGTGCAAGTTTTGCAGTTCGCAACGACCTCATTTGCTAGCTTGCTCATTTTTGGAAAATAATAGTCGCGAAGTACTTGCTTGGTATTTTCTTGGGCTGCTCTATGCGCGCGGTTGTGCTCGGCAGTTATTATTTCCCTTTGCTCGACTTTGTCGGTTATATCGGATACAAAGTTTTTGCAGTGCCAGAATTTTGTTGCTGGGAAATGTAATACAATATTGTGTTGGAAACTGGCCAGTGTTGGTAAATCGCAGTGTATCGCGTTTACTACACCTGGGTTGATCACTTTTTTAAGTGTTTCGAAAATGGCGCTTTTTTCAGTCAAATTGATTAGATGGCGAGTTTTGCTGCCAAAGAGTATAAAATTTCGTTTTAGTGGGAAACATGCCTCTTTAAAATTATTTGATTTCTAAAGCAATTTATTGGTTTTTCCGTTGTTTCGACCGTGTAGGTCAGTGAGACTTCGCTGTGAATGGTTGCGACGTCGGAATGGGGTTCGTTTAGTAGGGCGTTTTTTTTTTTGCCGTGACAGGGCGTCGGCTACAAGGTTTTCTTTCCCAGGCTTGTAGAACATTTTCGCATCATGTTCGTCTATGTATGCTTTCCACCTTTTAATTTTAGCATTGGTATTTTTTTCCAAAACTGCAAAGGTTAAAGGCTGATGGTCAGTAAAAATTTTTATTTCCTTGGTGCCTTATAAGAAATTCTGGAGTTTACCTAGGGCCCAAGCTATGGCCAGTAATTCTCTCTCATTCGTAGCGTAATTAAGTTTGCATTGTTTTAGGGTTCGCGAGATCATTGTGATCGGCCTGCCTCCTTGGGATAAAACAGCTCCAATGCCGCTTGCAGAGGCATCGGTGGTTAAGTCAAAAGGTTGTTTAAAATCTGGGTAATTAAGTATGACATCTTCAGATGCCAAAACGTTTCTTAGGCGTTCGAACGCATTGCGCTGTTTTTCGTCGAAGTCAACCGGAATTCTTCGGGACATGTGCTAACTGACTGTTCCGTTTTTGCCTTTGAGAATGTCCGTCAAAGGCTTCGCGATTGCGGCATAATCTTTAACGAACCTCCTGTAATAGCTTGCTAGGCCGAGGAATGATCTCAGGCTAAACAGATTTGACTTTTTCGGGGTCATTTCTTGCCCCGCCGCTGGTCACTATGAACCCTAGGTATTCGACGCTTTCTTTGAAAAACTTTGTTTTTTCTTGGGCAACTCTCATGTTAGCGTCACTTAAGCACTTAATTACCGCGTTAATATGCTGAACATGGTCGGTCTCTTTTTCGGAGAAAATGAGTACGTCGTCTACATAGACGTAACATATTTTGCCTATGTGTTCCCTGAGCACGTCGTCTATGGTTCTTTGAAAAATGCTTCCCGCATTTTTTAGACCGAAGGGTAAGCGACAGAATTCATACTTTCCACCGTTTACCGAAAATGAGGTTTTCTCGCGGTCTTGTTCCGCCAGATAAATTTGGTGATACCCTGATTTCAAATCTAGGGTTGTGAAAAATTTGGCCTTTCCAAGGTTCGCAAGAATCATTGGAATGGAAAGCATTGGGTAACGATCGGGAATAGTTTGCTCGTTTAGTTTCCTAAAATCGATTACTAACCGTTTGTTTTTGTTGCCATTGGCGTCTGTCCCTTTCTTATCAACCACCCATGTTGGGCTGTTGTATGGGGATCTCGACGGCCTAATTATACCATCTTTTAAAAGCTGTTTGATTTCGCTATTTACAAAATCTGTTACACCCATGGGATGCGGGTACATTTTTGAATATACCGGCTCATTTTTTTCAGTACGAATAGTGGCAATGACAGAGGTATTGAATGTTAGTGCCTCGCTAGAGGTCGAAAATACCTTTACTCTTTCCAGTATCATTTTTTTAAACTCTTTTTTAACGGAGCTCGGAACCACTATATCGTCTACGTCCGTGAAGTTTACACTATCACAATTGTAGTACTGAAGCTTTTCTGACGTATTTTTGTATTCTAGCGTGCTATTATTTAAATTCAATGTCACTCCTGCCTCTGTTAAGAGGTCGAAGCCTATGATGGCATCAAAGGTATTTAGCGTGTCTAGAATAAATAATGGGGAGATTTGCCGGAAAATTTACATGAGACATATGTTTTTTTTAACTCACTGGAGCCGTGTATGGAACTCACAGTGAACGGCTTGGCGACTGGCATTATGTTTCGTAGCTCCTTTATGGGCTTAACATAATTTTTTGCCGCGCCGGTGTCGATTAAGATTCTTAAAGTTTTCCCAGCCAACCGCCGTTCGACGACGGGTAACCGGGAGCGCTCTCTAAAAAATTCAACGACTCGCTGCCGAATAGGGACTCATTGTCGTCGTCCACTTTGTTTACTGCTTCTTCAGCTGTATCTGTATAATTCTTTTCCTCCTTAGTGGGGGTATCTTGAACTATTTTGTTTACGCACTGGCGTCTCTGTCCAGTCACGCTCTGACGAGTTTTGTTGGTTCCCAAAATTTGTGGGCTGCCTGAATTTTGAGGATGAATCAACCTCCATCGGCTCGGGCGCTTGGGCCTGCTCCTTTCTGTTTTGGTCGCTGCTATGCTGACGCTTAACAAAATGATTATTTTTTCCGTGATCTCGCTCATGCCTGCCGTTTTTGCCCTGTTTGATCTGAGCACGGGACCTGTTGGTTTCGTTGGCTTGGGATTTTTCCTCTATAGCTTTGGCGTATGAAGCTGAGAACATGGTCCGCTCAATGCTCGCCTCCGCTTCTCTAGCGAGTGCCAATGCAGATGGCAAATCTTTGGGTTGAGCTGGGAAAACAAATGCTCTTAAAGGTTTTTTCAAACCTGAAGTGAATGCGTGTTATGCATCCGCTCTAACCTCTTTATTCATTAGCTGTGCGCTTTCTTGGTCATGGGATATAATTATTTTGTTGGTCACTAGAGTCAGCTTACGCTCAACTATCGTAATAGTCCATTAGACTTAGGTTGCCTTGCCTGACCATATCTAGCGCTTGGCGCAAGGTACGTAGCGACGTCCTATCTGCGTATGTGCAGTCTAATCTTGCTATTATGGCGTCGAAATTCAGTACAGTAGTATACGATACTAACAAACCCCTTGCTGGCCCTCTGATTTTGTTTCTAATAATAGAGACAGCCTGATAGTGGGAGCTGCTGTCATTGTGTGGCCTGAAAAGCTCGTACGCGTCTATAGCTGATTGTCGCCACGATACGTATTCGTCCTGCGTTCCGTCGAAGTCAGGAATGGATTTAATAATGTCAAGTGGAATATCGCACTTAACTGTTGGGTCGACAAAAACTCTTTGATATGCCTCTACCTGAGGGGCATCTATGCGCAAGTTTTTGACTCTTTCTTCAACAGCTTTAATCTGCGCTTGAAACACCTTTTGCTGTTGCGCTAATGCTTGGGTGACTGCGGCTGATATTAATGCTTGAACGTTTTCTGCGTTCCGGGTTGGTTCGGCTAAGCACTGTTGTTGCGTATCGTTTTCGGGTTGTGAACCCCTACTGTCTTCACTGTCGTATTCTATTTTAACGTCCCTATATGTTTCTGCCCAACTCATCAATCATAAGATTGGGGTGACACCTCTCACTTGTATGGGTTATATCTGGCCGATTATTTTTAATCGGTAGCACATGAAAAGTAGTTGCAAATATTTGTACTTTGTTAGCGTTGGATTTGAATGTAATTGCACAACAAGAACTTTTGTAAGGTATTTAATATTTTTATTTTGTTTAGGTATGCAATAGGAATTTTTTATTTGGGTATGCTATAGAAATTTTTTATTTAGGTATGCAATAGAATAGTATTTTTTTATTTATTTATTTATTTTTTTTTTTTTGGGTGCCATTTAATTTTTCTGTTATTATAATTTTTAACAACTTAAATTAAACTTAAAATTACGTGTGCTAAGCAACTTATAATACAATATAAGTATGGTGAGGGATAATTTTTGTCAATTAATTCTAACTTACATATATCTTACATATATAGGTACTTTTCGCTTACATACTAGATATATGTACAACTGCCACAATTAGTGGAGGATGTGACCAACCTTTTAAACTGTGAGACGCTCGACCGCCCTTTAGGTATGCAATATAAATTTTTCTTTAGGTATGCAATAGAAATTTTTCGTTGCAAAAGTATGCAACGTTGTATTTTTATTTCTTTTTATTTTTTTTTATTTTTTTTTTTTTTTTTAATGTATTGGACCAAAAACACAGTTAGTTTTTATTACAACACAGTGATCTTCATTAGTAAATTCGGCAAGCCTGGTTGACTTCAGGCGTAGTTGTAGGTCTTGTGGATTAGGTTGACTTCCTTTGGATCGTCACCAGGCTATTGTATTAGGTTTCCAAATGACCTGCGCTTAAGTCTTCTAACGACTCTTCTCCCCGCAAGCTCTCTAGCCAGCCGGCTTCGGTGCCGCTGCAAACGTGCGTTGTATCTGATGGAATAAGCTCCAACTTGGCTGTCTATGGTAGTCAATCTGAGGTCATTGTGCAAGGTTGAATTTCGTACGTACCAGGCAGCACCAGTTATTCGACGCAAAGCCAAATTCTGGAGTGTCTGGATACGTCGTCGACTTGTCCGACACGCAATGCCCCAAATCTGTATACCATATCTCCAAGTCGGAGCAACCAAAGTGTTGTACACTGCCCGTTTGCAGCGCAGCGGCAAGGCGCTATTGGCGTTTATCATCCAATTAACTTTTGACAGCTTGCACCGACATTGCTTAAGGAGCCCATCAAAGTGAGAGCGAAAACAGAGCCTTTTGTCCAATGTGATCCCCAGGTATCGAGCATGATTTTCAGGCTGCAAGGGACTCCCATCAAGCCAGACTGCCGGTGCTTCTCCACGTCTCAGTGTAAAGTTGACAGCTTGGCTCTTCGAGGCGTTGAGCTTGATGTTCCACCTGCGAGCCCAGCTCTCAAGGATGTGGATATACTCCTGGGCTCCGTCAGCAGCCTCGTACTCGCAAGAGGCAGAGTGGAATACTGCCACGTCGTCAGCAAATGTGGCAATGAGAAAATTACCTGGTGAGGCGAGGTCTTCAAGATCATCAGGAGTGGGTATGTCCGCCGTGTACAGGTTGTATAGAAAAGGGCCCAGTACGCTGCCTTGCGGAACGCCCGCCTTCATTTCCCGCGTGGTAGAGATCGCAGCCCTCACCTTGACTTCAAACCTGCGTTCCGTTAGGTATGAACGCATTAGCATGAAATAGGGAGCTGGGAGGCGCGTTTTTATTTTTGAAGCAGACCTCTAATCCAGACGCGGTCGAACGCCTGCTGGACATCCACAAAGATACCATAGCAATAGCTCTTGTCATCGAATGCCTTAAGTATGTGGTTAACCACTCTGTGAACCTGTTCAATTGCACCATGCCCTCTCCTGAACCCAAATTGGTGGTCAGGAAGAATGTTCATATTATCCATAAGCCTAACAAGCCGTGCAGCAATAAGCCTCTCCCAAACCTTAGACAGAGATGGCAAGAGGCTGATCGGTCGATATGACTCAGGGTCATCCTCCGGCTTACCCGACTTATGAATCATGTGGATCCTTGCTAACTTCCACTGGGCAGGAAAGTGCTGGGTTCTTAGTATAGCGTTGAAAATCAACGTTATAAAGAGAAGCGCTCGAATTGGCAGGGCCCTCAGGGTGGTGTGGCAAATACCGTCATGGCCAGGAGCCTTAGAACTAGGAAGGATATTAATAGCTTCCTTGACCTCCTCCACTCTGATGGGGTTGATGGGCAAAGACATCTGCAGAGGAGTCTCCAGTGCTTGGGCGGTCTCATTAAGGCTATTCTGATCAGCTAGGTCAAGCGGCGTAAAGCGTTCTTCAAGGTGACTTGCAAACGTCTCAGCTTGCTCGTCGTCAGTTTGGCAGTGCCCGTTTCCAGGACAGCGAAGCGGTACAGTTCTCCAAGGTTGGCGCTTTAGGCTACGTGTGGCACGCCACAGAGAGTAACCAGCATCACATGTGTAATCCATACTCTCTAACCTTCTAGTAAAAGTTTCACTTTTAAGCCTGCGTAGTGCCTCCTTAAGCTCCCTCTCAGATCTTCGCCATACTGCCTTGTCCTGAGGGCTATGCGTTGTCTGGTATCTGTGTCTGTTTTGCCTCTTGAATCTGAGCAAGTTTGCTATATCCGCTGGGAGTCTGTTTCCAGAATTATCCTGGCGTCTTACCATAGGGGGCGGGGTGGTTTCAGCTGCAGCCGACCGGATCTTGGCGATTAGCAAATCAATGGAATTTTCAACATCCAATCCAGTGTTGATGGTAGTGTTAAGCTCGATACTTTCGCCAATCCGTCTCTGAAACTCCTCAATGTTGGTACGTGCGTTGATGAGCCTTGGTGGTCCACTGACCATTCTTGCACTGCTATCCAAAGTAACTATCAGGGCAAGGTGGTCACTAGGGAGGTCCCAATCATCAGATATGGAAAGAATCTGGTCTGGAATCCCCTGGTATATGGCAAAGTCAATGCAGGAAGGAGTACCTCTTGCTCCATAAGGGTACCTTGTTGGTGATCCCGTTGCAAGGATCTTTGCTTGTCTACGAGACAGGCTCCCAGCAAGCTGTGTGCCTCGTGCATTGCTGCTTCGTCCACCCCACAGCCAATGATGAGCGTTCCAATCTCCACCCACCAAGTACTTGTTACCAGCCGAGTTAAGAATATTATTAAAATCATTAATCAATATCCTCTCATTTGGCCTGCAATAGATAGCTCCAAAAACCACATCTCCAGCATCTGTCGAAACTCTAACCGTTGAATACTGGTAAGCCCGATTAACTAAAGTCAACTGAGGGAAATGTATCAGATTGCTCCGAACGAGTACAGCGCAGCCCCCTGCAGCTGTACGATTATCAACCCAATGTACTGGGTACACCTCGAAGCCAAATATTCTTGGAAATGATAAGCCATTCGTCCTGGTTTCTGACAGGAGGATGACCTTGATGTCATGTTTTCGTACTAGAGCTTCAAGCTCTAGTACTTTACCTGAAATGCCGTTGGCATTCCAGATAAGAACCTTTAGTGGTGAATTCATTTTGACAGCAACGCGGTCATAAGCGTGAGGATTTGCTGTTGCATCCCCAAAACTTGCTGCTGCATATCTGCCATTCTCTCAATAGCTCGAGTCATATCCTTGATGGCAGAAGAGATCTCATCTCCGTTGACTGGCATCTGTTGCTCAACTTGTTGTCGGGTTTGACTCTGTTCTTGCTGCTGCTTCAGGCCGCGTCTAGCCACAGCAGCATATGATTGCCCTCCAACTTGTTCCTTAATGAATGAACTTGGAACGTTTACTGGCTCTGGTTCATGTGTTCTGATTCTCCGGATCTGGTTTGGCAATTTTGGGGTTAGGTTGGCGTTTTTAATGGCCTTAGGAGCTCCCGCTCGCCTTATGTACTCGATGAAAACCGTGCACCCCTTATAATTTGCCGGGTGGCTGCAAGAGCAGTGTACGCATGTAGCTGGCACGTCAGGTGACCTGGTGCATTCAGTAGACCGATGGTTATCGCCGCATTTTACACACCTAGGCTGCTTTGTGCAGTATTTGGCTGTGTGTCCATACTCCTGACATCTGTGGCATTGCACAACTTCATGACTTCTACGAGCAGTCTCAATTTTAACCACCTGTTTGCACATTTTCCTAATAGCAAGAACCCCCTTGTTATTAGGCGCTGGTTCTATATTAAGAAAGTGTAGGTTCATAGGCTCATTAGAGTCCTTCTTTTTTGGGTTATGTAAGTGGAGAACTGTGTGACCTTTGCTCTTAAGCTCATCAATAATCTCTCGATTAAGCGTAGAGTGATGCAGTCCCTTAATGACAATGCGATAAGGCTTCTCCTCATGGAGTTGGTATGAGTGGAATTCAATTTTGTGCTCGTTAAGCTTGTTCACTATAGCTCTATAGGTGGGCACATCGCTGGCAAGGAGTCGCATGGTTTTACCCATATTGGATTTAATAACCAATCTATTTTCATCCACAACATTCATCAGAAGTTGCCACACGTCATAGATATTATCAATGTTATTGACTACAATAGGGGGTGGCTTCTTACCAACAGCGGTGGCTATAGGCTGCGCAGATGTTGATGCTCCCAAATCCAAGGGGTCCGCCTGATTTGGTGACTCATCTTCTGAAGATTCATATATCTCAGTAGCGTTCTCGACGTCCATACCGTCGTCATCTTTTTCGGCCAAAAGAGAAAATTTATTGGTCGTGTTTAGTACTACGTCAGCAATGTTATGTTTGCGGCGTGATGCTGGGGGAGAGGTTGTGTAGGGTCCTTTCCGTTTACCGATCTTCTTCGCTTGCGAGACATGCATGCGGGCCGCTGCAGCAGCTGTCTGGTCATCATCATCATCGTGTTCGTGGGAGCTTTTAATGTTCGTAGCTATTGAGCTACTTATCCCTGTCTTAAGCCCAGAGTACTTATTGGTAACTGTCGTCAATTTGCTGACTAACTCAGCCCTCGATGACACATCGGCTGTTGACGTCAGTTGCTTGGCAGATGGGTGTGCAGTAGATGCAGGCGCATTGCTCTCTGCGTTGGAAGTCTTGCTGTTGGATCCTATCTTCATTGTGATATCATTTAACAACTGAGCCCTAAGGTCCTTTTGAGATATGCCAGCTACCGACATCATCGCTTTTTTAGACTGACTAGATTCTGAGCGCGTAAGAGTTTTATCATCCATACTTGATAGCTTCAGACACTGCACAGTCGATAAATACGGCTGGGTGCCCGATGTGCCCGTTGGGCTGGATATACTGTTTAAACACTTTTTCCTAATGTTCGTGGTTGTATAGCTTTTGCCGACACTGCACGCAACAGCGTCCAAAGTCTGTGAATTGTGCACAGCAACGAGTAATGTTCAGTTTTGACAAATTTATTTATTTTATTTCTGATGTTGCCTGTATTTGTTTCTAAAATTATTTTTTGAGAAAATATTTGATGTTGCCTGCCAGGCGAACTGAACAGAATTATAAATACTACTCAACGAAAAATCACCTACACTCTTCTCTACGCCTTACACATACACACACATTGATCTGTCCGTTTTCTCACCCGAATTGACAATTGATGCTAAATGACTATCTCCATGAAAGCGACCATTTTCCTATACTACATACTCTTTTTCATACTGACTGCAACCAAAACAATTACAACAAACCAATTTTTAAATTTCATCTCGCCGACTGGAACAGATGCAACAAACACATACACCAGATCAACAACTCGATACCAACTTCTGAAGACATAAACAGAAAAAACAAGATGCAAACACTAAAAAAATCAATAACCACAGAAAACATTATAATATATAGAAACGCAAATGCCCTCTTTAGAAAAGAATTAAAAACCGCCAAAAGAGACTCTATTTCTACATTTACAACCGAAATTCAACCCAACACCACAACTAACAAAATATGGACAAACATTAGACGCTTCTGTAGCTTAAACAATTTAAATCACATTCACACAATAATAAATCCAGATAATAGACTGCCAGTAACTGATTAACTCCTAATATCCATCTCCTTTACAAAACACTGGAGTAAACAAGCAGACAACAATAACTTTGACCAAAACTTCGTCCAATCGAAAAATTCCTTATCTTTGAACATATCAACCCCATCCAAATCAGCCAAACAAATATAAATCAGCATTATCGAGCTCCAATCAGCCCTTAAGACATTGAAAAGCCAAACCCCTGGAATAGATAGAATATCATATTCTATGATACAAAAAGCCCCACCTCCATTCCAAAATAGAATTCTCAAACACTATAACCAAATTTTAAACTCATACATTCCACAGAGTTACAAAACTAACTATTTCAATCTTGAAACCAAATACAAACAAAACCGATAAAAATTTCTACCGCCCAATAGCCCTTAACCTCTGTGTCAGCAAAGTCCTCAACAAAATCATAGCCAAGCGTTTGTGGCGGTTCGTCATAAGAGGAAAATCAGTTAGAGACAATCTTATCTACTTAGATCACCAGATAACCGATTCTCTTACCCATAAAAAACACTTACCGATATTATCACTCGACTTTTTTAAAGCATTTGACCGTATTGGCGTTCACATAATAATCAAACAATTACAAGAATGGAAGATAGGCCCAAAAATTCAAAGGTACATAGCTAACTTCATGACCAATAGAAAGATTAGATGCCGTATATTCAACTCCCTCTCTGCAACATTTCCATTTGATAACGGCATTCCCCAAGGATCCCCAATTTCAGTCATACTATTTCTCATCGCTTACAATGAGCTAGCCTACATCATCCACCTAAATAAAAACCTAAATTTCATAGCCTACGCCGATGACTTTCACATTATCATAAAATTCCATAAATACAAAAAAAAAAAAAAAAACAAGTAAGACGGCTCTAGTTGGGAGAGCCGGACTAGAAGATACCCTGAACCCAGTTGCAATAAATATATTTAATTTATATAAGACTTTGGTATACTGGCTTAGCTTCCATCGATTAAGTTCAATATCTCCAGTGTTTCTCAACCGATTTGGACGAAATTTTCAGAAAAGTTCTATCATTATCCATTACTTCAACCCTCATTTTTAGATTTTCCAAATTCGATATTTTATTGTTATCGATATTATGTGTATATCGGAAACCAGAATAGTTATCGATAATTTGAAGCAAACTTGTTCTGCTCATGGTATAGGAGAACTTAAATACAAAATCAGAAGTCTCTAGCTCTTGTAGTCTCTGAGATCCACGCGTTCATACAGACGGACAGACGGACAAACGGACAGACGGACAGACGGTCAGACGGACAGACGGACAGACAGATGGACATGGCAATATCGTCTCGGCTGTTGATGCTGATCAAGAATATATACACTTTATGGGGTCGGAGATGCTTCCTTCTGCCTGTTACATACTTTTGCACAAAACCATTATACCCTTATTTACCCATTTTATGGGTTAAGGGTATAAAAACACGCAACTTAACTTGGGAGCTTTCCAATCTACCAATAAATGTAAACATCTACATATATGTAGAAAGCACCAATGTCAATGCCTTATTCAAACCAGCAATTTCACCCTACGAACAACTGACACACTAAAAATATTAGGCCTTATAGAAAGCAAAAAATACAAGTGGAACGGCCACATCAATTACCTTACGACCTCACTAAACAAAAGACTCAATATACTCAAATGTCTCTCTAGCACAAGATTTAACTGTAACACCTACACATTAATAAACATACTTAAGGCAATGACTCTCTCAAAAATAGACATCGGACTGACCCTTTACGGGAACGCTCCAAAATCAGCTTTCAAAAAGATCCGAACAATAATGAATACTTCTAACAGAATTGCTATCGGAGCCTTCCAAACTTCAACCACAAACAATTTGCTCCTTGAAGCCGACATATGTTAACTCAGTATACGAACGCCACACATTCCTTACCGCTAAATAAGCCAAAAACCTAGTAACTGCAACTTAACCACCCATGCACACAATACTTAAACAAATGTTCAGAAACAAAAATATATTAACAAAAGTACCATCAGCAGTATGTAATTGCCTAAACCTCTGTCATCAACATAACCTACACATTACCCCACTCACTGACACAACAAAAAAAAAAAAACTTTTTGGGAATTCCTCAACAACGCAATAATACTTCAGCTTGCCTACCTTAACAAAGCCTCAACCAAATCCATTATTTATCAACACCACTTCCTGGCAATCACAAGTTCATCTTCACAAACGGATCAAAATCCGGCAGCCACACTTCCTACGCCATAACTAATGAAGAAAACTGCATTAAAAGAGGCATCCTAATGCCATACAGTTCAATCTACTCCGCAGAATTAATCGCAAAATATGAAGCTATAAGCCTAGTTAAAAATGAAAAATGCAGCTTCATAATTTGCTCCCATTCGCTTTCTTCAATATAATCTATCACTAACATAAATAACTCTAACTTCTACGAATGCTCGATATGATCCTTTCTATGACAACACCCAAACATTAAAATACTATGGATACCTGGACACCACAATATAAGAGGAAATGAAACAGCAGGCCAACATACAAAAAAAAACTTGGTACTAACATTTAAACACTACACATCAAGCTACAGATAACTTTACAAAATCAATACCACAAGACAAAATATCTAGATATACACAAACGAAAATTAGACGATTACGCCTTGGACATACAAAACTTACCCACCAAATATACATGAACAATAACCTATCAAATATATGCAACTTCTGCACAAGGAACACAAACACATCAATTACACACATACTAACCGAATGCCCATCTTTCACAAATCACCGACTAAAAATTTTTCAACTTAAAGATCCCATTGAAATGTTAGCCAACCCAACACTAAAAAAAGTACATATACTAGAAAAATACTTAAAAGCCTCAAAACTGCTTCACTATCTGTAATTAATAAATATTAATCTTCAATAATAAATTATCATAGTTTTAAGCAACATTTATAATTAATGCGCTGAAGGCCATTACGGAGCCATGATATAAATTTAAGTTAGATTCTAAGTATATAGCTTTAAACTAACTGTATATAAAAAAAAAAACAAGTAAGAAGGCTCTAGTCGGGAGAGCCCGACTAGAAGATACCCTGAACCCTGTTGCAATAAATAAATTAAATTTATGTAAGACTTTGGTATACTGGCTTAGCTTCAATCGATTAAGTTCAATATCTCCGGTGTTTCTCAACCGATTTGGACGAAATTTTCAGAAAAGTTCTATCATTACCCAACCCTTATTTTTACATTTTCCAAATTCGATATTTTTTGTTATCGATATTATGTGTATATCGGAAACCAGAATAGTTATCGATAATTTTTAGCAAACTTGTTCTGCTTATGGTATAGGACAAATTATATCCAAAATCTGAAGTCTCTAGTTTTTGTAGTCTCTGAGATCCACGCGTTCATACAGACGGACAGACGAACAGACAGACGGACATGGCTATATCGTCTCGGCTGTTGATGCTGATCAAGAATATATATACTTTATGGGGTCGGAGATGCTTCCTTCTGCCTGTTACATACTTTTGCACATAACCATTATAACCTTATTTACCCATTTTATGGGTTAAGGGTATAAAAAACACTAAGGTAAGGTGTTGTTGTTGCAGCATGGTTCCACCCTACTTTGAGTTTTCTAATGCCAGATTTATTTGAAAAACTCCCAAAACAAGTTACGCAATCTTTTTACTATCCAGGAAACATAAATACAAAACTTATTCTTCCATAATCAAATTTATTCAACTCTAAAACTTAAAAATAACAATACAAAAAATACTTTGCATATTATTTTCAGATATCATATTATTATAAAATTAATAGTAGCTCATAATTATATAGTATGCCCCAAGAAAAATAACAATAACAAACTATAACTATCACCAAATTATATGGCCATATGTATGCATAGTATTAACAAAAAACAAGTGGAAACGTTGCAGTCGGACGCAACCGACTCCGGCATACTCGATACCAGTAATAAAACCGGTTAAAAAAATGCCTGATTGCAATTAATTGTAAAAGGTGTGGAAGGGGGGCAGAATGGGTGGGCGTGGCTCCAAAACGTTGATGCAGTTTTTTGGGAGTCGTTACCAGCTACCTTCCTACTAAACTTGGTGGCTCTAGCTCCACAACTCTGGAAGATCCACGCATTCCCGTTTTTGACGAAGCGTTGGAGTGGTTGGGGGCGGCTAGGGTATTATAAGTGGGCGTGGCATCCAAACTTTTGAGGAGTCATCATCACCTAGCTTGGCACAAAATTTGGTGGCTATAGCTCAAAAACTGTGGGAGATATAGGCTTTTTGACTTTAAAATGCGGGGGGCTTGGGGCGGAATGGGTGGGCGTGGCTCCAAAAATTTTGATGCAGTTTTTTGGGGGTTTTTTTTTATTTTTTATTATTGGTCTTATTTATTGAATCTTTTCTAGTGAATTAGAAAACTAACAATAAGTATACAAATCTTATTAATAAATCTTAGCTAACAGTTCATTTTATTTTTTGACTGTATTCTGAGTGCGCGTCCCTAAAAATCATCGCTGGGTTGGTAAGTCGTTATGACGAAGACGGAATCGGCTGCGCAGCCTTGTGAGACCTCTCGCGAGATGATTTGTGTGCGATGAGAGCTTACTGAAATATTTTACTTTTTGTTCCGCTATTTCCTCCTTGACTGTTGAGATGTTGAAGTCTTTATGAATGTTTTCGTTTCGAACATACCACGGTGCCCCGGTAATGGTTCTCAATATTTTTGACTAGGCTCTCTGGACAATATCAATGCTGCTGTTCCCATAACTGGGAACCATAAGTCCAGATTGATTTTAGAGCAGAGTTGTAAGGCAGGACCTTGTAGTCCAAACTAATGGAAGAGCGAGCATTGATGAGCCAATGAAGGCTATTGGCTTTCAGTTTGAGATGTGTTCTTTTAGCTTCAATAAGTCGCCGCCATGTTAGTCTTCTGTCTAAGTGTACGCCCAGATACGTTACATCGTTTGCTTTTGGAAGTATGGTGTTGTTTAACGTGAGTGGTGGACAATCTTGCCTGTTAAGGGTGAAAGTTACTTGCTTACATTTTTGTTCGTTTACCTTAATTCGCCAATCTGATAACCATTTTTCTACGTTGACCAGATGTAGGGCTAGTTGCTTGTATTGGGCACCTTGAGCGGCTGAGAATAGCTGTATCATCAGCAAAGGTAGATGTTGTCAATCGGCTGCTTATTGGGATGTCTGCTGTGAAAAGCACGTACAGTGTTGGTCCAAGTACGCTGCCCTGTGGAACACCAGCTTCGATACTGTGTTCGTCAGACATTGCAGTGTTACATCTTACTGCGAACTTCCTGTCGTATATGTACGACTTAAGCAGCTTATGTGTGTTGTTTGGGAGCATTGTTTTGATCTTATGCATTAGACCTTCCAACCAAACTTTGTCGAATGCCTGAGAAACATCCAGGAATATTGCAGTGCAGTATTCTCTATTTTCGAACGCGCTTCGTATCTCTGATGTTATTCTGTTAACCTGCTCAATTGTGCTTTTCACGAAAGCCAAATTGGTGTGACGGGATTATGTTATGAAGATTCAGGAATGGATTTATCCAGGACAGCAAACATTTTTCAAAAAGTTTCGATAGACACGGTAATAAACTTATAGGTCTATATGACGTGGGAACTGTGTGATCTTTTCCAGGCTTTGGTATCATAATGATAATTGACTTTTTCCATCTGTCTGGATAGTGGCCAAGTTTGGTGATACTATTGAAGAGCTGGGCAATTATGCAGATTGCACAGTAAGGAAGCTCAATAATCATCTTTGGGGTTATATGGTCACCTCTTGGAGATTTTTTTGGGTTCAGTTGCTCTTTAATGATTCTAACGATTTCATTCGGGCGAAACTTGATTGGATCATGTTGAAGCTGAGAGCCGTTTGAAGCAGTCGGTAGTGCAAACGTATTTGTTGCAGGGTTAGGTTGGAACACTTTTTGGAGATGAGTAGCAAATGTGTTAGCTCTTTATTCATCGCTGCGAGCCCAGCCGCCTGCTAAGTTTCTTATAGGCATTACTGCTTCTGTTGGTAAGCTTAGAGTTGGGTGAGCTCTCCACAATGAGTTTTTCGTACTGGTGGTTGATAATTGCTCTATATAACGGCGTTGAGCACGCTCGTCCTCGATTTTTAACGCTTTGGTGAGTTTACGTGTGGCGTCTTTTAGTTTTTTCTTTGCCGATGGCGATCTGTTCGATTGCCAGTCACGTCGTAAGCGCCGCTTTTAAAGAAAGAGCTGTTCAGGCGTAGCGGCGCGAGCTTCGGCGACGAAGACAGTCTCCAGAGTGTTAACAATACTATCAATGTCAGCTACATCAACGAGACGTGGCTTAAGCTCAATGTGTGAGCTTATATATTTTTTGTATCTGAGCCAGTTAGTTTTATGTGAAGTTAACTTACCGGGTCAATTTATGAATTTAGGGTGTCGTTGCAGATTTATTAGGACTGGCGAGTGATCGGATGATAGATCCGAAAGACACTCTGCACTTATCAGTCTACGCGAAATGTTTTTGGTAACTGCAAAGTCAATCAAATCGGGTAGTTTTTTGGGATCTGTCGGCCAGTATGTTGGTCTGCCAGGAGAAACGTGGTCGAGCTTGTTGTTAGCTTTTAAATTTTCCTTTTGGATTCACTAGACGAGATACCCAGTGTGTGTGCTTGGCATTGTAGTCGATGTGCTTATCGTGTAGGAATTGAGCTAGTTCAAGTTTATGCTGTGAGACGCCATTAGCGTTCCACGTAGATATTCGTATCTCAGCCATTGATTATTTTGACTGTTGTGATACAAGCATTTGTATCAAGAGATTTTGATTACGCATTAGTTCCTGAATAGTCGTTTTCATGAATGACATAAACTCGTTCATGCTCTGCTGCAGGGTACACACGAGTGCTACGAGGTTACTTTGTTGCTGCACCTGTGCAGCGTTTGTGCTCACTTGTTTTGGTTGTAAGTACGGTGTGTTAGAGGCAGGAAGAGCCAGTCCAGATCTTAGGGCGCTTGCATAAGTTGCGTTATTGGTTGAGAACTCGGGGCCAAGTGAGGATCTGGCTGCAGATGAAAAGAAGACGTCTGGGCTGTGTTTCGATGGAGTGAAGGTAGTCGGTGCATGTTGCGAGCGTACATTGGTACAGCGCTGATGTTTCTGTTGGGGAGCTTAGAGTTGGGTGAGCTCTCCACAATGAGTTTTTCGTACTGGTGGTTGATAATTACTCTTTGTAACGGCGTCGAGCGCGTTCGTCCTCGATTTTTAACGCTTTGGTGAGTTTACGTGTGGCGTCTTTTAGTTTTTGCTTTGCCGATGGCGATCTGTTCGATTGCCAGTCACGTCGTAAGCGCCGCTTTTCAAGAACGAGCTGTTCAATTTGTAGATTTGTTGACCTTTGGTTGGGTATTGTTTTTGGTGTTTGAGGCGTTGCGGTGCGAGCTGCGTCGACGAAGACAGTCTCCAGAGTGTTAACAAAACTATCAATGTCAGCGTCATCAACGAGACGTGGCTTAAGCTCAATGTGTGAGCTTATATATTTTTTGTATCTGAGCCAGTTAGTTTTATGTGAAGTTAACTTACCGGGTCGATTTATGTATTCAGGGTGTCGTTGCAGATTTATTAGGACTGGCGAGTGATCGGATGATAGATCCGAAAGACACTCTGCACTTATCAGTCTACGCGAAATGTTTTTGGTAACTGCAAAGTCAATCAAATCGGGTAGTTTTTTGGGATCTGTCGGCCAGTATGTTGATCTGCCAGGAGAAACGTGGTCGAGCTTGTTGTTAGCTTTTATAATTGCATTGTAGAGCTGCTTGCCTTTTGGATTCACTAGACGAGATCCCCAGTGTGGTTGCTTGGCATTGTAGTCTCCTGCTGCTATAAAGCATTCTCCTAGTGAGCTTAAAAACTCCATAAATTGGTCTTCAGATATGGTATAACGCGGAGGGCAGTATACAGCGGCTAGAGTAAGTTGGTTCCCACTGTCCAAAGGTATCGGGATGATTTGTACCATAGAATAAGTATCCACTTATGTTAAAGTTATATTTGTTTGTAAGGTGTGTTTCAGAAAGTAGCATAACGTCGATGTGCTTATCGAGTAGGAATTGAGCTAATTTAAGTTTATGCTGTGAGACGCCATTAGCGTTCCACGTAGATATTCGTATCTCAGCCATTGATTATTTTGACTAATGTGATACAAGCATTTGTATCAAAAGATTTTGATTTGTGCTCACTTGTTTTGGTTGTAAGTACGGTGTGTTAGAGGCAGGAAGAGCCAGTCCAGATCTTAGGGCGCTTGCATAAGTTGCGTTATTGGTTGCGAACTCGGGGCCAAGTGAGGATCTGGCTGCGGTAAAAAGAGGACGTCTGGTCTGTGATTCGATGGAGTGAAGGTAGTCGGTGCGTGTTGCGAGCGTACAGTGGTAACGCGCTGATGGATACTATTTTTAAGTTCCTTGTAGACTTGGCAGCCTTTGTAGTTGGCTGTATGCTTGCCTTCGCAGTTGTTGCAGAATTTTTTTGCTAGAGTCTTCTTTGCTTACTGGGCAACTAGCGGAGCTATGCAGTTCCCCACAGTATACGCATACCGAGCGCAGTATACATTAGGCTTTTGTATGGCCGTACTCTTGGCAGTTCATACATTGTACCGGACCGTTTCGTTTGTGCGGTTTTTCTACGGTGATTCTTCGGTGAAGTAAAAGCTGAAGTTTGTATATTGAGTGCAGCTCGTTTTTTTTTAAGCATCTTCGTTTCTGGTTCAAGTTCTATTTTAAAAAGTGGTTGCGGCATCCTATTCCTGTTTAAAATGTTTATGACGGTTTTTGCTCGAAATCCTTTCTCCTGCAGCGCCTGTTTTATTTCTTCTGGTGTTACATCAGGTTCTATGCCTTTTATTACGATCTGCAGGCCCTTGCAGCTTTTTAATTGATACGTATAATAGTTAGTTTTTTTTTCGTTTAGATACTTTATGAGAACTCTGTAATTATCTTCCGACTTTGTCTGGACTTAAATTTCTTGAATTTTACCCTGTACGAGAGGAACTATGTAGAAACTATCTTTGCCTATGAGCTCGATAGCTTTGTTAACAAAAGCACTGGAGCTTTTCTCGCGTATATATATTGGGGGTGGCTTCGGCTTTTTCGTGACAACCCCAACGGCTTCAGAAGGCAGATCATCTGTGTTTTCTGCCAAGATGTGAAATCTATTGCTATTGTATGTAGTATCATTCGAGGGTATATTTAAATTGCTACGGGTCATTTTTGGTTTATTCGTAGAATTTTGCGGAATTAGCTTTCTTTTGATATAAATGTAGCGATCCATACCAGTCTGCGTAGCCGGCTTAACATGTTTGCTGTTTGCAGTTTGATTTGCTGACGGCGCAGCAGTCGTTGTGCTTGTAGTCGGTGCAGTTGTGGTTGTAGTCGCTGTTGCGGTACCTAGAGAGGGCGCAGCACTTGCAGTCGTTGCTAAGAGAGACGGGGAGTACGAAAACTGTCGGTCGCGTGCTGTGTGCAATACTTCATTTGTCGGGATGGGTGTTGCCAACCGCGCGCGGTCGGATTGCGTTGACTCGATAGATAACAGGGACAGAGACGGTGAGCAAGAACGTTCGCTGGCACGCGTTGTGTAAGAGAGTTCGATTTGCGGGTTGGGGGTAATTGGCCGCTCGTCTTGCTCGCGTTGTCGCTGGCCACAATTCTCGCGTTGACTCATTGTCTTAAGCGAGGTGAAGAATTTGTTAGTGCCTTTTGTTTTAAATGTTTTTAATTGTTAAAAGTCAATTGTTTTGTTTGAATTGCAGATTTTTAAATAGCAATTTGTGCAGATACATTGCACTTAACGTCTTTTCGCATAAAATATATATTTAATTAGCTTCTATATCACTGCACTTTTGCGTTTGGGAATTAATTAACCGGACCACGATGAGAAAACACGTCTGCATTTGACGACAGTTGAAAATAAGTTTTTTGGGGGTTGATAGTAATTATCTTCATACCAAATTTGGTATCGGTTTTGAGCTATCGAATTTATCGATATGCCAGCCCCCCAGTTATCGTAGAACACCAATCTTGACACTTTAATTTACTATCCCATTAATAAAGATAATTGGAAAGTTTTAAGTCTCTTGCTTGAAGGGTGTGGAAAAATCTTGCACACATACGGACGGAAAGACACCATGACGGACTCTTTACCTTCGGTATCGAGTATAAATTTTTTTTTTTTTTAAATAAGATAGACAAAAAATGTTTTCTGTGTATCTAATTTTCCCTTCAGGGTATCGCATAAAGTCTAAATGAAACTAAATTTATTCTTAGCATAAGCATTGTTTTTATTTTTATACCCTTAACCCATAAAATGGGTAAATAACGGTATAATGGTTTTGGGCAAAAGTATGTAACAGGCAGAAGGAAGCATCTCCGACCCCATTAACTATATATATTTTTGATCAGCATCAACAGCCGAGACGATATAGCCATGTCCGTCTGTCCGTCTGTCTGTCTGTATGAACGCGTGGATCTCAGAGACTACAAGAGCTAGAGACTTCTGATTTTGTATTTAAGTTCTCCTATACCATGAGCAGAACAAGTTTGCTTCAAATTATCGATAACTATTCTGGTTTCCGATATACACAAAATATCGATAACAATAAAATATCGAATTTGGAAAATATAAAAATGAGGGTTGAAATAATGGGTAACGATAGAACTTTTCTGAAAAATTCGTCCAAATCGGTTAGGAAACACCGGAGATATCTAATTTTATTGATTGAAATTAAGTCAGTACATACATATTTACATATTTATTGCAACTGGGTTCAGGGTATCTTCTAGTCGGGCTCTCCCGACTAGAGCCTTCTTATTTGTTAAGTCTCCAAAAATGTTCTTCAGTGAACTATCTTCTTCTTCAACTTTTGGGATTGGTGCGACTCAAATCAGTTATCTCTTTATCATAAGAACAGCAAAGCAAAAGCAACTCACCACTTAAAGCTCAGCCTAAGGCCCACGCGAAGCAAATACAGCTAAGGGGTGGTCCACAAATTACGTGAGGTGTTCAAGGGGAGGAGGGAGTCTTGTTAAATATTTCAAAATCTCACTTGATGGAGAGGTGGGGGGGGGGGGGAGTTTTGAACAAATATCACTTAATTTTTTCAACAGAAAACCATGTAAAATATTTGAAAGTGAAGTTAAATTAAGCAATATTCTCAAATCACAGCTGTATCATACATAGTCTTTGCTAGCCTTTAATAGAAGTGATAGAAAAAATTGTTGTTTTTTTTTGTATTATTTTTAAGTCCAATAGATTTTACAGCCAAAAACACATTTTAAAATCCCACTTGAGATTGGGAGAGGGGGGAGGGAGAAAAGGAAAATCTTACGAAATATCATCAGGGGGGGGGGGGTCGGAAAATCCAAAAAAAAAGCCTCACTTAATTTGTGGATCACCCCTAATACTAAATTGAAATAAGCACATGCAAAACTAACACTGCGGCATCTCATTTGGGTATATTCATATGGATTATATAAAAATTTATTTATTTATTTATTTATTTTTTTTTTTTAGTCGGTACGACCCCACCAATTTTCTTAGCATCAATAACCTTTGAGAGGCAACTAATTTCGCTTTCTTATCTTTTCTTCCTTTTTTTTGTTAAAAAAAAAACTAAACTTGATTCTACACTACTAACACTTTATGCACTTTCACCAAAGCAATATACCCTTAACCAATAAAATGGGTAAAAAGGGTATAATGGTTTTGATCAAAAGTATGTAACAGGCAGAAGGAAGCATCTCCGACCCCATTAACTATAATATTCTTGATCAGCATCAACAGTCGAGACGATATAGCCATGTCCGTCTGTCCGTCCGTCTGTTCGTCTGTATGAACGCGTGGATCTCAAAGACTACAAAAGTTCTCCTATACCATATGCAGAACAAGTTTGCTTCAAGTTATCGATAACTATTCTGGTTTCCGATATACACATGGAATAGATTACAAAAAAATATCGAATTTGGAAAATGTAAAAATGAGGGTTGAAGTAATGGGTAACAATAAAACTTTTCTGAAAATTTCCCCTTTAACCCTTTGCTGCAAAGACGAAGGCCTTCTCGCTGTGCGAGGTGTTGATGTTGTTGTTGTTATTCAATGTTTTTTGGTTTTTTTTTAATGTTTTGTTAATGTTCTTTTGATCTTTATTTTTATCGTTAAAAATATTTTATATCAAATTGTTGTGAGGTGGGCGAGTGTTATATTTTAATTCTTAATTTTACTACTTCTTTGCCATTGTATAATATTTTGCTACTTGCATACTTCACTTTAGAATTTATTTTCTCACTTCAAACTATTCTTTGCATTTTTATACCCTTAACCCATAAAATGGGTAAATAAGGTTATAATGGTTTTGTGCAAAAGTATGTAACAGGCAGAAGGAAGAATCTCCGACCCTATAAAGTATATATATTCTTGTTCAGCATCAACAGCCGAGACGATATAGCCATGTCCGTCTGTCCGTCTGTCTGTCCGTCTGTCCGTCTGTATGAACGCGTGGATCTCAGAGACTACAAGAGCTAGAGACTTCTGATCTTGTATTTAAGTTCTCCTTTACCATGAGCAGAACAAGTTTGCTTCAAATTATCGATAACTATTCTGGTTTCCGATATACACATAATATCGATAACAATAAAATATCGAATTTGGAAAATCTAAAAATGAGGGTTGAAGTAATGGATAATGATAGAACTTTTCTGAAAATTTCGTCCAAATCGGTTGAGAAACACCGGAGATATTGAACTTAATCGATGGAAGCTAAGCCAGTATACCAAAGTCTTATATAAATTAAATATATTTATTGCAACTGGGTTCAGGGTATCTTCTAGTCGGGCTCTCCCGACTTGAGCCTTCTTACTTGTTTTCTTTTATTTTCTTCCCTGCCTCTTGGTGCCATTTCTTTTGCACTTACTTGCGCTTATGTAGGGAGATTTTTTCTGTATTTATTTTTTTCTCTTATTTTCTTTTTCTTTTCTATCTTTTAATCACTCTGAGAGGCATTTTAGGAGACATTGGAAGCAAAAAAAAAAAAAAAAAAATAAATAAATAAATAACTTTAAAAAAAAACATAAGCTTCTTGTAAGATTTCTGCCAGTAGAGAGAAGTATATAGTTTTAAAACGTTTTGAGGATGTCTTTTCTGGAATTGGATTTGTTTGACCCCACATGCGTTACATTAGTTGGCGTTAGGTTTTGTTTCACTGATTGCACTGCACTTGGGCACGATTTTTGGGCACTATTGCGAGGCTCTCCTTGTTCTGCTGCGCTGCTACCGATCTGGCTTGCGTTGATGTGCGATCTGCGCAAATAAAAGCTGCCAAGCTTTTCGCCTGAACTGATACTGATCTTGCTTGCGTTGATGAGTGATCTGCGCAAATAAAAGCTGCCATGCCTTTCGTCTGCACTGAAGCAAAGTTTTCGCTGCAGAATTAAATATTTTTAATTTGCATTAAAACAATGCCGAAGGTCAGAATTAATTATTCTCGCTTACCAAAAATTGCGACTGCAACCAAATCCGTATTTACGTAGATTGCAAATTTACGCAAATATAGTTAAAAATATTGAAAAAAAAACATTTTGCTGACCGTGTTTGCCCATATAAAAAATATTCTCTTTATATTTCACGCACCGCGTTTTTCCTGAAGGTTAAGGACGATTAAAGGAAATCAAGGTTTGCGTCTGATGCTACGTCTGGTCCAAATCGAAAAGATCGGATATCGCCTAACCTGCTCCTTATATACCGCCCTCTAACCGGATAAAGCCGAGTACCTCCTTGTGAACTCTCTCAAAATAAACTCACTACCATAGTTGCAAGCTTCGTTAAAAACAAAGTTGCATATACTAACGATAATTAGTGACTGCGCAACAAAAAACATGTATCAAACAAAAATGTTTTATATTATTTTCTAATTATTTTTCCAATGTAATGTTCCCATTACAAAAGGTTTTACTCCTCATGTTTTTTTTTTTTTTTGTCATACCGGGCTACTATATGCAAATTGATTCCTCAAGAGTAAATTCCAACAAGTGGAAACGTTGCAGTCGGACGCAACCGACTGCGGCATACTCGATAGCAGTATAAAAACCGGTAAAAAGAGGCCTTATTGCAATGGGGTACCGACGCGGCAGGGGTGTACGCTGTCTTAAAGATTCTCCGCTGCAGATGGGGATTCCACCAGCTGTCTTCGTTGCAAACTCTAGCTCAAACTTTGTAAAAAAGGGGAAAGGGGGGCTGAAGTCAGTATGGGTGGGCGTGGCATCCAAATTTGTGATGCAGATCTTTGTGGAATGTCAATTGCTATCTTCATACCAAATTTGGTGACTCTAGCTCCAAAATTGTTAAAAGTGGGGAAAGGAGGGCTGGGGGCGGTATGGTTGGGCGTGGCATCCAAATTTTTGATGCAGATCTATGTGGAATGTCAATTGCTATCTTCGTCCCAAATCTGGTGACTTCTGTTCGAAGTTTGTAAAAGATGGGGTAAGGGGGGCAAAATGGGTGGGCGTGCCTTCAAAATTTTGATGCAGATTTTTGGGGGTTGTTGCCAGCTATCTTCCTACCAAATTTGGTGGCTCCACATCTCTCGAAGATAAACGCATTCCCGTTTATGACGAAGCGTTTGGGTGGATGGGGCGGCTAGGGCAGTATCGGTGGGCGTGGCATCCAAACTTTTGATGCAGTTTTTGGGAGGTCATGTTTAACTATCTTGGCACTAAATTAGTTGCGTTTAGCTCAAAAACTGTAGGAGATATAGACTTTTTTGACATTAAAATGCGGGGGGATGGGGGCGGCATGGGTGGGTGTGGCTCCAAACTTTTTGATGCGGTTTTTTGAGGGTTGCTTGTAGCTATCTTCTTACCAATTTTTTCAGTTCTAGCTGTAAGGATGTGCAAAATATGTGGATATATCGGTTTTGAGCTATCGAATTTATCGAATTGCCAGCCCCCCAGTTATCGTAGAATCCCAATCTTGACACTTTAATTTACTATGTTATAGATGAAGAAAATAAGAAGTTTCGAGTCTATAGCTTATCGTAGAATCCCAATCTTGACACTTTAATTTACTATGTTATAGATGAAGAGAATAAGAAGTTTCGAGTCTCTAGCTTAAAGGGTGTTTTTTACCTTCGGTATCGAGTATAAATAGTAAGAATTAGAAACAACCATTACAAATTTTTGTGTTCATGCTAAGCATGACGGGATTTGAACCTTAGATCTCTGGTTATTGCGTCGAGAGAGCCTTAGCTCTTGAGCCATTTTCAAACATTTTTCGCTGCCATTTTTATTTAAATCGAACCTTATTTAGCTTTGATTGATTGGTATTTGTATGCATATTTTTCGACTTTCAAAATTACCATCGTATAATCTATTTAAAAGGCAAAACAAATAAAAAACCTACCTATGAAGATTGATGAACTTTTATTCTTGTAGTAAGAACGTTTTCTACATATAACCAATAAAAATCTATAGCAATTGAGCATCCAAATAGCGATAGTCCAATATATAGTTTGAATCTAAAAACTTAGCGACATCACTCTCAGTGAGTTCATTTGTGGGCTATTGTTGCTCGTCTGGCGAGTCATGAGAAAAATGCAAGTCATTCTGCATTTACTAACAATAAACAGCTTGTCTATTTTCTTGCTATCGCCTTACAGAATCAGTGCTCTCCTGCTCATATCCGCTCTTATCCGTCGTACTTGCGTTTCTATCTACTAAGGCGCTCGCCCTCTCTCATTTAAGCGTTCTTTTGATATTTACTGTTTTATTTTGCTCTTGCTGTGATTCGTTTTACTTATACTTACCTGCACCCTTCTTTGTTTTGTGATAGCAAATAGCTTAAAACTTTAAAATAATTTCAAAATGTTTGCTTGCTGTAGCACTAATTGCAAGAGGTTGGAACAATCAACCAAGATTTTATTGTATGTGGATTGTGTGAAAACACGATCGACATGAGATTTGCTGGCTTTACTACCAAAATCAGGGACTGCTTAATTGCATATACAGGCCCTTAATGGTATTGTGAGCCCTGCAATTTAGCGCAGAAGGAATATACCAAATTCATGAGGCAGAATTATGTTAGCTTAAAAGCTATGCATGTAGCTTTTAATAATCTGCAAGCGTCGTTCACAGAGCTTGAGCTTAATTTCAAAAATGGCAAGGTGATTACTAAATCTCTGAAGCGTTAAAAGACTTCAGGTCCTAATCCACAAATTGTGCCACCTGTGCTGCCAACTAAACCCCTTCTGGTACCTAAAAATAATCCTCCGATTGGTTCCAATGCTAACCCACTTATGTTATTTAACTCGGCGGCAAGAAAAGCCACCAATAACCTAGCCACTAGCAATTTAACTTCTGATCCTATGAATGAGCCCTCCGGTTCAAAAAATTGTGTGGCCGTTTATCCCAATACTGGTACAACTGAGGTTCACAAGCCTCTTGTCGTTGTCCCTCTAAATATGTTTATTTTCGTGTCTAGGCTAGCACCCGATAATTCATCGGATGGTGTTTGTGCCTATGTTAAAAGTAATATGGATTCGCCATATATTTTGGTTGAAAAATATAAATTTAAACATGCCCGAAGCATATTTTTTTTCAAGTTGAGTGTTCCGCCCGAACTTTTCTCGACAGTTTGTTCTGAAAAGTTTTCGCCGCCACAGTTCATTGTGAATGAAAAGGCGAAATAGTAATAATAATAACGGTATTAGGATTAGTAGAAAACCGCCTGTTAGCTACCGTAATGCCCCCACCTCGGCGGCAAAAAAATTAACAAAAGTAATTAACTTGGCCTATCAATACGTAAGAGTCCTTAACTCTTAACTCGCTAAGCTATATGTCAACAGCCTATCCGTTGATTCACAAATAGTTGCATTTACAGAAACCTGTTTAAAACCCATTATTTCTGATTATTCAATTTTCCATCCAAATATAACTTGTATGCAGGGGGGTGGTGTTCTCATTATTGTTGATTATTGTATTTCCTCTGAAAAGATTCATTCTCATAATTTTCCGGATACAGATTTTTTTATGTGTTAAAATATTTTTTTAGTGGCCGTTCACTGTTTGTTACTTTTTCCTCAATTCCTCCTGATTCTGATACATTTACTTATCTCATCTTAGAGCCCTGCAACTTGTTTCGTCATTGTTCACAGATAAGGATAATCTGATAGTGGTTGGTGATTTTAATCTGTCATATGTTGTATGGTCTGTGAATGACACATCTTCGGCGGCTTTGCCAGTCTTTTCTAATTATTTTTCGATGGCCTAAGAGAGTTAGGCCTATCGCAAGTTATCAGGGTGTAGGTATGTATGTATGTTAGAGGGGGAAAGAGCTAGAGAAGGAGGAAGAGCTAGGAGAATGTGTGTTAGAGGGAGAAAGTGATAATGCTTGTAGTAATTTAATAAGCCACGCCCAGTGATCCTGCTTGCATTAAATTTATAAGCCACGCCCCTTAAACGTTTTTGATTGGTCCCCACCGTCCTTAATATGAAAACTATTTTCCAATCTTTTGGGCTTGATATTTAAATATTTAGCGCCATCCCTTTTTAACCTTTGATATTATATATATATACCTGATTTTGGTCAAGTGCTAGGAAAATCTTATATCCTCTATTGACTTCAAAACGCATAATAGAGGATATACGCATGACTGAAAAAAACAGTATTGATACTTGTTTATTTATATTATAAAGAGTTAGAGGGAGAAGGTTTAAGAGGGTGAGTGTTAGGAGGAGAAGGTGTAAAAAGGGGAAAGGATAGAGTGAGAAAGTGTTAGAGGGAGCAGGTGTTAGAGGAGGAAAGAGTTAGAGGGGGAAAGTGTTAGAAGGAGACTGTGTGTGAGAGGGGGAAAGATTTAGAGAGGGAAAGTGTTAGAGGGAGGAAGACTTAGAGACAAGTTTGTGCATGCTTGAAGTGCGCTAATCAAAGGTCAAGTACATTAGTTGGCTTATGTGTTATAGGTATCACCGTCCGTGAGGATCAGTGAGCAAAGTACATTGCCTATGAAACTATTAAGTGCTAGTTTTCTTAACTACAAATTAGTAGATAAAAGAGAGAGAGAGAGAGAGAGAGTCAACTGTGCGCAGGTTTCTTAGCTACGAGTAAGCAGATAAGAGAGAATCGAGAGGGAGCCTGTTTGACGTGCGTTGGCTTTCACACCTGCAGGCAAAACATAAGCAATGAATGTTTGTGAAAGCCTGTGATCAAAGAATAAAAGGATTGAGACAAGATTGTGCTTTTTTGAAGTACACTAGTCAAAGGGCAGTACATTCGTAGGCCGCATTGCTATGATCAAAAGCAACACCATCAGCAACAACAACTACAACCTTCGTGGGGGGGTTATGTGTGCAAGGATGGGAATTTTCTTTCGCAGCAGCAAGATCAACACATTGTTTTTAAGCAAGAGTATTGATACTTGTTGATTAAGATTAAAATGTGTTAGAGGGGGAAAGTGTTAGAAAGAGACTGTGTGCAAGAAAGTGTTAGAGGGAGGCAGACTTAGAGACAAGTTAGTGCATGCTTGAAGTGTGCTAGTCAAAGGTCAAGTACATTAGTTGGCTTATGTGTTATAGGTATCACCGTCCGTGAGGTTCAGTAAGCAAAGTACATTTCCCATGAATTTAATAAATGCTAGAGTCAAGTGTGCACAGGTTTCTTAGCTACAAATTAGTAGATAAGAGAGAGAGACAACTGTAAGCAGGTTTCTTAGCACCAAGTAAGTAGATAAGAGAGAGTCGAGAGGGCGCCTGTTTGAAGTGCGTTGCCTTGCACACCTGCAGGTAAAACATTGTGAAGTTATGAAAACTATCGCATTTTTATGTTTTGTTCGTGGCGTTATTGTTTGTACGACCGAGATACCTCGTAGCTGCATATAACATGCATGAGTGCAACGCAGAGCGGAGCAAAGGTATCTCGGAACCAGTTGGCATTTTTGCATGACGCTTAGCCGAAAACGTGCAGTGATCCAGAATTCGGAAGAAGAAGACTGGCGAGGCAATTTGGCAAATTGGCATAATTAGTCTTGCAAGTGCGCAAATTGGGGGCAGTTCGCGAATTTTTCGAGCGAGCTGGAGAAAATCGGTCCGCGCAAGAGCAACCACACCGACCGCCGCGAACGGCAACGCAACAACCACTGCAGCGACACAACGCGATACCGCATCGGCGCTAAAAGTGCAACGCGCAACAACAGCGGCGTCAACAAACGCAGTGTGCAACCGCACCAACACACCCCGTACCCCGGTATGCACATACACACACACGCATATACCTAGGCACACCCCGGCAATCACAAAAGCATACACGCACACCCAGGAATACACACGGCTGACACACACACACACTACCAGGAATACACACAGCTTACACGCACAGCCAGGAATACACACAGCAGAAACACAAAAGCATACACGCACACCCAGGTTGAGCTGGCGACAAAGGAGGAGGTTTTGGACGCCGTAAGATCCGTCCTTGATGATCCAACGCTGGATAGCAGCGTCGTCAAGTCGCTGCGGCACACGAGGGCTGGCCTCCTAACAGCAATCCTGGGCCTACCGACGGCTAAGGCGGTTAAGCTGGTCGAAAGGGCGAAAATCCGCATCGGGTGGGCTGTATGCCGCATTAGGCCTCTCATTCAGCCAAAGCGCTGCTACAAGTATCTGGAGTATGGACATATAGCTGTCCATTGCAAGAGTGGTGCCGACCACAGCGAAGCTTGCTACAAGTGCGGAGGTTCTGGACACGTTGCGAGAGACTGCAACCAGCAACCAAAATGTGACCTATGTACGAGAAAAGGAGAGCGAATGACTGACCATGCGACAGGCAGTTACAGGTGTCCTGCGTACAGGGAGACTGTCAAACACGCAAAATGGTGAAAGTCTTGCAGCTCAACCTCAACCATTGTGTCGCTGCCCAAGCCTTACTGGAGCAATTCATCCTTGATGAGAACATCGACATCGCCATGCTAAGCGAACCTCATCACCCGGCGTCAACTAACTGTGGGCTGTGGGCTTCCGACAACTCTGGAAAGGCTGCCTTGTGGAATTGCGGCGGTCAACAGTCCCCCTTCACTCACACACTTGTCTCTGACAGCTTTATCAGAGTGAATGTTGGCGGTCTTTGGCTCTACAGATGCTAGTTGGTGCCCAGCCTTGCGATCGAAGCTTTTGAGGCTGTGATTGCGGAACTCGCGGTGGACGCAAGGGGCCGTAGCAACGTCATAGTTGCGGGCGACTTTAACGCGTGGTCTACGGAGTTGGGCAACCCGTCTACGAATGCCAGAGGAATCATCCTTGTGGAGTCGTTGGCACTTATGGACGTGGTTCTTCTCAACACTGGGACCAGAAACACGTTCAACAGGGGCAGCGCTGGGTCAATCATCGACCTGACCTACGTTAGCAGTTCACTCGCCCATACGGCCCAGTGGCGCATATGCGACTGCTACACTGGAAGCGACCATGAGGCCATCGTTTTCTCAATAGGGGAAATTCACCGGGTGCCACCTAGATCCCCCTCTAGAATAGCGTTTCGTGCTGAGTCCCTCAACTTGGCCACATTTGTCGATGCCGTCTCATGCATGGCTGCAAGTGGTCCGGCGCTGGCTATGGTGGAGCATGTAGCCGAACAACTGGGCGCTGCTTGCGCTGCAAGCATGTCTGTGCGAAAGGCCTACAAACGCCACCACACAAGCATGTTCTGGTGGAACGACGACATCGCTGAGGCTAGAAGGGTATGCCTGAGGTCGAGAAGGCGCTATCAGCGAGCAGCGCTAAGGCACTCGAGCTCAACACGCTTACTGCAGTTTGAGTACAAGGCGGCAAGAGCAGTACTCAAGAAAGCAATCAAAGTCAGCAAAAAGGAGTGCTTCCTCAAACTTTGCGACTCCGCGGACAATGATCCCTGGGGCAGAGCATACAGGATGGTGGTCAAGCGCATCTGCAAAGGCAGAGGTAAAGCGCCCACTGAGTTCGCTCGAGTGAGGGACATAGTAGAAACTCTTTTTCCTCGGATAACGAGCCCACTCCCACAAGCCCTTGGTCCATCCACAATCGAGGGCTTCATCCCGGTCACGTTGGAAGAGATGGCGATCGCTGCTCGAAAGCTCACCGCCCAAAAAGCCCCGGGCCCAGATCGAGTGCCAAATAGATGCCTAAGCATAGCAATCGCCTTGCGACCTGGTCTGTTTGCAGATACTTTCTCCAAATGTCTGCGTGAAGGTACTTTTCCAGATAGGTGGAAGGTACAGAAACTTGTGCTGCTTCCAAAGCCCGACAAGCCCCCTGACGACCCCTCGGCATACAGGCCCATTTGCCTCATTGACAACGGCGGCAAGGTCATGGAGATGCTAATTTGTGCTAGGCTGGATGATGCCGTACGTAGCGCGGGTGGCCTTTTACCTCACCAATATGGTTTCAGGAAGGCAAGATCCACCACCGATGCAATCAAAGCTGTTGTCGGTATCGCGGCTGAGGCTATCGCCGGTACCCGCTGGCGTTTCGGGAGTAAGCAATACTGCATTGTAGCAATAAAAGACGTGAAGAACGCCTTCAACACTGCCGACTGGAGCTGTATCCTGGATAATCTGGTGCTTCTCCGGTTGCCAGAGTATCTAGTAGCTACTGTGAGGAGCTACTTCGACAACCGTATCCTTCGGTATGACACGGACGAGGGCGAAAAGGAGTGTGCTATCTCTGCAGGTGTCCCACAAGGATCTGTTCTAGGTCCTCTCCTGTGGAATATCATGTATGCTGGCATACTTAGAATCCAGCTTCCAGCGGGGGCCACAGCAGTTGGCTACGCTGACGACGTTGCCTTGGTGCTTGTGGCGAAGGACTTACGGCGTGTCACCGAGCTCTGCAATTGGTGCATGGATGCAGTGACGCAATGGTTGTCGTCCGTGGGTCTACAGCTTGCTGCGCACAAGACGGAGGTGGTGCTCATCAGCAGTAGGAAAAAGGTGGAGTACGTGGATTTTAAGGTGGATGGCGTCACGTTGAGGTCCAAGGATTGGATCCGCTGCCTCGGCGTGGTCATTGACAGGCGCCTTAGTTACGGGGAGCATCTCGCGTACGTTCACAGGAAGACTGCGATTACCGGACGCGCATTGGCAAGGATGATGCCAAACACGCGAGGTCCGAGGCAGCAGACGAGGCTACTGATAATGCACGTTATGAAGTCAATTATCATGTACGCGGCTCCAATCTGGGTCGGGGCTACGTCGGTGGCCAGCTACACAAGGGGCATAGAGTCAATCTATCGGCTCTCTGCCCTGCGGGTATGTTGCGCCTTCCGCACTGTGTCCTCTGACGCAGCGCTCGTGATTGCGGGTATGACCCCAATTCGCATCGCCGTCTCGGAAGCCGTGGCAGTCCTGGAAGCGGTTCCGTTGTGGATAAATGCCGTTCGGTCAGCTGCCCGCGAGCGGAGCCTTGACGCCTGGCAGCAGCAGTGGGACACCTTTAACAAAGGGCGTTGGACGCACCTACTCATCCCCAACATAAGGCGATGGGTGGAGAGGAAGCACGGGATGGTAACGTTTTACCTTACTTAGCTTCTCTCCGGCCACGGATGTTTCAGGAGCTACCTCAAACAGTTTCAGCACGACTCTAGCGCAGAGTGCACCTGGTGTGGAGATAGCTGCGATGAAGACGCCCAACACGTCTTCCTCCACTGTGGGCGTTTCGCCGAGGATCGACTCGCGGTGGAAAACCTGACGGGCCAGCGTCTATCGCCAACTAACCTGGTGGCCCTTATGCTGGAGAGGCTTGAAGTCTGGCATGCGGTTTGATCCTTTGCAGCCTCTACGATGGTAGAGCTGCGTCAGTTGGAGAGGGTAAGGGCGAGTGCATCGTAGTCGTTGCCACCGCTTCTGCGAAGCAATGCTTCACGGCGGTCCCGCAGAAGCTGGCAACGACTGTGCATGCTACACATATCGTAATTTAAGTTAACATAGTCATATCTTTTGAAATAAAAAAAAAAAAAAAAAAACACCCAGGAATACACACATGCACACACACCCAGGCTCACGCACACACACACAGGCACATACATACGCACCCAGGGCTTCATTCTGGTCACCGTGGAGGAGATGAAGACTGCTGCACGCAAGCTCATCGCCAACAAGGCCCCGGGTACAGACGGTGTGCCAAAACGCTGCCTGAGGATAGCTGATCTGTGTGATGCTGATCTGTGCTAGGCTGGACAATGCCGTTCGAAACGCTGGTGGTCTATCGCCTTTCCAGTATGGTTTCGGAAAGGCAAGATCTACTACTGACGCCATTAAAACAGTTGTCAGAATAGCGTTTGAAGCTATCGCTGGCACCCGCTGGCGTTTCGGCAGTTAGCATTACTGTCTTGTCGTGACCATTGACGTGAAAAATGCCTTCAACACTGCCAAATGGAGCTGCATCCTGGATGCCTTGGTTCTTCTTCGGGATCCAAATTACCTTGTAGCGATCGTTAGGAGCTATTTTGAAAACCGAATCCTTCGGTATCAAACGGACGAGGGATAAAAGCAATACTCTGTCTCTGCAGGAGTTCCTCAAGGATCTGTCTTAGGCGCTCTCCTGTGGAACATCATGTATGATGGCATACTTCGAATCCAGCTACCAGAGGGGGCTAAAGCAGTTGGCTACGCTGATGACGTCGCCTTAGTAATGGTGGCTAAGGATCTACGGCGAGTCACTGAGCTCTGTAATTGGTGCGTAGTTGCCGTGACTCAAAAGGTGGAATACGTTGATTTCACGGTTGATGGCGTCAAGATTGGATCCGCTACCTAGGCGTGATCATTGACAGGCGCCTCAGCTTCGGAGAGCATCTCGCGTTTGTCACAGAAAGGCGGCGGTTACCGGACGCGCACTGGCGAGGATGATGCCAAACACGCGAGGTCCGAGGCAGCATACGAGGTTGCTTCTTATGCACGTCATGAAGTCGGTCATCCTGTGTGCAGCACCAATCTGGATCGGCGCTACATCGGTGGCTAGCTACATGAGGGGCATAGAGTCAACTTATTGGCTCTCTGCTGTGCGGGTATGCTGTGCCTTGCGCACTGTATCAACAGAGGCAGCGTTTGTGATTGCTGGGATGACTCCAATCCGTATCTCTGCCCTGGAAGCCGTTGCAGTTCTGGAAGCTGGTCCTTCGGAGAGAAGAGCTGTTTGGGCGGCTGCCCGCGAGCGGAGCCTCGAGACCTGGCAACAGCAGTGGGACTCATCCAACAAAGGGCGTTGGACGTATCTCCTCATCCCAAATATACGGCGATGGGTGGAGAGGAAGCACGGGATGGTTACATTCTACCTCACCCAGTTGCTTCCAGCATGACTCCTCTGCTTCGTGCAGCTGGTGCGACAACGTCAGGGAGGAGGAGGCTCAGCACGTCTTCTTTGACTGCGGGCGAATCGCCCAGCAGCGACTTGTGGTGGAAAACTTGGCCGACCAGCCTCTAACTCCAACTAACCTGGTGGCCCTTATGATTGAGCATCAAGAAGTTTGGCATGCGGTCTGTGCGTTTGCAGCCTCGACGATGGTAGAGCTACGACGGCTGGAAAGGGAAAGGGCGAGCTCATCGTAGTCATTGCCACTGCTTCTGCGAAGCAATGCTTCACGGCGCACTGTGGCGCCATTTGAGTTTTTTCGTTGCAAAAATCATAGCTTTTGAACCAAATTAGATAATCGATCAACTTAAAAGCATCTGATAGATAATTAATAAACCTAAAAAATAAGCATTTGAAATGAATTCTACGATTTTTGGGTGCCTATTTATGGGTATGCAAAGTTGAAACTTGTGAAAAAACCAATTATACGGGAAGGAAAAAAAATTTTATTTAAATTTTTTGATATTTATTGTTTCATTTTAATGGTTTTTATAATTTAAAATTAATATTATAATAATATAAAAAAAAATTTTAAATTTTTTTTTTTTAACTTTTTGTAAAATGTTGATCACAATCCGTAAAAGATGTTATATCTAAAAGAGTTATCATCTCTGAACTATAAGTATTTTCTAATTCTTTTCGTGACTTAACATGCCTCAGTGATGAAATAAGTGGATCTGAAGATGACGCTAACATGTTGAAGAGGTCCTCATTTTGTCTGACACTTGATGCTTTGCAAGTGTTTAGCAATCTGTATTTTTTATAAAATTTATTTAATGATTCCTGTACTTCTTCAGAAAGCTCTCCAATTGGCAAAGACTGATACTCAATTATATCTTTGCCATGCGCCAATATTTTATGGACTGTCGGGGTCAACTTTTTTTGCGGATATAGTTCTGCTAAAAGTGATGCAGCTTTTGAAGCATATTCTCCATATTTGGCAGAATCAACTTTTTCTTTGCAGTTCAAAACATTTAAGATCGATCCCAATCTCTTAACGATTTTATTGTTGATTCCAGCGATTCGAGTTACAGCCTCATCATTTTCAAAAAATCTCCTTGAAGTGTTTCCATCGTTTGAGTTTCCGTATCCGTACTTGGGGCAGTCTACTTTAAGTCCAACTTGTTTGAAAAACACATATATAATCTAATCTACTACCTGATAGATACCGTTTGGATTAAGGGTTCAAGAAGGCCGTCAGCCGTCAGGTGATACAGGGGGATGATCACGCAGTGCCTAATGCCGGTACTTGTACTGGTATCTAGGCTGCGTGCCGTATCTGTAGCGCAATGGCGGAAGTGCGACTATACTCTCCTCGCGAGGGCGGCTGGAAACAGGCTCTTGGTTAGGTCATGTCTCCGCCAATGAGTGCTGGATAATCGTAGTCGGGCGAGAGAAGACAACTCTCCAAATCACTTCAAGCCAAGGTGGAACAGCATACGCCGATGGTTGCGTGGCCGGGGAGAAGCTCGGTCTCTAGTATGCGGACTCAGGGGGAACAGCCGACCCACCCTGTTTTATGAAGGCTTCCCGCGGTACATGGGCTCTGCCGCGGGTGACGATCCTCTTCCCTATTACTCGTGGGAGCAAATATGAACTCTAACACTAATAACATAATAATAAACAAAGAGGCCGACACTCGCCCAAAGTCGGATGGGACTAACAATCCCTCATCTTCTGCGCTGCCCGGTAAGCCAGCGGGCAGTGCTATTCCATGTGTACGCGGTAAGGTTCCGGACAGGCAGCCGAGTCGTGGGGCGAGACCTGGATACAAGGTGCCGGCTAGAGCTCCGCAGAGCATACATGCGGCGGGCTCAACCTCCACCCCAAACCGGGCCTCAATCTCGATAAAGCCAAGCATGCCCGGCCCTAAAAAACCGTCGTACAACGACAAGAGACGTGCTGCGGGTATCTTGACCCGGAACCTGTCTGGCACAGAAACATCGCCAGAAGGTTCGCAGCTGGTGCCGCTAAGCCAAAGCGGCAGCTACCGGAAGCTAGTAGCGCACCACAAGCCAAGCGGTCGCGCCAGCAGCACGGGACGAAATCCTACGCCGAGGTGACGAGGGGTAAGGTTCTTCTCGGTGTCCTGGATTAGGGCAGCGAGGGGGGCCAAATCCCGAAGAGCCAGTGGCCGTGGGTGGAGAACGAGCTGCAAGGAGCCTTTATGCAGATCATGCTGGCAAATGGAGGACCACCGCCCGTATGCCAAGATGCCGGCTGGCATCAAGATTGCGTGAATGTGGTGGCATGCGCTGATATGCACTCAGCCAAGATATACAAAGAGGCCATTTCTGCCCTGGGTGAGGTCTACCCTGGGGCCAAGTTGGATGCTGTGGATTGGAAGAATGTGCCCAGCAGGCCTAGGGCTCGAGTATGGGTATCGGCTAAACCCGATGATCCGGCCGAGATCCTAAAGGTCTTCCAATTTTGCAACCCTCAGCATCCGTCAAGCGACTGGCGGGTGGCAAAATTAGAAAAGGCGGATGGTCCACGGCACCAGATTATCTTGGTGCTGAACGATAAGACTGTCGAGCACCTCGCCAAGTCCGGCAACACCTTACAGTACGGCTTTAATACCGTGGCTGTTAGGGTGTATCGCTCGGACAAGGCCAACGAGTCCGTCGTCCAAGAGCCGGATCTGGAGATCGACCACGACGAGGATCTAGATGAGAAGGAGTTATTAGGTTATGCCTCTGAGACATCAGAGCTAGCTCGAGATCTCTCCCGGCTAGGCCACAGCGGGGGAGACATAGAGGTAGAAGACGATGAAGATGCCGACATAACTGTGGTGGAGAAGGGTTTGAAGAATGTCCTTAAGACTTCTTCAGATAAATCTACACCACAGTAAGGCAGAATCGGCTGCTCTTCTGCTTTACCTGGAGAGGGGTACAGTAGACATAGTCCTTATACAGGAACCCTGGGTGTGTGGTGGCAAGGTTTCTGGACTGAGGACACATGAACACAAGCTACTAGTAGCTGGAACCGAAGGTAGATATAGAACCTGCATACTTGCAAAAAGACATTTAAACATATTTTTGCTCCCGAAGTATAGCGACGCAGACAACACTGCAGCGTGTCTGAAGCTGGAGACGGAACCAATCCGACTAGCCTCTAGCTACTTCGCCCACGACCATAAGGGCGACCCTCCGCATCCGTCGCTTCGCCAGCTGATCGCCGACTGCGAGCTGGGAGGCCTTCGGCTAATAGTGGGCTGCGACGCAAATGCCCATCATCATCAGTGGGGAAGCACTGATACTGATTGGAAGAATTACGCTGTTTCTCTGCAAAGACTGCTCCCTGAAACTCCACCTGAAGGGCCAAATACCGTAGAGTATACAACCGTTCTCATAAGAAAATTCAGTAAAGCGTGTGAAAACGCCCTGAATACATCTTGTCCCATTAGCAGACCAAAAAGGAAGAAGAAACCCCCTTGGTGGACTGCTAAAATCGGAGAGTTGAGGGCAGCTGCCAGAAAACTCTTCAATAAAGCAAAGGCTCAAAATGACGAACAGACATGGGCTGACTACAAGGCAGGGCTCTCCGTGTTCCAAAAGGAGCTTCGCAAAGCAAAACGAACTTCTTGGAGAACTTTCTGCTCAGAGATAGAAAGTACTTCCGAAGCAGCCAGACTAAGGAAGCTACTAAGTAAAACTCCTCAGACTCTTGGTTTCATCAGTGAAGAATCACTAACCTTACTCCTGGACACACATTTTCCGGGGGGAAGTAGATCGCCAAGACCTTGTGATCTGCACGCTAGCGGGGAGACACAGAAGCTCTTGCAATTGCTCAGTGAAAGCTATATCCATCGGGCAATTAAGAGCTTCAAACCCTATAAATCACCAGGAATAGACAATATCATTCCTGCCCAATTGAAGTCCACGGGCAAATTAGCCATCAATTGGCTTAAAAACATATTCTCCAGGGTTTTTAAATGTGGTATAATCCCGGGGCCATGGCTGGAATCGAAAGTAGTTTTCATCCCAAAAGTCGGAAAACCCTCGCACACAACAGCTAAAGATTTTCGACCTATCAGTCTCTCGTCTCTGTCTTCATTTGAGAAGCACTATTCCCATATCGCTTGTCTCACCAGTTCAGCATGCCTATTCTAAGGACAAGTCTACCGAGACCGCACTGCATGCACTTACTGCATGCATTGAAAAGTCTATACACAGGGAAAACTATACGCTAGTAGCGTTCCTAGACATAGAGGGAGCTTTCAACAACGTCACTCCTAAGACTATCACCGACTCGCTGACGGATTTGGGGGTTGACTCCCTGACTGTGCACCTGATTGATCAGATGCTCCAATGCAGGATCGTAAGAGCCGCACTGGGGGCAGTGACTGTCACCAAATCCGTTTATCGTGGAACCCCACAAGGCGGAGTCCTCTCTCCTCTTCTATGGAACGTAGCAGTAAACCAACTGCTGCTGTCCATGGATGGGGGAGGGTGCAAAGTGGTAGCCTATGCAGACGACGTTGCCCTAGCCTTTTCAGGCAAGTTCCCGCAGACGTTGTGTGACCGAATGACGGAAGCCCTTGCTAGTCTTCCCGGTTGGGCAAAAATATCTGGATTAGGAGTTAATCCTGCTAAAACGGAGCTGGTTCTGTTTACGAGGAAATACAAAATTCCGTCTCTACAGCCACCAACTCTAGATGGGGTTGAACTGTCCTTTAGTGACTCAGCAAGATACCTAGGTCTAATTCTAGACAAGAAATTAAACTGGAATCTTAATACTGAAGAGCGTATAAGGAAGGCACATGTTGCTCTATACGCCTGTAGGAAGACAATCGGACTTAAATGGGGCATGACTCCGCAAGTTGTCCATTGGCTCTACACTGCGGTAGTCAGACCAATTTTATTCTATGGTGTTTCTGTCTGGTGGCCTGCACTTGACAAGAAAACAGTCACCAAGAAATTAGGAAGGGTGCAGCGAACTGCTGCGCTCTGCATAACAAGAGCTTTACGTACGACCCCGGGTAACGCTCTTGATGCCATACTGCACTTCCTACCTGTCGAAATGATGGGGCGGAAAATAGCAACTATGTCAGCGCTCCGAATGAGGGAAGCCAAACAGTGGATAGGCCAGGATTTTGGACATTCAAGTATCTTGAAAGACAATCCACTCATACCAGACAATACGGATTATCAGATCCCACAGGTGTATTTAGATACTCCCTTTACCACCCTAATCCCAACTAGAGAGAACTGGGAAGAAGGCTTGCCCGCGAGACCTGCGGAAGCCATAGAAATTTTTACAGACGGCTCAAAGCTGGACGGTAGAGTAGGAGGCGGCATTTTCTGCGCAAAGCTTTTCGACTCCCTGACCACTGTAGCGTCTTCCAGGCAGAAGTGCTAGCAATTCAGGAGTCACTAAGTTGCATTCCACATAGGTGTAATGTCAGTAAAATCTATATCCTCACGGACAGCCAAGCAGCTATTAGATCGCTGGAGTCGTACACGTCGAACTCTAAGGCTGTTCATAACTGTCGCAAATCTCTGAGGGACATAGAAGGCAACTGTATCGCTGATGAACTTGCCAGATTAGGAACTACCATGGAACTCCTTCCAGACAAAGAGTGCATTGGTATACCTATGGCATCCTGTAGACTCAACCTAAGAGACTTCTTCGAGATGGAAGCCAACAGAGTATGGCAGCTCTCCACTCACAACTCACGTATTGCTCATCAAACCTGGCCAACCAGATGCCGGAAAAGATCAAATGAGCTCTGCCTCCTAAGCCGGAACAAGTGCTCTATTGTTACCAGAGTGATGACTGGGCATTGGCTTGTGGGGGCACATGCGGCCAGATTATTGGTCCCACACAACGACTTCTGCAGAAGTTGTAGAGACGAGGAGGAAGAAGAAACAGTTCTTCACCTTCTTTGTACCTGTCCGGCCTTATGCAAAACTAGGCAAAGAATCCTTGATGACTTTTTCTTCGAAGATCTATCTGAACTTGCGAGTAAAAGACCCAAAGATGTAGCAAGGTACATCCAAGTCACAGGATGGACTCATGATGCGGAGTCATACCAAGAGTGATAGAGGGGTCTCAGAGCCTTTCGCGGCATCACAATGGGCCGAGTGCGGCCTAAGTGCGCCGAATGGGTATCCCTCCTTAGTAACCGCTCTAACCTAACCTTACCTAAGGGTTCAAGAAAAGAGTTAGCTTTCATGCCTAACAAATTTACCTATTGTTTGTGTAAGTCCAGGTCAATAAGGTCAATTTATGCAGTTTGGGTACTTTGCACGTGTCCGAATAAGATTTGTGTCTAACTGAATGGGATGTGTGACTAGTTTTACGCTAACGCAATTTCTGTATTTGGTGCGTACCTGGTAATTTATTTGTATATCCTGTAACTGCACCTGAATTTAGGGACCAGGTTTTGACAAATGATCTCAGGTAAGCATTACAGAATGAAAAACAAAAATCATGTATCTTAACAATAACGAACGAAACAACAACAATAAAAATGGGTTTTCACGGTTATATGTCATAATTTGCCCAAAAATGCATGCAACACATTTTTGGAATTATGTCTTTTTTCACTATTTTATATCTAAAAAAAAGGGGCAAAAACGGGCAAATGAAACTTTTTGCATTTAATAGAGGAATAATCAAAGAAATTAATTTGAAAAAATAGCCGATATAATGTGATATAATTTTTTTTTTATTTTCCATCAAAGTTGAGAAATAGTGAAAAAGTGGATAGTTGGTAAATATTGCTTTGCCTGGCCAAACGCAGAACAAACAGTACAATTTTTTTTTATTCTTTTCTTAAAAAATAGATCTATCAATAGAACCAAAAATAATGACGATCCGTACCTTAGTTTTTGAGATATTGTATCTCAAAGCCGACCAATTTACCTTAAAATTGTGATTTTTATGTAACACAAAAAATCAGACAACTTTGAGTAGCTATATCTTCTAAGCCAAAAATAACGGTTACATTAAGGATTGCAGATTTGAAATCGTTGGAAAATTTCCTATAAAGACGGTTCATTCAATATTTTTTAGAGGCACATGCAATTTTTGATTTTTGACACCTGACTTGCTGTACGGGAGCCACTGTGCGACGTGCAGTTGCTAAATTGTTTGTCCGACGTGAAGTTTAAAAAATCAATTTATTATAAAGATAACTGGGCTATGTCTACTCCATAGAAGAGATTTGGTATAAGGTAGGTCTTAGCAACAATGAGTTTAATATTAATTGGCAAGAGATGCTGTGTCAGGTGTAGAATTCTTAAGGCTGCATAAGTTATGTTATGTGGTCTCTCCAAGTCAGAGTCTTATTAAACATTATGCCTAGGTTAGCTACTCTGTCTACGTTGTCAATTTTAATTTTTCCTAAGTTTAGAGTGTCTATGGACTTTTTGTATATTACTATGCACTTAGTTTTCGGACGTGTTTAGACTAAGGCCATTACTTCGTATCCACTCGCTCACCTTTACCAATGCTCTATTAGTTACACTAACACATTCATCAATTCTGGACAATTGACTTCAAAAATACAACTGCACATCATCAACATACATATGGACATTACATTCAGAAAATACATTGGGCAAATTATTAACATAAAACGAGTATATTAACGGCCCAAGAACCGATCCTTGTGGCACTCCGCGGCTCAAGGACAGAAATTACGACGAATTTGACGGTGTGACAACATATTGATGTCGGTTTACTAGGTATGAGCGTAATTAGGAATGGGCTGTGGCTGTAAAACTATAAAGCTTCTTTATTTTAGTGCTTAGGATGTCATGGTTGACAGTTAAAAAGCTTTTCTATAGTCAAGCAGTGTCAAGACCGTTACACTGCCATCATCCATGCTTCTACGTATGTCCTCAACAATATTAAGGATTGCTGTAGTGCAGCTTCTGTTTTTCCTAAATCCGGATTGTTTATTGCTGAAAAGACTGTTGGTAACCAATTATTCATGTATTTCGTTAGCAAGTTCATTTTCAAACACTTTGGATAGAAAAGGTAGAACTGAGATTGGTCTGATATCTCCATTGCCCTTTGGGACAAGGAAATACGGAAGAAGTGATTGCTGACTTCGTAAGAAGTGTTGAAAAAAAAAATAATAATAATAATAAAATAAACTTCACAACTCAACCTAAACTGTTTATTTTATTCGTTTTGAAATCAATGCAGGATATAAGCTTTTCCTAGCATTTGACAAACAAATCAAAGCAGGCATATATAAAAACAAAGGTTAGAAAGGGATGGCGCTAAACAGTTAAATGTCAAGCATAAAAGAATGGATGATAGTATTCATCTTAAGGATGAAGGGGACCAAACAATTAACATCCCTATCTGCGTTTCATAAACGCTCATGTATAAAATCGTATAAGGGCTTATGAAATTAACACAAGGAGGATCACTTTCCCTCTCTAAAATTTTCTCCCTCTAACACTTTCCCTTTCTAAGACTTTCTCCCTCTAACACTTTGTCCCTCTTGCACCTTCTCTTTCCAACACCTTCCCCCTTTAACACTTTCCCACTTCCTTCTCCTTCTATCACTTTTTCCCTATAATGCCATGTTATAATATTGCACTTAATCGCGCGGTTAGGGTCATTAACGAGATTAAAGCACTAATCAACATATAATCGCGCGATTAACTCATACAAAAACTGTCGAACGTGATCCTCTCATTGACGAGATTACCTGCTAATCTAGTTTATTAGCGTCAATGCAACCCTGTTTTTGTTTAACACAAACGACTGATGGTGCTGTTTTTTGCATATGCGAACAGCTGTTATTTGTTATTTATGTTTTATTTACAATTTGTAAATAAATATGGCAGCAAAAAAGAAAAGGATAAATTGGTGCGATGGGGCAGAAATCTGTCTCTTTTGTGAGTATCGCAGGTAGATTATCGTAATTGCGAGATCAATTTTTCATAGTGTGAACATGGCATAACTCTTTATAATATAAATCTACAAGTATCAATACTCTTGTTTAAAAATAATGTGTTGATCTTGCTGCTGCTGCAGCTGCTACTGCGCAAGAAATTTCCCATCCCACCGAAGGTTGTTGATGTTGCTTTGACAATAACAATGCTCGTGTGCAGAGCAACGTATATAAAACAGGAGCACACTTGACTCTAACATTAATTGGTTAAATAGCTAAAACTGATCCTCTCATTATCACAGCCATAAAGATCAATGTATTGATCTTACTGCTGCTGCTGTTGCTGCTGCGAAAGAAAATTCCCATCCCTTATTCACAGAACCCCACGAATCTTTTTGTTCTTGTAGTTGTTGCTGTTGACCATAACAACGCAACGTACGTCGAACAAGCTCTCGCTTTTCTCTATTCTCTATCCTTTCATCCTCTGCACAAGGCAACGCATGTCAAACGGGCGCAAACTTGACTTTACCACTAATTAGTTAAATACCCAAATCTGATCCTTTGATCACTAATTCTCTAAAATCATGTTGTTGTTGTCCTTAAGAATGCCACCTATGATTGTGGATTGCTTGCAGGTGTACAGTGCAACAAACGTTTAACAAGCGCACACTTGACTCAAAATGCTATGAGCACTGATTCACACAGATGCTGTTGATAAAGTTGTGGCTTAGGTATGTCAAACCTTTTTCTCCACCTTAGTCTAATCAAAGGAGAGACACGATCATGGGAAAAAAGGATCATAAATTATAATATTGTAGGGGGTCAAAAAAAAGGGTCGAAAAAAGGGTAAAAAAAAACGGTCATAAAATTTAATGGGGTTATAAATTGTCGGGGTCCTTTATGTCATAGAACCACCATTCTCCACCTACTCATCTGAATCGTCTTTTTCTGAATCCAGTGGTTCTGTTTTGAAGATTTGGAGACTGTATCCAAAACCATGAGAATAACTATAATAAGAAACAAAATGAGCATGCATTTCAAATCTGGGGATGGCACGTCAACTTTGTTAATGAAGTTAGCTGTCGAAACTACCGTTGTTACGTCTACTTTGCCCATTGTGTTTCCCTGTGTAGTCCTCTTTATATCTAAAATTTTTTTTACTACGAAAAATAAAAATACCACACTGATTTTGTGAACCTTGAATACCACACAATAGCACAAGAACTGTGTGGTTGTGAACCTTAAGGAACAAATCGAAAATATTGATAATAATTCACCACGCAATGGGACGAAAATTCTACAAGTGATAGTGAACAATATCATTCACCTTAAGAGTTTGCTTCAAGATTTTAAGCGATCCTAAAAGCATGTTTCATTTGAGTCCTCAAGTGACCATCTAATGAATGGGATTAAGTTATCAGAGACATCAACCAATTCCCAACCAAGTAAAAGAGTGATTCATTAAAATTTACAAGTGACATTTTAGTGCATTACATAAAAATTATCAAAGATGCCAACAAATTCGCGATAAAGACACCAACCAACTGTGATCAAGTCGCAAACACTCAACATCATTAGAAACATTAACAAAAGGAACAACTAAAAGAGTCAACTATCAGCAGTTCCCCGCATTGAACCAATAAAAATCACACCAACCACATAAGGATATAAGAATAACTAGAACACAAATAATGATTTTCATGTAACTGATTTGGTTAATGAGAAATATAAATCTATAATATAAAAATGAATCGCAAAATGTGTTGGTAAGCGCATAACTCAACAACGCCTGGACCAATTTGGCCAAATCTTTTTTCTAAATGTTCGTTGAAGTTCAAGGATGGTTTTTACGGCGAATTATTGCTGTAAAAACCCTAAAAATAGCCCTTTTCTTTTTCACATACAAATGATTTGTAACTAAAACGTAGTTGTCTGTTACCTAATCTACTGAGTTTGCTTTTGACAACTGATACACGAAACAAATTCGTATATCGTGTTTTGAAAAAGTCGTGACGCTTTGGTCGAACGATTGTGTTTTGTGCAGAGTGTTTACTTAGTTAGTGTTTGTTTAGTTCGTGATTAGTGAAAAAATTATTTATATTTGATATGCCTCCTATAAGACGAAGCAATTTAGGTAGAAGAACCAGAAATGCTACAAACCAAGCTAATTACCGATCTAATCGTACTGCACAAGAACGTGACGACGGAAATGAACGTGAAAGAATTCGGAAACGTTTCGGAAGTATACGAAAAGATACTACATAGCGTTGAAGCAGAACAGGGAGAAATCTATTTTTTAGATGCACCTGGTGGAACAGGTAAAACGTTTCTTTTAAATTTATTATTGGCAAAGGTACGGCAAAGTAAAAAAATTGCATTTGCCGTTGCTTCTTCCGGTATCGCAGCCACTTTACTTAATGGTGGTCGCACAGCGCATTCTACACTTAAGATTCCATTTAATTTGATTCATTTAGAAACACCACATTGCTCAATTTCAAAGCAATCTAATATGGCTGCTGTGCTCAAAGATTGCAAGCTTATTGTTTGGGATGAGTGTACTATGGCCCATAAAGGTGCTTTTGAAGCTGTAGATCGATCTTTGAAAGACATTCGAGATAGTGAATACTTAATGGGTGGCATAACTGTTCTCTTATTTTACATCTATCTTTTATTGCTAAAATAATATAAACTATCTGCGCAGCGAAGTAAGCGGGGCACTTACTATGTCGTATAAACGGAAATGTAGGATTTCATCAGATGTGCAAGTGAATACACAGGGGCTTCAACACACGGTTATTTTCAAACGTTATAATTGCTTGCATCGAAAATCGAGCGCGCAGCGCGAGGGGGGTTGGCGAGCGAAGCGAGCAGGGGGGGACCCCCTAGTAAAAAATAAAAAAATATAAAACAAAATATTAGCAATTTAAAAATTTACACCCTTTGTGTATTTTGTATCCAAAATAGAGGCCAAGCAAGGGAACAATTATTTGGAATGTCGGTTTTGTGTCATAAGTTATAAAAAGTTTCGGTCCGTGGTGCATACGGTTAGGAATAGACTTTTGCAGCAGACAGTCAAAAACACTACTATTGTGTTTTGGTTAGATTAATTGGATTAGGTATCCGGACTCATCGATCCCACTGAGCAACTAACGGAAACTAGGTCAACCATGGAACCAGAACACAATTCTTAATTCCACAAGCGATTAGCAGGCTGACACCGGCCGCCTTTTTGAAACACTTACGACTCGTAACAGAATGCTGATAACTGAAATTTAATGCTAACCTTGGAAAAAATTAACGTTATTAACCCAGTAATAATGGATCATTCGGATCTGATAAGCATTCTCACTGAGCAAATTACAGGGACCACAGTTACTGACATCTTGAAAGTATCTAGCATTAAGGTAGATCGTAAGAATAACATAATTAGCTTTATAATCCGTTTTCCATTAGTAAGCAAGCTCTGCAGCTTAATGAAAATCTCGTGGCTGACTGCGATGGCCAGATTCAAGCTGTGGCCGGCTGCTCATTGACTGCAACGGCAACATTATTCAAACAGGCGTAAAACAACAGCTGCGCGCAAGGTCTTCACTCAGGAGGCACAGCCCATTGCAAGACAAAACCGAGTCACCTCGACCCCGTCACTATAATGGACGATGGTATCGTGATCATAAATGATCGCGGAGCAATAGTCGCTTACGACGACAACGCAGAACTCAAGGTTGAAGGAACAAGCTTTGTCACCTTAAAAATGCATGCTGATGTTAATGGCACGTGGTACTTCAACCGCAACAGTGTGCAGAATCGGTTCCCGGCAGTTGCAGCATCTCCGTTGCTGAACGTCAGTGGGCACGATGCGTTGCTCAGCCTTCCATACATCCATCGTTTGAGTGAGGACAACCTTAAATACACTAAAAAGTAAGAAACAGCGTCAATGTGGGAAACAAAACAGAATTTTCCTTGGGTGCGATATTGTTGGCTTGGATCACTGGAGCGGGAATCTATTGGCTCTACCGGCTGACTACGTCCCATCGCAACGCCAAAAGAACCTCGGAAATGATCAGCAACTTAAAAACGACCGAGGACGGTCTGTCTTCGAGAGGGGGCACATGAAAAATTAATAAATTATTAATTTGTGACATTATTAATTGGAAGGTAATACAAGATTTTAAAAAGAGCACATATATGTTATCCCATAACGAGTGTCCACTTTGTAGATACAGCACGCCATGCGGCTGCCTTTCGAAAAAACGCTGATCTAGGCGGATTATCGGTCAGCAACAGCGAGTGCAGCGCATGAGCGGGACAGCTGCACAGGATGCAATCCGATACCACACTCGCGCGGCCAGCTTGCGGGGTGGCAGCGACGATGACGCCGACAGCGCGGTCGGCGACATGTAGGGCTAGATTAAGATTATTGTAAGCTTCATAACTCAGTATGAATATATTCTAAAATAAAGTGCGACGTGTCGTCCATAAAACATTTGTTGATTGTTTAGTTAACTCATCTGCATTCATTAATGCAACCATATTGTTGGAACCTCCAGTATTAATTCATCATATATCCTAAAGCTGCCTTCATATGGTCGGTTTTTCAGTAGCTTTTTTTAACCGACCAAGAATATTGGCACTCACATTATTCGCATCGGTTAAGTCCAAAATCCCGTCACTTTTTGTTGTTACATATTCTGGTCACACTTCCCTATATATATAAGATTGTTTACATTCTTTTTTGCCAAAAATTACTAAAAACTACCAAAAACACAATTTTTTACGTAAACATGTTCATGACACATATTTAACCGACTCTAAAAGAGCAGAATTAGAACACGTTCTATTCTTCTCATTTTGAGTAGATTTTTGACCGGACCTAAAAAATGTTGTGTGCCCACACGAGAGCGCTGGCTTAAAAAAAAAAAAAAAACAACGATGAAAAACCGATCGTGTGAAGTTAGCTTAAGAACGATATACAGGTAAAGGGGTATCGATATATTGCGGTTTCGATAGGTATCGATTCTCAGTTTTGTCGTGAGTACACACGATCGTACGAGCTAAACAGTAGTAAGTCTTCAAGCGTACAATAGGTACATACAACTCGAAAAGTAGAAGTTGACGAGAGTTAAGTTGAACACTCTAAGTTGCTTAACTTGAAATTTGAATAGTATTAATCGTTGTGGCTTTGAAATCGATCTTTTTATACTTTTTATACATTACATAAACATTACATTTGGGGGCTCAACCGTGTCTAAATATTGAAGTTAACAACCTAAATAATAAAAGTCGAAACTACGCAGTAGTAAATTCAAAGCCGCGAATTGCACATGTACCTACATACATGTGTAAAGTTGTGTTCGTATGCATATACTTGAAAAATGAGACTTAAACAAACACCCGTAAAAAAGAAAAAGATTAGAGAAGAAGAAGAAGCAGTTGAAAAAATCACACCAGCATCGACAAGTAAGAAAAAGAACGAAAAGGCAAAAGTGAAATAGAATTTTTGCAAGAAAAAAACATGGTAAAAATGGAAGAAAACATTGAAGAAAACAGTAAAAGTTTACAAGCTGTTGTCGCTAAAAATTCAAACGGACGAGATCGAACACACGGAGAGTAAAATAACGCCGGACAGTTAAGAGAACGCGTCAAGTCGCCTGATGAATCCTTTCATGATTATGTTTTATTATTTATTTATTATTCAAAATAAGCGAAAGCTTGCCGCTCTCCGTGCCGACACAGACGTTGTTTGTTGCCTACGTATCAAATCTGAATACAAATATAACATGTACATGTGTAAGGCATTCTATGGATTGCACAAAAAGTACGCATTGCAAAAGTACAATTTGTTATTGATGGCAAGAAAAAATTGCAAAGTGTAAAACAAAGTCGCTGTTTTAATTGGGGCTCAGCAGAACATGTGTGAAAAGATTGTAAATTGGAAACTAAGTGTTTCAAGTGTAACGGTAATGGGCACATTTCGAAAAACTGCCAGCCATTAGTAAAAAACGTTAACGTTGTAAAAGAGAGCAAGCGTTGCAAAAAAATTGTTTTGAATAACGTCATAGTCGAGAGCAAGCGTTACAAAAAATTGTTTTGAATAGAATCATAGTCGAACGCTGCCGATAGGTGAATTTTCGGGAGCGCTTCAAGTCGATGGTATCACAGGTGTACAGAAGTTCGAAACTGAGATTGATATACACACCCCTCCGCAGTTTATGCCAATGGTCTCGTCGTTGATTGAAGCATATAAGCCATCATAATTGCCGATACAGTTTCCAGTCGAACTGAGGATCATACTAGATGGGCAAATTACTCCGTTTCGACAGCAGCCAAGTCGTCATTCTCCAGTCGAATGCGAGGCCATTCGGAAAGAAGTTGACGAGTGTCTAAATACAAACATTGTAAGGAAGTCTACATCCAACTTTGCAAGCAGAGTCGTGATCGTGAAGAAAAAGGACGGTTCAAACAGAATTTGCATTGACTTCAGGCAGTTAAACAATATGGTGCTTAAGGATTTTCTAGTTCCGCTTATGGACGATGTACTGGAAAAGTTGCAGGCTGCCAAAATTTTTGTCGTTATGGATCTGGAGAATAGTTTTTTCCACGTACCCATTGAAGAAGAGAGTCGCAAATACACTGTTTTTGTGACAAATGAGGGCCTGTACGAGTTCAACAAAGCCCCGTTTTGATTTACCAATTCACCTGCAGAATTTATACGGTTCGTTTACAGTTTTTTTTTCGGTCTTATCAGACAAGATGTGATGCAATTGTATATGGAAAGAGAGCGGAAAGAAAGTCGTTTTTTGGAGAGGAAAATATAATTTTTGGGGCATACAGTTGAAGGTGGAAAGATCTGGCCTCTCCAGGAAAAGACAAACGCAGTCAAGCATTACAGTCTTTCTTAGGATTAACAGTTTTCTTCAAAAAATTTATTAAATGATACGGACAGATAGCTCGCCCGTTGACAATGTTGAAAAAAAAAAGAAATTTGCTGAGACGAACGCCGTTAACCAGTTGAAAATGCGCTATGCACAGAGCCTATTCTGCGAATTTACAGTAAGTATGCACCCACGGAGTTACACACATATGCTTCAGCTGACGGATTCAGTGCAACTTTACTTCAGCGATTTGATCAAGAACTACACCCTGTATTTTTCTGGAGCAAGAAAATGTCGTCATCAAGTGCTAAGCGTCACAATTATATACTGGAAGTAAAAGCTGGCCATCTTTTTATGCAAAAGTTCAGACATTATCTTTTGGGAGTAAACTTTACTTTGGTAACAGACTGCGCAGCGTTCTCCCAAACTGTAAATAAAAATGACGTTCCAAGAGAGGCTGCGAATTGGATCATGTGCATGCCGGATTATACTTTCGAAGTGGTGCATCCACCAACAACAAGAATGAAACACGTAACTATCTCAGTCGATATCCCGACGTGCTTACAATTGGCTCTGAAGTCTCTGCACGTCTGAAGAGAGCATAGAGGGACGATGCATTAGTCAGCGCCATAATGGAAATTCTCAAAACACAGCCGTACGATGGATTTAAACTTAAAGGACAGTTGGTCTATAAAGTCGTTAATGGAAATGAGTTGGTGGTGGCTCCTAAAAAAACGGAACACGAAATTATAAGCGAAGCGCACAATGTGGGACTTTTTTCGGTTCAGAAGACCATGCACGCCATTCAGCAGCAACTTTGGATTCCGCATTTGGAACGAAAAGTTGCTTAAGTAGTCAAGAGCTGTATAAAATGCAATATTACAAACAAAAATCTTGGTAAGCAGGAAGGATACCTTTGCTGTATTGACAAAGGTGGCCAACCGTTGCACACACTCCACGTCGACCATCTGGGGCCAATGGGCGCAACGTCGAAAAAATTCAAATATATTTTTGCAATGGTGGATGCATTTTCCAAGTTTGTATGGCTTTTTCCAGTAAAATCAACCGGTTGTGAGGAAGTACTAAGAAAACTACAAGGTTGGTCGGACGTTTTCGGTATGCCATATCGTATAAATAGCTATCGTAGATCTGCGTTTACGTCAAACGCTTTTGAAGAGTACACAAAAATGAATGCTATCGAGCATGTTCTGACATCAACAGGAGTTGCAAGGGAAAACGGACAGATTGAGCGAGCAAACAGCTTATAAAAGAAAGCGTAAAGTCGATTATGTGTACAAGGAAGGCGTTTTGGTAGCAGTGAAGCGCACGCAGTTTGTTGCGGGCAGAAAATTGGGGAGCAATTTCTTTGACCATACGAAGCTATCAAAGTCAACCGTTCCGGACGTTATATCGTTTGAAAAGCTGCAAATGTAGAAGGACCGAACACAACGTCTACAAGCGCGGATAATATGATGCTATGGAGATATATTCAACAGCGTGAAGAGCTAATGTCATCTGGAACAGACGACGAGATACAGGATGGCCGAGTGTAAAGGGGTATTGATATATTGCTGTTTCGATAGGTATCGATTCTGAGTTTTTGTATACACACGATCGTACGAGCTAAGCAGTAGTAAGTCGTCAAGCGTACAAGAGGTACATACAACTCAAAAAGTAGAAGTTGACGAGAGTTAAGTTGAACACTCTAAGTTGCTTAACTTGAAATTTGAATAGTATTAATCGTTGTGGCTTTGAAATCGATCTTTTTATATAATAAACATTGTTAATCATATTTAGTTAATAAACATTACAAAAACATTACATACAAATGTTAAATAATACAAATTTTGTTAAGACATATTGAAGTACAGTAAGGCTTTGTTTTAAATACTTGTTTTAGAGCTATAAATAAAAAATATACTTCGCATGAATCGTACGGTTTAAGAGTGTTATACCAAATTTGTGCATTTACTTCTTCCACTGAGGGCTATCACAATCTCATCCTTATCTAAAGTTAAGACCTGGCAATATGGTATATGGCTTCAAGTTATACGGATGAGCATAAAAAAAATTCAAACCATTAAATTATGCTTGGCTTATGCGTTTTGGGTTCAAACATAAATCTCCTAAATAACATTTACATTCCATAACATCTAGAAAAAACGAATGGAAATTGCTGCTATTAAATTTTCTAATTATACTCGATACCATAGGTAAAGTGTATTTTGATTTTGTGCAATGTCCGTCATGGTGTCGGTCCGTCCGTTCGTCCGTCCGTCTGTCCGTATGTTCGAAAGTTTTTTTAACACAGTTCTAGCTAGAGACTTGAAAATTTTTCAATGCGGTATTTATGACCAGGACAGATAAAGTGTCAAGATTGGGTTTCTACGAGGGGGAGCTGGCAAATCAATAAATTCGATAACTCGAAACCGATAAGTCTACATATTTCGCACACCCTTAGAGCTGGAATTACCAAATTTGGTGAGAAAATAGCAACAAGCAATCCCAAACAACTGCCACCCATTCCATCCCCAGCCCCCCCGCAAACCCATGCCACCCCAGCTTCCCTTCCCTCAACTTTTACAAATTTTGAGCTAGAGTTACTGAATTTGGCTTGAATTGGGCAATTGACATAACACAAAAATCTGCATAAAATATTTTGTTTTCACGCCCACCCATACCATCCCAGCCAGGACTTAGGACAATAAAGGAATATGAGATGCTACGGGCATCTTTAAGGCAATATGGAGCTGTTGTTTTGCCCGGATACAAGCATGTTGCGAAAGTCAAAATATATTCACGACCGTTGTAGACGGAATCAACGTGCAAGCCAATATGCAGGATCTAATGAACAATACAACAAAACGGCTGTTGAAGAGTCTCACTGAAGATAAAAGGTCTTCCTGAGAAACTGACATTGATCAGTAAATCGGGCCGCGATGGATCATCCGGACAAAGCGTTTATAAGCAAATTATATCTTCCGATGACACTACAATATCAGACGGGAACATGTTTATGGCATTTTTTGTTCCTTTGCGGCTTAAATCTGACGTGTCCTACACCAGAAAAATCAACGACCGTCATCTGTACATAATTGCCGACCAATACTGTTTCAGTTTGCAAGGGAATCGCCGAAACTCAGTGAACACCAGTGAATGACATTCAAGAAGGGATATACATTTAGGGTGTTCAACAGCTTGTTTCACAATTCAAACTTGAAACGTCCCGCAACAACAAATTGCATATAGGGTGTTCAACAGCTCGTTTCATCGTTTCACGTTTCAAATTTGAAACGTCCTGCAACAACAACTTTGAAACACCCCAGCTTATTTATACAAAAAGTGTTTCAAGTTTCAACAAAGTAAAGATGGGAAGGGCACGATATTTTGTCGATATTTTCTATCGATGTTCAGTACTCTTCAGTATATTTGGTGTATTTTTGTGCAAAAAATTTTGAACACATATGACACATAGTATTATACAAAAATTGCCTTTTTGTGTCTGCCGCCACGCAGCTAACACCTCTAGACTCTGAATCAATTTGTCCAACAAAGTTTTCATCGACTTTTCCCTGTATATTTTCTGTCTCATTACCCTGCAGTAAAATATTGTGCAGAGTACAGCACACTAAACTCAATTGAAAACGAATGGTATCTAGAACATAAATGTCGATTACTTCATCAGACTCGTCATTATTGCTACAAGTCATATCTAATCGTAAGTCAGCATCAGAAGATTCCAAAAGATCGATGACTTCTTTTGGCAGTTTTTTTTTTTTTTTTTTTTTTACCTTTTTCTTTGGTTTTAATTTACTGTGGAGAGCAATGGATCGGAAGAATCCATTGCTCTGTTAAACATGTCTGTCATATTAAGTAGCCGACTACATTTTCACGCGTGGGAACGTCTGTCGTATTTATAATATTTATTTCTCGCTTCGTAGGCATTTTGTCCAAGAACTTTTAATGGAAGTACTCAACTATCCATAATTTGGTGGCCATGCACCAACACTTTATGGAGACATTGGATACCACGAATAAGTCTTTACATATAATTTAAATGTCTCTGCGCACAGGATTTTGAATTTTTCTTTGTTTATATTATATTCGTAAGACATTGCGATTAATAATATAAAAGTTTTTCAAAATTACTGAGTCGAAGTTAAAAATTGAGGAGAATAAATCAGTATTTTCGAAGATGTTTGTATAAGATGTTTAGCACAAATTCCAGAAATCTTATCCATGCGTGCAGAGGGCTAATTCCAAATTTAAGGTTCTCTAAGTTGAGTGTAAAATTTTTTGAGTCAAAGTGAGTTGTGTTCAATAGCTGACTTGGCTTTGCACCACATAGTGGACAGGATTGGCATGAGCTCGTGCCAGTTAAAATATTTATTACTTTGAAATTAATTGATGTCGTGTATGCTTCATACTTTATAACAATTTTCTCATTTTTGTATATATAAGTATGTTCTCTGAGATTTTGTATTTGAACATCCAAATTACTTTTTATACCCTTATCCCATAAAATGGGTAAATAAGGGTATAATGGTTTTGTGCAAAAGTATGTAACAGGCAGAAGGAAGCATCTCCGACCCCATTAACTATATATATTCTTGATCAGCATCAACAGCCGAGACGATATAGCCATGTCCGTCCGTCTGTCCGTCTGTCTGTCTGTCTGTCTGTCTGTCCGTCTGTATGAACGCGTGGGTCTCAGAGACTACAAGAGCTAGAGACTTTAGATTTTGTATATAAGTTCTCCAATACCATGAGCAGAACAAGTTTGCTTCAAATTATCGATAACTACTCTGGTTTCCGATATACACATGGAATCAATAACAAAAAAATATCATATTTGGAAAATCTAAAACTGAGGCTGTCCATTAATTTTAACGGAATATATGAGTTTTTCCGCATTATGCGTTGGTTGGCTGCATTCCAAGATGGTTGAAAATCGACCAAACCAAACGACCGAAGTTAACATTACACAGCAGTGAACAGAACTTTAACAAAGTCGATGCTATGAAATTTGTAATCGATGATTGGTTTAAACAGTGCCAATTTGAGTAAAACAGCTTGTCATCAAGCGCAATAAAAACACAAATCCAAAAAAGTTCAATTTTGGACAAATTGATTTGAATAAATATTTATTAAACTATTAATATTTTTGTTCGAGCTCATATTTCTTGCCAATACACACAATTAATGACACAATTACACATAAAAACGGCTGCCAGCTGTCACCTAACATACCCAGTTAAAAAAGAATGCTGAAACCAATTGGATCTATAGTGGAATCACCTTAATTTTTTACTCGCTGTTAATGAATAATGCAGCCTAGTGGAATCAATGCATTAGCCGGCAATGTCCTCCAAGGTTCTGTATATAAAGTTTTAATACCACTTTTATAACAGCTTACCCCTCCCACAACCCATCGGGCCTATTGCCAACTAAATACAGTGTCTAATGGTCGCACGTCTGACAATGTTTGCCTAGAGCTGTCTAGTCTTTTCTCACCGCTATCTACTATCTCTACAACCATAATCCTACTCTTTTCATTCTGAAACTCTCATCCTCTACCTTTTATAAAAATTTTCCTGACGTAACCCAGGCTTCTTCACAAATTCTCGTTGAACTTAGAATAGTGAATGTACGACTGGCCCATCCTGAAGATTTAATCACTGTACATTTTGCTTTAACTTCATCCTTATCAATACCATCACGGTGACAAGCTCCTTAACTTGCCACCATCCAAATCAATATATATGTACGTGCCACTAGAGACTTGGTAAATGGACAACATCTGCATACATATTGACTACTTAACCAATTTATACTCCACCATAATCATCCTCTAAAGATCAATTGCTTACCGCTCTCTTCTTGAGACAGCCAATAAAACAAACTATCAGGTGAAATCCACCTGAACCACTGCCATAATCTTTCTCTCGAGATGGATTGCCTATATATATATATATATATATATATATAGATATATATATATATATATATTCTTGATCAGCATCAACAGCTGAGACGATATAGCCATGTCCGTCTGTCCGTCCGTCTGTCCGTCTGTCTGTCCGTCTGTCCGTCTGTCCGTCTGTCTGTCTGTCTGTCTGTCGTCGTATGACGCGTGGTCTCAGGACTCAAGAGCTAGACTCGATTTGTATATAAGTTCCTATGCCATGAGCAACAAGTTGCTTCAATTCGAACTACTCTGGTTCCGATACACATGAATCGATAGCAAAATATCATATTGGAAATCTAAAATGAGGCTGTCTATTAATTTAACGGAAATGTAGTGTGAAAGCGAGTGATCAAGCAAGTTGTTCGTCCATTGACATCGCTGTTTATAATGATAATATCAATGACTTCTTCCGGCATCTTCATTATACGGCCGGCCCTATGGTTTAATAAATTTTGCAGTGACATTCTGCTTTCGTGTCAGAGTACTCAATTTCGCATGGTGTGAATTTCAATTTAGCTTTGCAAAGCTCTGTGTGAGGCTCATGAATGTCATATCCATGTTGCTTGGATTGATTTTTGATATTGATATATTGCTGCTTTGTTAATTTATTTTCAATTAAAAATGCCAATTTCTTATCAACTCTAATTTGCAATACATCACGCTGTACAAGTGCTGTTCTTAAGCCTGTCATTTTTGCTTTGCCCATTAATTTTTTTTGGTCAAAAGACTTTTTTCTCCATTGCATGTTTTTTTCGCTGAAACATAAGCAGCATGCAACAAAAGTCACACTTAATTTTGTTCCTCTTTAGCTAACTGAGTTGGTAATTTTAGTTTTAATCTTGGTCCTGTTTTCATAGTTTAAACGCTTGCGACCTGCTTTCTTCGGTGGTATTTTACTACTATTAAAAGCCAAACGAAGACTGGGTGCAAGCCAAAGCGAATGTTTCCTTTTGAAATAATCCAGATTTCTCTTGCATTTTGACAATTTGTATTTTACAAACTTGGGGAACTTCTGTACTTTTTCATTAATTATAAGGAGCGGATCTTCTGTTATCTTCGATCTGTCTATTTTATGCAAAATAAATTCGATTAACGGTTAATCTTTGCGATTGTTGTTCCACCAAGCTGTAAGCTACGTCGAATGGCAAAACTCATACACAACTACAATGTGTGTATTTTACGCATAGTTGTAGCCATTAGTAGCAAATGAAAATATTAATATTTGGTTCACAATAGTTTTATTAGTAACTTTCAACCTTTACTATGCGAAACCTTTCGACGCCTTTAAAGTTACATTCCACAGAAACACAAAACAAATTTATTAGTTGGGTAATACAAATATATAAACAACTTATTGGAGAATTGGACAATAAAGCACATTTACTAAAAAATCACTTAAAACAGTTTATTCTTCATACCTTGACTAATTGTTTCCATATCACAAAATTTCAAGCTTTGTTTACACAGTCAACTTTACGCCAAGCTTACTTAAAATGATCACGCCAAACATATCAATTCTTTTCGATACTCTAAATCACTCTCCCCTGCCCGCAAAAATTAAAAGAAAAAAACTTTTTTCGACATTTTGAGTATTGTAAATAATAAAAAAAAAATCTGCATACATATTGACTACTTAACCAACTTGTTCATGCCTAAAAGCAGGCAGTGAACAGGGAGTTGCCGTTTTATATTACTCTCTCTGCAGTGGTCGTAAACTCACCACACGTTGGCAACATGTAACATTAAGGCTAGTTCTAAGGTACTCTCAAAACATGTATTTTTTAATCTGAATAAACCTTTGAAAGTGAACAGACGCGCGAGTTCTTTTTGGTTCCTGAAAAAAGGCAGTTTTCAGCGAAGTGCGACGGAATCCCACGAACACCATATCGTACATCAGGAAAAGCAACCCTCTACCACAACATTGGTCCTTCGAGCCGGATAATCAACAGAATATTTCGCCCCAGCATCATAGCATCGTTGGATTTCCTTTAAAAAATCAGATAAGTTATATTTTCTCCTATATTCATGTACATTGCCAAGTGGCAACTCCTGTGCAAAATATATACTTATCGTACTGGTACTTACCCGCCAGTACATTCCGTCTTCACTCGTTAATGCCTACAAGAAAGGCAATTCCAGAATTATATTAATATAATTCTTCATCTACGTCCGAATAAAATTCAGCCGCCATACTGTTTCATAGATATATAAAAGGCCATACATAACCTTGTACATCAGCCGCCATATTTGTGAAAATTTATGCCTGTAATTTAAAATATTTCCATTTCCCAAATAAAAAGACCCAAGTTTATTTGCGGTGTAAGAAATCAAATCATTTATTGTTAAATGTTTCTTTTTCCATTCTTACATTTAAAACACCTACACTCATATGTATGCCGGCATTATTTTCCACGAGCAAATCCATAACTATGTACAACATTAACCTCATGAATTATTGTTAATCCTCAATTGTCTTCAAACAATAATAATATTGTCTAACAACATAAACGAAAACTGTGTTAATATACATACATACAAATCTAAAAGCATATGCCGGCACTTAGGCTCAAGTCTACATACATACATACATAGCTGCCGACATATGTAAGTCATATGACACAACAAATACACCAGAGCAATTGAATAATTTAAACCACTGAATATTATTAATTTCGCTATTAAAAATACACAAAATATATGCGCACATTAATTTATATAAATTACAACAAATTTACCTACATCTGCACATACATATGTACACACATTGTCGGCCAAAGTCAAGCGTACGATATACATATGCACATATAAAAGGTACATAACTCAGTACGCACTGCCGACAAACTTGCATATTTAACAATATGCAAACAATTGCTCCCTACCAGCATTGTACTTGTTAACTATTTTATTTTTCATATTTCTACACACAAAAAGAACACACAATACACAAACATATGCTCATAAAAAAAAAAAAATATACACATTTATAACCAAATAATTTTCGGCCGCTACCACACAAAGAGATAAATAAATATACACATTTTCAATTAAGCGGCATAACAAAAAATAAACACGATCACATAACACAATATTTAAACATTATTGTCACATTTATTACTAAAACAATATAAGCATTTGTGTTTTCCGTCCACAAAGATATGTGCAAACTATCGGTTAGCTCGATATCGATAAGTTCATACTGACACAAAATCATAGAGTAGAAGACAGAAAACGGTCCTAACGTTAAGCATCGTTTCTGCGTCCCTCATAAGGCGATCAAAATCAATCACCATTGTGTTATTTTTTCTTCTCTGATTATATTCTTTATCAAGCGCAAATTTATTAACAATTCGTAAAGAAATCCTTTGTTTTGTACGTTCTTGTTAATTAATTAATTAATTAATTTTTATTATTTTTTTTTTATTTTTTTTTTTTTTTTGAGACACTGCTGCGCCTTTAGTTAATAATTCGTCGTAATTATTTATTATCCGTGTGTTCCATTCCGCTGTTCCAAACTGCATTGGTCCTGTGCCTAGCGTCTGCAACAACGAATAATTATTTATTTTCTGGCGGCTAAGATCCTAGCATGCCAACGGAAGCTGCCAGGGATAAGAAGAATCTCCTTTCTGTTCCACTTGGGCAACACAAGAGAGCAAGTTCCGATCCAATCCCATCCGTAAGACGTAGTCTCTCAACAAGCAAGGAACAAACTAAGCCTAGTGCCCCCACCTCTGCAAAACTTCCGGTCACACAGCCCATTACGAGGTCAACCAGTCAACATCTAAAGATGACCAGTCTGTTTGCCTTAACCAATTTTATCGCGGTGTCCGATCGTCTCGTTCAGTTTGAGGCGAAATTTATATCCAATTCCGAAGTGTCACTGCATACGCTCAAGGTCCATCAAGATCAGGTTCGAAGTTTGTGGGACAAGGTCGAGCAGGAATTCGAACGGTGCTCACGAGCACTCTCCGAAGCCGTTGGTCATGGTGTCGAATCCGACACAGAAATCCTGCGTGCGAAATATGACCACTGCTATGTGGCTTATGTACGCTGCGCATCCATGCTCAGCGAGCAAATTGAGAAGGCTACGGTTCCCATAACGAGTTCCAGTGGTGCCTATCAGCCAAGAGGCTGCCGCTTACCGCCTGTTGACACCGAAGTCTTTTCCGGAGATTATTTAAAATGGCCTACATTCCGAGACATTTTTACAGCTGTCTACATCAATAATCCAAGTCTCACCCCAGTTGAAAGGCTGTTCCATCTAAATTCTAAAACAAGTGGCGATGCTAAGGCTATCGTGTCAAAGTTCCCCCTCACAAATGATGGTTTTGCGACAGCATGGCAAGCACTTGTCAGCAGATTCGAAAACAAAAGACTGTTAGTCAACAGTCAACTTCGAATTCTGTTCAGTGTGCAAGTCATTTCTCATGAGTCTGGAGCCGCGTTAAAAGAACTACAGAGCACCATCCAAGGGTGCCTATCGGCTTTAGAATTATCCAACATTTCTATTGCGAATTGGGATTGCCTCCTTGTTTTTATGTGTTCGTCAAAGCTCCCAAAACTCACATTATCATTATGGGAGCAATCTCTCCAGAACAAAGTAGATATTCCGACTTGGAGTGAGCTAAATAATTTCCTATTAGAGCGGTATAGAACATTAGAGGCAATCGAAGATGTACGACCTTGTACATCCACACAGGCGTCCAGAAGAGAGCCCATTTCTAAAAGGGTAAACTCCTTTGAAGCCAAGGTCACTGCCAAGATTCAGACTTGCAAACTTTGCGCGAAGGAAAATCATCCGATTCGTTTATGTCCAAAATTTTTACATATGTCTGTGCAAGAGCGATGCAACACGATAAAGCAGCACAAGTTATGTTTAAATTGTTTCGCCAGAGGTCACATCCTAAAGGATTGCACTAGTGTGCACACTTGTTACACCTGCAAGGGGCGTCATAACACTCTCCTCCATCGTCCGACGAACTCCCAAGCAGGTGGAACAGATTTGGATCCGTCCCCCAACCTACAGTCCACTTCTCCTTCACAACCGACGGTCCAAAATTATTTCTCGGCAGGCACACAGAGCGTCCTTCTCGGCACGGCAATTATCCAAGTATGTTCCTTGGGAACAAATATCCAGCACGTGCCTTGATAGACTCTGGATCAGAAGCAACCTTCATATCTGAGCGGCTGTTTAAATTGATACGACCCCAGTCTCAATCGGTTGATGCTCAAGTTTCTGGGCTCAATGGAGCTATTGCAGCCCAGCCTCAACGTTTATGCCATTTCCACATTGGCTCTCCGCTCAATCCAAGAGTTCAAATTGAAACCTCGGCTTTCGTTCTTCCAAAGTTGGCAGGAACCTGCCCTCCTACACAATCCCTCAAAGTTCTTTGGAAGGGCTCCCTAATCTGCAATTGGCAGATCCAAGCTTTTACAAGAGTTCCCAGATAGATGTCTTGTTGGGAGCTGACATAATTCCATCCATTTTGTTAAAGGGGTCCTATGCCAATATATGTGGTACCCTCTTGGGTCAAGAGACGATTTTTGGTTGGACCATCACGGGTCCCGTTTGCAACTCCAATGCCAAAGTCATTTCGGCCTTCTCGACTCAATCTTGCTAAGCCCAGAAGCAGGATTAGAGAAACTTCTCACAAAGTTTTGGGAGGTGGAGGATATACCAGCAAAGCTGGTAAGGGAGTCCGACACAGCCTGTGAGAAGTTGTTTCAGCAGACAACCACCAAAACCGTAAGTGGTAGATATGTTGTCTCCCTCCCTTTCAAGAACCCTGAAGCCATCAACTTGGGCATTCGAGATCTATCGCACTGGCTCAACTCCTTCGTAGTGAAAATCGTTTGAATAAAAACGCAGCACTAAAAGAGCAGTACGATAAGGTCCTTCAGGAGTATTCGGACCTTGGTCATATGCGGCCAGTCCCCGCTACAAACGGATCAGGCAATTTCTACCTGCCGCATCATGCTGTCTACAAGCCAGACAGTACTACAACAAAGCTTCGCGTTGTTTTCAACGCCTCCAGTCCGTCTTCAAACGGCAAAAGTCTTAACGACGTCCTGCATCCGGGACCCGTTCTCCAATCAGATCTGACCATGCAGATCCTTAAATGGCGATTCTTTGAGTACGTGTTTAATGCAGACATTACAAAAATGTATAGGCAAATACTGGTAGATCCCAAACACACTCCATACCAAAGAATCCTTTTCCGAACAAAGGACAATGAGGTCCGCGATTTCGAACTGAACACAGTTACCTTCGGAGTAAACTGTGCCCCATTCCTAGCTATAAGAGTACTGCAGCAACTAGCGAAAGATGTGCAGTGTCGCTACCCCCTTGCAAGTGACGTTATATTGAATTACATGTACGTTGACGATGTGTTAGCAGAAGCTCACACTAAGAGTCGTGCAGTGCAATGTATTTCAGAGCTCCGTGAGGCACTTGAATCCGCAGGGTTTCCATTACGCAAGTGGACTTCTAATAAAAAAGACTTGCTTAAGGTCATTCCTGAGCAACATCGGCTTAGTTCTGACTTCCTTGAACTAGAGGAAGCCAGTGCAGCAAAAACCCTCGGAATCCGATGGAAAGCAGATTCCGATGAGTTTTTCTTTACTCCTTCCCAGGTGTCGCAAACGTCAGTATCCAGCGAGAAGTGCTTTCGCAGATTGCGAAGCTGTTTGATCCAGCCGGGTGGTTAGCCCCAGTCATTGTCCGGGCAAAGATGTTCATGCAAGAGACATGGCTCAGGGAGTTAGGGTGGGATGATCCGTTACCCGATGATCTCGCTTCAAAGTGGCAAGAGTTCCTCGACCACTTTTCCAGTCTCGGCAAGGTGCGCATTCCACGATGGGTAGAAACCCAGCCAACGCTGCGACTCCAAATCCATGGTTTCTGTGATGCGTCTCAGTACGCATACGGTGCAGCGCTTTATGTCCGCACGGAAACCCGCTGTGGAATCTCTGTCCACCTCCTTACAGCAAAAACTAGAGTCGCTCCCACAAAAACGGTGTCCATCCCACGACTAGAGTTGTGCGGAGCCGTATTACTTGCCGAATTGTCAGCAGCTGTAATTCCACAACTTCCCCTTCAAGACTGTGAGCTCTACTACTGGACTGACTCCACAATAGTTCTAGCATGGCTAAATAAGCCTCCATGTGCGTGGTCCACATTTGTGGCGAACAGGGTAACAAGAATTACTCAGGCCACAGACTCCAAACAGTGGCGCCACGTACG